>JAHLJT010009419.1:157902911-158502911 GCA_031308135.1 Acheta domesticus
GATCCCTTTACATACGTGATTCAATAGCTTTACAAGAAATGGAGATAAAACGTTTCAATATCCGTGCCAATATTTAAAATTGTATTAAAAATTACTCTTTTTTTTAAATATCTGACTTTCATATCATGCGTATTGTCAAAATGTAAATATAATTTCAAGTAAATGATGTAATCTGTTACAATCGTGCTTATAGTTTACGAACAACAATAAAACAAGACTGGTAGCAGATATCTGGTTTTCTTGCCTGATTTTTGACGTAAGTATTGTCGTTCCGTGCGTTGGAGCAGAGAGTAATAGATACCGAGCAGAAAGTAATCTTTTACCACAAGCAAGTCAACGTCGGCAAAACGGCCACGCTACTCCCTTCATCACACAACAAACCTCCCCTATCGTCTTCACTGCCACACACTGCAGGTCCTAGTTTAGCCTTGAAGGCCGCGCTATGTAAATAATTACCAGGGCTCGCATTCTGATGACCTAAAATTCTTTCAAAATGACCTATCAAATAACTTAAAAATAAAGGGAAATGTCTTAATTTTTTTAAATACTAAAAAATGTATGAAAAAATTTATTTATTCAATGCATTTTACCATTTTAAATGATATTTATTTATACAAAATTATATTTAATATAAAGTATTTTAGAAGGAATGCGTAAAAATGATAAAAATGACGGAAAAATAGAAAATGACCTAAAAATTGAAAAATGGCAAAAAAAGAAGACAAAAAAAGACTCATAATTTCTATCTCTTTTCTACCACCTATATGTCGATAAACATTCATTTGCAAGTTAGCAACGTCTAGAATGCACTAATGAAAAGATGGCACGTCATCAGAATCCGAGCCCTTATCATTACCCATAAGTTTCAGCATATCACATTTGACCTACAAGTTCATTGAAGGGTAATTAACAAAGTGGGACAGTTTCCCTGTTCGCCAATAATTTTATTAAGATTTATTTGTAATTTTCATTAGAGCTTTATCAATCAACTTTAGTAACATACATTGCATTTCCTTAATATGTGAATTTTTGTCTATTTATTTACACGAGTTTCGTTCTATAATTTCACAACTGACATCCATACGATGGCCAATACATCGAAAACGGGTCTACAAATATTTTTGCTTGACAATGACCAGAAGATATAACAATAACTTAACAACGAGAAACCAAGATTTCTTATCGACCATACATAACTCTCCTGGTGGAACCAGGAGGAAATTTATTTTTCGATTTTGTCCAAATTTGCCCCTTGACGAGATACTTCGTTGTGGTGAGTGTTGGACATTTTCCCAGATGTCAGAGAAAGTACTCCCTAAATCCATGACAGAAATCAGTTGTTTTTTTTTCTTTTATGATTGTGCCTCATTGATACTCCTTGAGGTGTATTAAACCGTTGATATCCCTTCTGGTGACTTACTCTATTAATGTGTATCAGTATCTACGGCGGAGGGCCGTGTTGCGTGGCAGGAGACGATGTCCTTGCCGGCTGCGGGTCGCAGGTCTGTTTCTGCCGCGTAAGCGGCGGTGCGTCACTCCTCGCAGAGGAGATGGCTAAGCCACAGAGCTATCTGGGCACGTGGCAGTTGGGGGCAGTGACAACGGCCGCGGCGAGCGGGGAGCGTCGCCGGCTCAGAGTAGGGGCGATGGCGGAGCCGTCGCCCAGGTGCCGAGAGGCTGGAACGCGGGGGCCTAGGGTGGCCCGCGACAGCGGTGAGGCCGTAGCACCACCGGGGCGATGCTGGGGTGTAGCGTCGCTAGCCGAACGTGGCGACGGCAGCGGTGCTGTCCGCTCGGCAGTGGCGAGGCCGGGGCGTGGTCGCGTCGCTGGCAGAGCGTTGTGGCGGCGGCGGGGCCGGCGCCTGGTGCGGCGAGGCAGTGGCGTCGTGGAGTGCCGTTGCCTCGGCGTGACGTGTCGGTGGACACAGTCTGCAGGCTCGTGCTGGCGGTTGCGTGAGCGGCTCTCTGTTGACTGCTGGCAGACTCGTGGTTGACTCGTGGTTGACTCCTGGTAGCTGACTGGTAGCTGACTGGTAGCTGACTGGTAGCTGACTGGTAGCTGACTGGTAGCTGACTGGTAGCTGACTGGTAGCTGACTGGTATGTAGCTCTTGTTTACAGAGGGCGTAGCTTGAATGAAGATCTAAAGGATTCTTAGATGAGAGAAGGGGGAAGGAAAGGACGCGCAAAGGAAAAGAGGCGTTAGAAAAAAAAGTACGCCGAGGGAAGATGAAAGATGGCAGAGGACAAGGAGACTGGATTATGCGTAAAATATAAGCGGGAGTGCGTGCGAGAGGGAAGAGAACATGACGATGGCGGGGTGGGGGGCGGGAGGCTGCTCCGGAAGTGGACGCTTTGAGACATCCGGCGATGGAGCGTCGCCGGCTGTTTGGCTAAGGAGTGGAGGACGGAAGGTCGTTCAAGAGAGACACGAAGACTCTTTGGAGCAAAGGGGCCTCTTTAATGCTGGACACATTTGTTCTGGTCAAACTAATGTCAATCTCTCAAAAGTGATGTAAATACTCGTACATATCTGAAGTATGTTTCTTAATTATTATTTATTATTCGACTCAGTAGATTTCATCATTTAATGAACAATACAGCATTGATGTGATAATGTTTTTATTTGCGAAATGAAATATATGATACATAATGTTTCCGAAATAAAACTTCTAACATTTATGTTTGTGGTAAAAAATCACTGCGCTGTAAGAACTTTAAAGATATTAGTAACAGAAGAGTTTGGTGTATAAAATCTGAATCAATGTATCTTGAAATAGATAACACAAAAGGTATTGGCTTCGAAAACATTGTTTCGTAACATATGTAAAACGTATACACTTTCATTAATTTTCCATAAAAATGCTCAATATCAAAAGAATGTGGGGTCTTTAGTAATACCTCAACTTCATTGAGAACATCAGGAATGGATACATAAACAACAACAACAACAAACAAACAGGATGATCCTAGAAATATCTCGGCATTTGACAAAAGCTATTTAAATAAAACACCCTGGCTAGCATGACATAATCAACTATTTATCCAGAACTGATTTTAAATCATAAAATATTGTAACCTTATAAACGTATGCCCTTAAAAATCAAATACATAACAAAATCGAAATAATTACTACAAAAAATGTTATATTTTGGTTTCACGAAGTTAAATTTCTGCTAGACCAAGCTGAATTTAATAATGCTGTATAAATGTAATAATTTTATACCCAGAATCATCAAATTGATAAATGAGTAGACCAACTTACTGTATCTCCGCTTCTGGGTAAATTACCCCCATTTCGGTAAGGTTTTTTGTGCAATTTCCTGATTCTTTTCGTCGGTTTGTGCACGTTTTCACGAGTTCAGTATGTAATACACTTATTCAAATTTACGTTCTCTCAGCAGTAAGTCGATTTCTTCACGAAGGGCACGTGAGAGATAATAGCCAAAATCTGTCGCCTTTTCTCTTTCCTGTATACGTACGTCTATACGGAGTGATATACGTAGTATGGGGAAGTTATGTAATGCTGCGCGAGAAAACGGCGGATTTTCGGTAGAAAAACTCTTATTACAGGGCCCTGGTAACGAAAAAGTGGATAAATCCAGTTCCTAAATTTAGAAAAAAAATCCTCTAACATGTAATGCAGCCAGAATCCACGTTTTATGGCTCTTTGATACCGAAAAATCGATTGACTGCTGATGAAAATAGTTGCTCTCTTCTTGGTTGAATTGAACGTTTTCAAATAATAGCTAAGATGTAGCGCAGTAAATGTAATATTTCAATATTACATTGCTGTTTCGAATAACGCGGGAAAGCATGTGCTGTTCTAGAACCACTAGCTTCCTTTTTAAATAGTTTTTAGTTTTTATTACATGGTAACTAATATTTTCTTATTTTTTGGCCAAAAACGCTCGTTTCCACCTGCATTCATAATTCAACTTAGATCCCCAAATTTAAGAAAACATGCACAAAATACACTTCTCGCCACAGCATGTCCCACACAGTTTTTAAATATTTTGGGACGTTAAATAAACTCACGAGCTCGTATGATGTCGTCCTAAAGAGGTCTTACGAATAAACCACACGGCCAGCCGCAGTCAGTTCGGGGTCCTGGAAGGTACGGGGTGTTGCTACGGGCGAAAGAAGGAGGAAGGGCCTCCCCTTGGCGGAGCCTAAGGCGGCCGTGTCACCGCGTTTTACGTGCCTCGTTCCGCGCGCTTAGAGTAACACGCTGCCCGAGTTTGCGCCCTGGCATCGCCCGCCCGCCCGCCTCGTCGCCGGGGCGACGCCGCAAGACGGTCGTGAACCCAAATGGCGCAGAGCCTCGGCCTCGAGGCCTCTCGTATTTCGTGGCCCGACGCCGCCGCCGGAAGGAAAACGCCCGAGAGGGCATACTGATTCAACGACGCGCCGCCCCCGCCGCCGCATTTACAGGAGAAAAGATGTTCATAAAAGAATTCATTTCTTTTCAGAACACTTTCTGTGGTAGTGAACGCTCAACATTGTACTGATGTACGAGTGTCTTATCGCCTGTCAGTTCGTCCTTTTCGTATTCAAAACGGTCGACGCCTTTTGGGATACGTTGCATTCAGAGAGGATTTAGGACGGGTTCTTCACGATTTGCGCATATGAAAGGCTTTCAGTTATGAATACACACTTCCTATTGCGCCTTCTCAGAGTAATGTACAATTGGATCTTTTGTAAATTAATGTTTTCGGAAAAAAATAAATACAAAAATGAAATTAATATTAGGAACTTGAAAATTAAGATGATATTCAGTTAGCAAGTTCAAAGATGATCATTGATGAATTATACCGTTGTATTGGTTACATTCAATGCCAATATGGGTCATTATACCATTTTAATACAATCAATATACCATTAAATACAATCTGTAACATTTATAAACTAGTGATGCTACAAATGGCAGTCCTTCTCATACTAGTTTGTTTCCTCTCTCTTCAGCCTGCCTTTTCGATTTTGCCTCGCCATCTTCTCACCTGCCATCAACTGGCGCCTACCACCATTTTTCTAAATGGCGCCTACACACAACGTTTCTAAATGTTTCAGGTCCCTTATACTGGAATGGAAATATGATTTAAGATCATTGTAGAATAACAGTTGATCCTACACATACATTTCCACTAATAAATTTGGAGCAATTTTGAAGAAATTATGTTTGAGAGTATCTAAATATTCCCATTTTGAAGCTAATTTTCATAAAAAACTTCTGATTTCGAGAAACTTAAAACCCATTTGAAGCTCTTCTACTACCGAATGTATTAATGTGTACAAATAGTCGGTAATATAAATATTAATGATGAGAGAGATATTAAAAAATTACCGGAAAAACGACTAAAATTTTCAAACAAATGTATACGATAATAATCAAAGAACTAATGATGGAGAATAAAGTTCGTTTAAAGAAAAAATTGCTAATTTCAATATTGTAGTTTAGGAAGGTACCGAAAATGCAAACATTTGTAATTTTTGAAAATTTCGGGGGAAAATTGAAAATCGGACCTCCTTCTTCGTATCGGGCTATCTTCATAAGTGTATTTCACTTTTTACTTTGGAGAATTTACAGAACAAATTTGAAGCCTTTTTTGAGAAAATATTGAAAATGTTCCAGTGTCGTCATGTAAAGTACCACAAAATTTAAAGAATGTTTTTAAAATCGCAGTTTTTAATCGGGCGAGATCGATGTGGAAACATTCATTTTAGAAAAAAAAATGCACAAATAGTTTAGGGGCTAGTGTTGTTCATAGGGTGACGAACGGACAGACGGACGTTTAAAAAAAAACACACTGTTTTTCGGTATCACGGGATCCCAAAACGTGTATTTCCGCTGAAATCTCTAAATCGATTTTCGGGAACATTATGTAACTGTTTCTATACTACATATTATATTTCTCTGTATGTACCTGCGTAGTGTCCGAGAAAGCAAAATTGTATACTTACATATTAATTTCTATTGCCGCGCAAAGCAGCTTTCTATTTGGAGGTCATCTTCTATATTACCATAAATATGCAACTAATTGTACGGTTTTCTTCACACTTTCAAGAATTATATTTTATTATCCCCCTATGTGTACACTTTTAGATGAATATAGAATGGGTGTTGTGATGGCTAAAATTTCAAACATGCTCACACATAGAACACTATCGAAGGCTGGAAATTTCATTTAGTTGCCCTGAATTTCAATTAGCACAACGACGTTGACTGATATTTCAGCGAAAATGTGCAAAAACGCTCCACGACGTAATTAATTAAATTAATATTGTGAAAAATTCATTCATGCATATTAATGCAATTTCCATTGTGGTGCTGTGAAAACATCGGACAGCAGTCGCTTCCAAAAAGTGGTGCAATTGTTTCGAAAAGCAGGATAGTTGAATGGAACTCTCAAGCACGCCCTTCATCCTACAGTTTGCTTCGTAGCGCCTACATTAGTAAGAACAATCAGTAGATACGGAAAACCTTTTCGTAAGTTTTTCTCATGTACGTAATTTGTTTACCTTTTCTACGCCCAATGTCTAAATTATACACTAGGATTCGAAGAAAAAGGGGATTATTACAGAAAATATTTGAAATTACATCTACGTTATGTACCAACGCAAAAATAGATGAAAGAAAACAAATCTGAAAGTGAAACACAAAACCACAACGGATTTTCCCACATATTCACCACGGCTACCTAAAAGACGGAGTTGTTGGAGTCAATAGTGATGGAGATGGTGGAGGGAATGGCGGTGAAGCAGTTTTTTTAAGTTCGCTGTTTGACATCTTGGTCACATGGCGACCACTGTGATTATTTTAACTATAGACGGAACAGTGGGAATGATACGGAAGGACAATACAAGCACACAAACATCCACACCGGAGGCGTGATTCGAACCCACGACCCTTCGAGCTGAGACAACCTCCAGCCGTAGCCTCGGCTATCGAGGCCGGCAGTGAAGCATTTTATTTTCAGAAATAAGTTAGTTAATTTTTATCTCAATATGTTTATCGTATTTAATCATTCTATACCCAAGTAATATTCGTATTAGGCATCCTAGTGTGCATTTATTCTTTTCTATTATCCTCGTAAATGATTAACACCTCAATTCTTGAAAAGCTTTTTACAAAAATAAAATAAGTGATCACCGGATCCTATACTTCACGAATAAACATCCCACACAGTAGGTAAGTATTCGTAGACACGTAATTATTTATTTCAACTAAAGTCCTTTCTCAGATTAACGCACTGTCTGCTGCACATCCTTTTAAATTTCTGTTTTGGGTAGAAAAAGGTGGGAGTTGGGAAGATTTTTCTTTGGGTTTTACTGTACGCACGCAGTTTAATCAGCTGCATTTTCAAAACTCCGAGGATCAACAAAAAACGGACATTTTCATTCCCTTTTTACACAAACAGAAAGGCTTTCTACTGCCGTCGTCTTTGAAAAATTTCCCAATACAACTCTGAACATTTTAACAAGATTTCTTTGTAGGATATTTCATACCCAAAGAGAGAAAATAAATGGCTTTGTTTTGATGTCAATTTGATACTTTACGGAAGACACAATGTTCGAAGTTTGGAACAATCAGTCTCCAGCGGGGTAAGAAAGCTGCGCCTGTTGGCCGTGTCAGTGCACCAGATGTGGCCGTTCGAAAAAAGGGGCGTGCAATCAACGTCACTTCCGCCGACGCCACGTTCATCCGCAGGTTGGTCACGTGCGCGAGTTTTTCTCCGGGCGACAGGTTCCCCCGACGAGAGCTCGAAAAATTCGACCTCGAAAGTCTCTTCGGTGTGTGTGTGTGTTGCCCTGTCCATCAGCTATCCCTCACTCGAAATGTAAACTTACTCGTAACTACCGGAAAATGAAAGGTCGTCTCATTTCGCATCTAGACATAATTATATTTTTATTTTATTTCAGTCACTTTATACTCTTACTTTAAGAAACGGATTCGACACGAAAATGAAATGCAATTCACTTGTATGCTAAAGAAATAGTGTTCAGCGCGAGAGAAATAAATTTGCTGTGAGATATTCTAATTTTAAAATTTTAAATATCTTAAGTTTTAAATGCATTAGGTGGTTAAATATTCTGCATATTTTACTAAACAAACGTGAAAAAATTCGATATCAAAGCATTGTGTTTGCCAATAAGACTGAAAAGATCCACTAACCATTCATCAAATGTGGAAGATTTTGAGAACCTTTCAACTAACACGATGGTTTTCTTTTCCTTTCTGTAATATTCATGTTTTACATTGCGGTTGAAGATATTGTTTTTGTCACATTTCTTAAGATTTTAGGCTTCTAACATTTTACATGAAAATTAGGATATCAGAATGTAATATAAGAACAATTAATTTTTTAATGAGACAATTCTTGAGAAACTTTTTGAGAAAAAAAAAGAGCATTTTCAAAAATGCGCCAGTTCTGTTTCACGTGTATACAAACACTTTTGGGTTTCGAGAAACTTTATCGAAGATTTCATAAAATCTTTCGTTTATAAATGCAATAAATCATGGGATACATCCACAATGTATTGTAACTAGTTAAGGAACGGCAAGGCTGTGAAAAATGCGTAAGATATATAACATTAAAATATCACATGTTTTAATTAATAATACAATTAAGCCATATAAATCAGTGCTTTCTGCTACCTACTTTATTGTAATTTTTTTCACCTTCTCTCAGTGATTGGTGACGCATCCGTTTATGGATCAGTTTCGAACAATTTATTGATGAAGCGACATGAAGTTCGGTGTAATGAAAAAAAAGGGAACGGTTGTCCAACTAGCATTTAATTTCTTCCCCCTTTCCTAACCTCTCTCCCCCCGCACAACATAAAAGAATGCAAGTCGTAAAAGTAATAAAATGGGCGAATACAATTAAACCTACATTTTTCTTCAATTAAATATACCAAAATGTCCTGTTTGGAAAAAAATCCCCATTTTCGCCCTCCACATTCCACACTATAGACGACTGAAGACAAGTTGAAGACCATTTTGAAGGAAATTTTCTCTCTCATTCCTCGTACATAGGGAAATTCAAAGGCTTCCGATAAATTTGCAAAAAATTAAGAAGGGGGACCATTTAAGTCTCCCCGCGAGGATTCTTAGTAATCGTTGTTTACCATGTATAATGAAAGAATTCTGCCAAATTTTCAACTCTTCGGAATTTATTTCTGGGTCATGACTATTTTATCTGTATTTATTAGATTAAGAGCGGTCGTGTATTGAAAAGTAAAATTTTGAACCTAGTAACTTTTTATGTTGAATGCAAATTAGCAAAGAGTTTTTAAAATTCCTCATCTGTAGGGTAAAATAGAATTTTCGTCTAATAAAATTGGCATTTCCATCTAGGCATTAGGAATTGCGGATGAGGACGTAGTAGACCAGACGAGACACGGTCGTGCGTGCGCGTGATTGTATATAGGGTAGAGCGGGGCAGAGTGGAGCGGAACGAAGCAGAGTGGGAATGAAATAAAATTATACTACTAAGCTACGCTTTCCGTTTCTAATAGGTGATGGTAATAAATACCGGTGAAAAGTCGTATTATTTCACTAGTATACGATATGGACTTGTGTGAATACAAATTCTGTGCGGAGTTGCTTAGAGTGTACAAGATTGAACGGAATATAAAGGGCACTGAAGGAAGCTTGAAAGAAATTCCATAAATTAAAATACGTCATAACAAATGAATTTATAATTTACATGTCTGAGGCAGTGGTCTTCGCATTTTAGGTAAGGCTTTCTGGCAGATGCATTTTACTCCTATGGTGGAACTATGCACGTCGGTATGGATTACTACATTTGCGTTGCTACATCACATCATTCAAAAGAGGAGACATTTGTTTTCAACTGTCAAAAGCATTAACATCACAAAAATACACGTTTTAGCGATTAGTTTGGCAAATTAAAGTAGGTCCGGTACTGATTTCAAATTAAAAATTGAATTGAAACTTTGAATCAATATCGCGTGGGTTTTGTATTAACTGAAAATGCACTTCTCGACAATCAAAGGTTTTCGTTTACATTTTCAGAAGAGAAATAAAAATTAGCAAATTAATGTGGCATCAGTGCTTATTAAAAGACAACTGATATAGGAGTAGACATTTTAAGTGAGTTTTATTTTTATTTAAACAAATTGTAAGCATTGTTAATGAAAACAGTGGTATACAAAGCACAACTAATTTGATTTCGTTACGTCTTCTATTGCGGGTCTAGAAATGTTAGTGAGAATTTTTGCGGGAGTGGAAATCTTTGAAGACACACTCTAAGGCCACGTGGTTATGGTCTCCGGCAGTTTCAATCGGGCACCGCTACGAGGAACTTCGGCGTCCGGAGGGGTAAGGTCTGGTAGGCGGGGCCTTGATTTAGCACCTCGCCGACGCCCACGCCTCGCCACATCCCTTCCCCCCCCACGTTATCACGTGCAGAAGCGAACTCTCTCGTCCCTTCCATTTCCTCACGACGACGTGGCCACGAAAAATCGTCACACCCTCCGTCATTGTTCCCGAGAGCCCACGAAACCACTACTGTGCGGAATCTCCTGCCTCTTTCTTCTTGATTTCGTTAACTTTTAACTCCTCTATGCGTCTTGCTCCTGTCTGCACTGGGATGTATTTATGGCCTTATTTGTTCCTGCAGCTTCCTTCTCTCTCGCATCCTGCATCCGACTCATTTCCTCCCGGCGCATTTCATTTCCCCACCGCCCGGGGGCGCGGGGTTCCCCAAGGCTCTTCGCTCGGGCCTCTTTTCCGAGGGCGCCGCAGGCCCCGTGCGCCCTCTGACCTCACAGGTAGCGAGCGCGAGCTACCTACCAAGCCGCCTTTATTGTTCAACTTTAGAACTCGGGAACATCGCGGCAGCCCCTGTCTGGCGGGAGCGGTAGACATAAGTCACGTGCTGTTTCGTCTCCCTGGGAGCCGCTGCCGCCGCCGCCGTCGCCTCGAGGGATGGCGCTCATGTCCGCCTCCGCTCCCCGCGCCGCCTGCGGCTGCGGTCCCCCTGCACCGCACAGCACCCCCCCCCGGCGCCTTCCTCGTATACCTCTGCCTTCCTACCTGCGCCTACGGCTCTCCCTTGCCTCAGGCCATGTTCATATAATTTTGTACTAATATTTGAGCCTTGACAACTATTTTCGTGCTTGCTCCTCTTTTGAAAATATCACCTCGCGTTTTCACGCTTGCTGGGAATTCCATCAATTTAGTGACTATCGCTCGAAACCGCGCATCTCCACAACATATTTCGCCCATTATTAAAACATAATAATTGTTTAAAATAGTTATGATTGAACACGACCGTCATTGCATATTCCATTTTTATCTTATTTTCCTTCAACCTTGTCGAAATAAATCTCAAAAAAAAAAAGTTGTTCTTGTCACATATAGTGCATATTTTACTTTGCATGAAATACGAATTTCACACAATTATGACGCAAAAGAAAAACTCAAACTTTGCCTTTCTAAAATTTAACAAAACCTTCCAATGCGTTTTCATCTCACAACAGTACCCTAACATCACCCAACCCTCTCTCTCTTCCTCGCTATCTCTCTCTGTATGCGTCCTACTCATGCCTTGCCAATGTTCCTTTCCTGGGCCTCACTCGCATCTGCGTCTTGTAGCTCGGCATCGGGTGCAGACTCCCTCCAGCGTTTGCAGGGGTAGCAGGGCAGGAAGCCAGTGGAGAGAGAGGGAGATAGGGCGAGAGAGCGAGGAGAGAGAGGGGGAGGGGGAAGGAGAGAGAGAATGAGAGAGAGTGTGAGTTCGGCGGAAGGCAGTGGATTCTCTCCCCACTCTTCGCTTCCGATGGGTAAGTTTACTAAGTAATTTTTTCATAACCGTATTCACGTCTGGTACGGCTCCAAGCTTTATTACTCCAAATACCTATTCCAAGTACAGATTTTTTGAGTAAGGGGAAAAACAAAGAGTACGGCAAGAATTTGCACCCCTCCACCTGCATGTAATTCAACAAGACAAAGTTCGTTACTGCGGGCAAAAGCTTTTAGACTCGCTAGGAAAATAACACCATGAGCCATTTCTCCGATACTTAAAAACTCATGCACCCTTCTTCCTTTTCCTTTAATACAAAGAGAAATGTCTGAAATTTAATATTATTATTAACATCGTCATCAATATCTTCTTCACTTACAATAATGTTCACGTAGTCTGTACTATCTTCATTTCACTTCAGCCATCCTTCATTTTTTGTCTGTCCACTGCTCTCTCCATGATTTACATTTTAGCGTTTGTTTCGGTCATTCATTCGTAGACGGTCATTCTGTTGATTCCAATTATATATATGCACTGTTACATCGGGACTAGCTCATCGAACGTATTCTTAATTCATTCTGTACAACCAAATTCATCGCCTGATCTCGACTTAGAAATCATTTAATCTTCATTTCAGCAGAATCTCATTTCCGCAGTACGTATGGAATGTGCAGCTTTCATAGCCCTGCTCTAGGATTCACAACAGTTATTACTGGTACTTCACTAGAAGTTACTTGTATGTCTCTATGGACATTCTGTAGCGTTTCTGTGAACCGAACCTTATATTCTCTGGTATGTACTTTGATGATGAAATCTTTATCACAGTCATATTTGATGCCACACAATCACATTCTGAGAAGATAGAATGATTCTCTCTCTCTCTCTCTCTCTTCTTTCTCTATCTTTCCTCTCTCTCTCTCTTTCGGCGCAACAACCTCTGACGAAGTCTGGGCCCACCAGCGGCGTCCAGGCTTTGTGGCCATGGGTTACGGGGTACGTGTGGTTAGCATGAAGACACTCTACACCGTATTCTGGTCTTCACAACCTGAGAAATGAGCTTTCTCGTCGTCACACAGCAACAGACACTGGGACATTGCAAGGAAAGCGTACACTATAAACTTGCCCGACCGGGAATCGAACCCGGCGTCGCGTCCTGGAAAGCAAATAGTCTAACTATGAGCTCTCCGCGAGGGCAGATAGAATGATTACTTCCAAAATATTACTTTCTACTATACAACTTGCGTAGTATAATTAAAGGCAATGCTGCAACGAAAAAACTGCGATTTTTCGGTAGAAAAAGTTCTATTGATACCGCTGCTACCGAAGAAGAAGACAGTTCTTATTCTTATATGTAGTCAATACTTCCTCTAACACTTTGTGTGGGTCCTTGGTACCGAAAAATTGGTTTATGACAAAACATCCTCCCATCTGAAAGCCCGTATGTGAACAATCTAACGATTACAACGTAGACAGAATTTCCATCAAACTGTTGCCCGATTGATCTAGCTGATGTTTACGTACTACGTACTACGCCCCTTACGCTTTACGTACTACGACCCAACGACATTTTCAAACTTTTCTCACAAATGGTTTTCAAAACATCTTTTAAAAAATGTTTCCCCCAGATACAGCAAATATACACCTATAAAAGTGGCGCATGGCCGATTTTCCCTGAATTCTCTAATTTTTTGAAAATGTAAAAATATTAGATTATTTGGCGCCATCCTAAAATTATAATATTGTAGAGGGAGACTTCTTTTCTTGTTGACATCTGTTCTTCAAAATTAGATGTTTAAATAGTCTTATGTACATTTTTTCAAAAATACGAGTAGTTTTTGCGTAATTTTGTATGAATTAAAGACAATTTTAAAAACATTTTCTCCACAACAGCTCCACATTTTTCTGTAAATTTTTTGAATGCCTTGAGTTACATGCACTGAATAACATGACCCAAACTTTATTTTAGTGCAACCTTTTACTTTTTCAAAAAATATGTGAATGTATGATCAAGTAGTGTGATGATATTAAGTAGCCGACCCAAAAAATGCGAGAAGCTATGTGCTGTTGTAGCTCTAGTTTGTAGTTGTTAATATAATTATATTTATTCTTCTTAATATTATTAATAGTATTCCTCTAATTCATGACTAAATATATTTGAGTCAGTTGAATATAAAATCCACTCCAGGTTTCAACCAGCTACCTAAGGAGCAGATCTACGGACTGTCGGTGCCTCTACAATACTTTGCGCAAAATGTGAGCTGTTCCAAATAAAGCAATTTCTTGTACTTCCCAGTCTTTTGAATTACCGGGGAGTTTAGACAAGTTCTTACACAAATTCTGCGAAACAAATCCCAGAGCTCCGATAACTATCGGGATGACCTATACTATTACGCCCCACATTCGGTTAATCTCGATTTCCAAACTCTTGTATTTAAGACGTTTCTCTGCCTCCTTGGTTATGAGAATTTGATCGCATGGCACAGCAACGTCTACAGCAACGTTATAATAATAATAATAATAATAATAATAATAATTATTATTATTATTATTATTATTATTAAAGACCTATTTTTATTCATAAATATTTTGCTGCTTCAAAATGCTGCAGTGTCATTCGACGGCCCCGTTTTCATCAATGAAGACACTATAATATTTCCCCGTAGGAGCGACCCCAGCGCAGTCGGGCACGAGTCCGCAGCGCCAATGTTTACGAGATTCCGCTCGATGACATTCCCGCGCTGGCGCCCGCGCGTGTGCGCTCCGTCGCTGAGCCAACACAATCGCCCGCGGCCGGCAGGTGATTGCGAAATTTAACAGGCGTGTCTTGCCGCGTCGAGGGGACGCAATATCCACACTTCGGCCGCGGCGCGGTATTAGCATTATGCCGAAAGTAACAGCAAAATGCCGCCGTTTCCCGCAACATTAGCGAAGGCAATTGATTGCAGAGGGCACTAAACGGCCCCGGACGGGGCAAGGGCGTTGATTTTGCCGCGCCGCACGGTGGTCTACAATCAACATTTTGGCGGCAGAAATTCAAAATTTCAAAGACGATTGAACTCGAGTTTATTTGCGTAGTAGACTTCTGTATACTCCTGAACACAACGTAGAAGTATTCGTTTTATGAATTAGCCGCGTTTAGAAATATTTCACAAGCGTTGAAATTCTGGTGTTCAATTTTCAATCGAAGTTGAGTCGCAGTAATAGGAAGTAACATTTCTGAAAAGAGAAGGAAATCTCGAACGCATGTTTATTTTATTTTCATAACAACTAACACATTGCAGATAAAAAAATTAATGATGACTATGTTCTTTAGGTTAAGGCTTTTTAATTACTAATAACATTTACGAAATGCACAAATACCGTCCTAAAGTATGTACAAAGACATTAATTCCTACAAACTTCGAATGCCTCTTAGAAATTACAGGCATTTGAATATACGTAACAGGGTTTGTTAACTTCCATGTTCCATAACTGGCCAAAGAATAGTATTTGATTAAAGGCGAAATTTTTATTACTAGATATTTCGATTTAAAGTGTGTGATCATCTTGTAACATTTCTCTAAATATTTCAGGTTCAACATCTCACATACTTATCCAAATAAGAACCAGAAAATTCCAAGTTACACGATATAAATCAACTCATAAAGTGTAGAAGGCTTTTTATGGTTGGTATACACAATGTTCTGAGCTTTAAAACCCATTGAAAGAGCCTCATGATATATTTAAAACGATGGGTGCTACAATAGCGCGTACTTTCTCGCATAGATTCTAAAAACGGAAGGACGGACATTTTGCTGTCAATCAATTTTACGTTATCAAAGACCCACAAAATACAGATTCTGAGTACACAAAGTGTTGAAGAAATAATTTACTATGCAGAGGAATAATATTCATCCCCTTTTTCGTTACTAGAGCTCGGCAATAAGAGTTTTTGTGTCGAAAATTCGTGGTTTTCCGGCGCACAATTACAATACTTTCTCTTTTTACGGACTAAATGCGAGAAATTAAAAACCAGCTATACCCTGCAACTTAGGGAGTATCCTACAATTGACAAGAGGTATCAACCTAACTCTAGTATCTGGCGCGTGAGTGTTGGTTCTAGGGCACTGTGCGCTGCCGGCCGCCGCCGCCGCTGCGAGCGGCGGTGGGGCGCGTGGGCGACACAATGGCGGTGCACGCGAATGGAAAGTGCGCGCTATTTCGTCCGATTCGCTGTGTGCAGGCGCGTGGTCGAGCAGGTCGCATGAACGGGCACCGCGGCGCGGCACGGACGCTGCAGACGAGCAGCTGACGAGGCGGCGCTCTCCGGAAGGTACGGTACAAGCAATGCAAGGCTACCACGTCCCTCGAAAGACAACAGCGCTTTGGCGTACAAACCGGACGGCGAACGAAAAGAGAAAAAGAATCCGATGAAGTATACACAGTGTCAGCGGATGATTCTCGATGTAAATTGTCACTGCAGTACCTCTGATCGGGACGCCCTAGGGTTTGAATCCCGACCGAGGCAGGATTTGCGACACTAGCTGTCTGGAGGGGAATCCTAGTGGCCGGCTGCTCTAATCTGAAGTTTTCCATGCTTTCTCCGATCAATGCCAGGCGAGTGCCGGAGCAGTACCCTTGCCAACGCACCGCGCGCGATCTTTCCTTCCTCTTCCTTAGCCTATCGGCACACCTTATTGACATACACTTACACTTACATGCACTACATTACCGCACATGCCGGGAGATCAGTCAGGAGCTTTGAGCGTGTCCCGGCTGGTTCGACGCACCGCTAGTGGGAGACACTCGTTTGGGAGAAAACCCACAAGCCAACTGGTAAGTCAGCGCAGAATCTCGGCATCCAGGGGGAAGATAACTGCCACCTTCCGCATTAAAACATGCACTACATTTACGGGACTAATGATCTTAGCCTTAACGCGCCCGGAATCACTAGTCAATCATGAATGTAAATTATAATTCTGTTTACACACGTATTACGGGAAAACAGAGTGTGTTTGTTTCAGAAGAACGCGAAGCACACGAGAAAAATTTGTAAAAGAACACGTGATTATTATTAAAAGAACACGTGACAAAGTTTAATAGGGAATCAGGCGGCGATGTTCGCGGATGTCAATGTAGGGAGCGGTGCCAAGATAGACTCAGAGGAGCTGAGAGAATACAAAGAGTTTATTATTGCAGTGACTATACGAAAAATTGATTTTTTAATTGGATTATTTACAAGCTACAATCCTGACAGCTTTTAATGTTTTCAAGGGTGCATTTCTTCATAAAGGAATTATATTTTAAAAATTAGATACATTTTCAAAAGATAATATTTAATTTCACGACAGTTGTGCCAGAAATTTTGTAAATCATCAGTGCCACATATTGTTGCAGATTCGTTCTATTAGATAAGTGCAAATAAGTATACTATTATAATGTACGTTTCTTTAAGAAAACACTAAAGACATTTTATACCACAAGAACTAAAACTGAATCTTCGGAAATGTCGGGCAGCGAACAGTTCGTTCGTTCTCTCATTCACCTTTTCCTGAAGAGAATCTCGTCCGCTGCTTGCGAGCCAGCAGAAGGAGATGGGTGCGAGGAGAGCTCTGGGCCATACGCATGCGAAGCGGGGGCACGGGCGGGCGGCCCCTTCACGGCTGTTATAAAACCTCAGGGCTCGCGAGCGCCGTTTCGCTGACCGCGCACTCAGCCCGGCCCTCCGCTCGCGCAACCTCCACCGTGCGTTTGATTTCACGCCCCCCCCCACTTTGCCTTTTCACGCCCCCCCTTTTATTTAGTTGGCATCGAGTACTCATTACTTTGGATGCGAAATCGTCAGATTTCCGGTTCAGGCACACGTACGAAAGTTACGAAATATGTACTAGTGTCTGGAGAAAATTATACGATTAATTAGGGGGATTAAATTATTTCTTGGCCCTAAACACGAATGCGTCTGTTTTTTGACGAAAAATAACAAAACTAGTAATGTGATTAAAGGTTTGGAATGTGCAATTTTTTTATGTTATAAAAATGCAGTTCCTATTATGTCCCTTTTTCTACCATGACCAAAAACCATAAGGTGTTCACATCGATTAATAAGCTGACTTAAAAGTTTCATCTGTTAATTAAGATACAGTACGATAATAGAAGATGATCCCGTTCTCCAGGATAAACTCACCACCGAGGAATTTGTAAACAAAATATCACTTAATCGTGTTCATCCTGTAGGCGTAGTTACTTATAAAAATATTTTTGAACGAGTTTCCACTACTAATATATTTTTAATGGTGGATCATTCTCATATTTTTTGTCTTTTCTGTAATATGCGTGAATTTAAACGCACATATTGAATTCTTTACACAATGTACGAATAAAAACAACAGTGACTAATTTCTAATTTTATGAATAATTATAATTTATGCTATTAAAATGACAGCTGTGCAATTCGCCAACTATTCCTCTCTTGATATTTTAATTAGATGGACACTGATATTTGCTTCCTCTTTTTGTACAGTACTTAAAATGGACGTTAAATTCTCTCATGTCTGATTTTCTGTTCAGTTTCAGTTTAGGATCCATGGTTGTGACATTTAGTGATTGAAATCAGTCTATATCATAACATCACTTCGCACATTAACATAATTGACATCAATCAATGTCGTGCTTTATAATTAAAATTAATGTGTGAATCACGAGTTAGCAGTAATGAAACAGCACCTCGTTTCACTTCTTGAAAACGTAATGGTGTTTGTTAGGAGAGCAGATTCATTAGATACTAAAATCAAAGAGGTCTGGGCCTAACCTATTTTTGGCGTCGTAAGCCAGCATCTTTGAAATAAAAAATCATGACTCAATTGGGCAACTTGCAGCACGGCAGGTTGCATTCTTTTGCCGACTTCTTAACATTTTTTTTTTTGCAATAATGCCATTTCGATCGAAGCCGTGGATTTTTAGGGGCGAAAAAATCCTTCGTACGCCTTCCTTCGGAGGGGAAGTAAAGCCGGCTGTCCCATGTTAGTAGATTTACTTGCATGTAAAAGATCCTCAAGCCTAAATGACGCCTCTGAGCTAAATTCAAATCGCCGGTTTCGTCACCTCAGTAATACCTTCTTTCCGCTCTATCCGGGGAAAGGAGTGTAGCGAAATTTGCGTGGTCAGACGGAAGAGCAGGCCAAATGGCCTGAGTCTCGCCACGTAAAATAAGGCAATTCAATTCAATTTCCTACATGCAGAACTGCCCTGCTAGGAAACCTCATATTTTTTCACTCTGAACAAGCTTTGTTTTTTTGACAATTGAAAAAATATAGGGTCAATAAATTCAACAGCACAAAATGTGTTCTTTAAAATGAAATCGTCGGCAAAATCTTCGTCGCCTCCTTGGTGTTTCTACGGTTAATGACACGAAATGATGACCAACAAAAGGAATTGCCAGACGAGTACCTTTGTTACAACGTGCAGTGTGTTGGCCCGTGGGTAGCCTTCCCCGTCACCGTTTCTTGCAGGCCTCGTGTGGCGGTACGAACAGTTTGATCGCTCGATCGAGAATCGGGTATCGATTGCGGTCGACGCCGCAACCTCGCGCGCCTTTGAGCCTTTGACGCCGCCTCTTCCCTCCCCCCTCCCCCGTTTCCTCCGTTGCTTCCCACTCTCTCGGCTGCAGGTTCGTTAAGCCGCTGGCACGGCACGCCTCTGAGAGAGCCAATGAAAGGATGGACAGCAAATGAACACTGGCGACGAGTAGTGCACCGCGAAGGCAACGAAGAAGAAGCTTTTAGTTCTTCGGAAATTGGGTGTGGAGTAATGACTACTGAGACTAGTTTCCGGCAGTTCTTCATTTTTACAGTTACGCGGATAGAATTAGATTTTGTGTTTTCACAGAAAAATGTGAACTACATTGTGATAAAGTCTTCAATTGCAAAACATTGAGTGATGAACTCCTTTAATGTTTAGAAGTAGAAATCACCCATACAACTAATGCAATTCGCGCGCACACACACACACACACACACACACACACGCACACGCACACACGCACACGCACACAGAAACACACACAAACTTGTGGTTTAAGTTTATATTTAGCAATGAAAATTTTATTTGAAATTTCAACTTACGAAACGGTGAAAATATGTGAGAAAGATGTTAGAACTGTATCTTAATAATTGAATATAACAAGAAAGAATATTATTTAACTTTTAAGAAAGAATGTCTTTACGTCTCTGTTAAAATGCAAGAGTAGACCATTGTCTCAAAGCAGGAACCGCTAATACTTGTTACTTTACCTTTTAAATTCAATACAAGTCGGTAGTGTAAACTGGCCAGTTACTGTCAGTAAACTAGTAAGCGATAATAAGTTCAAAATATGTTCAATCGATATTTTAAAACCAATTACGTGTATGATACAATTAAACACATTTATTTATAAGTGTGTTCCAATAAAATCCCATTAAAAAGTAACAAGAACTTCTATCATGGCCTTATATTCATGGTGAATAAATAAATGCTTATAAAGTACATTCTCTATGTTCAATGAAACACTGCGCCTGCTATCCAACAGAGGGCAGCCGCTGGCTCGATTACATTCTGTTTGCCCTTTATTGCCTGCTTTTAGTCCTCCCGCATAATCATCGGCCATCCATTATAAAGCCAATATTTGAAGAGAGCTTAAATAAATAATTGTAGCGTGTAGATATGTGGCGTGTATTTTATGAAAGCGATTCCAGTTAATTATGCGTTCACTCGCAAACGAGTTTTCATTTTTGACGAGAGGAACCGTGTTGTTTTTGCTTTGCGAAATTGTAAAAAAATATTGACTCTCAGTGACAGTTGATTTTCTTCCATTACACGCGAACAGATCGACCCGCCTGCCAGTGTGAGCGAGGCCAATGGGGGAGGGGAGGGGAGGGAAGGCGGAGGGGGCAAAGAGTGTCCCCGGGTGCTTGTGCGAGAAGAGGGCGTCTCAAACGAGCAGAGCGATGTTTGTCTTGGCGACGCGGGGTTTGAAGTGGGAACTAATTCCGCACGGCGGTAGGCGCGTCAAACGACGCGGGGCGCGGCTGTGCTATTGAACGAAAACACTGGCGCGGCCCGCGGTGGAAGCCCGCACTGCACTGGGCTCAGCGCTGTTTAAAGGCGACTGACTGTTTCAGTTTGAGTCAAACAAGCTGAACGACTCATTCGGAGTTTCGCGTTTTGCTTTGACGTTTTCATAAAAGACGCATGGACGTCCCTCGAATTTCTTATAATACACGTGTTGAGCACAAAGTGCAGGGTGAATGGAACCAGGTAACAAATCGAAACAGCGTACAGTTAATTATTCATTTTCGTAAATGAGAAGCATCCGATACGAGTTTCTGAATATTTTTTAACGCATCAGTCTGAGTATTGATTCTAGAAACATTTGAAATCAATCCACCGTTTTGCAATATGTGGAACGAGTGGATGAAAAGTTAATAACTCTAAATCTACGCTTTATTACGTATATAATGAGTGTTGCAAAAGGGATAACTAAAATATAATAAACCAAATAAAAACTGTTCCAAAAATAGGAACTTACATTATTTAAAGATTGTAAAGGTGTCTCAGAACAAATGTTACAAATGTTTAGGGTATTGAAAGGTGTCGAAAATGATTGCTTTTTCCCTATGAATATAAGTGAGAAATTGCATTTGAGCTCCGATGTTGGTCACTGGATGGTCCCTGAATTTTAGGTCATGGTTTTGGACTTTTGCGTCATTTTTGTCATTTTTACGCATTTTGTTTTCTTCCCGTTGTTTTTATTAGTGAATGTTTCATGAATTTACAATGACACACTGAAATAAAAGTTTTCTTTGTATCATCAGTTAATGACGAAATTCACTACTGCAGTGGACTTCGTTTTTCGACCTCTCAAAATTACGCGGATCTTCAGTAACTTCCTCGACCTTTCAAAACTGACTGTTGGAAGATCGGAGCTAAGGATTACATTTCCTCCTAAAATTAGGACTTTATATTAAATATACTTTTATATAAATAAATTTTATTTAAAACTGTAAAATTAATTGCATAAATAATCGTTTCAATACAAATGTTTTAGTATTTTTTTAAAAAATAAAAAAATTCCTCATTTTTAAGTCGTTTTATAAAACATTTTCAGAGAATTTTTAGGTCTTCAGAATCGGAGCCTTGCGTATAACTTATGTTGCTCATATGCTGTGCGACATTTGCTTCTGAATGTGGAAAGGCAAAGCCATATGCACAGATGTTTGGCAAATAGATGAACTCTTCAATCGCTGTGTATAAGAAGAAGCCAAAAAATCAGGAGAAAAGTCACAAGTGTAACCCTGCTACATGGAATTTACCACTACATGCTCATTCGCAGAAAGCTATTATTTTCGACCTTTTTACATGAACGCAGAAATTTGCAATATTTATTCTGGGACACCTGTGTAATTAACAATTGAAATTGTTGAATATTAACTTACCAATTACCAATTCAATGCAAACCTCAGAGATACAGTAGTAATGGTATAGAAACAATGATACAAATAACAAACATACAATTAATTTATCAGTTTTAGGTTTTACAAGCTTTTGAAAAAATGGTATCTCACATTCCCATTCTGCTTTTCAATGATAATTTTGTAAGTCTTGTTTGTCTTCATTAGCGAGAAAAAATATTTAATACTAACCATTCATTAAAATACCCTTCCCCAAAACTCTTAGATTAAAATAAAAGTATTTTATTCCCTTTGCCCTACGTGAGTCGCACTGAAATTCTGTCGACAAGGAATAATTACGAAACTCTCGCAGCGCTGCCTTCTCCAAACCCCTAAATTCCAGCCTCTCGCATTGTGGCTGGCTCCTGAGGCGGGCGGCGTCGCCGACAGGTACAATTCCGGTCCGATGCGTTTCCGGCGGCCTTCCGGGTGGCTTCCGGCCGCGCCGCCGCCGCCGTGCCAGGCGCACCTGTTAGCGGCGCGTTCGTCCACGCGGCAAAGACGCGGGCGGGGCGGGAGGCGGGGCGGGGCGGGGAGGGGCGGGAGGCGGGGCGGGGCGGGGAGGGGCGGGAGGCGGGGCGGGGCGGGGAGAGGCGGGGCGGGGCGGGGCGGGGAGGGGCGGGGCGGGGCGGGGCGGTGCAGGAGGCGGGGCTGGGGCCGGGCTGGGGCGCCGAAGCGGCCGATTTGCGTAATGAGCACGTGCCAAGGCGCAAGGACAATAGCGACGCGCCGGGCGGGGCGGGGCGCCGGCGGGACGGGACGGGACAGGCGGGCAGCAGGGGCGAGGGACAGGCGAGCGCAATGGGTCAGCCGACGAGAGAACGCGGGAAAAGTTGACGTAGCTCCTATGAGCCTATGTGGGATGTTCCCTTGTCTCGGAGATATCTGTTGTGGCACCGGGCGTGTCTTCTCACTCGGCCGGAGATTCTCACTCTGTTGGGGGTTTGGGGGAGGAGGTTAAGAAGTAGAAATCACGCGCGGTCCGAGGCCCGTTCACGAGGGTGCTGTTCTGGAATATACAGCAGTGCTCAAAAAACCTCGCTCACTGCATCACCTCGCTCACCGCATCACCTCGCAGAAACCGCATCAGAAACATCATCTAATCAACATAAAATATATGTTTATCAATGTTTGAGAGCATATTGGATTAGGAAAGTACAGTATGCCCGTTTTCTTTAGGTGATGCAGTTTCTTTGAGCACTACTGTACCTAGAAGCGATGAAGGAAACCACAGATTCGAGGAGATAACAATAGACTTGACACTGAGCGATCAAGGATACCACATATTAGAGCAGGAAAACAACTCAACAACGAAACATCATACACAACAGACTGATTTTCAACACATCAAGCATTATCATGACACCTGGCCAGAATCGAGCCTGCAACTTCTTGGTTGTCGGGACACCTCGGGCCGTTCATGTTCGCCACTACCAATGTAGGTAGTTGGCGTACAAGCAAGATACTTTATTTTTAATTATAGATTGTCACAGTCGCTGCCAAACGTACGGAATATAAATAAAAAAATGGTAATGTGGAATGTAATGTGAAATAATTAATATACCAATAATTCTTTCACATTCTAAAATATTGCTTATGACTGCCTTTTAAATCTTAATAATTGCAGAGTTATTGATGCTCACCTTCTCTATTGATTTGACAGAGGCCATTCACCCAATATCAATCGCTGACAATTCCACAGATTCACGTTTTCCAGAACATTCCTCTTTTATCACCATTTCTTTGCATTTTTTCCAGCTTCGTCTGATACATTGACATGATATTGATAGTATCTACCACTCAGCGAAGCGTACAATGTGGATTTTACTGTATACGTTGTACCAGATGGTGACATCCGACCTAATGTGATGGACGGTCTTATCTGTTAGAATGTTTAGGTTCCAGTATAGTGTGTATGTGTCATATTCTAGGACATCTTGAAGATGGTATTTGTCATCAGGAGTAGTATTCTGCAGCAGACCGTATTTCATGAGGAGTTTGGCGTGAACTATACGCCGCACGTTGTAGTCATATTTTAGTTGTATTCAGTGAGTGTTCAGTCAGTGTCAGCCTTCTAATAGAATGCTGGTTCGTTTCAGTTCCTTTGTCACACATCCTGTAATTGTCATTCATTTTTACAGGAATTTTAACTATTCATAAGATAGTTTTTTGTTACTTCAACACATTTATTGTTTATTATTATTATTATTATTATTATTCATATTAATTATTACTGTTATTATGTTGAGAATAACAAGAAGGCGCAGTCTACATCAATAGCTACACAAGTACTTCCAAAATAAATTTATAAAAGCTTGTGATAATACTTTGAAAGTGGTCATACACAGAATTTTTCTTCAAATTTACAAAACTGTTTCTGAATATTGAGATAATAATTAATTATTTAAGGAAATAGGGTGCCAGAATTTAATGCTAAAAAAGCAATCAAGATAAAGTTGTTAATTTTGTCACTTGATTACAGGATACTGAGCAACAAACTTAGCTGATATTAGCTGCTTAAACGGTACATCCTCTTTGTTTAATATATTTATTGCCTGCAAGTTCAATTTTTCCTCTCCTCAGAACTCAAAATTGTTCCTTATTCAATATAGTATTTATATTGAAGAGCTGAAGATGAACTATTTTTAAAATGTGTGGCTTTTACTAGATAATTCACAGACAGTCCCCACTGTGAGTTGCCAGGAGCAATCCGCCTCGGAGAGACGGCGGGGATGGCGAGTGGAAGGGGTGCGCAGGTTGAGGGCGGTCCAAGCAGAGTGACGGCAACGGGGAAGGCTGCTTACAATGATAAAGAAGGAAGTTAAACCCGGGGCAATGGCGGATACAATGGCGTTGAGGATAAGGGTGCGGCTGCTCTTGGCAAAACAGAGGCAACAAAGACAATACAGCTGCTTGAAAGTGGCAACATTGGCGGATTTTGACAAGAAGTTTCATGAAAAGAGGAATGAACCAAATTAAACTAATGATGACGAAATTGAAATGACACAAGAAGAGGGAGTCTTTCCAGCGTTTATTCATACATTTACATTCTACTCAGTTTGTTCATGTTCATGAGCTACAAATTCGAATTGTAGTACCGGCACCGGAGGTTTTGATTCGCATCTGAGATCTTACTTACTTACTGCTAACAATAGTGTTGCTATTGTTCAGAAAATTTGTTAATTTAAAAAAATAAAGAAATAGTGAAATGAATAAACGGGAAAAGAAAAAGAAGTACGGGAAAAGAAGGGAGTAGTTACGCTGATTGACATTAAAGTACACGCAACAATCGAGACATTGGAATGACTGTTTTAATGTGATGGGCACGATTCGATTTTAGAAGCTTCTTGACAAAACATGGATACTCTTTTATGTTTATCACCTGACCAGGCATCACCACCAATCACACAACAGAGAAGTGTTAGGGAGCTACTTCTCACAGAAATAAGAGTTGATAAACAGCGAGAAGCATGGCTAAAAGTGAATATTCTGCTCGAAGGTGCAATGATGACAAAAAGCAACGGACGGCAACAGAAGCAATAAAAACTTAAGACTTGCTCCCGTAGGGAAAGACGCAATCTCAACGTCATTAGACCTCGGATTTTAGGACATGTGCCTATTTAGTTCCTTTAGGAGGTAGTGGAAAATGTTTACATATGTATGTGTGTGTGTGTGTTTACGAATCCCGAAAAAATAGATCCACTGACATCATCTAATAGTGCCTAAAATATCCTAAAAGGGAGGTTGATACCTATTTTAATTTCTTTGCCTAAAACAAGTAATTTTAAAGAATTTTTATATTTTAATTACTCACTTTATAAATCCGTTATACTCTCTACAATTTCTCGAATTGCGAAAGTTCCGTGATCAAATACGCAATGGAACAAAATCTCTAACTCAACACACCTAAAATAAGGAGCTCTGTAAGTCAATATAAAGAGGGTGTTTCACACTCGTCTCCGATTGGCACGCACTTCTTATGTTAGGCAATTGCACCATTCCCGGCGCAGCTGCGCTGTTGACAGCTTGGGGCTTCTCGCAGTGGCGCGTCGCCTATGCAATGCAAGTGCCTCATTTAATCCTTTTATGACCAGCTTTAGATGCCAAAAACAACTTTTCATGTCTGATGTTTTTTAAAAACCTGGATTAATAATTTTGTAACCTATTTTTAGTGCCTAAAATGTCATTTTTATGCCTAAAAGTGCGGAATTTCGTAATTTTGTTACCTACTTTAGGTGACTTCTTGGCGTCCGGGTGACGCCGCGTCGTTGGCTGAAAGGCCGACGTTTCGTTTCACATGACGCAGGCTTCCTCAGGGCAGTGACACTGCAATGCTGCGTGTCAGTGTTACTGCCCTGAGGAAGCCTGCGACATGACAGGGGAAACGTCGGCCTCTCAGCCAACGTTTCGTGAGGCGTCACCCGGACAGCAAGGAAGTCATAGACTCGAGCCGCGAAAGCTTACGTGTACATCTGCTTTAGGTGCCAAAATCATCACTTTCTTGTTCTCAAAATTCCGAAGTCTAATCATCACAAACACAGTTGGACGAGATATTTTTCCACCAAATTGTTGCATAATCTAACCCAAATGCGAATAATATGCCTAGATAATAATCTAACCTAGACGCGCTAATAATTTAACGTAGATGCGAACAACAGCCCGAAAACTTTGCTCACTCCCACAGAACGCTTAGCCAAAGGCGAAGCAGCGCGGTTTGGACAACAAGAGCAAGGCAGGACAACAAACGCACGTAAGGGGCCACGGCTAGTAGGAGCTCGCGGTGGGAAACGCGAGGTTTTGCACCGGGTGCGTCGCGCATAGGTTTGGCGAAGGGTAGAGCGGGGAGTGGATTTTATTTCAGCGAACGCCCTCCCCCCGCCCCGGCCCCCTCCCGGCAGCCTTTCTCTGCGCGTCGCGTCGCGCCGCGTCGCAGGGAAGCGCCGTGTGGCGCGGCACACGGGCGAAGCAAAACCTTCAATTACGCGCGATTGTGTATTGTGGAGCGCTGTGTGAATATGTGGGAGCGGGAAGGGCTGAGTGCGCGCTCTGTGCAGTGGGCGGGGCAGTGTGGAGAAGGGGGGCGGGCAGACGCCGAGAAGGAGAGGCATGGCTGCGAGAAGGCGTGGCAGATGGGAGGCGTGGGAGATGGGGGCGTGGTAGATGGGGAGCGTGGTAGATGGGGGCGTGGTAGATGGGGGGCGTGGTAGATGGGGGGCGTGGTAGATGGGAGGCGTGGAAGATGGGGGCGTGGTAATGAAGAGGCGTGGTAGTGAGGAGGCGTGGAAGTGGGGAGCGGTGGTAATGGGGAGTTGTAGCTCGGAGGCGTGGTAATGGGGAGACGTTCTGGAAAGGCGCGGTAGCGGAGAGGCAAGGTAGTTGGGAGGCGTGGTAGTGGGGAGGCGCGGTGGTGGAGAGGCGTGGTAGTGGGGAGGCGTGGTAGTGGGTAGGCGTGGTAGTGGGTAGGCGTGGTAGTAGGGAGGCGGGGCAGTGGGGAGGTGAGATAGAGGGGAGGCCTGGTAGTGGGGAAGTGAGATAGTGGGGAGGTGTAGTAGTGAGGAGGTGTGGTAGTGGGAAGGCGTGGTAGTGTGGATGCGTGGTAGTGGGAGGCGGGGCTGTGGGGAGGTGTGGTAGTGGGGAGACGTGGTAGTGGGAAGGCGTGGTAGTGGGGAGATGTGACAACGTGGTGAGATCACAGGTACTAGTGAAAGCGAGGGGAGTAGTAACGGGGAAACATAGTTGCGCGGAGAGTGTTAGCGGGGAAGGGTTGTGGCAGCTGAGTAGCGAAGCACAGAGGGTCGCAGAGGAAGGACACCGGATTCCGATACGGTTCACGAATTAGAAGGCGCGTGCAGCGGGAACGCGGGTGCTCGCGAATGAGCAGAGAGCAGAGGTAAGGAAACAGCGAGAAAGGAAGGAAGGCAAATGACGTGCCCCTGTGCTTGCTATTTTAGTAAGTTCTGCGAAGGAGCGTCAGCTTCCCTGCCGCTCCCACTGCCATTAACGCGTATATTTCCACCGCCGACCTGGTTTCTGTTGTCTTTCATTCCAGCTCCGCCGTGCCAACCACCTCCTCTTCTTCTTCTTAACTATTCATACTCTGCTTGACATATTCGCCGCCTCTCTTCTTGGTCATTATTCTATAATCTGAACTCGTTTTCCCCGGAGAACAATCTCCCTATTTCATATCCCCGTTCAGTATCCACGGGCTATCACCATCTACATTGATATATTAGTACTTATCTGCTCTGATTCGTCACTATTTCTTTATCTCTCCGTTGTATATCATTTTCCCTTGATCTGCGTTCTCCCTTGACGCCTTTTTGCCACAACTGTCACCCCTTCCTTGCCCATCTACCTTCTCTTTCCCTCCGGTCTCCCAGATCCCCCCACCGATGGCTTTCCATTTGCACCGTCTTCCACCTCCGGCCCCCGCCCTTCCCCCTCCCCCTCGCTCTCGTGCCATTTCGCGGCCTCCGCCCCGCCCCCGTCCCTGTCGCCCCGCCCCTGTCGCGCACGCGCTCAGCGTCGGGCAAATAAACGGGGCGTTCCGCGGAAACAACGGGCGGAGACAATGAGGGCGCGCGATTGTGTTAACTCGCAGCGTTGTGGCTGCAGCTGCCTCAGCCGCCGCGCCTCCTTTCCAGCGAGAAGTGCGTGCGGCGTGACGCACGCAGCTTGCGATGTGTGTGTGTGTGTGTGTGTGTGTGTGTGCAGGTGGGCGAAGTCGAGGGTGGGTAGGTGGGTTGATGCGCGGAGGGAGGACTTGCGACCTCAAATATTGCATTTCATCTTCAGGGTCAAAGACCCCCACTTCAACCAGGATTTTTGCCCAGTTCCCCTTGATCCATTTAGAACATGCTGAGATGGCCTCTTATGACCTTTGGACATAAATGTAGGTTCAATACGAGCACGTTCTGTTGAGGTCTCCCTTTAGCTGGTTGTGATAGGAGTAGACCCAGAGGAATGGGTTACTATTTTGTTAGCAATATTATAAAATCAAATCTGTAGAGCGTTTACCCTTTCAAATAATGTTTATTTTACTCGAAAGCGAAAATTTCGAGTTTTAAACTACTGCTAACCTCGCTTTTTGGTACTTTCATTCATCATTCAACTACGTACAGTAAAAGGGTCAGATGGGAATTCTGGAGCTCAAGTTAATATGCGCAGGCTATACTTATTGCCCATTCGCCGCACGTAGCTTTTACTTTTTTTTAACAAAAATAAATAAATAAATGAAAATGGGCGTGTATTTTATTATTGATAGATATTCCCGGGCGCTTTAACCGCTAAGGTCATTAGCTCCGTAAGTGCAGTGGATGTTTTATCGCGGAAGGTGGTGGTGATCAAAGCTCTCGACTCCTCTTCCGACATGTGTGATAGAGTAGTGCATGTAAGTGTATTGTGTAAGTAAAGTTCTGTTTTTGTATTTATTTATTTATCAAACGCATTATATTTCGATTTAAAACTTCCGCCTGCCGAACACAACTCATAAAATGATCACTACGGCCTAGAAAATTCCTGATAACAAATTTTGTACCCTTTTGGTTTTCCCTTTAGAATATTTTAGTTGCTTAGACGGTGCTAGGACCCCACATTGAAAAACATAATGTAACAAATTCTCAGTATGAATATCAAAATTCCTTGTTTAATTAATATTTCTTATTGTTTTAGAGAGAGGGAAAATTAGGATAGTCTATGGGCTCCCCGACCTGAAGCAAGTCCTTTGGAGTCCTTTGGAGTCGCAGACATCAGTGGAAGTTATCAGCCGCTGGCACGCCCTCGCTTGCCACACGTGGGGCGCCCCATGCACACGGCGGTGGAGGTCGCGGCGAGGCCGGCAGCAAAAGCAGCGGAGATGGGCGCGGTGGCTGTGGTGCGGTCAAGGAGGCGGCTGCGGTGGCGGCGGTGGTGACGGGCGCGGCGGCGGAGGCGGCGTTGACCGTAGCGGCGGAGGTGGCAGCGGCGGCGGTGGTGGTGGTGGTGGTTGTGACGGTCGCGGCGGCGGCTGTGGTGGCGGCGACGTTGGCTACGGCGCCGCTAGTAACGACGGCGGCGGTGACGACGGCCAGGGTGACGGCGGCGGTGGTGGTGGTAACGGTCGCGGTGGCGAAGGCGGTGTTGACGGTGGCGGCGGAGGCTGTGGCGGCGGCGGCGGTGGTGATGGTCGTGATACGGTCGCGGCGGCGGTTGTGGTTGGCGGTGGCGTTGGTGACGGCGGCGGGGTTGACGACGGCGGCGGTGGTGAAGGCGGCGGCGGTGACAGCGGCGTCGGTGAAGACGGCGGTGGTGACGGCAGCGGCGGTGACAGCGGCGGCGGTAACGGCGGCGGCGGTGGCGGTGATGGTGATGACAGCGGCACCGGCTGGGGATCGGCGCGGGAGCTCTCAATTCCGAGAGTGTGTAGCTGCGAGGGGGGGGGGGGCGGTGCAAAGCCGGCTGAGGCAGGTAACCCCTCGCCCGCAGCAGGTTATCGCCGTCGCGCAGCCGCAGGTCGCGCGTCGCCGCCACCGCCCCGGGAGTGGATGACTTTGAGCGGAATGCCGCGGGCGGCAGCGCAAAGGCTCAGCGCTTGCTGCTAGAACACAGGCCCGACATTAATTGGCATAATGGGCCACGGCGCATGTTCACAAATCCCGGCACGTTGAAAGCATTGCTTTCCGGTAGTCATGCTGTACAAAACTTACTCGTGGTTCGGGAATGTATCCATAGTACATTCTTTGGTGGCAGAATTGGCAGCTGGCAAGCCGATAAAAGCCAGGCACGCGTGTTGACATGATTTTCGAACTAGTGTTTCGTACGCATAACAACGGAAGTCCATCAAATAAGGGGCAGGAAACTACGTCCCTAGACCTGCCGTGCTCTTGGTTAGCCGAAAAAATCCCGCGACCTGCGTTTCAAATATATTCTGTGTGTGTGTGTGTTTTTTTAAACGATGATTCCACTTTTCTCATGCGTGAACGCAGAAAGCAAAGAACAGATTTAGGAAAATTTAGCTTTGTGAGTAGAAACATTGTTTACTGGAACAATTTACCTGCAGATGTGCTAGAGAGGCTTCTCAGAGTTTCCGTGAATACCTGTCAGGAATCAGGAAAATTGTGATCGAAGTGTGGTATATCAGATAGCGTGAGAGAACTAAACAGGCCCCTGACGTATTTGCAGAGCCTTTAAGGGGTCGCTTACATGTTGGTGACGGTAGTTATGAGAGAGGGGTTCGGGAGTTATGCTTACGAGATATGTTAAGAGCGCAAGTGATGCACGGTGAAGTAAGTGACGTTTTTCAGAATAAGGGAAGGCCAACAAAACTGCGCGCAAAGTGTGATGCATAAACCGTGTGTATAAAATTACTGGTTACAGAAGTATGACCCAGAGTGAGCGTAATTGAACCGATTAACATTCGACCTTAAGTATTTGTTCACTTTTTTTTGATTCCACAACGTAAACATAATGAAGACGATCACACTAAAATTAGAACATTGTAAGGAAATTAATGTTTTTTATTTGATAATGGTCTTCTTGTTAAAAAAAATGGGAAGCCCTAACCTGTAACAAATATTTTAATGTCTTGCAAGAGAATAATTCAAAAAGTAACGTAAGCAGTGTTGTCTCATTGTCTTCAGCTTTCATTTTCATATATGAAAATTACACTATTTCCAATTTCCTCAACACAATATTTCAAAACAAAGTGCTAGTTACTTTCATTCTCCGGGATGAAATTATTTTGACCGAACTGAATTCAAACATGAAATGTACAGCTACTGATCTCCCTAGTGCGATAAAAAGTTGTCATAACCTCGTACAAAACATGTAAGCGACCCCTTAAAAGCTCTGCAAATACGTCAGAGGCCTATTTCGTTCGCTCACACTATCTGATATACCACATTTCGATCACAATTTTCCTGATTCCAGACAGGTATTCACGGAAGCTCGACCCTCAGAGTATTTTTCCTGTGCGGGCTGTTCACGCGATCTAGCGCCCATGAAACTATTTACCTCTCCGAGCCAAGCCATCACCCTCCATCCCACCCAACACGCTCTTACTCCAAACTCACAGATCGCAGTCACGCCTAGCGTATGCCGACCACTATCACCGCATCTCCCGCTTGGCAGCGCTTCCCAACCATGCGGCGGTTGTTCGTGAAACTACCGCGTCCCTACGTGAGGTGGGACGTTGCAAGAGGTGGGACGAGCATAGAGGCAAAATTAACTAAGGAAAGTGGGTGGATTCTATGCAGATCGAGGGATTTTCTGAAATGTCACATGTGAAAGCGAGCACAAGTATCTTTATTTTGAAAATAAAAATAGCTTTTTACGTATAAAATAAGTGGCGAACAAGAAAGAAAAAGAGACTAATATTTTTATTATATAACATATGTTTACATTAAAACATTTTAAAACATTTGAATGGAAATTGAAAATGACAGTGGATTTTTAAATTTAATTACACTGAATAAAACCAGCTTGCAGGACAGTATTTATCATAAGCTAACACTAAAATGGAATGCGTTTATTTTTAAAGTTTCTCATGCGAATATTCTCGTCTCCTTTCCATCTTTCACTCGTTCTTCCTAGAGCGTGACTATCTTCCTTTCTAGTGGTGATATTCTCTCTTTGATTCTGTCCCAATTGCTGATAGTTATACCGAGTTCATCACTTGTAAGTTCTACCCTAATTAATATTAAAAAAAACATTTGTTTAAAACTTTTTTAAACTTCAAGATTTATTTAAACCTGTTTGAACCCAAGCCATTCCGAACTTGCGGAATGCGAAAACCCTTTTGTCGTCTTCGGCAACAATGTATAGTGCGCTAGAGAAGTATCACCGCAGTAGCGCCTTGCTGGTGTGCAACAAAAATTATGTTGGTAGCGCGAGCTGCCAAAAAAAGAACGACGTAAATTGCGTACTCACCACAATCATAATAGAAGCTAGAAGCCTTGTCCCCTTCACTTGCTTCCCAGTGATCTTACCAACGTGAATGCAATTTTTACTAGGAGGCCCTGCTTCGGCTCAGTGCGGAGACGCTTTCTTGGCACACTGTACTATAGTCAGTAATTTTTCCACGACGACATCATACGTGCCCACCGGCGGATCCAGGGGAGGAGGGAATGGGGGTGATGCCCCCTTCCAAAAGACCTAGAGTTTTCGTTTACCTTCCTTTACTTGGAAAAATTGATTTAAATATTTATTTATGTTATTATGTAATTATTTAAATAAAAAATATTTTACAGTATCATTTCTACAGTAAATAAATAATACACAATATATTAACAAATGTGTTTATTATTTAACAAAAATCTACCCCCGCCCAAATGATGGTCTGGATCCGCCCCTGCACGTGCAGTCAGGGCGCCTCTCGCCATCGTGGCCGGACTCTACTGCTGGAGACTCCCCCGCCCCCTCTACCCCTCCCCCAGCCGCTCGCACGCACACCTGTCTCCGGGCGTCCCCCAGGCGCGCACGCGGGCTCACGGAGGCCGTACGGCACCGCCTGCACGCGCGTGACCCCAATTGGGCCATTCTCCCGGCCCACCCGGACCGGCCTCCTTTTTACAAAATTTTTTAGAGAACATTGTCTCGCAGAAGACATACAGTTTTGGAAAACTTGAGATTTTATTTATTTACAGTAATATCATACAGTTTATTCACAGTAATACCATACAGTTGGTTCATTTTCGAGATCATCGTAGAGATAATCGTTGGTGATCGTTGAGATTACGAGATAATACCGTTGTCGATGTAATCGTTGAGATTATCGTTGATGATTGTTGAGAGGGTCAGAGATAATCGTTGTTCCTGTAGCGACTCTTATCAGGAGATTCTAGGGTTGGAGTCCCGATTACACACCAGTAATACGTACACACAAGCGACGTCGAAATCAGCCGCTGTTTGAAGGAAAATTCTAGCGGCTGGCTGCTGTCATCGGTAGTTTTCTGTAGTTCAGATAATACAAGACGAAAGCCGGAGCAGTGCCCTTACAAATGAACCACGGATCGCGCGTGTTCTCTCCTTCCTCTTTTTTGTCCTATCGACTCGCCTTACTCACATACTCTTTAACTTACATCCATCCTACCACCACACATGTCGGGAGACCTGTTGGAAGCTCCCGGCTGGAGCGATACCTGTCTTGGGGAGAAAGCTGGTTGAGGAAATGGAAAAGGAGGTGGAGCGGTCTGGATCGTACTATCCAGCTTGGGAGTAACACAGTCGCGGATAATGACTATACTGCTATTTTTATAACTCTGCTCCTCAAGCCCCTATGGCCACGATGAAATACCACACGGCATTTCGCATCTTTCTCGCTCGTGCCGCTAGGTGTCGCAAACACTGCTTGATACGGTCGCGATCATGCGATATTTAGAGGCACGACAGAGAAAGACGCGAAATACCGAGTCATATTCCATCGCGAAGGGACAAAGATACAAAGACAAGAGCCTTGTCAAGCCAAGAGCCAAGATACAAAGCCTTGAGGGACAAAGATACAAAAATCGCACCATAGAGCAGTTGCCGTGCACTATAGAGCAGTTGCCGTGCCGCAACATCAATCAAGAAGAAGTAAGCAAGAAAATCTAAATTATTCCTCTTGTGCTAGACGAGCCTGATGTTAAATCAGCATCCCAGAGGAAGTGAAGCGCTGGAAACAACGGAGAGCGTGGGCGTTACGCGTTGGCGAACGGCGAAGTGATTCCCGAAGCCGAAGCGGGACACCGCCGCCCGCGCCCTTGTGGCACGGGACATTTTCGATGTTTCATTGTGCTCGCCGCGTTTTAATACAGTCCGATTGTAATGCATCGCTGGAGCGTCCCAGCGCTCAATAAATGTAATATATAAATATGCATTATGTGCATTGCGATAATAACGCGTTGAATTATATATCTGACTGTAATGACACGGGCGGCGGCGGTGTCGGCGACGGCCACCGTTGTCCGCGCAGATCTGCCTATCCGGTACATGAAACGCCACAGTTGAAACATTTACGAATACGAGAATATGCAACGAGTTAATGAAGTACACATTGAGCGAGCGAACTGCCAACATGGTTCCTCAATGGCCGGCGAATTAATCAGCTTTGCGAACGTTGTAGCATATTTCATTACATAAAAAGGTAGGGTGATGACGAGAGAGTGGAAACTCGAAAGAGGGAATGTCATTGCCTTTGCCGATATCTTGGAGTCCTCTGCATCACGAATGTCACTGGATACTCTCATTCAGAATCACATCTGCAATTTCAAGTTATTCTGAGCTTCCAATACGATCCTTGTAATAATTTGGAACAGGTAATTAATTGTTGCTATGTTCTTAGAAATGATAAATTAACCATCGTAGTGTCCCAAAGTCGTGCAGAAATCCCTTATTTTGCAATTGGTTGTAATATTTTATAATTTTAAAAAGAGCAAAACATAAATTCATATTTACTTCAATTTATTTAAAATGCATTAATTTAATTCAACCATGTTTGTGAATGTAGTGTATTTAACCATTAAATTTACTACATCTAAAGACTCAATTAGATGTTAGTAGTTTATTAAATGTTCAAAATAATGCACATGGAACTAAAGAAATTAAACTAGTGGTATAAAGTGAAAGAGCAAATTTTGTAAAAATAGCTATCATTGTCATTGAACTATCACTATGATTGTAGCTCCGAATTCAATATTATGTAAATATAACCAAACCTTTGCCAATAAGCGAATTCCATTTTGCCATTTTATGAACTTAGAGGATCTGATTGCTCCTAATCTGATTGCTAACCTTATGTTTGGAGAAAGATGATTTACTGACTTAAAAGTTCGATCAATTGAAAAACCAAATGAGGTAAGAGAACCCAATGGTTGCTGATTGTTGGAGAAAGTTATCTTTTTTCCATTGCTTGTAATTATCCCATAATTATTTTAGAACAATAAACACTTTTCTTTTAATAATGAGAATTCTATGTTATTAAAATGGTAAATGGATATTGAGTTGTCAAAAGAGATGTATCAATGTTCTGCTGGGACTGCACAACGCCAATCACGCAAATGCACAAAGGCTTCGTTTACCAGAATCACTTCTTTTGTGCACTGAATCAATACCTACATCGCGCAATCAGTTACCCTTCTGGCTTTCGATAGTACGATGCCAACAATACCACGAACTACATTTGCGTCAGCGAATAAGCGTCTCTGACAATTCTCTCATTTGCTGTGTAATGTCAGATGGCATACTCTGAAGCAATCAGCTTGGGGGGATTTATTTACATACTTTGCCAAAGCCACAGTATAGCGTTGCCGCTTTTATGACTCATACGGAGTCGCTAGACAAGCGCGTAGATAACTAGGGAGTTTTTTGCACAGCGAAGCGTTACAGCAATCGACAGCACTATCGATCATCTACGTAGCGCAGTTCGAGTTTCGCATCACTTTAATGCATTTTCGCAGAAGATCGAGATTTCAATCGATTGCTGAACGCTATACCGAGCAAAAACTCCCTACTCTCATCAACAGAACCAGTTTTCAAGAGTGGGTTTGAGTGGCGGCAGCAGCAGAGGCTATAAACACGACCTGAAGACACGTCACCTGTCAGTTTTAACGTTTTGAGATTCCATCCATCTGTCACGCTGCTGTGCGTGTGGAAGTGTGTGGCAACAGTGAGTCGAACTGTCAGAGGCTGCCGGTGCGATGCCGATACGTACTCCGTGCGTTCTGAACCAGAGCGCTACCAGCCGGGTGGGGCACGGCGGGGCACGGCGGGGCACGGCGGGGCACGGCGGGGCACGGCGGGGCACGGCGGGGCACGGCGGGGCACGGCGGGGCACGGCGGGGCACGGCGGGGCACGGCGGGGCACGGCGGGGCACGGCGGGGCACGGCGGGGCACGGTGGGGCACGGCGGGGCACGGCGGGGCACGGCGGGGCACGGCGGGGCACGGCGGGGCATGGCGGGGCACGGCGGGGCACGGCGGGGCATGAGGAGGCACGGCGGGGCATGGGGGGGCACGTCGGGGAATGGGGGGACACGGCGGGGAAGGGGGGGACACGACAGGAAATGAGGGACATGGCGTGGCAGGGGGCGCGGCGGGGCTGGGGAGACACGGCGGGACAGTGGCACGGCGGGGCATGGAGGCACGGTAGGGCATGGGGGCACGGCGGGGCATGGAGGGCCCGGTGGGGCATGGGGGGCACGGCGGGGCATGGGGGCACGGCGGGGCATGGGGGGCACGGCGGGGCATGGGGGGCCCGGTGGGGCATGACTGGGCAAGGCGGGGCAGGTCGCGGAATGGCGGGGCATGGCAGGGCAAGGCGGGACCACGCCGGGGCATGGCGGGCATGGCAGGGCCTGCCGGGCAAGGCGGGGCTTGACGGGGCGTGACAGGGAGGAGTTTGTCGGGGCGAGGCAGGGACAGATGGGTCATAGCGGGGACGAGCGGGAAGTGCGGGCTGGGGCAGACGAGCGTGGCGGAGTGTGGTAAGCGTGGCCGAGAGAGGCTGGGCGCGGCGAGGCACGGCGTAGCGTGGTGGGGTGGGGAGGGACAGGGCGCGACCGGACGTGGCAAGGAGGGGTGTGGCAGGCGCGGCGGAGCGTCGGAGCATGTTTTGCATGGCGGTGCTCGGCGTGGCGGTACGGGCTGGTCGGGGCGAGGCGGGGAAGGGCAGGGCGGCGTGGCGGAGAGGGGCGTGGCGTGGCGGTGCGGGTCGGGGCGGGATGTCGGCATGCGAGGGTGGAGCAGCGGCAGAGAGCGCGGGGGCGGGCAGATGTGGCGCGCTCGAAGAAAGGGCGAGGAGGCGCATTTATTTCCTCGGGGCGGGGCGCCCCGGCTCCAGGGCCTCTCCCAGGGGAGCCGGTGGGCCAGGGGCCGGTGCCATTCAGGAAGGCGCATCGCGAGGGGCTGCACTCAACAACTTCATGGAAAGAATTACAGGGCAGGCCTATTGGGAAGTTGAGACACACTCCTAATTGCTGACTGAGGTATTGGCTAGAAAACGTAACAGAACAAACGAATGAGAAAAGACCAACAATCAAATGATACAAGAGAGATTAATGGCAACTAGAAAGAAGGTTACTACTAAATTAAAAAAAAAAGTTTTAAAACAAGTTTCTTGAGACACAATGGACTTGTTATTAAGAGAATACACTTGCACACTATGCAAGTGACTCAGAATAAATTTTACAAAGATTGGGGACACGTAGGGGGTTGGACATCATTTTTTGCCCGTGAACAGACGCGAGGTAAAATATTTCGTTAACATATAGCATTTGCCCCCTGACTGGTAGACAACCCTTCGTGCACCGGTGTTTGGCGGGTAGCCGAAAACTGACTGCCAGATGTGTACCAGGAGTTGGCTACCAAACAATGGTACATGTCACATGCGTAACTTTGTTGTATGAAATTTATGCCTATATGTGCATTGGCAAAACGTTATCTTTGTCTCCCTACTACCCTACAAGTTTATAACATTCATTCTGAGATACTCATGTATTATACACAATATCGTTTTATAGAGTGTCCGGGGAGGAAACTTCGAAAATAGGAAAATAATCATAGTTTGCCTAATAAACTATTTAGATATTCCGAATGGCAATGCCGCAATAAGCACTCAACAGTTGGTTTCAAAAAGTATTCTTTTTAGGCCAAACAATCGAATTTATGTACATTAGGTGCTTTTTTTTAAAAAAAATGTCTGTGTTATTTTTTCTTTCTGAACCAATATATTAATTTCTTTTGTAAATATTAAACCGTGTACATGTTTGTGGAGTGTTTCTATGCTTCTGCAATGAAAAGTTTTGCCAATAAAGCATTTTTTTTAAACCAACCTTTTAGTGCTGATTGCAGCTCATCCATTCAGAATATCTAAGTAGTTTATTTTACTTAGTTACTTATAGACTAAGTAAGCTTATTTTCCAATTTTCGACGTTTCCTCCCGGGACACCTGTACGTGGGATGATGAGCGCCATTATCAGTTGCCAAGCGTAGACGAGGAAGGAGTGTAAAGTGTGAAAGAAAACACCTATCGCTTACGCGGAACTGATCTGCAGACTCCTAAATTACGTAGGTCCGACAACAAACAGCAATGACAATAACCAGTTTATAATAATGGCAATAATCAGTTTACAATAATATAATATGCAGATCGAATATTTATGATTACATGCAAATCGAATACTTAAGTTTTATTAGCAAAGACCTCTAAGCTGGCTACTGGTGAAAAGGAATATAGTTGTGATGAAAAAAAACTGTAATGAATAACGTATTATTTTGATACCTTACAGACTTTAGATGTTAGATTTTTTATAATTACACGAGTATATTAAAAATTACCAGATTTTCGACGTAATCGGAGAAGATTTTCAAATTTTACTACCCGAATCTTGTGCTTCAAAGTTGGCGACAGGATGAAGTATACGACGAATAACGAGGGTAGAATGCCATGAACGCAAGGGCAAGGAAATAAAGAAGGGAAACAAAAGAGCGAGAAAGAAAGTTGAAGACGTGTGAGCGAGTGCTAACAACCCACAGCGAACAAAGCGTTGGGAGTTGCGTCCCAGAGGCAATAGGAAGAGTCCGCGGCGGTGCTAGCGCTGTGCGAGGGAAGGACGAGGACTGGGTGGTCCGCTGAGTCTCGTAGCGGTCCGGGTGCCCCGGCGGGCGGGCGGGCGAGCGGGCGCGATGGCGAACGCAGGGGTGGGCAGACGGAGGGGTGGCGGACGGACGGGTGAGAGGGAGGGATGGACAGGGGTGGAAGGGCGGGCAGACGGGCGGGCAGACGGGCGGGCAGACGGGCGGGCAGACGGGCGGGCAGACGGGCGGGCAGACGGGCGGGCAGACGGGCGGGCAGACGGGCGGGCAGACGGGCGGGCAGACGGGCGGGCAGACGGGCGGGCAGGCGGGCGGGCAGGCGGGCGGGCAGGCGGGCGGGCAGACGGGCGGGCAGACGGGCGGGCAGACGGGCGGGCAGACGGGCGGGCAGACGGGCGGGCAGACGGGCGGGCAGACGGGCGGGCAGACGGGCGGGCAGACGGGCGGGCAGACGGGCGGGCAGACGGGCGGGCAGACGGGCGGGCAGACGGGCGGGCAGACGGGCGGGCAGACGGGCGGGCAGACGGGCGGGCAGCAGCGCGAGCGCGGAGCGCGAAAGTCTCTGGGGCTTGACAACTCCCCACACACCCTCCGCCCCCTTCCCCGTTGTTTGCCAAGGAGCGTGCACAGCGGTACGGACGGCGCGGCTCGGAGAGGGGTGGGGTGGCGGAAGGGCAAGCGGTGGAGGCGACGGGCGCCAGTCAACGCAAAAGGTCGCGATGTGGCGGAGTGTGGCAAGGCGAGCGCCGAAGGAGATGGCCAAGGTGGGGCGCCGCGGGAGCGGCAGCGCAGGTAGCAACCGTGCACGGGAGCGGCACGGATTCAGCAGGGCAAAAGGCTGGCGAGTCTGGACGAGGCGATCGGCGGCGTGGAAGAAGACGTGACGTCCGGACGGGAAGACGAACAGGGGATGGCGGGGTTGGAGGACATGCAAGGCTTCAATGAAGATTGAATGGGGAAGAGAGGCAATGCGTCATGATTGGAGACCGCTGGCTGAGAGGTATATGAAGCGAAAACAGTGATATGGGACGAGATAGGATAAGCCGCACGCAAACCGAGATATTGTGTGAAAGGGATAGTTGGACCTGAAAGGGAAAAAGAACGGGGGGAGAATAGAAAACAGAAATCTAGGAATGGGTGGAAGATACGGCGAGTGGACCGGGTAAGTGAAGTTGGCGGTGGTGTGGACCAGAAAAATCAACGGGCGCGCCAGGTTCAGGGCGGAATAGGCGATGGAGAAGGCCGAGGGAGGGAGGGAGCTGGGGGTGGGCGGGAGAAGTGGGCGGGAGGAGGCGCGCGGAGCAGATGTGTCGCCACCACGCCGCGACTTCCAGAACATGGGCGCCAACTTATGTAACAAACGCTCGGGGGACAAATGAAAAGTAAACACGGCGCAAGCTGTTTCTTCCGCTTGCGCGCCAGTTCGCAAGCGCAAGAGGGGTGAGGGTGGGGGGTGGCAACCCTCGACGCAACGCCAAGCGCTTTTGGTCCACAAAGGACCGACAGATCGCAACTTGCTGTTCCTAACTGCCGGCTCTGCGAAGTTCAGAGAATCGCGGAAAATTATTATGCGAAGAATTATTCTCGTTGGAGCAAAAATACAGTACTGACCCGGAGTACGTATTTCAGAGCATTGTGATACAGTAACAATGCGAGTCGACAAAGGTTTAATAAATATTTTGGGTAGTCTGAACTATTGTCTCAGAATAGGGAGGGGGCAGAGTTACCTTTCACATCAGCTTTTTAGAAATAAATAAATCACTATCAACCGGATCACGCCTTCCAATATAAAGTACCGAAATGTAGAATTTACTTAACGATACAACAAATGATTATAAATCACATATTTCTACCGTCTGGTTAAAATATATTTCAAAGGTTACAATTTTTTTTAAAGTCGAAGAGCTTTATGTTCTTTCATTCGTACGTTCCGTGCCATCCCTTCTACAATATTAATATTTCCCAGACTCCAGTCCTTCCAGCGCCCTCCCCCCAATTTGATTCTATATATTTGGAAGCGTACCAGAAATGGAAAAAGGTTGCGTTATGGCGGTTGACGGTTACGAGGGTTTTAGAAAAGAATGGTAGAGGGAACAACATTATTGACAGTAATATCGGCGAGGTATGAATTTAGAATCGTGGACTGGACAAGAATTGATGCCATTATTTCAGGCCCAAACTTCAACGTGAAAATAGACAGTTAATCGTAGTATTATGTACATTAAGAACGTTTGCATCTACGTTAACCCATTATTTTAAATGACTGCTCCAAATTTTCGCGACGATTTTTGACTGATGGCAATGGAAATATTGACAATGTATTGAAATATATTACCAAGTACTGAGTATTTCAATGAAATATGAATTGTAATATTTTCATATCTCACTGCTTTTGATGTTGTGATCAAAACTGACAACATACGTTATATGCAGTCGTCTATTTTGAACGTAATTCTTTTTATTGTTTCTTTAGTAGCACACGCGTTAAGATAGCTGACAACAAACGAATGAAAAATCGAGAAATTTCGTATTTTTCAATTTTTATTGGGTCGTATGCTCTGTTTTTCTCTTTTTAAACGCTTCAAACCGTTTCTTGCCACGTTTCATAGTTTTTGAGAAAATATTTTTGTTCGAAGCGAGTGTAACTGTCTAGCCATTAGTAAGTGAACTTCATATGCATTTTTCGCGAATTGGGAATTTTCAGCACATTCAAGCATGTCAAACATCATAAATCATGAACTATTATAATTCTTTTTGAAGTATATAAATTACGATTTGCTCTAGTGAATGCAGTAGAATAGTTTATCTCTAGTCACTAAAAGTTTCAGTTTTATGAACTGAAATGTCCAGAATAAATTTATAAACAATACTTTTTTCTCAAATAATCAAATCCTGACTCTTTAGTTTCCACAGTACATTTACCATTCCATTTCATTCACTAGAATATTTAATTGTCATTAATTAAAAAAAAGAATTATCAAAATATATCAATTTGTTGTAAAGTTACGATGTTTGAAGTAAAAATCTGCATTTTGACAATTATTTACAAAAAATATAATTTTTTAAAACTTATTTGATCTCCAAAAGCATAAATAAATCAAATGTATAAGTAAAAACGAGATAGACCCAAAATTCTATATTTTTTTCTCTCAGGTAGGCAGCAACCTTAATAATGAATTCCCTGACAAATACTTTCCGAGCGTATTAGTGGGGCGCGTGCACTTCCTGTATTGTTTATCTCGTGCGCGGCCCAGTCGCGTGCCCCGGCCGCCGCCCGCGGCGCACGCCGCTCCCCCGCGCGACAGCCGGCGACGCACGCGCTCCCCTCACGGGCAGAGATACCAAGGCAGACATGAATACGGGGAGGGGGATGGTGATGACAGTGTTGCTGGGGATGGTGTTGGGAATGGCGATGGGAATGTTGCTGGGGATGGTGTTGGGAATGTTGCTGGGGATGGTGTTGGGAATGTTGCTGGGGATGGTGTTGGGAATGTTGCTGGGGATGGTGTTGGGAATGTTGCTGGGGATGGTGTTGGGAATGTTGCTGGGGATGGTTTGGGAATGTTGCTGGGGATGGTGTTGGGAATGTTGCTGGGGATGGTGTTGGGAATGTTGCTGGGGATGGTGTTGAGAATGTTGCTGGGGATGGTGTTGGGAATGGTGATGAGAATGGTCCTGGGGATAGTGTTGAGGATGTTGTTGGGAATGGTGTTATGGGTAATGTGAGGGATAATGCTGATAGTGATGGAGGTTTGTGTGTGATGGCGTTAGGGATGATGTTGTGAATGGTGTTGCGGATGGTGTTAGGGATGATTTTGTATATGATGTTAGGGAGGGATGCTGTTGCGGATGGTGATGAGGAGAGGGTGGAATCGGCGTGTGGTGAAACTGTCAGAGGTAGTAATGTGACGATGGGGTCTGTGGGTGGTGAAGATAGCGTACTGAGGTGCGAACAACGTACTTTTCCTTGGTTTCCCCAATCAACACCAGCGAATGTCGGAGAAGTATCCAAACAAATGAGCCACACGCACGAGCTTTCCTTCCTCTTCCTTGCCCTATCCTCATCCTATACTTACAAACTCTCTCTTACTTTCATACACTACACTATCCGACTTGTCGGAAGACCAGTCGAGAGCTTAGAGCTTGTCCTGGAGGAGACGGTGCCCTGCTGGTGGTAGATACCAGTACGAGGAAAAATTCCGATAGTTGACGGGCAGGTCGTCAGAAGATCTCGCCATCCAGCGGGGGAGGATCACCACCACTTCCCGCGATAAACATGCCCAACCCTTACGGGACCATTGATTTTATCCGTTGACTCACCCGGAATCATCAATCAATCTTGAAGGAAGAGTACAACGGGGAACAACCCTGGCTGGGAATGTGTGCCATGTGCACCCATCCCATATGCCTTTTCAAGAAACGCAAGGCGTGAGATTTGATGCTTCGTCACGCTTTACCTTCGGCCGGCATCATTTCGTCCCGTTTTACATATTACTGCTTCCTCTCCGCGTTCGCTACCAATCACAGCTACGAGGCCGCGCGACGCCGAGGGGCGTGAGTGGGTCGGCCGCTTTATGGCCCGACTGCCCTTATCGCGCTCGTCGCTGCGAAGCGTGGCACGCGGTGGCATAAACATGTCGCTGTAAAGTGCTGCAATGTCTTATGAACTGCTGTAAATCAAATTATGTGCTTCTGCATAAACTTTTGGGTGTATTTTTTTTACTGCTTTTGATGTCTTAAGTATCTTTCCGTTGAAGAGATGTTTCACGATGAGACATGTAACGTCGTGGAAAAAAAAGTTACACGAAAGTATGAGTTTTGCAAATATTATTCAATTCATAGAACTGAATGTTCTTGGGAAACTAATAATATGTGATATGCATAATACAGATATCAACCTAATATGTAATGCTAAAATCTAAAACTTCAAACATTTGTTCAACAAAGTGTTCGGCGAAGTAATGGAAAGGTCCCTGCGTCTTAAGCAACACCTTTCAAGTTGACGCTGCCTAAGACTGGGAAACGTCCCTTATTAGCAGACACGTAATACATAACACGCGCCTCTTGAATTGGGCAGCGTACTAGGCAGCGTTCATGGGCAGCGTACTAGCTTCAAGTAACGTGGTTTTGGGTTCAATTTCCTGTCCAAGCAAAACTAGAGTGGTAGCTTTCCTTTAAAAATCGTCTCAGTTTCTGTAGTTGTGTGACGAAGGAAAGCTCAGACAAGCGGAGTTTGCTAGTTACAGTGAAGGGAATATGTCACGCTCGCCACAGCTCTTACCCCCCAAGCGAGGGACTTGAACTAGTTCCAGGCATGGGAGGCACGTTTTGCTAACCGGCAAAGTCGTACAATGAACCCAAAATGCCAAATACATACATATATTTTGTTAACACCCTTAATATTCTACTTCCATTTACTATATATATTATTAGTAATTCAATAAGGCGAAAACTCTCCTGAATTACGTTCTGCTCAATGCCAAGAGCTTATAATTTGATGACAGAATCTGCTCCTTCAAATTTTGCTTGTATTTCAGATGCAACATACCCAACTTCTGGATTCCTTACCATTAATGAAATAATGTGTAGAAACTTTGGAAGTAAGACATACCTAAAGTATAGCAAATTAATATCAAAATCTTGAGTTATTTATGTAACATACAAAATCAAACAATTTCGAAGTAAGGTAGGCTTAAAACACAAGTGAGTTATTTGATTTTTTTTTCTCAATTTTATTCTACTTAAAATCAAGTCACAAATAATTAAGAGATGGTTTACAATAAAATTCTTTAACTAACTTGAATTTTATAATTCTAATTTAAATCAATAATTTTAATAGTAGCATCCAATTTGAATTTTCTATTTGAAAGTGCTTTTGATTGTAAATTATTATGAATTGATTTATTAAGGTTCTGCAATGTGTTCCTAAAAAAGGGTTAAATTTTCTCAGGACTATTTCTTAACTCATGAATAATATACCTCAATTAAAAATATTCAAGCTTTAACCAAAAAGTTTGCATACAAATAATTTTGAGTAAAGAGATGCTTATTCAACTAAATTATGCTAATTATAACTTCATTAAGAACGGGTTTACAATTCCAGAAACACTATTGTATATAATCGCAAAAAAAATTGTCAGTGGTCCATCACAGTAGCAAGTTGCCGATAAGTATCTTGGTTCCGCTAACACGCAAGGATATTGCCCACAAATGCACTGCGCTAAATGTCAATGAGACGTCACGAAATGTCGCATGTTCAGTCACAAGCAACGTTACGTATACATTTAGGATAAGGTTGATAGTTATTCATAAGTTTGTCAAAAATGTTCTCTCATTGTAGAGAAAAAAGTTCTAAATCAATGCGATAAATGATGATTAATAGCGTTCTAAATATTTCTGCATAAATAGAGGGTCTACATTAAGTTACAAACATAATATTACAACTTTTAAAAAGTTCTAATATTGTTTAAAGGAAAGTGACCATTTAAACCATTTCATATCGAGGTCTTTTGTACAGAATCAATTAAGTAAAAGAACGAGATCCTCGCAGAATTATGAGATAACGAAGGACAAAGCCATGACAAAGGTGAATTACTCAAATAATAAACATCGGTATGGAAGGTTTTAAACTTTTACCATCCACGCTCTTTTAAAAGTGTATAAGAACACAATATTCTTGATATAATATAATTTGTAAGAGCATAAGAAGAACATACTGCGACATTTCTTGACACAGAGTAACACAAATATTTTTATGGTACAGCATCATTTTTTATACCAGCATCACAACTCTGACACAAAAGTATGGCATGTATGCGAGTAAATTATCTTATTTTTATCGAAAATGTGTCACAGGACCCTCCAGAACCGAGACCTTCAGTTAATAGATCAGATAATGGCGGCCTAATACACGATATCCTTAAAACGTTATATTACCCGTCAATATTCATTATTCTTGACAAATATCGAACTTCTCATTCATTCAACACAGTTGATGGCATATCAATTGAATGGTGAAATCAATAAATTGAGAATGATGTATAAATAAGAACGATGTACTTTCGTGTACGTCGAGTTAGACGTTTCACTCGCATAAACAATGCTAAGTACACGTTATTGCAGTATTTGCTTCATAAATACTTGCAGTATTTATGTGAATGAAACTACTCAACATGTACAGAAAATTATCCTTTACGGCCTTTGAAATCTGTCTTGCGTCTTTCCTTCCCGCGCGAAAATTAAACAAAGCATTTCACCCGCAATTGAGATACGAAAATATAAAGTAAACGGGGTATCGTATATCTGACGCAACGTAATGTAACATCACAAACGTTTTACCTCACGGAAGTCCACATCTAGCTTCACTATAGCCTGGCTGAAGAGATGCATTACATTACGAAGATCGAGTGACACGCTACAGCCACTCCAGCAGCAGAATTCTCCCAGCGCAGTATCCCGTCGCCGCGCGACAAATGCGTCTCATAAGGGTATTTACGTCGCACGCTTCACCGTCGATCTCCCGCAATAGGAATCATGCGTTACGAGCGCGCAACGCATTTAAGGGCCGGCGCTCGCCGCTAACTTCGTGAGCTGCCGCGCGCCGCGCCACCGCTGCTGCGGAAGATCAATGGCGCCTAATCCATTTGGCGCGTATCTTTCACGAGCGCGCCAACCCGCCCGGCCCTTTTGCGGCTTTCCGCTGCGCCAGGCAGTGGCGGGCAGTGGGACGGGCTAAAGAGTATGGGGGTGGTGGTGGGGGGAGTGGGGAAGCGAACATCGGGAAGAGGAGCGCGGAGCACGATGTTTTCTGACGCGCAGCTGCCAACTCATAATAGACCAAGAGACAGTATGGAATGGATGGGATTACCATATTACATGACTGTGAAACGAACCATATTGTATTAATAATAAATAACGATTCCATGAAACATGATGCGGCTTTACATGGAAAAGAATCAATAGAATACTACGTACATTCAGCGAATGTTACAACACAACCACTGAAAAAAATATAAACTTGTATTGGGCTGCGTAACTTGCCATTTCTGGGCAAATAGATGTACGAAGCGTAGATATTTTCGCACCAGTTCAGAGGAAACCTCGATCACAGGTGAACACGGCAGAATCTTCGCAATTATGCATGTTAAGTAAGCAAAGTCAGAAGATGCTCCAGATCGGAGATTTCCAGTTTTGTTCCCACAAACTTTTAAGAGGTTGTTTTCAATGTTCGCAGTGCTCTAAACAGACATGAAAATGTTTCTTGAACACAAAATTGGATCAGTTATAATCGATCAATGCGATTCTAATCAGAACATGGTAAACCTATCAATCAATCCTTATATTAAGGAGGAAAATTGACCGGGATGCAGTCAGGTTATGTTTTTTGGGGAGGTGGGTGGGTGTGGGGACTTAACCCTCCGGCGGGCGCGTAGCAACACTCAGTGCCGCCTTCTTACATTTTTGTTCGATTTCGTGTAAATTATTGGTGTCGCACTATTGAGCTCATAGTTATTCTTCGTTGATTATATTTTCAACCTGATGACACTCAAATCACGATTTTAGACACTGCCAATTGCCCGTTATACATTAGTACAGTTCCGGCACTCCGTATCGCACGCGCCTTAGTATAATATTTGCGACATACGTAATAAGTAGTACTTAAGTATAATATTTGCGTATTTTATCTATTACAATTCTTACTGCAGTTTTGCTATTGAGCTTTATTGACACAGATTTTGGAGTACAAACTACTAATTCAAATTTAAATGCGTTGTTTCCGAAGAAACGATAGAGGGCACGCTTGCACCGTATTCATTCCCAGATATGTAACACAAGCCAAGACACGGAGGGCGCGTGATGGATCAGATTCGAATTAATATTGTTATTTCTTTTGGTATATAGTTATTTATTATGAAGTAAAATGTATAAAAACATACATGAAGAATATTTCCTTCCCATTCCCTAACAAAAGTAAAAACTGTTGTCGCGAAAATCGAAGGTGATAAACGCAAAACGGAGTGCCGCACGCGCCTGTGGCGGGATATGATGGGACGCGCCCGCCGGAAGATAATATCGTTTCTTCGGAATCAACGCATTTAAATTTGAATTAGTAGTTTGTACTCCAAAATCTGTGTCAATAAAGCTCAATAGCAAAACTGCAGTAAGAATTGTAATAGATAAAATACGCAAATATTATACTTAAGTACTACTTATTACTTATGTCGCAAATATTATACTACGGCGCGTGCGGTACGGAGTGCCGGAACTGTTGCAGAGTTTGGATTACTAATGAATGACGGTCAATTGGCAGTGTCGTACGTCAGATACAGTTTCTACTGTTTTTTTGACAAATAAATAAATAAATAAATGAAAGGTTAAGGAAAGTTGTCCCCAGGATACAGTCGGTATACCCCAGGCAACGCACAGAGGCGCGCGCCGTGGCCTGGGCAATGCGCCTGAAAGCTCCCGGCGCGGCGCGGCGACGGCAGCCGCGCTGGCGGCCGCGCGCCGGCCTCTTATCGCTCATCTCGCGTGCTCGCTGCTCGCCCAGGGGCGGCCGCGCACCTTCCCTGTGCCCTTTCGAAGCGAAGCCCGCGCCAGTTCGATACACGTTCTAACGGGAACTACATTCTCGTATCGACTCCGCTGTGAAATGCACTTCTATCACGTTGTACGTTGTTCTATCACGTGTCCCGCAGACAAATCACAAGTCGGACATGAAAGAGAGAAAAACAACGTTCGTATCTTTAAAACAAGGGGAAGTAGTGGCTTTTTCGTATGAAAGATACACGGAGGCGTGAGGTCATTATATTTATTATCACGTTAGTACAATTACTGTTATCGGGAAACGTTGAATTTCTTGCCTAGAAGCGGAGAAGCAAACGTCAAGAACTCATGAAATGAAATCGGGTGCAATAACGTAGGTTGGGATGATTCAAGTACCCAATACAAGCTCCGAGTCCCGATGGAAGTGGTATTTTCAAAATCAGCTGGACCTGGTCTTCGGTACTATAAAATAGCCGGTTCGAAGCCCAATACTGCCGAATGCGAAATATAGATCTGCGCTGGTAGTTCGTGTCCATAGTTTCCCAGATTTGCCACGGATACCCGAATAGGATGGATAAATCAAGATGCTCTCTATGCGCCCTAGCCCACTGCTTACCTGCGGGCAACCGGAGAATCGAGTCAGACCATCTCGGGATGCGAGAGGAGTAAGGATGCGACATCAATGTCGATGTTTTCAAAACATTAATATTTTTATAAAATCATCGATGTATTTAACATCGATTTTTTGAAGGCGATGCTTTTTTAACATCTATGTTTTATGTTCCAAGTTTTTATGTGGTCGATATTTATAAAATGAAGGAAAAATTAAAGTTCTATAATAATTTTTTAGATATTCCTAAATTGAAGTCAGATGAAAGTGACCAAGGGTGATAAATAATATCAAGTTTTTGCCAGTGAAGAAGCGTCTTTAATTTTTGAATTATCCAATCAGATTATTCACGTTTCGTTAATTGACCTAATGATTTTTTGTCTATTTTGTCACTCAAATATCAATACAAATTAATAAACTATACTACTTTCAAATTAAATCACCACCCCACACCCGAGTGAATTTCAATGGTTGCTAATCCTGTTTTAAAACATCGATGTTTAATAATATCGATGGTTTTGGTTCGATGTTTTGTTAACATCGATGGTTTCATTTTGAGCATCGATGTATAGAAACATCGATGTTTTTTCTTGGTGGTGTCGCATCCCTAGACTGGAGGCGCTCGGACGGATCGGAGCTAGTGCAGTGAAAGGTGAGTAGCACGTGACCCCCAGAGGCAGCCTGGCCCAAATTCCGGCATTTGACCAGACATTTTTTCTCTCCTTTATTTTTTGTTGGGCTTGAACAGAGATCAGTTTACACTCTTTCATATGTATTGCTGACTTATCACTAACTTAAACTATGCAAACCTAATTCTGTAATTGTTACTACATTGGGGTAGATTCCTCACGAGAGTACCTACTGCTTACAATTTATTGAAAAAAATGTTTAAGAAAGAAATCGAACGTGTATCTGTTGTTTGTGCTGGTTTGTGTGTTGTATGTGAAGCTAAATTGTATTGTTTGTTGTCCGGTGTCATTAGCAGTTTCCCAAAAGCAAAGATATAGGTAAAATTAGAATTAGAGGAGAAAATTCAGAATAACTCCTTAATTTTTCCAACATCTACCCATTGAAATCTGAATTTTATTGAATAAAGGACCTCCAAAAGCTTTCATTCGTAGCTGTCGTCGCAAAAATATAAACAGACAACCACGGTACCATGAGTTATATCTCCATTTCACGCAAAAGTTCCCCATACGAAACAGACATATCACGAAGCCAAATCCCAACCAGGTTTTTGACATTAAAACCGGCGTCCTCTCTGGCATGCAAAATCGCGCCGACGAGCCTTTCCGCACGCAAAGAAAGCGAGCGCTCGATGTCCGTTTAATATCGCATTCGTCCGCCGCCCCGGTTCCTCCTCGGTCCATTGTAACGCCAGCCGATCTCCGGGCGGCGCGGAAATCCCCTTGGCCAAACCTTTGTTTTATTCCGCAGCGGCCGAACGCCCGGCCGGCGCACAGTGGGCGCGCCGAACCTCTCCCCTCGGAGCGGCGCAGTCCAAGGGAAAAAACGAGGCTTAAGGGGCTCAGGGCCTCGAGTGATATCACTGCAGTGTTTCTGACCAGGGGTTTCCGGAGACTGAGTCCCAGCGATGGCAGGATTTTCGACTCTAGCTACATAGCTGGCTCGAATTCAGCCGCTGACTGGAGGAGAATTCTAGCGGCCGGCTGCTCTGATCGATACTTTTCCGGGTTTCTCCGATCAACACCAGGCGAATGCCGGATCAGTACCCAAACAAACGGGCCACGAACCATGTGCGATCCTTCCTTCCCCTTCTTTGCCCTATCCTCACCCCTTAGCGACTGAATTCGACCAGCTATCTAGTGAATGTCGAAAATCCCGCCGCGGTGGAGATTGGAACCCTAGAAACCTCAGAGGTACAGCAGCGACATCAACTGATACTCTGTCGCACCTAAATCGGTGCGTCGCGCAATGAGACATACAAGTTTTGGCATTTTTTCGAGTTCCTTCCATCATGGGATGAACGTGACCAAACCCTGCAGTGCGTATTCCGCTCCCCGACAGCAATCCTTTCGTCCACTGTGCGGTGACCAGCCGGGGCGAGGGACGAGGGCGAGGGGCGAGGGCGAGGGACAGGGGCGGGGGCGTGGGCGGGCAGTGTCCGGCGGGCGACGCGTGCGCTGACACGCTTTGTTTTCGTGCCGCTCGTGGGGGCAGGCGGGGGGGGGGACAGGAGGGCGCCCAGTGAAACGAGGAGCGCCGCCCCCAAAGACGCCGTGTGCCTCCAGCAAAGCGCGAAAGCGGAGCACCGCCCCTATTAAAAGTCGCCGCGCCGCGCGCCCGAAGCAGAGGAAGAGAGGAGAACACGAAGAAACGACGGAAGCGACGGAATCCAAACGCTGTTGCATCAAGTGGAGAGAGCGCGGTGAAAATGATGATGAGACTGGAGTCATGGAACGGATGACGAAATACGTCAAGCGGTTCCATTTGAACTGGATTATTATAAAGATTAATGCGGTCATGTTATTGTAAATTCCCACAATGCAATACAAACAAATTCGCTGTAGATAAATCAATAGCAACAAAAGGGTTTAGGTAGAATCGTGCCTGCTGAATATTTCTCTTGTCATGTAATAAACAAGTTTCAATTACATTATGTGTTTACAGGTGTTATCTATACATTGAGACAAGTAAAAGAGGAAACGTATAAATTTTCAGAACGAACATTCCATGAAAACAGCAAATTGATGTAATAAATTATACTTTAATGGTACCGCAATTCCTGCTGTACCATTAAAGACTAGTTTTTCATGCCCTAGAACGCTTCGTTTAGGAGTTATTTAACGATATAGATTTTAAAAAATGCTGCAGAGTGTAGCGGGTTGCATTTGACATGAATATTTAGTTTTGTTCTACAGCGCCATCTGGTAGAGTTATACAAAATTAACAGCACATACACCTTCTTGGTGAAAAAAAGAAACACGTGGATGTGCCAACTTTCATGGAGATCGGTGACACGGTGTCGGAGTCAACCGCTCTATAATACAAACATCCATTTTTATACATGTACAGATGGGAGACCAATCTGGATTCGATATTCGACAGCGAAGTTGTGAGTCTCTCACACTAATCAGATAATTTGGCATATCTGACTCCTCGAAGGGACTTTGGAAAAGTCACACTCAACAAATGTTAAGATAGAAGGGAAAACGCATTTCATACGTTAGAAAAGTAGAATTTTCATAGACTTTCTTGATACACTTGAATAATCTGTCTTAAACAAGTTGAGTACGCAGGTGATAAAATCAAGCATTAAGAATTTAAATATTAAGCAGTTTAATAATTTATTATTTACTCCTTATATTTTATACGCGATCAAAGTCCCAATATGACCCCGGGCATAGTCTAAAGTTTGTCATAGCTGCGTTTTATTCAATTCAATCAATTTTTAAGAGTAGCACTTCTTCACGGCAACAACATGAATCGAGACTGTCTTCTTCCAACAAGGTAATTTGAACGCAAGCAACCAGAAATCTGAACCTGACAGATACCCGGGTATCCAGTGCAATACATTTCGGTATTAGAAAGTTACCAATGCAATTACAGACTACCAAAAATTCCATAAGGTTTCTATAGTCGAGGAACTTAAAGGACAAAATATTCTAGAGATTTTATTCAGCCGAGTGCCGGTTACCCTTTACATCCCTACAGGGCACATACTCGACCATACACTAGACACCAACACACTTGCGAGCTCCGCTGACCTGGGGTCGGCAGAATGCGAGGTCCTGAGCGACAACATATACGTGAGAGACAAGGTGCCACACAACCGTGCCCAAGGCGGGACTCGAATTCGCGACCTTTCGGACCCAAGCGCTGAGTCCGCTTACTCTCTTAGCCACCTCGGCCTTCCAGGTGTCAAAGAATACAAAAAAAAACTAATAATTTCACAAAACTTTAACAATTTCACAAAACTCTTGCAGTGTTGCGAAACACAAAATTAAAGGCACACACTGACCAAGCGATGCTACCTGACTAACACAGCAAGCAAAAACCAAATGAATGTAACATTGAAAGGTTACGAGGCACACATGGCCGGGTTGTCGAACCCCACCACTGTCACAGCACCACCGCTCCTACAAATCACACCGCTGTCCAGTAGAGGGTCTCAAATGCAGAAATCGTGAAAAATGCCCTTCACCGCCGTGGATGCTTCATGCTCCCGGTCCACCATAGCTCCATCCGCTTGGCCCACACTCCACCAGCTGTGTCGCCCGCTGTCCGCACATGCTCTGGCGGTGCCCCGGGTTCGACCCCGGGCAGGGCGCAGAGGGGCGGGCAGCCGGCTAGCTGGCGGCGGGGGGCGGACGTAGGCGGGGGGAGAGATACGGGCGCGACGGCGCGATGGTGTTGGTGGCGGCGGTGACGGTGGTGATGTAGTGACGTCACCGGTGTCGGCGGCGAGGGTAGCTGATTGCAACCTGGCAGGGCGGCGGAAGAACTGTCACATGCATCAAGGCGCGGGGAAACAATGATTTAATTAATGTCTTCATTCCATTTCATTGATTGATTGATTGATTGATGATGGATTTTTTTTTTAAGTGGGACGCGCGAATTTTGGAATTGGCGCCCCCATGACACCCTGGTCTAGCATGGAACTCCCATAATTTAGCGGGAAGCACTCCAAAGAGTGCCCAGGTGGGCGGAAGTCGCAGGAACTTGTCCGCGCCGAGCAAAATGTGCTAACACAGGTCGGAAGAAAAAACTGAAAATGAATGAACATTCAGAGCAGTGGTGAATGACAGAGGACGAACTGATTATGTCAGTGATAGATTATTAGAAGGGACCACGTTGACAGCTACTGCTTGGCTACTGCTGCTTGGCTGACTGCTACTGCTAGGGTAAATGTAGGTTAGGTCCATACGCCAAATTAGTTCATACGTTTGGTTGTGGTGGGCTCAATTATTAAATCTTTTCGGTACAACATCTTGCAATGTCATCGACAACATGACTTTGTTTTGTTTTCCGACCTGTCCCTTCTTAGACTAACTTCTCAATAGATGGAGAAGCTCTCTATCAGGTAAGCCACCGTAATCTACCCCAAGAAAAGAGAAGAGAGTGGGACGAGGAGGGAGGGGTAATGAGGGGAGGGGAGAGCTCCAAGCAGTGCGTGGCCCCCTGTCCGCCGCGCACCCAAGCAATAAAGTGACATTTCCCGGCGCGTGGGGCGCCGCGGGCGCAGGCGGCGGCGCTCATGCATATGCATCCACGAGCGCCGTCCAAACGAATGAGCGCCCGCCCGGCCCTCCCGCGCCGGCCGTATTTAGCCTAACAAGCGAAGATTCCGCCCCGAGCGCTTTCAAACAAGAGCGGCCGGCGGGGACGGGAGCAGCCGCGCCAGTGCCGTCGCGGCGGCCGGTGACAGACGCGGAGGGCCGGCGTTCGAGGCGGAGTGGAGGGCGAAGGTGCATGAGGGAGGGGAGGGAGGCCAGCGCAGGCGCAGAACATGACGTGGGTGGGTGGCGGAGAGAGAGGCGAGGAGGAGGAGGAGGGGGAGACAATGATGCAGGTGGACAGAGTTGTAATTCATTAGGGTTGTTTTTACACCCTCGAACGTGAAGCACTATCGATCTTCTGCTCATGCGCAGTTACAGTTTCGCATCACTTTAGTGCATCTGCGCAGAAGATCGAAAGTGCTTCACGTTCGAGGGTGCAAAAACTCTCTACAGATTTATTTATGTCTCCGGGCGCGTCAACGGCTAAGGTAATCCGTCCGGTAAGTGTAGTGCATTTGTTATCGCGGGAGGTGGCGGTGACGTTTCCACACTGGATAGTGAGATCCGGCGTCGACCTTCACGCCGGCTGGCTGAATTTTCCCCAACAAGGTATCTTCCACTAGCAAGGAACCGCAGCAGCCGGGACAAGCTCCAAGCTCCCGATTGGTCTCCCGGCATTTGTGGTAGTGTAGTGCATGTAAGTATGTGTAAGTGAGAGGTGAGGATACGACGAGGAAGGAAGAGAGAAGATCGCGTGGGATCCCTGACCCACGTCTTCGGGTACTGCTCCGGCATTCGCCTGGTGTTGAGCGGAGAAACCACGGAAAATTACTAATCCGAGTAGCCGGCCGCTAGAATTCTCGTTTAGACAGCAGCTGAATTCGACCTAGCTATCTCGCTATAGTCGAAAATCCTTTCACCGTCGGGAGTGCAATCCTAGGATCTCCTTGTCACAGACACTGCAGTGCCATCAACTGATGCCCTGAGGCACCTCCGCCGGTAACGTCTGCGATGGCAGGAGCGAACGAGAAGGGGCTTCGACCGATGCTATGGCTTTGATGGCTTGCAGTATTTCCTGCGGATACAGTCAGCAGAGGAGTGGAATGTGGCATCCCGGGGCTCTAAAAAAAGGCAAATCGTCTCAAAGAACACCGTGCAGTAGCCGGATACAATGACCATCTGGCCTGGCAGATACTGGACGCTTCTGACACGGCGATGCAGGCTGTGTTGCGATGATACCATATATGATTCGTGAGAGACACAGAGAAGTTCTGTGATTGTGATGCTCAGATGATGATAATGGTAATACAGTTATGATTATGCAGGAGGATAACGAGATATTAGTTCCAGTGGTCTAAAACCAAAATTAATTGCGGCTAGAATCACAGAGGAAGACGACTGACGGTTGGAAAAAAACTACGACAGCTTTAGGTATACCGTCAAGAAACTCAAGGGATATGTTCAAAATTAAATCATGAAATAATAATATCTTTAAAGGATGTAATTACCGCCTGACCCGTGCAATTATGGAGAAAGGAATATTGTAGTACGTGATTTGGTAATTTAAATTGTGACTACTGAAAACAACTATCAGTTTTGTGATAGAGTGGGAGTAACACGTCTTATGCATGAAAGGGAATGCAGTTACTAGCTTTGCCAACACTGACGACGGTACTGTTGCTGAGAAGGCGGCGCCTACTTCGCCCTCGTCGTCGTGCGAGCCGCTGGAGGTGGGGGTGGGGATGCAGGGGGAGGGGATGGCGAGGGGGGTCCCGAAGGGGGCAGCGCCGGCGACTTTGATGCCGCCACCCTCCGCCTAGGGGCCGGGGCGTGTTTGATGTCGCCGGCAGCCGGCCGGTGTCTCGCCCGCCCAAATCTCGTTCGCCCGCTGCCCGCCCCCGCTGCCCCATGCCGCCCCCACGCTGCTGGCGCCGCCGGCGTCGGGCGGCCTTCATAATTTCCTGTTTCCCTTATTTGCGCGGGCCAACTTTTATTTAAGAAGAGGAAGAAGAGCGGGACGGGGAGGGGAGGGGGCATCGCTGCAAGCCGATTATTCCACTACGCGAACCGCCAGGGGGCGGAAACAGTCGGCGTTGCAGCGCCGCCCCCTCCCGCTTGCGCCAGCGGCGGAGTTCCGTCGGTGGAGGCGGTGACGGGCGGGGAGGGTTGGGGGCAAGGGCAAGGCAGAGGAGCGCCAGGAGCGCACACCTACCGGCTGCCTCTAATTTCTCATTTCAGTACCATTTGAACGATCTTACATCTCAAATAATTGAGGCATTCAGTGAGAGAGGGAGCTAACCCACAAAATTCAAAACATCGATTTATTGACTTATTTAATGTGTTAGTAATCCAAAATGCTCATAAATCGATATTTTCAGTTTTGTGGGTTAGCTCCCTCTCTCAGTAAACGCCTCAATTATTGAAGGACTGTTGGATTGATTGATTGATGATACCGCGCACGTAAAACTGCTATGACCATTATTCCTGTTAGTGTAGTGAATGTAATATCCGGGGGAGGGTGGTGTTGCTTCCTCTCTGGATGGAGAGATCAGGCGCCGAAGCCCATTCCAGGTATGAGATTTCCCCTCAAGTATCTCCTCCCAGCGGGGCACCGTTCCAACCGGGATAAGATATAAACTCCCAACAGATCTCCCGGCATACGTAGCAAAGTATTGCATTTTTGTGTAAGTGGATGTCTGCAAAGGGAGAGAATAGGACAAGAAAGAGAAGTGAAAGATCGCGTGCAATCCGTGGCCCATTTGATAAGGTATTGCTCCTGCATTGATCGGAGAAACCACGGAAAACTACGGTGCTGCTGGTGTTAGAAGTCTCTACCAGATAAAGTGACTGTACTCGACCAAGCTAATGTTGAGAGAGGAGATCTATGCATTTTGGACCCGAAAATCGGGATATCTGTATGTATGTGTGTATGTCTCGATGTGTCATGAATAACTCAGAATATGAGGTTTTGAGCTCAAACGTAGTAAATACGTCAGGAGTAAGATCTAGCTGCCTTGTTCCGGAGACCATTAAGATAGTTTAATTTTCGGTGTACTTTACATGAAGTTCCGATAAAATTTTCAAAATTTTCAAAATTTTCTGGAAAATGGCTAAAAAGAAATTTTTGTAATTTTTCTTTCTTGAAGATAGGAAATTGCACTTACAATTACGATGTATTGCTGATTTTGATTAAAATCGCTGCCATTTAGAAAATTGCAAAATTCTTTATGTTACAAACACCAAGGGTTTTAGAAACGTCTTACTAGAAAAATGAGGTTTGTGCTCAACCAAATTTTGTGACTTTTACATTAAATGTGTCCAATCGTTTACAATTATTAATCGGTTTTAGATTACAAAAACATTTTAATAATATCATAAAATTAACAGAATGAACGCTTCAGAATCATATTCAACTCTGCGTTCACAGACAATTGTGATTGTATTGTTCCAGAATTTGTAAACGCCTCTCATTTTAATTTGTAAACATCTCATTTTATTAGTTTTTGAGCCTTAATACTACACGTCATGAACCAATGTTTTATTTGTTTTTTTTTGCGAGTAGTGAAACGAAGAACTTTTCTACACCCACATTCCTCACATATCTAATTTTCAACTGCATCCTTGCTGTACGAAATTTTAAGAACACCCTTAATTTCAAAACTATTTTGCAATCTTTCTGATCTTTTCTAGTTTTGCTCGGATGTTTTCTGCATAACTTCTTTCAATTTTAAATATTTATATGATACAATGCACTTTTTTAAAAAAATATGAGATGTTGTTGAGTAATAACATTTAAGAGGAAGAAAATATTCTGTACGCCGTGCATTCCCACTAGTTTTAATTGCCACGATTTCCCCTCTGCTTTATGTAAATATTTTCCATATTTACATTGATAATAAAATTAATAAAAAATTATCTTTATATTTATACTAGCTAATTAAATAAGCGACAAGTGAAAGAGCTAGTTTCCAAGACAGGGACCGCCGCAGCGCAGCGAAGGATCTCGCGCAGTCAGAAGAAACGAGTGCCTGCGCGCGCGGATGCAGCTTTCGCTAGATCAGGGGTGTCAAGGTTTTCTACTGGTGGCTGTGGCACGCGTCATGGCACCGTAGCATGCCACGAGCTTCTCTGCGCAACTGGCGTCGGGAAAGGGAAATATTACGAGTAACCACGCCGTTTTACAATAGGGATGGCGATGTCCCTGGTAGCGGAGTGATGAACTCCATGGAGGGGCGATTTCGTCGTGGCACTCGTGCCACGGACTCCCGCTCGTGGAATCGACCTTGACAACACTGCGATAGATCGTCCCTGCACCAGTGGCGGCCGGTCGGTTGTGAATTTAGAGGGAGGGCTTGTGTGTCCGAACTACCACATACATTATTTTACCTATTTAAAATCTTTCTTGACCGAGGAAAACTATGACATATGAGTACAACCGATTTGCGCGTATCGGAATTTTAATACTTTTCTAAGACAACTTTTACGTTGATTATAAAATATACAATTGTGCTCACGAGAAAATAAGAGAGTTTTCAAAAATATTTCCAGCAAACAAAATAGTAATTTATGAAATCAAATGAAAGGGTTGATATTCATAGTTTAGTTAATAGCCGCGGAGTCTGCCCAACAAAATCCTAATAGGAGCATGCTGCCCCCACCCAACTCCCACTCCTCCTCAAGCTTCCAATGCCTCGCATGCACCAGCAGCTGACAAACTCCCGATAGTCCACGATGCTACCCATTCCAAAATCATTCATCTTTCGCGTAATCGGACACTCAAAACTAAATTCGTCCTCAAAAATTGCGCTAGTGGTATGCACAAATAAAACGAGTCGACTTATTGGAATTTTAATACTTTCTGCAACTTTCCCCGAAGTTGTTTTTTCTGGGGAGGGTGCCGCCCTAGAGCCCTTATGGAACAGCCGCCACTGCCCTGCACATACCATATTGGTTCGGCGGACGGTTGCCGCTTGCAGCGACCAAATTACTTTGGCTTTCGTTCAATAGCTGTAGCTGTCTCGACCACGAAGCTAGTATGGCGACGCAAACACAATCCAAAACTCAAAGCGCCTACAATGGACGAAAAGAGAATTCTTGTTGTGAGCAGCTGGGAAGAATGGATTGTAAAGAAGGCACGCGTTTGGAGGAATATAATAATTTATGTTTGATGTAAAAAGCCCGTTCAGAACATTTAATCACTTCAATAAAGAAAACATAAAATACATACATTATTAAGATTGTATTCATTATAAGAAGGTGAGTATACGTATTCCGCATTAAATAAATTGATGTATGTATATCCTCAACAACTTTCCCAGGTCCTTTGAATCCAAAGAGCGCCGACATTAGGTAGTTCGTAAATCAAATAATATAATGTATCTCAGAACCAATTCGAGTTGATTGATAAGCGTGCATTTTCGGTCGATTTACAAATTAATGTACCTAAGAAGTCACGAACAATTCGGCGCCCGTTTTACCTCCGCTGATAGACGTCCAATTGTTTTGACTGTCGGTCGAAATGTGGCATCGTTCCGACGCCGAACATTTTACGCTTTGGAAACGTAGGTTTCACGTGACGCGCGATTTAGCAGAAAAACCCTATTTAAAATGGATTTCGAGTCATTACCCGTGGTTCAGCTGGGTAATGGGAGCCTTTTTGTGCTAACGGGCGGCGTTCGCTTGATCCGCAGCCGCGGGAATGCGGGCTGGGCGGCTAAGCGCAGCCGCAACTGAGGGAGGGGTGGGGGAGGGGGAGGAGGGAAGGTGAGGAGGAGAGGGGTGAGAATGGGGGGTGAGAAGGGGAGAGGAGAGGGGGAGGGTTGAGGAGGGGAGGGGGTGTGAAGAGGGATGGGAGGAGGGGAGGGGATGGGTAAAGAGGGGGGAGAAGAGGGGTGGTGAGGGGGAGGGGATGGATAAAGAGGGGGAGAAGATGGGGAAGGGGAGGGAATGAAAAGCGGGGAGAGGAGGGGAGGGGAGGAGCGTACGACGTCCCAGAAGCAGATGGCGTGGTGAGGGCGGCAGCGTTGCGTTGAAGACTTTTCTCCCAATGTGGATTCGTGGCGAATTCAGAAATAGAATAAGCTATTTACTATGTGTAGAATGAAGCACTGAAAAGAATTCAGGGAAATTTTAAATAATTGAGTTCATAAATTCAAAATATCAGAGACGGTGTACGCATAATTTATAATAATTGAATGGAATACTGCAAATTTGATGATAATCAATATGCGTCAATAAAGAAATGATTTATGTGCGAACATCAAGAATAATTGATTCTTTTAATCCTATAACTTTCTAAACAAAATTAAAAATCTGTTCATGGAAATTATTATAACACATCATATAATAAACCGCATTTTATATAGTTAGTTTTCGAAATTTCAAAAGCAGTTGCGTTTGCAGACGTTGCTACGTTGAAAAATTATTATATTATATCCGTTGACTTTAATCGCTGCATTAGAACTACGTTATTATACAATTATTACACATGTAAGAATGTGTGTTAGTGTAATAGCAGCTTCTTAACACATTACCCGTTATATACTGCCTTTATAAAATACATGTAGCATAGATAACACAATAAGCGTAGGAGAAGTCGGGCAGTTTCATTCCATCGGTTCGCCCGAGTGGCCGGTCGGCGGAGTGCGGTAGAGGAAGTCGGCTGCTTCTTCCTAGCAGTTCAAGCTCAGCGCCTTCCACCTTCGCCCTCCCGCAAGATAATGCGTTCCATATCCGACCTCCCCTCTCTCTGCCTCTACGGGCGCTTCCAAAAGTCCTTTTGGTTTTATGTCCTTCGGCGCTGAAATACGACTGGGAGGCGTTCCTTTTCTTCCCCAGTTGTCGCTGCGCTGATATAATAAATAAGCTGGGAGTTAAATCCGCTACGATTTACTTCGTTATTGATGAGAATGCTCGGAGGACACCTTAGTTGTTCGCAGTCAACGCACAGACGAGTATCATTACATTGGCTTCTTACTAAAAATAGTTTAAAGAATATTATTTAGTTCTATTTCACTGATAAATATAAGATAGATTTCAAGGTTGTCATTTTAAATGTAATTTAGATAAAGTAAACAAATTTAATGACGTTATAAATATAAAATGTTTGAACAAGGATAACGCTTATATTTGAAGAGATCGATTAAAAATAATACCGGATGTACCGTATTATGTCTCATTCGATTACTTTTCGGCCAAGAAAAGCTTAAGAAAAAACCAGACTATTTAAATATTATCGGAGCACAGCTCTTATAGAGAAGTAGGCAAAGTGAAGATTGCTAGTCTTAGCAACAGATGATGGACTTTCACTTAGGACAATTTAACGAAAAGAAGTTGTGAGATTAGAAAAGGTACTTTTGTTTTCTCTGAGTTGTCGGTACGAGCTGGATGTGGTAGAACTGGTTCTGCAAAATGTTCGAGAGGGGAGAAGAAACGGGACCCGCCTCGTGGGGGAGGCAGCTCGCAATGGCCCAGCTACGCGAGGCTGAATGGATTTGCGGCGGCAGGAGGATTGCCAGCCCATAATTAGCATAATCCGGGAGGTTTTGCATATATTTCCAGGGGAATAACCGAGTTTAACAATAACTTTAAACCAAAGGAATGAAGTAATTATATTAGGGGTAGCTTTAAAACCAATGGACGACGAACTCATTTCGAATTGATCAATGGTGTAAAATGAAAATCAGTTCTTAACTATGCTGATCATTATCTGATCTCCAAGGTATATTCACGAGTCAGATCATTTTTAACCGATGTTTAATGTAATTTTTAAACTTTTCAAATTGCCATTAAAAATTGATTATTATTATTATTATTATTATAATACGATTTCAGATACGATTTCACAAATAAACTATTGCAAAATTCAGAAAATATATTTTCCTATAATCTATTTAATAGTATTTGATAATGGGAATTTCTTAGCTCCCAGGCTTATCAGCACACGACACCTCCAGATCTTAATGGTGATGATGAAACGGTAATAAACTCTGAAGTGGGTTGGAGTTAACTGCAGAGGGGCTCGTCCGCTGCAGGAGCTTAGCCGCTCTTCTGCACCCCGGACAGCGCCGCTAATCGCTCGGCTTTCTCGAATGCACCTCGCAGGAGCCAATAACCGGCGAACCTGGCCACGCCCCCGCCCCCGCTTGCAAGTTTAAGCAGGCCCTGGGAAATGAGACATTTATGCGGCAGCCTGGGGCGGAAATGAGGTGGCAGATTGGAAACGGGACAACGTCTGAATTGGATCTTGAATGAAATTTCAGTAAAATACTATTTATGAAGCACTAATTAGAAATACGTAGGAAAATTGGGCATCGTTCTTCTTAGCATTACTAACCTAACATCGATTCTAGTCGAACGATAGACTATAGAGTTAGGTATTTACAGAAAGTAATGTTTGAACACCATCGGGAGAATTGTAGTGTTTGAAAAAATTGAAATTCGCTCTAACATTTGAACGTATCGGACTGTTGTAGAGATTGGAAAGATAGTATGAAGGGAAGAGTTATAGTACTTATTTAGCTCAAGGATGGTATTTAAGTAATTGAAAGACAGAGTGAATGAACAACCTTGGGGGTAAAGTACTTCGTGAATCACTGGTTGTTTTTTCCAATACGAATGTGAGACTATTTTTTTTTTGACATACGAGTATAAATGTTGAAGCTCACGTGAATGTCTCATTCACATACTTTCACTAAATTACAATTTTTTTGAACCGCCACCAATCCAATAATGCATTTTTTTAACTTCACTAAATTGACAGAAATTTGACCAATACTGAAGAAAAAAAAACTCCTAATGTCCTCTTAATGAAATATCATTACACTCTTCTCATCAATTTCTAGCATAAAGATCATACATAGCATTTCTGATTTGAAACGCAGCCTTATTTATGACAAAAAGTCTTGAAGAGAGTCGGGAAAATATTTCGGATTTGACTTCGCCAACTTTTAATTAATATTTGGGGAGGTTTACCGCGAACCTGCAGGCAGACAGCTTTGAATACTAAGGTGCTCCCTCCGCGCAGCTCGAAATGGCCCTGGAAAGGAACGCGCTCTATTAAGAGAAGCGGGGCCCCCGGAGCGAGAGAGAGCGGAAGTTGGCGATGAGGAAAGAGGAGATTTCGACGGTGCCGCTGAGAGGGTTGGAGAAGACAGATAGTCGCGCTTCTCGAATTACGTTCACTGCCCGCCCACAGACATTTTGTACCCTCTTTTGTATACTATTTTCAAGCATATGGGGAGTTTGCGAAACCTTCTTCATACTTGGAAAAGGCGATCCCGTTGGAACTATAAAATTATTGAACAATACTTGGTAGTGAAATGTACAATGAAGACTTCACTACAGTCATGTAGAATACCACTGTCACCTCTCACATAGTTTTCCACCAATTTCTACATATATTCTAAATTAGTAATATAAATTATTTATCAACGTGAAGGGGCGCAGTCGTCACTGTCACCTCTAAGATAGTTTTCCACCAATTTCTGCACATTTTCTAAATTAGTAACATAGATTATTTAGCAACGTGAAGAGACGCAGTTACCATGGTCACCTCACATAGTTTTCCGTTAATTTCTGCAAATATACTAAATTAGTAATATAAATTATTTATCAGCGTGAGACGCAGTCACCAATGCCACCTCTAAGATAGTTTTCCGTCTATCGTACATTCTAAATTAGGTACATAGATTACTTCTCAATGTGAAGAGACGTAGTATGTCCCTCCAGCGGAAACGTGTTTCCTCCCCTCGCCGCTCGCCGGCGGCGGCGGCGGCGGCGGCGGGGCGTCGCGGCGCCGCATTGTGCGCCATCTGCATGGGCTGCGGGCGCCGGCGCCGCATTGAGAGGCGCCGTCCCGAGAGGCCCGCCCCCCCCCCTTGCGCCAGCACGCGTCCCTCGCGAGCGCTTCTTTCAGCGGGCGGCGGACAAAGGAGCGCGCGAGAGCACGCGAGGGCGCGCCGCGCGGAAGCGCCGAGCGGCGCCGCCCGGCGAGCGCCTCGCGAAACGGATACTGCGGAGGGAGATGCCGACCGGGGAAGACAATGCGCCGACGGGGAGTGGGGGGAAGGGTGATGAAGAGGAGAAATGTGGGAACGGATTGGAAAGTGACATGTGACGAGTCGGCCCTTACAAGTAAAAAGCAAAATGTTTGAAATAGCTTCGACTTGATACTCATTTGCTTCTACGTCAAGCCTTAGTTAGGGTCCCCCCCCAAAAAAAACAACAACAACAACATTGGTTTAGCGGTGACTTGACGTTGGTATTTAAACTGAAATAATTAGAGAATATAAAGCAATATTGCTGGCAATGATTATCGCCTTTAAGAGGACCCGGAAGGCAAAATATAAAAATTAATAGATTTTCACTTTTTAGTGAATTATTAATCTTCAATATTTCCCCTTTTTAATTATGTATTCAATCTAACTGTATGTTTTTAAGTATTATTTTTAAATTATATAATACGCTGCGCGTCAGCCTTGGTATGCATGTTTGCCTATATGGAATTATCTAAGTTTTTTACTTGACAATGAGAGAAATATGGAGACTAAGGAAAGAAACTCGGTGAGAGAAACGTAGAAGCAAGCCAGGCACACTATGACATCAGTGAAAAAGAAACTAAAAGAGTAATTGCCGAATGATTCTGTAAATTCATCATAGGGACCTGGAATGTACTGGAAATACATGGCAAACTTTCAAGCCTGATTCCCGTAAGTTTGTTTTTTGGTATTATTATTTCCTAAACTATTAGAGCTACTGACTTCAAACTTTTAGACATTCTTCACTAAGTTAAATTACAACATTTATCATAGCCTTTTTTGATATTTATTATTTAAACAAATTATGTACATTAAAATAATAAAAAATGTGGTTGTAGGTATTCTAGAGTTTTAAAAATGCATACCTAAACAAAAATTAACATTTCTTAAAAATACAATGATCAAACATTTAAAATATAGCCAAGAAACTATAGTACAAAGTCAACCCTTTAGTGTACATAGTTTGGAACAAAATGTTCCTTGCATTTAAAATTGTAGGTATAGGGCCTTCCGGGCCCCCTTAATTATTTCGACTAAGAAAACATCGAGACAAAATCGGTGCAGGGTCGAAATTCGGTGCACGATTAAATCTCGGGTCAAAACATTTGCCTCTTATTGTATCTCAAAGCAGCTCAACACAGTCGTTATACGGCGAGTAGCGAGCAACCGCTCGCCGAATCCCGAGTAGTGTGGATGAGTTGCTTCGTATTTGCCGAGGGACGAACATTCGGTGCTCTCCCTACCCGCAACCTGTCGTTCTTTTGGGCACATTCAAGCAAGAGAACATTCGCCAAACACATCAGCTGGTCGGGATTGGGCGAGCACTATAGCTTGGAGCCGCCTTCAGTGTTTGACATCCTCTATCACTCCACTTTCCCACAAAGAAAAAAGGGATGTCTTCGGAGACTTACAATGCTTATCCTAGCATCCACATCCAACACCTGCCGGTGGTTTTCCAAGGTCAGAGGCAGAATGAGGATATGTATCAGTGCATAATTTCGCTCTGATGTGGCCCATCCACTGACACGCATAAATGACGAGACTGATTCTCAGGTATTGTCAATCTGTTTTGCACTGTCTGTTTTCTCGTGAGAAGTCGGCAAGGCCACAAGAGCTAGAAGAATGCAAAAGAGGATGGCACACAGTCTGTCACCAATAGCATGGGGTACTATTTCTTAAGCATTCTCCTGGAAAGTTTATCAGGAACGTGTTTGTACGATTCTCGCAGCGGTCACTCAGTAGTTTTTTTAATACATCAAGCTAGCTTCCGGGTCTTTCTATTCACCGGCACCTCCCATCGTGACATAACGGATAGATCCTTGGCTATCGAAGGTCCTCATATTTTTCTAGTGCTTTTATCCAGCCAACATCCGGTTACCCTTTCCGACCCGATGGGGCGCATATTCCACCATTCACTAGACATCAATACACATGCGTACTCCTTTGATCTGGGGGAAGTGGAGCGAGACCCTTCGCGACACCACACTCTTGAGAGACAAAGAACAAACAACCCTGCCCAAGGCGGAACTCGAACCCGCGACCCTTCGGACCGAAACGGTACATGCTCAGTCGGTACATGCTTTTAGCCATCGCGGCCATCCAGGTCGGCCCTCATAGTTCTAATTGATGAAAAAGATCGTGTCATGAATAAAAAGGATGTATGAATGGAATTGTTCGGAACAAGGCCGGAATTCTGTCTGAAGCAAACGAGAATGACACAAAGGCAAATCTCTCTCCACTCCCCAATTTCCCAGAATCGCTATGTGTCCGCCTTCTATTGTAGCGAAGGCACACCCGGTCGAGGCATTCCGCTCGCCCGCCCATGTGTCCGCCACCCCGCCTCCTCCCCACCCCTTCCATTCAAGACCCGTGCGCTGCCACCCACCCTTAAGGCAGTTAGTGCGAACCCAGCAGATTCCCCCCTCCCACCCCACACGCCGACATGCACCGACCCGCCGCTTTATACGCATGAGATGCGATCCCTGGACCGTCGCTCGTTCCAAACTTAAAGCAAGCTCCCTTGGCGTAGGATTCGGCCGGTCCACGACTCTCTCGTAAGCCTGGACGCGTCCGCCAATGGTCCCCGTAGATGCCGCAAGGTTTGATCCATATGGAGCCCGCTCGCCGTACCCCCGAGCGATCCTCACGCCAGCCGGCCAGCGTGCCTCCCTGTGTCTGTTTGCCTGCCTCTCGGTCCGTCTCTCGGTCCGCCTCTCGGTCCGCCTCTCGGTCCGCCTCTCGGTCCGCCTCTTGGTCCGCCTCTCGGTCCGCCTCTCGGTCCGCCTCTCGGTCCGCCTCTCGGTCCGCCTCTCGGTCCGCCTCTCGGTCCGTCTCTCGGTCCGCCTCTCGGTCCGCCTCTCGGTTCGCTTCTCGGTCCGCCTCTCGGTCCGCCTCTCGGTCCGCCTCTCGGTCCGCCTCTCGGTCCGCCTCTCGGTCCGCCTCTCGGTCCGCCCACCCGCCCGGGTTCGATCGCTGAAGAGAAGCGCTTTGACACGACCCCTCCCGTCCATTTAGCTGGTAGACCCCGACCAGAATGCCTCTCGCTGCTACGCCGGAACGCGTCTTCTAGTCGCTACCGCCCCAGAAGGGCGAAGAAACGCTTCAGGTCGTCGAAAGGCGTATCCTTTTGCCCGCAACCTTCACCCATTAAGGTGAGCCCAGCGCCCGCATGAGCCCGCCTTCATTAGACCACCCACCCGAGTTCGCGCCTTTCAGTCCCCCCTCTCTCTCTCTCTCTCTCTCTCTCTCGAGTCCGTCCACCCGAGTCTGGCCATTTCAGTCCGCCCGCTCTAGAGTCCGCCCGCTCTAGAGTACGCCCGCTCTAGAGTCCGCCCGCTCTAGTCCGCCCGCTCGAGTCCGCTCGCTCGAGTCCGCTCGCTCGAGTCCGCCCGCTCGAGTCCGCCCGCTCGAGTCCGCCCGCTCGAGTCCGCCCGCTCGAGTCCGCCCGCTCGAGTCCGCCCGCTCGAGTCCGCCCGCTCGAGTCCGCCCGCTCGAGTCCGCCCGCTGTAGTCCGCCCGCTCGAGTCCGCCCGCTCGAGTCTGCCATGAAAAGGAGATTGCTGCTAACGTTATTGAGATGAATAGTTGCTCGTTGCAAAAGTCAGCACTGATGGACGCACTGCTTATACCCACGGGATTTTCCAGCAAAAATCATTTTCATAATAATTTGATTTCCGCGAATTTCGTATTTCATGTAAATGCGTCAATTTTTTATTGCACCATGATGATGAACGATAGGTAAATCGCACTAGCGCCCCTCTCCTTGTGCCCTAGAGTTTTGCCCACAATGATTTATCCCGACGCGTCAACAACTAAAGTCATTCTTAACGAAAATGTAGTGCTGCTCGAGAGACGGCGGTAATCTTTCCCCGCTGGATAGTGAAATTCGGTGTCGACATACCTGGCGGCGAGCGGGGTTTTTCTCCAAACAGGTATCTTGCTCTAGCCGGGCACCGCTCCAGTGTGGACAAATTCCAAGCTCTCGAGTGGCCTCCCGACTTCAATGATAGTGTAGTGCAGTAAGTGTAAGTGTGTGTGAGCAACGGGTGAGGATACGTCAAGGTCGAGGAAGGAAAGATCGCGCGCGGTCCGTGGCGATTGTTAGGGTACTGATCCTGCATTCGCCTGGTATCGGTAAGAGAAACCACGGAAAGCTACCGAACAGATCAGCCGGCCGCTCGAATGCTACTCCAGACAGCGACGAATTCGACCAGAATTTCAATGGTGAGATGAAAGACCCTGGCAGATAGAGGCGAATGCTCATAAGGTCTTTCGCCGTTGACCTCCCCCTGTCCCCGCAGGGCGCGTGCGCGTGAGAGCCCGCACGCGCGCCCCCTCCCCCACCCCCACCCCGCCCGCGGCGACCACAGCGGAGCGCGGGGGAGGCGGAGTGGCGGGAGGGCGGGAGTTCTTGCAGCAGTCGCCTTATTAAACCGCTAACAAACAAGCTCCTTTGGCGCGCGCCCGCCGCGGGCTCAGTCTCCGCCGCGTCTGAATGCGGAGCCGCGCGGAGCGGTGCCGACTTGTCTTGGCGCTGACTCCCCCCCTCCCCCCGCCCAACGCTTTCGCTCTTCCGCCGCCGCCGCCGCCGCCTGCGGATTCTTCGCGGCCGTTGCCGGTGGCGATGACTCGCGCTCCGCAAAGCCAGCGACCCTCCGGGCCCCTTTCCTCAGCCTTCTTCCCCTTTGCAGTTCATTTGCACGCCCCAGAAACTCTGTTGCGTACGTCCTTTAATGCTTTCCTGCTCCTCCTATATTTATCTCCGAGCATTAACAACTCTCTTGACGTTCGCTTCTTGCCGATTCATTCCAGACGGCGACTTTCTCATCTAGAATTGCGTCCTTCGTATCTAGCAATGTTTGACTTTTTACAAAGTGTCTACTTTCTTCTTTAATCTTCTTCTTTAATCAAGAGCTCGATAGTACTCACAAACATATTGGGCGGCTCCAGATCATTAGGAGTCCCGCATTCCGTTTTCATATTTATAACTGCAACAGAGCTGCTGCCTGCCTGCGTTTCCCGTCTTTGAACTACGTCATTGGCTCTCCGTGCTCCTTGAGCGCCATCTTGAATCTAGTGTCAATCTCAAGACGCAGGTATACTCCAATTTAAACTAGTGGCATTTCAAGGTCACGAGCTGGCGGGAAAGGAGGGGCACTGTCATTCAATCAGGAACTTTGTTACGACTTAAATTCTTGATATTGGAGCTCCCTTATGTCTTAAAAGCGAATGAGATATTTCAGTGACTGCAATCATTGCCGCAGTAGTGTCTCTGACGTGGAGGTCTGGTGTCTGAGTCCTGACGTTGGCTGATTTTCGACTCTAGCTATTACCTAGGTCGCCAGGTCCTCGGTATTAGCTAAGTCCTCCGCAGTCCGGACAAGAATTCTAGCAGCCCGCTGACCTAATCTGTAGTTTTCAGTGGTTTACAAGGCGAATGCTAGAGCGGGACCTTAATAAGCACCGACCGTGCAGGATTTTCCCATCCTCATCCTTGTTCCCTCTCCCTACACATACACATATAAGCACTACAGTATCGCATAAATATTATTCGCCCGGAGCTTATATTAGCTGGAGAGGGGAAACTGCGTGTTGACTTAGAGGTCAGTGACGGATCTCACTCTAGCAGAGGAAAAATACCGCCACCTCCCAGGATAAAACATACACTACACGTACGAGAATAGCATCTACAGTGTTTGATAAGCCCGAAAAAACTAATAATTACTCTCCTACCCGCTCCAAGTTAACCAACCCTACTGCAGTTACTTCACCCCTGTGCATTTCTATCGCTCGCGCCTCCACCCGTTGCATCCCCATCCCCCAAGATGCGGCGCGCGTCTCTGCAAATTTCTCCCCCGCTCCGCCCCGCCCCCGGCGTCGTCTCACGAAGAAAGGAAGGCGGCGGCGCCGGGAGCGTATAGGATCCCGCGCCCCCTTCCCCCCCCCCGCCACGCCACGCGTTCCCGCGCCCGTTGTCCTCGCCCCCGCCCGCGCCCACGCCCACGCCCACGCCCACGCCCACGCCCACGCCCGCGCCCGCGCCACGCCCGAGCACAGCGGCGCGGCGCCGCTATTGACGTTTATTGGATTTCCGGGCGTATGTTCCCGCGGCACCCGCCTTAAATTCCTTCTCCGCGGCCCCGCGCCCTCCGAATTCACGTCTCCGGCATGTAAATCGCGACGGGAGCTCGCCAGCCAATGATAGCGCGTGTGGCCCATAGCCCGGAACTATGGGCGTGAGAGGGTGACACACTTGCAGTATAATACTCACGAAGAAAGTTCAGCAGAAATGTCACCTCAACTACAAGGGTTTATCAACAACTGAACAAATTGTCGTGAGAATTCTTATGAATTTTCACTCGCAATCCTCTTTCTCCAGGAGTGCAAATAAAGAACAGCTCTAAATTCATGTTTCTTTGTAAAACTCTTATTACGAATGCTAATGATTCCTTTGCTGCTTCTTAAATACACAGCTAAACGATTCATCAATACTGCATTCAATTCCTGATGATGCAAAAAATACGTTTATCCAATGCTTGGGCTAAGGTTTTAACAGAACACAACATCCACGGCGCTCACGTCGGAAGAAGACAATGAGAAATGATGGCAAGACGATATCATCAGGTTATTACTTTACGTTATTCACGTTCCGTCTGAAAGCCAATTCTCATCGAGAGATTTTCGAACATGCCTTCACCTAAGATCTGGCATAAAAATAAAGTCAGGGCCTCAACTTACTCCCAACGGAGTCAAATTTGATCAAGTGGAATCAGAAGCGCATTGAAAGATTAGGACTACGGATAAGTGCTCTCGCCTTGGAAAATATAAGTTCCATTCCTCACTAAAGCATAAAGTTTTCGCGCAGAGTGTAATTCACCTTATTCTTCACAAAAATGCTACCATTGCCAGTTAACCCGTTTTTCACTCTCCCCGCAAAATATTAAATACCTAATTGAGAATACACGAATCACAATGAAATATTAAATGGAGTAGCTGATGCTAAACCTTCATAATTATTTCGAAATTTCGGGCGCGTCTACTCCTAATCTTCGCCGCTTACTTACACACACTTACGCTCATGTACTATACTACCACTTACGCCGGGAGACCACTCTGGAGCTTAGAGGTTCTGCCGACTACGGCGGTGTCACGCTGATGGGAGATACTTCGTTCAGGAAAACCCTAGCAAATTGACCTGTAGGTCGGCGCCGGATCTCGTCATCCATCGGGAAAAGATCACCGCCTCCTCCAGCGATAAAAATGCACTACAATTCCGGGACTGATGATCTTAACAGTTAACGCGTCCGAAATCACTAGAATGAATCGAAGAAATCACGGAAAACTAACGCTCAGGCAGCCGACAGCTAGAAATCTCCGCCAGGCAGCAGCTCTATTTGACCTAGCTAGAGCTTGAGCTAGTAGCTTGAAATTAAACCTGTGTTGTGAAGATCGATGCCACGAGCAGGAGTCCATGGCACGAGTGCCACGACGAAATCGTGCCTTCACGCAGTTCGTCACCCCGCCACCGGAGACAACGCCATCCCTATTGTAAAACGGCGGGGTTACTAATAGCCTTTCCCGGCGCTAGTTGCGCAGAGTATCTCGTGGCATGCTACGGAGCCACGACGCGAGCCACTGCCATTAGTAGAAGACCTTGACACCACTGGATTAAACGAATCACCGTGAATCTTCAAATGAAGACGCTAAACGTCGACTTATTGCACGCAAATTACCGATATCGTTCAAATCTTGCGAACTTCCAGCTTCTCCATCCCCACGCCCTCTCACGGAGGCGGCGGGCGATAAGCATAAATAACGAGTCTTGATTCTCGGCTCTGTCAATCTGTTTTTTGTACTGTCTGCTTTCTCGTAAGAGTTCGGCTTGGCCACAAGAGCTAGCAGAATGCAAACGAGGGTGGTGCACAGTCCGTTACCAATGGCATGGGGTGCTATTTCTTTAGCATTCTCCTGAAAAGTTTATCAGAATTGTTTGTGCGATTCTCGCAGCTGTCGCTCAGTATTTTTTTAATACATCGAGCTTCCGGGACTTTCTAGTTACCGGCACCTCGGATCGTGACATAACGGATATAACTCTTTTTTTATTTTCCCCTCTCCAGTTGCCCTGGAGAGGCAGGAGTTTATTGAAGTTTTGGGGTTACAAAGAATTCCAGCCTTTATGGCTTAAGAAATTTGTGGAGGGCATTTATGATAAATATACTAACTAATACTTATATTAAAACTATTTACAAATGCCTCTTTGGGCTCTTTGAGTTTTAAACATTAATTAATTTATGTTATACTTTGCAAGTTCTTGAGATTGTTCATGTTTTTTTTCTTATTTTCACTAATGTATTCATTTACGCTCGCACTTACTCTTAAGCTATATGTACAAACACATTCACTCACACATTTATACACACGTATAGACCCTTCCGAGCTGTGTGGTACTGGGCGTACTGGGCGTGCTGGGCGCCCTGCGCCCTGATTGGCGCTCTTCTGCCGGGGTGTTCTTGTGGTGGGGTTCTTGACCAATAAGAGCCCTGCCTCGTTCGCAAGCGAGTGAGGCCTTGGAAAAAAAACTCTTGTTGTTTGATTATGCTTTTAGTTGGTATTTTGATACGTGGCGAATGCGTTACAGTGCGGAGGATTGAATAAAGGAAAATAGAGAAAGTGTTGTTAAGACAGGAGAAGTGTGGAAACTAAAAGAATGGTCAAAGAATTAGAGATAGATTTCGGCTAATCCTATTGCTGATATTTATGGAAAGATTCTGTGAGGTCCGAATTTGAGAATATTGCTTCTATTTTTTGCCGTATCAACTATGTACTGAGATATCAGAGGCTTATTTAGTTTTTTTAAGTATTGTGAGAATGGGATGCCCCGTTCGGATAGGCCCTTGGCCATCGAAGGTCCTCATATTCTCCATCCCCACGCCCTGTCACGGAGGCGGCGTGCGACGAGTCGCCGGCCTGGCGCGGCGCGGCGCGCGGGGCGATTTGCATGCCGGGAGCGCTTGCGTCGCGTGCGCCCAGGGGAGCGCTCGCGGGCGGGGCCGCCGCCGGGCGCCGCCGTCGCCGCCGCCGCCGCCGCCGCTGCTGCTGCTGCTCTCAGTCGCCGCGCTGTAAATAATACGCGCGCCTTCCGCGAGGTCACGTTCCGCGGACGCTGGCGGGATAACGCGCCGATGCAATATTTACTCCCAACGCTGTCGCCGCCTCCGCCCTCTGCCTCGCGCTTCGCCGCACCCGTGGAATCTCTCCATCTGCAGATTTGTTGGGTGCTATCTGCCGACCCGGCGCGTTTGCAGTTGAAGATGAACTGGAATGCCTGCAGGTCGAGTTTCCATTGCCATGGTGATAGTACGCCCCCCAATATACGTTCCTAGTAGCACATCGAAATGTGCACGAAGATACTCTAAGATGCTATCTAAAGCACGGCAGTACCCCTTCTGCGAAAAGGATTAGCTCTTGATGATTCAATGTTTAGAATTCTTATTTTTTGTTACTGGTAATAAGAAAAAGTGCGCAAAATCACAATCTGTTGATTAACAAATATACTTACAGAAAAATCGTATTAACATGTGCGTACGAGAAACTGAGAAAGTAGTAAAATGAAAAGGAAAGACATAATTTGTATCACGCTATGGAGTAAATATAACTTGCATTCTTAAGACGCTACCCTTCCTACTAGGAAGGAATATAAAATCCCTTTTAAAACAGCCACTAGTAAAAGCTGTTCTTTTAGAGCATGTGTAGTGTGCTGAAAGTTAAAGTTTTAGCAGTGCTAAAAGTGAGACGACATAAGTATTCAAATAAATCTGTGAAGAACGAAGAAACCAAAATACTTGTATCTGGCCACATCAACAACAATGACCTAATGCAACATTAAGTGATTTATGTTCTTGAATTAAAATATAATGAAAGTACGTCTGTCTAAAAAGTAGTGTATAACGGGTGGTAAAACTGATTTTTACCACGTGGGCCACGCGGGCGGGCAGGCGGGTGCGTGGGTGTGTGCGTGGGCGGCTGATGCGTGGGCGGGAGGGTGCGTGGGCGGGCGGGTGCGTGGGCGGGCGGGCGCGTGGGCGGGCGGGCGCGTGGGCGGGCGGGCGCGTGGGCGGGCGGGTGCGTGGGTGGGCGGGCGGGCGCGTGAGCGGGCGGGTGCGTGGGCGGGCGGGCGCGTGGGCGTGTGGGCGCGTGGGCGGGCGGGCGCGTGAGCGGGCGGGTGGGCGCAGCCGCTAGCGACGCGCGTAACTGGATTTCTCGCAATTCCCGCCACGCGGAGCGCGAACACTCATTAAGCGGCTCCCGCGAGAGCGCGTGCGAGGCGCTTGTTTGGTGCCTGAAATAACTGTCTTACGTTCAGTTAACGAGACAAGGCAGTCGAAGGCTTGCGGTGAACACTTGTGACGAATTTGCGTGTCGAGATTGAATTCACCTGCCTTCGCGATTGTTCCGTTTCCATCAGGGCTTTCGCGTATTTCCTTCACCATATCGGTTTTGTGGTGAAATGTCGTCGGCATTTAAAATTAAATGATCACAGGTGTTGTCATTGGCAACAATGCTATTTACTTCAAAAGCAGCTTTCGATGGCTTAGCCATCATCATCAGTTTCTGCTGTCTGGAAGCCACAAAACGACTACGTTCGACTACAACTACTACAAAGACTACTAGTCGTTACGTGGCTTCCAGACAGCAGAAACTGGTGATGATGATGGCTAAGCCGTCGAAAGCTGCTTTTGAAGTAAATAGCATTGCTGGTAATGACAACACCTGTGATCATTTAATTCCTTCACTATGTCTCGCACTAGAGTGCAGTGGGAAAGTCTTTCTGTACAAAGCCGCATCAAGGCCTCCGATTAAAACTTGCGTTTATGTTAGTAGCAGCATTCTCGTTCCGACCGCTGAGCCGAGCACATCGTTATCAGTAGTCGCCTTCGTTCGCACCGGAGAGGCCGAACCAGTCTAGGCCCGGTCTTTCATGTGCAAAGTGTTGTTCTGTCTTGTGTTGACTGTGTAAACTAGTATTCTCATACTATTTTGTGTTTTTTTTTACTTGTGACTAGTTTCAATGTGTAGAAAAGTGTCATAAGTATTGAAGTTAAAATAACTACAGACTCTACTTCATGCGCTGGCGTAGGCCGGTGCATATCGGAATCTCTCAACATATTGAATTCTGATTCACAAAATGAGTTGATGTCGACCAACCTTCTGCAATCATCACTTGGTCATCAGCAAATATATCAGCAAAACATGGAGTCACAAAACATGGATCCCCATGCAAATGGCCAACACCACGTCTCAGCAGGTGCAGAATTCTATCTACAAAGTGGAACGTCCTCCAACGGAAATTTTCCCTCAGATCCAACTGTAAGTGACGTTACATCAACTGCTCAGGCAAGTACATTCACGAATGTTCTTTCACCCATAGTTCAGTCGTCCAAGAGACCGCGTAGTAACAGTGACCCAAATGAGCCGTCGAAGAAAATTAGTCAAGATCAAAGTGTAGAATATTCAATCCCCACTAGTAATAGTTTCAGCGCCTTACAAAATCTCCAAGACTCTGAGGAAATCAATCCGATCCCCCCAGTGTTTGTGTATAACATTGATAACCTCACAGAAATTCACGATCTCTTAAAAACCACCCTAAAAAGTGAATTTTCTACCGAGTTAAAATTTGGCAAGGTTAAAATTCAAACGGAAAACAGCGAAGACTACAGACTGTTAGTGAACATGCTAAATACTAATAACAAATCATTTCACACTTACGCTGACCCGTTATCAAAAAAATTATCTATTGTAATAAAAGATGTTCACCAATCCTTTATTGAAGATCAAATTCTCGCAGAACTTGTATCGAAAAACTTTCAAGTTGTGAAAGTCAATAGACTACATAACAAAGAAGGTCAGCCAATTCCTGTCGTTTCAGTGATAATTGTGAAAGAAAATAGGTGGCAAGATATTTTTAAATTAAATAGACTGTGTCATGCTGTTGTTCGTGTTGAACAGCGAAAACGTCTCCCAGGGCCAGTTCAATGCTCAAGATGCCAAGACTATAATCATACCAAAAACTATTGCAATAGAAAAATTCATTGTGCTATTTGTACGGGCAATCATTTCACCAAAGATTGTAAGGAACCGAGCAACTTTGTACCAGTATGTAGTAATTGCAAAGTGAAAGGTCACAGGGCAAATGTGAGATCGAATGTTTGTTCATATTATGACAAAATTGCAAAATCTAAATCAAACAAAAACGGTAAGGGAACTAAAAATCCACCTTCAACCAATAATAATATCAATAACAATAACAATAATAACAATAATTTTACTTATCAAGCTAGAGAGTTTCCTGGCCTGCCTTTCACTAATAACATTCCTAATTTTAATTTCTCAACTCGCTCACAAAGTCCCCCTCCCGCCTCAACCAATGTTAATGATGCTTCTTCAAATAGTTCAACTAACAATGCAAACGGAAATTTTAACTTAAGTGAGTTCCTGACTAGCCATATTGTCAATTTCTTTGGTCGTTTAATTCAATCGTTCCTCCCTACTTTAATTGATAATATAAAAACCTCAATTCTTAGCTCAATTTTCCAAAATCACGTTTAAAACACCATGCTTCAATAATCTAACATTTTTAAACTGGAACTGTCGAGGTGTTCTAAATAAACGATCTGAATTGAAACATTTTCTGGTTTCACATGATATTGACATAGCATGTTTAACCGAAACTCACCTTATTTCTTCCAAATCTTTCACAGTTCAAGGATACAAATGTTATAGACGTGATAGACCAGGGGACGTACCAGCAGGTGGAGTATTAATTTTAGTGAAATCCGGCATTCCGCACTGGACATCATCTCTCCCAATAACACCAGGGTTAGAAACAATAGCAGTAACTATCAACCTTCAGAACGGTAATAATGTAATGATAATTTCAGCTTATAAGCCGCCTAATAAACAATTGACTGCAACACGTCTTCAAGACATTTTCAAACTAAAGGCTCCCATTATCTTATTTGGTGATTTAAACACAAAACACACTTCTTGGGGATGTAGAATAAATCAACCAGCCGGAACTTTTCTTTTAAATCTCGCAAAGCACTCAAATTTCAAAATTATTGCGCCCGTTGATCCGACATACTTTCCTTTTAATGCGAATTACCTTCCAGATATTCTAGATATTGTATTAACAAATTTAAACTTTGCTCTCCATTCATATTCTATCTGCGAACTAGATTCAGATCATAACCCAGTGATTACAACTTCCAAATTAATCACTTCTTTGCCTAATTTTCCACCGCATTTATCTACTTACAAAATAAATTGGCACACATTTCAAAATCGGTTATCATCGCTCCTTCCTCCGTTCTCGAATCTGAAAACCCCTGCAGAAATTGACCAAGGCACACTTTTGTTTACTAATGCCATCACAAATTCAATTGACTATTCATCTCATTCACTAACTGCTACTCGCAGAGGGCTCACCAAATATCCGCTACCTGAGCAATTACGTAATTTAATATCACAAAAGAACAAAATCAGACGTTTATGGGCAAAACATCGCCTACCTCATTTGAAATCTGCATTAAACCATCTAACGAAATTGGTTCGAAACGCTCTTACGATGTACCAAATGGAAAGCTACAAAAAATATGTTTCAAATCTTAATCCACAAGATTCATCTCTTTGGAAAGCAACACGTCGATTGTTAGGTCAGTCAACCAATATTCCGCCATTAAAAGGTAACAACAAAATTGCACAGTCGATTTCTGAAAAAGCTGAGCTATTAGCAGATTATTTCGAAACTACTTTCACCCAGCATGCTGTAAACGATAGAGGACACTGCACAATAACACATTTTGTGCAGTCACCAAATTTAGATGTACCAAATCGAATTTCTTTTATATCTCCTAACGAAATATTTGAACTAATAAAAAAGCTACCAAATAAAAAGTCACCAGGCCATGACAGAATCACTGCAAATATCTTAAAGAATCTGCCCAGACATGGTCTTGCGTATCTAAACAATATATTTAACTCGGCATTGCGACTAGGATATTATCCTAATTCTTGGAAACACTCTCTAATAATTCCAATTCCAAAGCCTCAAAAAAACTTAAATCTTCCTTCAAATTATCGACCAATTAGTTTAATTCCAATTTTGTCAAAAATATTCGAAAAACTTGTATTAAAAAGATTAAAAAAATTCATTCTTGATACTAACGTGCTTCCTTCTTTCCAATTTGGCTTCAGAGAAAGCCACTCAACAACTCATCAGTTATTAAGATTAACAGAACAAATTCATTTTTCATTTCAATCGGGTTTTCACTTACTTGCAGTTTTCTTAGACGTTGCCCAGGCGTTTGATCGAGTGTGGCATGATGGATTAAAATTCAAATTAAGGAAAATTGGAATACCATTATATCTTTACAACATCTTATCAAGTTTCCTACTGAATCGCACTTTCTCTGTACGTCTTAACTCTTTCATTTCTTCACCTCGGGCTGTTCTTGCTGGTCTTCCACAAGGATCCCCGTTATCTCCTTTCTTATTTAACTTGTACGTCGCAGATATTCCTACTAGTAATACAGTTAATATAGCTCTTTTTGCAGATGATACTTTACTCTTTTATGCAAACCGAAATCTAAACACAGCATGTCGTATAATTCAATGTCACCTAAAAAACATAGAAAATTGGTCTAAATTGTGGAAAATTAAAATCAACCCAAACAAATCAATTGCCAAAGTATTTACTTTAAGGTATCCTGTCTTTCCTCGCCCTTTGACTTTGGATTCTTCTATCATTCCTTGGTCTCCTCTGAACTCATCTATTCGTTATCTCGGCGTTCTGATGGACACAAGACTAAATTGGCACAGTCACATCTCGTCCAAAGTAATTGAAGCCAATAGAAGGTTAGCTATTTTACGTCCAATTCTTAACCGTAACTCTTCTCTAAAAATTCATTCCACTTTAACCATTTACAAATCTATTCTTCGGCCAATATTAACCTACGCATGTCCTGTTTGGATTTCAGCTGCCCCAACCACATTAAACAAGTTACAAATCTTCCAAAACAAAATTTTAAGAATAACAGTAAATACCCCCTGGTTTGTCAGCAATAAGACCCTCCACAACGATCTTGCAATAGAACCAATTACTTCATTTATTACAAAGCTGGCAAATAATTTTTTCAATAATTTAAATCATGTACAAGGAGCAATCACTTACGAAATAGGAACCGATCAGCCCCCACTCTCCCGCCTAAGAAACAGACTCCCATTCCATATTTTCCTTCAATATCTCTCTGATATTAGATAAGGTAGGAACATTTCTAGCAATTACCTGTCCCTCCCATCGTATTTTCTTTTTAATCCTGTCATTGCTCTAACATAATTCCCTCGCAATAACCTTGGTTGAAGGTACAACAAATGAAATCACTATCAGGGAGGTAACAAACAGTTACCCCCTTCACAATTTTCTGATGCAAAGTTGCTCGGCCAATCAACTGAAGAGCCTCACGGCTGAACGTTGTACTGTCTTTAAATGTAAAATAAAATTTAAATAAAAAAAAATGTTAGTAGCAATCACATCACTGGGAAATAGGTGCTGACATTTTCAAGAACAAATAAAAAATACTCAGCCTGAACGTTTGAGCACCCACAGTAATCTGACGAGGTCATGGGTTCTTGAGTTCGCTGAAGAAGGGTATGGGAAGAAGAGGGGAAACCTCACGCTCATGGCGTACGCCGCCTGCCCATGCGCAGAATAGAAGGAAAGTCGTACGAAATATCGGGGCATCGAGGTCATCCTGAGCGAGAGATAGTCTACTCGATGAAGATAGTGCCGTTAGTGCACTCTATGGAACAGAACGTGAACTAATGTGCCAGTTTGATTTTGGACCATCACCATCGACCATAGGTCAGCAGAGACGCATCAGCAGAGACGGTACCAACACGTAGGTGACTACGTAGGTGAGGTATAGGAGGATGCCGGCAGATAGCACTACGCCCTGTACGTTTGACGAGAGTATCGATAGAGCATCGAATGGCTATGCGTTCGTTCAAATGAATTACTAGAAAGAAAAATATTTTGAAGAAACGTTATTTTATACACACTTTTGTGGTGGAAATATTTATTTTCCATTCTTTTTGTTGGTGGTGCTATGGCACACAGGCACTACCCTACAAGCCGCCACTGGTTGCCAGCATTCTCACCAGCAAGGTGTCATTATGGAGAAACTTCCCTGGTGCACGGTATTAGCAGTGTGTTTGTATCCACTATCTTGAACATTAATTATTGAATAAATGGAACTTTCTATTTATGGAGCATGTTGAAACAAATAATCCCAGTTTGGTAGCTAAACTGTTTCAAACTTGCTTCACTATTATTTATTTTCGTCAGAATGAGTTAAAATTTGCTTTCTGGTTACTTCCACTCACCTGTTCTAACGAAACGCATATTCCACCTTACGTTTATTGAACAAATCTTTGTTGAAAATTTCCCTCGTGTTTGTCTCTAGTGCAAAACGTTTGTAACATTGTAAATGGTTACGCCACTTTATCACACTTTGATATTTGACTAAATGTTTATACACACTGTTTGTTTCGAAGTAAATCGCTTACATCACCTTCAAAGGACGGAAACGAACTGCGGACGTGGGACAAGCGAGCATAAATGACGCGAGAAGCAGCATTCTATTTCCGGACAGTTCTATTGTTGATGTTGTGAATGTGTCATTTCCAACATTTCAAGAACTAAGGTTATTAATAACGCATAACTGATAAGACATGCTTAAAAATGTTTTGGTATGTAAAGAACATGTTCAAACCCAGAGAAACAATTCTTATTATTCCATAAAAATTGTCAGTGACACAAACCCTTGGCCTGTTTCCAATGTCAATGACATCGAAGGTTTCCGAAATAATTTCGTTTCCCCAAAAGCGTTCTGCGAGAGGCCCGTGGGCGGAGAGGGGGCGACACCCACAAATGCCTGTCACTGAACCATGTGCGCCCGAGCAATGCTTTCATCTTTGGCGGTAGGCAAAAATCGTGTTCGCCGGAGCAGCCAACCTCGTAACCCTCGATTCTTACTCTTCCGGAAGAAGGAAGCGCGGGAAGGGTTCCATTCCGGCGAATCGTGGTGGGGGCAGAGCGGGGACAGGAGGGGCTCTCTGAGTGGTGGGCGTGGCGCTGGGAAGGGAAGAAGGCGCGGCGACAGAGTCGACGCTTAAAATTTACGGGCGACTCAAAGCCGTTTGTTGCAGGTGGTGAGTTTTCATGAGATAGGTTGCTTGCCTGTGGCAATGCCAGGAAGGTTCTCAGGCATAATCTCTTTTGTCACTCAACGCCATTCCAACCTCCTAAGTTAGGCCGACGAAACATTTTTAAAACACGTTTTATACTGCCTTCACTTAAATATTTATTCCTCCCTCAGTGTTTCTTGTATATTATTTCATTTAAGTTTTTTTAATTTTCTGATTAACTGTTAACTACACTTTGGGAACTGTACATGAGAAACAAGCAATGTGCAACTTTAAATCCTCTTACAAAGTTTAAATAATTAAACATCCGCCTCAGCAATTGTCTAAGGTGGCTCAGAGCATCTACTGATGCAACTGCAGTGCTTCTGACGGAGAGGACCTAGGGTTCGAGTCCAGACGGGGTGGCCGGATTTTAGACTAGCTACATAGAAAGTTCGAATTCAGCGGCTGTGTGCGTGGCAATTGTAGCGGCCAGCTGCTCCGATCGGTTATATTCCGTGATTTCTCCGATCAACACCAGGCGAATGTCGGAGCAGAACCCTAACAAACGGGCTATTGACCTTGCACGATCTTTCCTTCCTCTTCCTTGTCCTATTTTCATCCCTTAATTACACACACACATCTACTACACGAACACACACGTCGAGAGACCGGTCGGGAGCTTAGAGCTAGTCCCGGCTGAGGTGGTGTCTCGCTGGTACGAGATTCCTGGATGGGGAAACCCCCTCATGAAGAAGGCTTTTTGAATTGAATTGAATTGCCTTATTTTACGTGGCGTGCCATGAGGCCTGATCTTCCGTCTGACCACGCAAATTTCGCTACACTCCTTTCACCATATAGCGGAGAAAGAAGGCATCCCTTGGGCGACAAAACAGGCGACTGGAATTTAGCTCAGAGGCGTCATTTAGGCTTGAGGATCTTTTACATGCAGTAAATGCACTAACATGGGACAACCGGCCTTACTTCCCCTCCGAAGGAAGGAGTACAAAAGATTTTTTCGCCCTTAAAATCGCGCTTCGATTCGCGCGATATTCGCGAACAAGGGAATAACAGTCCGATACGCTGGTCGTTACACCATCGCCGCCGTCGGTTTGGAGAACTAACGAGAAAAACACCGCCTTCTCCCGAGATAAAACACGCACTACACTTATGGGTCTAACGATCACAGCAGTTGTCGCGCCCGGAAACACGAAACAATCGATCAAACGGAGCTGCATTCACGGGCATTCGGCGGCGTGCGCTCTGTCGGGCCGGGCCGGGCCGGGCCGGGCCGGGGCGGGCCGCCGAGCGCCGCGGCCGCGCCAATCGAAGTGGCTGCGGGCGCCGCCGCCAATTTGTCCGCTGTCGGCGACGGCGGTGGCGGCGGAGGCGGTGCGGAAGAAGTTTCGAGAGGCGCCGCTTGGCCGCACGTAATCCTCCAGTTGGGCTGTCCTCGCGGACCTGTTGCCCGAGCCAGTGGACGAGTGGCCCTTTTTACAAGAGTGGCTCGCTCGGTTGCGCTAACAGTATTTTTATAATTTATCTCAAGGTGGGCCTTAAACCATTTTTTCTGTCGCAAAGTGATTTAAGAATGGTTCACATTTTCCTGAGCCGTATGTAAATACGGTTTCGTATTTCTTGATAAGTTATTTATAATATTGTTAAAATTATCGAGCACAGATCCTAGGGAAATAGTAATGACATTCCAGATACTATTTATAGTGTAAATTATACAAGTTGTGAACTATTATCAAAGAGTGAAAAATACCTCTAACGTTTCTTCATCTGACCCCAATGTTCCAGATTTTAACGCCCTAAAACGCTTCGTTTAGGAGCTATTTAACTCATGCAGCCAGTTTGGCGCATTCACTAATGCAAATCCTTTTTATTTGTAAAGTCAAAGTGCAAATTGTCACATCTCTGTAAAATTATATTTTTTTAGAGACCTTATTAATAAAGATTTGTTGTGAGTGAGGGGCGCAAAAATCATCTAGACTACTCAATTTATATAGGAGAGGATCAAAATATGCATACATATTTTCATCCTCTCCAATATAATTTCATTTCTTCTGTATATTTCAAAATACGCATACATTATAATAAAATATTTTCCAACACAGATTATTGCACCTGAGTTCGCGGCTTACATGCGGCTAAGTTCTCATGATTAGCCATGTTTTATCAGGTTTGTACTACTGAGCTATATTTTTAGAGAATCAGTTCTTTGACAGAAGTATGCGATCTCTTTCAGTGGTCTTGGTAACACAAAAATGTGTGAAATCCCGTACGTCTTACTGACACATCCTGTAGCAACAAAAGTTCATCTTTCATTTACAACGCCAGAAATTTCAAACAGCAATCCAACGCTCACCATATCAGCTATTTTCGTGCACCACTTACTACGATAAACTTTCAATTTCAACCCAGCGCATCGGCCGCCGCCTGCGGGCAGGCAACCCGCCGCACACTTGCAGCGCGACGTCCCCCCCCCCCCACTCGTCGCGTCGCGTCGCCTCCGCGCGGGCGGACGGGCGGCAATCAGGCGCACGACCCAAGGCCTCCTCCCCGCCCATCGCTATCGATTACCGCAGTCAAGGCCGACGCGCCTGTTGTTGATGTTGACAAGTTTCCCCGAGCGTGTAATTATGTAATTTAGTCCAGTGCCCGCCCCGTGGCCCGCGTCCCGCCCGCCCCGCCAGCATTCCTTCAAAGGCAAGCGGCTGCTGCTGCTGCTAAGACGGTCCTCTCGCGCCATTTCGGAAGCGTCCCCCCGCCTCCCACCACCGCCACCCCCGATAAATAACACTTGGCGCGCCGCGAGAGGCTAATTCGGGCGCGACGTAAATCAGTCAGGCGGCGCGAGGCTGCCGTAAATCAATGCGCCGTGATACGCGACGCGCGGCGCCGCCCGCCCGGACGGCACCTCGTTGCGGGCGCCGAAGCCAGCCTCCGACGCGGCGGACGCACGGCGAGTGATTTCTCGGAGGGGGAGCGCTGCGACTCCGCCAACGAGCCGTTTCATTTCATCGGCCGTCGATACAATTTGCGGCGCATTTACCAATGCAAATCCTTTGTATTTGTGAAGTCAAAATGCAATTCGTCACATCTCTGTAAAATTATCTTTTCGCCTCCTCCGGAGATAAAAACACGCACTACACTTATGGGCGACGGCATTTGAAAGGAACGTTGATGACATGAACACTTTGCTTTGAACGGGTTTGCCAATAAGGTTTTCCGAATGATTCTATCTGCATCCGATAATGATATCTATAACAATTATACATACTTTTCTTCTTGGACAAGATTTGTGTTCTTTGTAGATTTCACAATCCTCATCGGTGGCAGGTGGTGTCGTTCGGTTTAGAACACTTACCTGAAACAAACAAAGAATGAAATCAGTGAAAAGCACATCACGAATTTAGTCACAGTATCTTTGATTTTGGTCACAGTAAAATTAGAAAAGGAACAAAAAGTTATACTTTACTTAGGAATTGTCGTGTTATATATTGTTATTATTTATAAAAAGAAACTGAATAGTTATTTTTTTTGGGGGGGCGGGTCACCTTTTAACAACTTTATCATATAGAGACCACTATGATTGATTTAACTGTAGGAGGAACAGAGGGAAGAACATGCATGGAAAGATAATACGAACACACACATACATCCACGCCTGAGGCGAAATTCGAACACGCGATCCTTCGAGCCGAGACAGTTAACGAGGCAATTAAGTTCAGGCTTAGCGACCTCAGCTACCCAGGTCGGCACTGAATAGTTTCTTATTGAGAACATTTTTGAATACGTCGAACTTCGTCGGAAAAAGTCTGCGACGGATCCTGCCAACCAATATGGGACATCTCCCGCTTTGAAAACATGCACTACACTTACGGAACTACTGACCTTGGCAGTTGACGCGCCCGGAACCACTAATCAATCAAGGAAGCATCCCTGAGGTTATCCAGCATTGGGAGGGAATGTTGGAGGATGGAGTGACGCAGGCCTCGCTCGCACGTGGCGGGTGGAAATTAAGCGCAGGCTAATTGAGGGCCGGCGCCGCGTGTGCCTCCGGCGCCTCGACTCCTTGAGTGCGCGCGTGCACGTGAGCGTGCGTCTCCGCGTGTGCATGCGTGCAGACGCTGCCCGCGAGGGAATTGGGAGATGCCGATGATCCCAACGGTTGTGTCCGAGGAACGTAACCTGCGTTGTCTGCACTCTACGAAACGATTGAGGTTTTGCTATTTGACAGCTGTTCATTAGGACTCAAAAGAAGGCGGTGGGCTACATTACTTGGCTTTTATTTTCATGTGGACTACGTGATATTCAATACATCAGGGATGTCCAACTTGCAAGGCCTCAAGAGCCACAACTAAACTCTTTAATTTGATTGCGGGACACGATTTCATTTCTTGGGCGAACCACATCGCACTTCCCCGTATTGTTGAACTCGGCACTGCGCTGGACTACTCCGAAACGGGGGGGGGACAATGAGTAATATCAGGTCGTATGATGCATAACGCAGTAAAACACATTGGAATGATTTAAAATTTTTGAATTTTCTAAAAAAAAATTCCTTAAATCTAAACTTAACCTATTTTTACTTTAAGGGGGCGTTGAACCTGGCAGGGCGCGTGCGCTAGGCCCAAAATATTCTCTTCTAACACGGATGTAGGCACTTCCATTTTTGACCAATAACCTTTCGCGGGCCACAATAAGTGCATCCGAAAGTTGGACAAACCTGCAATGCATAATACCCATACTCAAATCTCGGATGTTCATTAACAAATTATTGTATTGCCCAAAGCGACGTGCTGCTTTGCATTCGATTTCACATCGCCGCATTCAGTGAAAATCAATACAGAAAAACTGAAGAAAACATGTATAATTTAAATTGAATCCGAATGACAAATAGGAGAGTCGTAATAAATGTGCGTTAAGTGTTCTCCAACATTGCAGTGGCGTAGAATGACCCGCGCGTTTGGGGATGCTCAACAATAACGCCAAATAACAATAACAACAAACATTATGATGTTTAATGTTCTCTAGAACCTATGTTATCAAAACAAATGTTACAATACTTCAACAGATTTATGCTAGGAGAGTGCTTGAAAGCAAATTATGCAATGACTCAGCTTTAATTCTCATGCGCGATTGGCAATGTGATCACTTGTGAATTTCAGACCAAAATAATATTTAATATATTTTATGAAGAATTCATCTTCTTAGATATTAATTAAGAATTAGTATGCAAACACTATATCTCCTATTAAGTGCCCATGACCAAGCAGAGAATCTCAAGTGAGAAAGAAAAATATTTCACTGGCAGCGTCAAGTGTGCTGCACTCTCGTGCACAAATGAGCAACTTGCTTATACACCTCTTGCTCATACGCCTCGCCCTTCTCAATCGTACGCTAGCGTCAGAAACTCGTGAATCTTTGGGAGAGGGGTGAGGTGGGGAGGGGAGAACCTCACCGTCTGCGCGTGCGTCATTGCCCTTCGCAATCTCTTGGCAGATACTAGAACCATTTTAGCATCCAAGGAATCAGAGGCCAGCTTGTACCAACGCGCCGAATTCAATCACAGGAAACCACTTTTAATATTAATACAAAATGTGTTTCGCTCAATGAACCACTTGTCAGTTTATCGATACAACATTTAGGATTCTTTGATTAATATTTGACGTAGGGAAGCTCAGCATCTAAGTGTCCCCTGACGCTACGCCACTGCAACATTGTTCAATTTTGTTCTTAAAACAACTACAATCAGCACTTTCTTGAGCACGGGACAGTAATCGCCGATACCACGGGAAATCTGGACCGTGTACTAGGGCGCTCTCTGCAACGCGCCCGATCGACTTCCGGAGTGTCGAAGTCGGAACGTCAGCATCAAGTTGCGAGAGGGGCGCCGCCTCCGGAATGGCGAAATTAGTTGCGGCGCGCGGGCGACTCGGAGTAGTTGCGACTCCGTCAAAGCGCAGGCAACTGTGCGACGCGCCGGCCCCGACGGGCCATTCGAAGACGTCTTCCGGGCAGTGCTGCCAGGTGGACTTAATCAGTCCCCGCTAGACAGCGCTGCGAAATCCCCCAAATAGGACAAAAACACCAAATTTAAATAATGATTACTTCTTGTTTAAAACATATGGGAAGGTATGGAAATTAAAGAAATACGAACAATATTATTAAATGTATACGATTATATTTATGTTTTACAATAACATCTATATTTTAATAAAATAATATAAAACATGTAGAACAGCTACTCACGTAATGTTGTGCATACACACACATACACACACACGTTGAATAAGTTGTGTTTTGAGGAGATTCGCAATGTATACGAGTTAAGAAAGGTAAGAGGTATCTTTGTCCCATTCCAATGACTGAAAAAGAGATAAAGATACCTTTTTATAAAAACTTTCAAGCGAAATGATCGTGTCCATTACTTGTTTATTCCTGTAATTCGTTCCTTTCCAATAAATGTGCCGCCTTCTACAAATATTTGGTTGTGACAAATAACCGCCTATATGTGTTTTACTACGCTTACTTACATTTAAACACATACCTGCAATAATCGTAGGAAATATTTTTGTGTTTTATGATTTTTTTTGTAATACACAATACATTTTTTAAATTCAGTATTTAAATAAAAACAACGAAAACCTCGAACAAAACTCCCCAAATAAATTTTCCCCCTAAAAAATCCACTAGACAAAATCAAACCAAAAAATTGGAGGGGGGGGGAAACTCTAACTTAGCAACACTGCTGCCACCCCACGAAGCCCGAAAAAAACTTCACTTTATCTTACAGTGCATATGGATTTAAAGAAATTTAAATTACCGTTCGAAACATATCCAACAGCCAGAATTGCTTAAGTAAACTGGTTTTGATCACATTTTTTCCGTCGTTTATCTGTGTCTTTTAGGTCATTTTTAAAACATTTCAAGAGCATTTTATTTATCATTTTGGCGATGTTTTAGGTCATCCTCCCCCCCTAATTATCATAATAAAAGGTTGACAGAACACGAATAAAGGCACACTTCCCTATTCTTGGCGCGTTTTATACATTCCCGTCTGCGGCCAGCGGCGGGTTGCCGCCATCGCCACGCGCAACGGATCCACAAAGGATCAATGGCGCCTCCAATCCGGCGCTGATGAAAGGGCGGCGGGGCGGCCAGGGAACGCTGACAGCCGCGTCGCAAACCGCGCCACGACCGGGGACAGGCCTTTTATCTTCCTCCTCGACGGCGCGGCCCGTCTCGGCGCGGCAGTCTACATCAGCGTCAAAGAGACGACGCCCATCTGTACAGAGATTAAGCTCTCGCTTCGCGCGCGAGCTCTGCGCATGATTTCGGGATTTGGGGTTTGTTGTGGGCTCGAAAGCGGAAACGCGGAAGAACGAAATGAGAACAAACTGCGAAAGAATGCGTAGACAAAACTGCGTGAGTCGGCCCCGTGGCCGAGATCACTAAAGTAGTAGTGCTGTAGTGATCTTGGACCGTGTGGTCTTGGGTTCGAGTCTCGCCTCGGACATTATTGTATTAGCTCGTCCTTTCACCCCCTATCATCACAATATTGTTTCATCTCCATACCACAGGGTCAATCCATTTTAAGTGGTCCAGCACTGGTCGCTCGACCATCTCGAAAAAAATTCACATTTTGTACATAAATTTCCTCATGTTTTGGCTGTTCAAAACCATCTTTAATTTTTTTTATTGTACCTGGTTTACAAATGGCGGCCATTTTTGTTTCTCGCCGTGCGCCATTTTTCGCGTTCGCAGACATTTACTCTTTCCTAATTTACTCAGCTCTAGGTGGTTCTAGCATTCTAGAATAAAAAGCATTCGATTCAGCATACTCTGGCCTGCAAATCGAAATATTATTTACCTATTTTGCATGTTTGTATTTGGGAAATATCTGCAACCAAATCTGTGGAAAGCGAATGAACAAAATTCGATATTCAGAGAGTAATTTTTCAAAGAAGGAATAGAATCTAAGCCTTAATTTTTTCTGTGCTTTTACACACAACAGTATAGTTACTTTTTGTAAAATATCATTGGTATTCAACGCACCCCTTGAAAATTACATCCTCTTGAAAATTGGAATTTTGAATTTTTTCCCAATTTTGAACTGTTATATCTCTGTTGGGGGACCAGATAAAAATCTGAAAATTGCACACATGCTAGACCGCTATCATACCAAACTTCCGTAAAAATTACAACTTTTAGATTTAACTCTAAGTATTTTTTAAAAAATTGAAAACTTACGAAAAAAAGGGCTTCATTTTCCCATTGAGGATACTTTGTGCCAAGTAGTAATCACATTATTTTGAAGCTATTTTAAACAAAAATCTACATTGATTTAAAATAATTAATTATACTTAATAATTAATGTACCTAAAGTGGCCAAATATATAATTTTCAATATTACGTTTACTTTACTCTTTCACAAACTTACAATTTGACATCTACGTCCGTAATTGAAGAATTGTTATCTTGATTTTGGAAGCTGAACCGCTTAAAACAAAAATTGTTTATAAAATACAACAAATAAATCAATTCGTAAGTTTTCCCCCTTTTTTTCGTAAGTTTTCAATTTTTTAAAAAATACTTAGAGTTAAATCTAAAAGTTGTAATTTTTACGGAAGTTTGGTATGATAGCGGTCTAGCATGTGTGCAATTTTCAGATTTTTATCTGGTCCCCCAACAGAGATATAACAGTTCAAAATTGGGAAAAAATTCAAAATTCCAATTTTCAAGAGGATGTAATTTTCAAGGGGTGCGTTGTATACCAATGATATTTTACAAAAAGTAACTATACTGTTGTGTGTAAAAGCACAGAAAAAATTAAGGCTTAGATTCTATTCCTTCTTTGAAAAAATACTCTCTGAATATCGAATTTTGTTCATTCGCGTTCCACAGATTTGGTTGCAGATATTTCCCAAATACAAACATGCAAAATAGGTAAATAATATTTCGATTTGCAGGCCAGAGTATGCTGAATCGAATGCTTTTTATTCTAGAATGCTAGAACCACCTAGAGCTGAGTAAATTAGGAAAGAGTAAATGTCTGCGAACGCGAAAAATGGCGCACGGCGAGAAACAAAAATGGCCGCCATTTGTAAACCAGGTACAATAAAAAAAATTAAAGATGGTTTTGAACAGCCAAAACATGAGGAAATTTATGTACAAAATGTGAATTTTTTTCGAGATGGTCGAGCGACCAATTTATTAAATTCTGGACCACTTAAAATGGATTGACCCCATAGCGTTGAAAATAACTTTCGCAAAATATGAAAATAACTTTCGCATTGCTAACGGCGAGGCTTGGATGGATTATATCAGCAAAGTGCAATCTACTACAGTGCGAACATTTTAGAAATGTGTTGGTCGCAAGAAGATTTTGCCTCGGGGAACGGGGCCACGGATGTCGGGGAAATCGAGACAGGGCGGCCGGTGGAATCGCCATAGAGGGGAGGTGGCTTTTCGCTACCGGAAAGTTTAAATTCGACTCACGTTATAGTAGACGAGGAAAACCCGGCAGACGTTGTTATGCCCTTCATCACCCTCTTTCCCCTCCCATCTCCCTTTCTCACTGCCTCTCCCCCCTTCCGAATTTTTACTTTAGATTAATTCAGATTTTTCTTATCAAACGTTTCAACATTAAAGGAAAGTATGTCTAGTAACAGTATTAATAATAATAACAACGATAATATTAATAACAATAATAACTATTTAGTTAAATTCGCTAAGTATCGATCAAGTGCTTAGAACACATCCTTCTCATCAGTTGACGGACTGGAGCAAAGGTCTGTAGGTAAATATTTTACTGCTTGAGGTGTCCACATCGCCGGGCCAGTGCCGGCAAGGGCAGTGGGCGGGCGCGGGGTTGGGAAAAGAGGAGGGGGTCGGAGGTAGGTGTGGGAGGCTTTTGTTTGAACCAACGGCCAGCCTGACAAAGCAGCCTATTGTCTAGGTGGCTGACGTCCAAACAAACGCAGTCAACTTTTCAGACTTTACAATTTATAAATATTTTACATTGTGACTCCGAACCGGCTTTAAATCATCCTGCCCAAAAAGTCGGCACATAGCATCGTCCGAAAAACGGGTGGAGGACGCGAAAGAGAGCAATATTTCATTTTTCGCTGATTAAAACAGCGAAAAACTTCATATCTCAATCGCTCATCAATATGCCGTCTTCTTTTCAAATCAATAAAACATTATCCCGATATCGTCAACATATATTAAAAACACCCAACAAACTAAATAAAAATGTGCTTTACAATAAGCTTTAAACAAAGATTTTCTTGTTGTGTTCGAAGAATCAAATCACACACTTGTTTGGGTGATGTAATATATCTAATCCTATTTTTCATTTTAAAATATAATATTTGTACCCAAAACGAAACTTACGAGGACACGTTAATGTATTTGTGGTGAGGTCAATTCTATGAAGTTTGTTCTTATTAGCAGTTCAATGAGTTTGCTTTATTAAAGTTTTAACATAAACAAATATATGTGAGCTTTATATTTAAGGTAAGTGATCGGATGCACCAATTTCAATTTGGATGGCGCCTTAGTTTCGAACATGAAAAGCTTGATGCGCGTTTTGTGACTAAAAGACGAATAAATGAAGAGAAATTTATAAAAATGGAAATGGATACTGTCAAGAAAGAATGTTCGAAAATGAAATATTAAAAATTGAAAAGCAAAGAGAAGGTACGATGCCAATATTGAGTTACAAAGCAAAAAGTAAATAGAAACAATGAGTCATTAGTACCTGATAATCAAGTAGAGAAAATTATTACTTTAATAGTAAAACAGTAATTATAAGGCGCTCTCTAAAAGTATTTGGTACACTACACTCCCTCTTAGCGGGTACTTCCGGACAGAGATCGAGACGACTTGTCTCCGAATGAGGATTAACCGAATGACGGTTGAACCGTCGATCCCTTAATAGCGTTGAAGTACACTCGCAAAATCGTATTTATTAGTACAAAATTAAGTATATACCGGACGTTATGTTTATACATGTAAAACTATCGTCTTATTTCTCGTACGTCTTCTACAGTTTTTACGTTCTTTGGCAAAATAAATGAAATCAAAACACCCTGAAAGAACTTCTATGGCAGGGAAAATTTTTTAGCACAGGTTTCTTTAGGTTGCTGTATTTACAGTACAAAATTGCAGACAAAATGTCTCAGGCCTTGCTGTGGTTCGGCTTACTAAATTGGCCATTAATATGACATTCTACACTGTACTGTGGTCATTGTACTTTGCGTACTTTAAAAAATGTGCTCTAAAAGTAATCGTGGGTTTTCTTTTGATCTTGTGAGATGTCGTCATAGGTGCGTGAGTCAGAATCGTTTCAAGCACGAGCACTATTCTTCTTGTCAAGGCAAAGGGAATAGAATCGATGAAACGCACTGCAAAATGAATGACATTGTCATGATCATTATAAATTTTCGAAATTTATTCATTTGTTATTAATCCGTGGATAATAACATCCAGATTCCAAAGACAGTGACGGCATATGATTTACAATGGAACACCGAGGTATGCATAACAACTGTGGAGAATGTGATCTGTCAAGTGTTATCATTAAGAGGTTGTAACATATGTGTGTGTCATCAGTACGAAACAGATTTTCTTTGGAGAAGGTTCTTATTTTTTTTATTGAGAACAATGTTGTTAGTTGCTTAATTTTCATGGCTAGAGAATTTAATTCTCCCAGGTAGTCGCCGATACAATGCGAGAGTTCAACGAATAATTTCTACGTGCTATTGTCTGAGTTTCAGATGCCCTACGTGAGGTCTCTCCAAAGGTCGTGTTCGTGGCCTCGTAGCTCGCGAGCGCAATGTGAGTAAGGGCTGCGACTGCAAGAGCCCTGCCCCGTTGCGCGAACGCCAAGGGGAATCGCTAGGCAGAGGGATTCGGAATGGAAGGCATAACGCGCAACCTGAGGGGCTACAAAAGAATTCACGAATATTCCTCAAATGAATTTGTTTGAATTGTAGACAAAGGAAACCAAAGTTACGAATGAATAATAAAACCATGTAGTTAAATTATGTGAAATTCGATAACTGTGTTTAATGTTCTTTGTCTATCTACTTTTTACTTTTTACTTGGTATGTTCTAGTCCAGACAACGTGGACAGAATTGACGAAATAGAGTGATGAATGACAGTGTCGTTGTCATTTTAAATTTTCTAAATTTTCTCATTTGTTATTAATCCGTAACCTCATTTGAAATAATAATAATATTAATAATAATAATTATTATCATCATTAATACAAGTAATAATTATTATTACACGTATTATTATTTCTATCTACATTATCACATTTGCTATACATTATACATTCGCTACCTAAACTATTACATTTTCTATTTATTTTCAAGAACACTGAAACGTGCTTTAAAGTTGTTGGCTCTCGCAAGAAAACGCTCTGATTCAAATGAATCATCAGAAATGTTGTCTACCTGTTTTGATTAAGGTTCATTACGGAAAACAACAGCACAGAGACACAGCAACTAATAATGCACATTTACGAGCTACCAGGCGAGCGCTGTCCCAATTCTACTGCCTTCGGGCACCTTCGCAGGAACGTCTGCCGAAGCTGCTTTCCCTTCATCGGAATCCGAGCTCGCTCACGAGCTGACGGCGAACGCTGGTGTTCAAATGCGCTGATTGGCCAGGCTTGTTCGCATTAACAATGCAGGGAAGTTGCAAGAAGTTGCAAGAAGCAATGCAGTTCTCTGTGGAATGCTACTCACCGTTCGGGTGGCACGGGAAATTATCTCACCAAAAACAACAAAGTGATGACAATTTGAAAGGAAGTATACTTATTGTCAAAACGAGAATGGGTTAACAAAAAAACCTTACTTACGAACTGAATTTTAGGATCACATAATATGAATAAATTGAAATATATAAGAGCTATTGAAATTTCTTCCTGCTACTTAAAATACAGTTCTTGTATTTCTGTAAAACCTGTTTGTTCGCTTAAGATACTTTTGAGGTACATATTTTGGGATCAATCCATACGTTTCTGACGCACTATAAAATATTTTTTTTCAACTACTTATTCCACCTGCTAACACAGCGTGATACATCTGGCAATTCAAATTTTACACGAAATAAAATGAAATATCTTTGACTGCGAACAAAGGTAACGCTCCAAAAAAGGATAAAATCGTAGTAAAAAAATAATTTTATTGAATTACTAACTCAAAGACAAATTATTGAAAATTATGGAAATGTTCAATAATACGTCTTGTTTTGGTCAGTACATATACCGCAACTAATAGTGTTAAAATCTTGCATAGGATTTCTTTGAGCATCTGAAACCGATATGCAACATTCAAATGATGATTATTATCTTGAAAATGAGAAGATTATATTTCGAATGTCTCATCCAAATACCTTTTCAAACACCTGACATACATCACACAATTTCGTTTCACTAAAGTCCTTAGATACTTTTCACAAAAGAAATATGATTTCTTTTCTCAACAGCAGAACAATTCCTATCCAACTCAGATGAATCTACATTTTTCAAAAACGGTCAAGAAATGTCTAGTCGTGGCAATAATGATCACAAGATGGTCCAGCTTCAAAAACTGCGATACTCGCAGTCAAATATTAATATTTCAATTTACCATTACAAATTACTTTGAAAATGTGGGGTGCAATATTTTCAGAAAAGTTCAATTAATAATTTATGATCGTTTTCGCTACTCCAGAATGAATAGTTTGTTTTGTCAAAAGAGTCCATATTTGTCCATGTTATGTTTAGAGTCCCTACTATTTTAAGCAAACTTCAACAATTACAAATTTGGACACACTTTTGAAAAGCAAGTTGAAGAGCTTTCGGAATATTGTCGAGTTTCATTGCAATGTATAGTGAAATTACTGAGAACTTCAAATTGTGTACGACATCATTTAGAATCATCACAGCATTGTAAAAGGATTTTACAAACTCTGGCATGCGCACTTACATATGTATACTAGTATATATTTCCTAGCCATAATGTTTGATATTAAATTACTTTGACGTAAATGTAACGTTTTACACATGCATTTCGATTCCTTTCCAAACAAATCATTTAATCGGGTGGTACATCATTCCACAATGCTTTTGACTTTCATTACGAAGGCTTAATTAGTACTTTCAAGCACATAAGAAAGACGTATTGTTTGTCCTCGAGAAGCTCCAAATTCTGCCTTCCCATTTTCTAAAGACACCTCAGGGAGTCAGCGCCATATTTTCTATTTCCTCCCCTGAGCTAAAAAAGTTTCGTAATCGTTCCGTTTACCCAATGGATGTAATTATTATTTATTTAAGCCGTTTACGAGAGAAAATCGTCGCGCAGAGTTCCCTCATTCGTTTGTGTTTATCGGGAAGCCTTTTCGTCGAGAGGCTTCCCCAGCCCTCTCCCAGAGGCGCGGTCAGCCATAACAAAGGAATCTCGCCTTGATCGCTGGCGGATAATCTTCCTTCTCAACGCCGGGAGCGCTCTGCTTGCCGACAAAAGGGAAATGCGTAGAAATTTAAACACGTAATACATTTCTTTATGAAACACGGTATGGGGTAATTAGCTTCTCAGTAAAACCCTGCTCTCGGCAAAGAGAGAATAATAATCGGTGTACGTATTCGTACAGCACCGAAATGTGGTTCATTATTGCAGTGTTTCCGGGAAACGGATTTTCTATATTCTTTAGTGTTTCAAGTTCCCGCACAAAATTCTACCAGATGTTGCGAAGTAGACGGAGAGAACCGTGGATTATTTTGTATGATCTGTTAATTTAAAAATCAGACTCTCCTTCGACGCAATTCATCGAGGGATTTCTCTGCCTGAAAAGTAAGAAACCTTTTTGCGACAGTAATTTGTTAAAAAATATACTTCCACAAAATTTTGATATAATGGAGGTGCAGACACATTTCATTTACAGCAAAGTCAAGACTGTATTTTTTATGAAATATAGAAATTTAATGGTCGACTTTTAAAAAAATTAAAAGTGCTTTAGTACATCCTGGGAAAGAGAACGAAAGTTCACCGACATTACCTTACTCGTAACAAAAAAGCGTGACGGAAGATAAGGGATGCAGAAGTTCCTACTTTTAATTTAAAGAAATGCTGACAACAGAGTTCTGTAGCTGAAGTGTCAATTGCTTGTTTTTACTTTCTCCCTACGCAGAAGGAGACAGGCAGGAGCAGAGAAGGCTTTGTAATGATGCGCGAAAACACGGCGAATTTTCGGCAGAAAAACTCTTGTTACAGGGCCATGGTGACAAAAAAGTGGGTAAATATAGTTACTAAATTTAGAAAAAAATCCTCTATAATGTGGGGTAGCCAGAATCCAATATTTTGTGGGTCCTTAATACCCAAAAATCGAATGACGGCAAACCGTCTGTCCGCCCATCTGTGAACAACGCTACCGGCTAAACTGTTCAGGCGATTTGCTTCAAAATTGATATTCCCCAATCGGTCTGACTGATGTCACGGCTTCTTGAATTTGAAACCGATATTTCATTTTTGGTGGTACTTTACATAAAGCCACTGATATATTTTGAAAACTTTCAGAATAATGGGTCCGTCGGTTTTTATTCAATTTCGTTGTTGGAAAGTGTGAAGGACGTCTAAGACAAGCTGCAGGTCTCATGTTCATTGAAAACCCTAATTTTTCGAAAATTTCGAAAATTCAGAATGTTTTCGGAGTCTTCCTACAACTAGAAAGTTAAAGATAGAGATTTACTCCTTAATGAAATCTGTTTCTTAAAAATAGATTTTGAAATCAGTTCAAGTGCAACTTTTCAAAAATTTGAGTACTTTCCGCGTAATTTTGTTTGAAAATACGGGGGAGAAAGTACGTGCTGTTTTAGCACCACTAGTTTCGTAGATGATGATGGCGATAATACACATAAAAAGTGATAAATTACTCATTATTTGATGAATCTAAGTCACAAAATAAATATGTGAATTGGTAGCTATAAGCTGGTTTGAAAACGTTCAGAAATATATATGTATTGCGGAAGTGGAGTAGATCGTAGAAAATGGAAATTCCGTGAGCTTGTCGCGGCTGGGCTGATGCCCTACTGGTGGGATGTACCTGGTTGGGTAGAAAACCTGCAAGCCGACGTACAGGTCGGCGCCGGATCTCATCATCCAGCTAGGGAAGATCACCTTCGATCTCCCGATATTAACTCTTACACTAACATGCACTACACTGCCACATACATCCGGAGACCAGTCGGGAGCTTAGGGCTTGTCCAGGCTGGGCGGTGCCCCGCTGGTGGGAGATAACACGTTGGGGAAACCGCTAGCCGACGACTGCTAGCCGAATCACACCATCCAGCGAGGGAAGGTCACCGCAACTTCCCGCGCATAAAACTTCCACTAAACTTCCGGGTCTAATGATGTTGGTAGTGATGACTCTACTTCGGTTTTTATAACTTGGTGCGTCAATGCCCATCTTCACGAAGGAATATGTCACGGCATTTCGCGTCTTTCTCGGTCGTCCTGCTAAATAGACGGTCTTGTGGGACCGTATCACGCACGGCTTGATCGTGCGACATCTAGCGGCGATGAAAGACGCAAAATGCAGTGACATATAAAAAACGAAGTATAATCGTCTGCAAAACTTTATCATTTACTAAACTCTAAATCAGCTCCGAGCATTGAGGGTGGAACTTTAATCTTCAAATTGATATTACGACCCACAATTTCTTATGCTTGCCCAATGTGGTGTAATGCAGCAAAATCACATATAGATAACTGCAAATTATACAAAACAAATGCTTTAGAAAAATAACTAAGGCTTCTTGGTTCATCAGTTACAAACAACTGCACAGAGAATACGAACAGGGTCTATAAAAAAAACACATCCTAAAATCTTCTCATAAGTTTTTTAATTTTCTTTCAGAATCTTCAGCCACCTCTCTCTTTAAACTTGGCAGAAACTACCATAAACCAAACCGAATATGCTCACGATTTCCCAAAGACAAAATCAGATCTCCATAAATATTCGACTGCAATAATTCCCAACATCTGATTATATAAAATATTAACTTCTAACTATCACCTTCAAAGACGAAGTATAAATTTCACAACAGTCAAACTGAATTTGAAAAATATCCCCTGTAACAATGAGGACCATTAGCGTGAGAATAGATGAGAAACCATTATTATGTAATATGTTAACGCCCCTGAAAGGCAGTAATGCCGAACAGGAGGTTATAAATAAATAACTAAAAGTATAATGGGCGAAGCGTGGGCGTGGGGCAGGCGATGGCGGAGGAGGAGCGGCCGACGCGCTGCCCGCGGCGGAGGGGCGGCGACCGCTCGGAGCGGCGCTCGGAGCGCGCCGACGCGCTGGCGGAGGACGGCGACGCCGGCGCCGCCGAGGACGCCGCGCCCCAGGACGCGCGCGCGCCGCGACGACGCCTCCCTGCCCGCGCCGCCCACGCCGCCCCTGCGCGCCGACGACCCCGGCGGCGGGCCAGGGCGCGCCGTGCAGCTCTTCGGCGGCGCCTCGTGGCAGGGCCCCAAGCGCACCGCGCGCCAGACGGTGCGTGCGAATGTCCATTGCAGTCCACGAGACCGCTCCAAAAATTCACTGTCACGAACCTCTCCAGTTGAATCTAATCAGGAAACTGATAGTCGTGACTGTTAAGGAGCGCTGAGAAATGAAGGTAGCGAGAACGACAGTATCGCCGCACACCGGGAAATGATTGAAACATAACCTCGAAAATTCGTTGCGGTCTTCCTGACCGTATACCTGTAGTTACGTGTTAAAACATTGATATTTTCAAGCAGAAACATCGATATTATAACACCGATGTTTTGGAATGATCGGCTTTCATCGGAGTGAGTAGGAAAATTAAACCATTAATTTGTCGATGTTTCGAAATAATTTTATGCCATCTTCAGAGCTGGTGTAAAAAACATGAAGATAACATCAATATGGATATTCACTTATACAAATTAACAACGTGTAAGTGTATATCCATACTGATTTTGTCTTCATATTTTTAGACCAGCCCTGAGGATGGAATAAAAATATTCCGAAACATCGGCAAACTAACGGTTTAATTTTCCTGCTCCGACCAAGTCCCGTGAACTACATTCCTATTCTACAGTTTATGGTCGCAAATTCTATAGTAGTTAATTTCAACTGAGAGGACAAGTGGATCGATATTTTCTTTTCGATGTGTTCTTCAGATCGATATATTTGTGTAGAAACATCGATGTTTTAAAAAATATTATCATGATATAAATAAAATTTCTAGTATTTCATTTGTGGATTGCTCTCATTCAACGGCCATTGATAACTATCACTAATGTAGATTCACAGGCGGCAAAAAACAGTTTGCTATTCGCAACCTTTCTCCAGTGATCTTACCTTTTTTGATTATTTTGTACGTGGAAATATTAAATTGCAATTTAAACCTTGGCTACATAGAACATTAATATAATAATTTAACCCACAACTGGTGCAGTAAATTGCTTTCTAACAGCATTTTGCCGGTCGCAGTGTTTTGCTGGTTTTCTTTTATATATTTTTTCTCGTTAACAACCTGAAGTGTGGATATAACTGCCATTTATTTACGTATTTGCTTACTAATTTACTGGTTTACCTGCTCAATCGTTTCTTGCAGAGTATACACGCTTAATAATTCACTTTCTCAGCCAATTATTAAGTCAATACGCTTACATAGTGCTGCAGTACATGAAGACAAACAAAGCGTAATACAGTGATAATCACAAAGTACACACTTTCCCCACAAATTGTGGTCGCTTACGTTTCATCAGAAACTCAACACGAACACTGCAAAATTCATTCTCATAAATCAGCATATAACTTTCTCTCCCAGAGTTCATGGTAACGAAATATCTGTACAAGAATTTAACAGCAATTCTGAAACACGCAGTAAGGCCTTCTGAGATCACGAATATGAAGTAAAATTTGTGAAATTTTATTTGTCTCTAACTATATAATTTAGTCTAATGTAATTTCCAATGACAATTGTTTTGTGCACGCTATATTTATCATTTGATGTATTCATTACAAATAGAGTGCAAATGGAATGCTCCAACAAAAACAAGTCCGTTAAGTGTAAAGCTTCACTGAAAAAAATATAACTCACAGCTACGTTAGCATAGTTGGAATGAACGCGTTTGTATGAAAAAAGGGATATATTAGATTGAACTGATTCCGAAAAAAATGAATTCTATCTACAGTTATGCAATAAACGTCAACTATTCTACAGAAAACTACATAACTAATTGTATCGTTTTTCACAATCTGCCTGTACGGACCGTAAAGGAATCTATTGTGAATGATTGCGAACAAGTAGAGAGTTATTCACAGCGTGAAACATCTTAGCGTACTCTATTTCTGAGCCCGTACGCATTTCAAAACTCGAACTCCAAGTGAGTGGAGCCTGCTGTTTCGCCTGAGTTAGCAAGCAACTTATATCAAATACCAATCGATTGATTGGTTAAATTACGGAATTTGTTCCAAGATGTGACTGCAGAGTGTGCTGCTAACTATATATTTCCATGATACCTCATCTTAGAGGCATTAATCTGCACATACAATATTCTGTTTATACGAAATTAGTTATAATTATTTAATAAAACAATAATTATGTATTCAGATTAGTGGGTGAATGGCAACCCTAATCGAACAAAAGCGAATCTAGAGAATGTCACACTCTGGGAATTCGGCGCACACTCTGCCGCCACAATTCTGAACTTCTTAGATCTTAACGTCAAAAACTCTTTCTCAACTTTATCCGCTATTGTTCACTTAGTGGCCGTACGCTGCATAACGTAGAACTCCCTAGAGCAACAAACGCTGAGGCGAAAGGCTGCCTTTTTCACTACACGTTGTGCCATTCTCCTTTGTACTTGACAGTGGGGCCTCAGCTGCCGAATGCAAGTTATAGTTGCATTGTATATCGTATTTTGAGTAGACATATTACATTGTATCGTATTTTTTGTACGATTGTGAGGAAAATAGCGCCACGTGGTCCTCAAATTGTGCGCTTTCTATTGGATTTAGACCGTTTAGGTCTGTCACATAGATATTGAGATTGCTGCCCGCAGATTCTGTTCAACATGAGGGAAATAGCACTGCGCATTGGTCGCTTCTTTATTGCATTTGGCGTAGGTAGGTCTGCCGAACAGACACCGAAGAGCATCTGCCCGCAGGTGCCGTTCAGCATGACGGAGCCCGTGTGGCTGACGACGGCGGGCGGCGGCGGCTGCTGCATCACCGACCTGCAGTTCTCCACGCCGTCCACGGTGGCGGAGCTGTCGTTCCAGAACTTCTACGCGGCCACCGTCGACATCCTGGTGTGCAAGCCCGCGCCGCCCACCGCCGCCACCAGCGCCGCCGCGGCCGCCGCCGCAGAGGCGCTGCGCAGCGCCTTCGCGGGCGACGCCCACGCGGGCGCATCGCCCACGGTGCGTCTTCTGGGGTCCCTCTTTTTACTTTCTCGCTACCGCTTACGACAGTGTTGTCAAGGTCGATGCCACGAGCGAGAGTCCGTGGCACGAGTGCCACGACGAAATCGCCCCTTCACGTAATTCCGTCACCCCGCCACCAGAGACAACGCCTTCCCTACTGTAAAACGCCGAGGTTACTAATAGTTTACTTTCCCCACGCCACTTGCGCAGAGAAGCTCGTGACATGCTACGGAGCCACGATGCGTGCCACAGCCACCAGTAGAAAATATTGACGCCACTGGCTTACGAAGTAGAGAGAAAGTTATGTAATGCTGCACGAAAAAAAACGGCAAATTTTCGGCAGAAAAACTATTATTGCCGGGCCCTGGTAACGAAAAAGTGAATAAATCCAATTGCTAAATTTAGAAAAAAAACTTATAACACGTGGTGTTGCCAGAATCCATGTTTTATGGGACCTTGATACCGAAAACACGATTGACGGCAAAACGTTTATGTCCGTCCGCCCGTCCGTCCATCCATCCGTCTGTGAACAACGCTAGTGGCTAAACCGTTCTGCCGATTTTCTCCAAGATATTCCCCAATCGACCAGGCTGATGTTGCGGTCCCTTAAATTTGAAACCTGTACTTTAATTTTGGGGGTACTTTACATGAAGCCCCTGAGACATTTTCAAAAAATTCAACAAAAAATGGCTCCATCGTTTTTGATTATGAATGTACAGGGAGAAAGTACGTGCTGTCTTAGCACCACCAGTTTTACTCTCTCGCCTTGAAGCTTTTTAGATCAAATTTTGTCCTCAGATACCATAAAGAACGCTTAAGAGAATGGTGCAGGTCTCACGCTCATTGAAATTTTCGATTTTTTTGAAAACTGCAAACGTGCAATTTTGGGGAGCGTCTTCCTATAACTGTATTATTGAAGGTAGTTTATTTATTTATTTATTTATTTGTCAAAAAAACAGTAAAAACTGTATATGACGTGTGGGGAAAGAAATTTACCTGCGCACATTTTCTTGAGGGCCAGAAATTTTATTTAAAAAAAAAAAAAGTTGTTTTTCCTAAATTAAATCTGCTCCTTAAAGATTCTTTTTTTGGCCTTCTCCGGTCGATAATCGGTTACCCTTTACATCCCGATGAGACGCGTATTTGTCCATTCACTGGACACCAACACACTAGCGGGCTCCTCTGACCTGGTGTCAGCCTAACGCGAGGTCCTCCAAACACGAGAGACAACTGAGAAAGCATCCCCAAGGCGAGACTCGGACCCGCGACCCTTCGCACCGAAGCGACGAGTCGGTTCACACTCTTAGCCATCGCGGCCACCCAGGTCGGCCCTCATAGTTCTAATTGATGAAAAAGATCGTATCATGAATAACTAGTGGTGCTACAACAGCACTTACTTTCCCGTATTAGAGGAAACGGCTATATATAATAGTACTGAGTACTATATATAACGGCTATATTTAATAGTACTGAAATATTGCACTTTGTGCGCTACTAACATCTTAGCTTACAACTCACTGTTTCCATCGCAGTGTTGTCAGAACTGTGTGAATTCTACAACTGCACAACATTTAATACAAACGTTTGGTAAACCTATATTGGAAAAAGAAGCCTGATAACCTGGACAATATAGAAATGCATTCCATAGGGCCATGATTAGAGAAGAGTATTTTAAAACCATGCAACTTATTCTCTACTCACTACAAATGCTACAGCATTTGCTGCGAAAACTGAATATTTTCATGCAAATATCAACATAAATTAGACAATTATAACTCCTTTTCATACAGCTCCTTCAGGTCACAACAATGATACGTAATTCACAGAAATTCGCGAGCGCAAAGTGAATTCCATTGTTGCAGACCCTGCATTGTCGATATTCTGAGAGCTATTAATTCTTTTTACTTAATTCAAATATTTCAAAATAAACTACTTTATAAACTACTAAAATATTAATGTGTAAGTGTATAACAAAAGTTCTAATGTAAGAAACGAAGAAAGAAATAATATACAAAATTGCCCATTCTAATTTACGACGCACCCAGCCGTCCGAAGCGCTGTAAATTTACAGCGGGCTATTATGTTTGTCACAAAATTATAGAAAAGCTACTCGTATTTTGAAAAAATTAAGCATGACCTTATTTGAAGATGTGGTTTTGATAAATACATGTAATTCAGAAACAAATGTATTTTTAAAATTTTAGTTGTGAGAATACGACGAAAGCGAAGCGCAGTCAATTCCGAGCGGACTTTCGTTTGTCAGGAAATTATAGAAAAAACAACTCATATTTTCAAAAAATTCAACACGACCTTATTTGAATGGCACAGACTTTCCCGTATTAGTTATCTATTTTCCTGGGTCTTCGCTAGCTATTCGGAATTGCCACATACTCTTTCTTGCCAGCTACCATCTACTATCATCGCCAAAAGTACATTTTTTTTTGTCATTTTCTTAATTTTTCGGTTTCCTATTGGTAGAACAGAAACATTAATTTTAGAATATTAAAGAACACAATAACCTAGCCGTAAATGGCAATTTTCTTTTAAAAATTATGTGCCGTTTAAGAGAAAATGGCGTTTTAGCACTACTAAAAATGCTAAATTTGAAGCTCATTTTCACAGAAAATTTTTGAGTTTTCAAAATACTTTATTTGAAGTTATTTGAAACACTTACACTCACAAATATAATCATCTTTACAAATTGCGGATAATGTGCATATTAAAGATGTGAGAGATCTTTCAAAAATTTACATTTATATAATTTTTGAAAAAAAAAACTCAAAATAAACTTCACGCTATAGTAATGAGTGTAATTAGCACTATCCGTTACAAAAGTTTCAAGAAAAAAATTGCAGCCATATACGAGAAAATGACGTTTGAGCATTTCTGAAAATGCCGAAATTTGAGCTACTTTTCACAGAAAAGGTAGTGTTTTCGAGAAACTTTACTTGACATTATTTAAAGCATATATACTCGTAAATATAATAATGTAAAAAAATCGCCGATAATGTAAATATTAACGACGTGAGAGACAAGTAAAAAAAATTACATTTTGGTAATTTTTGAAAAAACCAACCGATAGACCAAAATGGCTTTTATGTCATTGATAGAGTAAATTTACCACTATCCCTACCAAAAGTTTAAAGAAAAAATTTGGAGCCGTTTTTGAGAAAAGCTTGTTTTTGTAATTTTTTAAAATTGCACATATTGCACGCAATATTGCACGAAAACTACCAAAATTGTGAAAAACATTTACATGACCTTTATTAAAGAACTCAATATGCAGAACAAATTTTATTTGAAGAAAAAATCTCTATCTTCAATTTTGTAGTTGGAGAAAGACGCCGAAAAAAATTCGAACTTTCACAATTTTCGAAAATTCAGAGCTGTACGTGAAAATCGGACCTATGCCATGTTAAAAAGTGTATTTTCCTCTATTCATACAAGAAATTTAAAGAAAAAATTTGGAGCCGTTTTTGAGAAAATTTTGAAAACCCCCGGGGGGCTTCATATAAAGTACCCCCAAATTTTAAAGAATCTTTTTCAAAATCACAAAGCTTTGACTAGAATCAGATCGACTGGGGAATATCAATTTTGAAGAAAATCGACCAAACGGTTTAGGCGCTAGCGTTGACCACAGACGGACAGACGGACAGACGGACAGGCGGACAGACGGACAGACGGACGGACGGACAGACGGACGGAATGCCGTCAATCAATTTTTAAGTATAAAGAAGCAACAAATCATGGATTTTGACCACACCACGAGATAGAGGATTTTTTTCTTAACCCTTAACTGGTATCGTCGGGTCACATTTGACCCAGAAGAATTTCTTTTTTGTTTAAACCTTGCAATTTTGCCGCAATTTGCCTGTGCTGCCACCTGATCCCTACACTCTACACTTATGGGCAGTGGTGTTTTAGAACTCATGAAAGGAAGTTGATTTGTCCTTGCAGTGTGTGTTCCGGGTCAGTGGAGACCCGACGATACCGTTGACGTTAGTCTTTTAATTATAGTGTGAAAATCGAAGTCTGTTTTCTCAACAATGGAATATGAAGAACTTTCTGTACAAAATGAACAGTAGCTTGCAGAGGTAGATAGTGATCTCAGTGACGCTTCAACAATAGACAGAGATCATGATTCATGCAGTGAAAATGATGAGGGTAACGAGCCGAAGAAACGGAATCGCTGTTCTCTTTGACAGTCATCAAAGGTCAATAAATATAACACAGTCTGCTGTCAGTGCAACAAAACTGTTTGCAAAACCCACAGTTAGTAAAAGTGTATTGTAATAAGTGCGTAGAGTCTGAATAAATTACATCCCGTCCATAACTGCATAATTATTTGGCTAATTATAAACAGACAAAAAATTAAACATTTGTTGTATACCACTTTTGCATGCTTGCAAAGTTTATGAATTAAGTAGCATTCTTGTGTTTTTCTGTCCCTATTATGTTTATACAAGTGCTAGCTCTTCATTTTGACCCGTGCCAATGAAACATTTCTAGTATTTTGAAAATTGAATCCCTTTTCAAATTGATCTCATCTAACCCATGTAAATATATACGAATTCAGAAATATGGTACTATAGACACACAAAATGAATTTAATTGAAGAAGTCTTTCAGTTACAATCCTTGAGGGAAGTTGTTTTAAGATTTATATCGATTTCTAGTTTCATTAAGTAAGAATTAATATGCCAAATTACAAAATTAATTTCTGGGTCTGCGGTGACCCGACAATACCGTTTACGTAACCAAAATCCATGATACCAGTTAAGGGTTAATTTAGCAACTGGTTTTATCCACTTATTCGTTTTCACGGCTCGGCAATTAATTTTTTTCCGCCGAAAATTGGCCATTTTTTCGCGCAGCATTACATAACTTTCCCTATACTACGTATATCACTCCGTGTATACGTACGTATACTGGAAAGTAAAAAGGATACATGAGTGGAATTGTTCGTAACATGGCCGAAATCCTGCCTGAAGCAAACGAGAATGACACAAAAGCAACTCTTTCTCCACTCCCGAATTTCCCAGAATCGCGACGTGTTCGCCTTCTATTGTAGTGAAGGCACACACCGGGTCGAGGTATTCGGCTCGCCCGTGAGTCCACCAACCGCCCCCTCCCACACTTCCATTCAAGACTTGTGCGCATCCACCCACCCTTAAGGCAGTGCGAATCCCGCAGACTCCCACCGCCACACCGAATTTTATGGATCTTTAAAGATGGACGTTTTTTTTATTAGTTTATTTATCGTTGCATCAACACTAAGGTCATTAGCGACTACTAATCAATACATTTTACAATTACAATACAAAATTTAGAACCATATTCATTATTAAAAAACAGTAAGAAAATACAATACAAGCAATACATTACACACATATACTACAATACACACAATACAATACTTGTATTGTGCTTATACTACAATATACATTCCATACAATTCCTTCAGTACAATACAAACAACATTAGTATAAGTAGTTCCTCTAAATGCAATTGCAAATAATGAACTCCTTAACGAAATAAATAATTATTTTCTGATAATCTTTCGAGTTAAGAATGTTATCATGTCTGCCTTCTAATTGGTGTTTGTGCCTGCTGCCCTCTATACAAAAGTGTGTTTTACACTCACAAGAACTTTGCAATGGTCACATTTAGAAGTTTTTTTCAGTTATTAGGTGAGTATGCGTTAATTTAGAATGCTCTGTTCTCAGTCTTGAAACGACGACCTGAAAGATGGGTCCATGTCCAATGTTTGGCGCGTGCGTGCGCAGAGCTTGGGCGACAGCGCGTCGCAGGGGGCGCTGGTGGCGATGCACGGGGAGCTGAAGGCGGCGGACGCGGCGGCGATGGTGGCGGGCGCGGCGGGCGGCAAGGGCGAGAGCGCGGGCGCGCCGGGGCTCGAACCCGAGGCCGCAGAGTTCCTGCGCTCGCTGGGGCTCGACCTCGACCCCGTCACGGGCTCCACCGCCACCTGGGAGGTGTCGGTGCGCAAGAAGCAGCTCATGCCCTTCCCGCACTTCGAGATGGGCAGCCAGGACAGAGTGAGTGACTTCCGCTCTACCTTCGGTCCCTGGCCATATTAATGTGATCGCTCTATATTTTCTATATTTCGTCATTCTGATATTTCCTGGTAATGTTTGCTAGTGAACTTTTAGAAACGAACCTTTTAGGAAACTTGACGTTGTGATAAGGTTTAAAGTTCTATTAGCGCTTTAATTTTTCCTTCTTTCTTTGGAGAAAAGTTTTTTGACCTTCTCATCAAAAACAACAAATTTAAATTTTTATAGATTAAGTTACACAAAAGGGTATTAAAAATATAAAAGTCTGAAACAAAAACAATAAAATTAAATCTAAGAAAAAACAAAAAAATATACATAAACGTACCGAAACAACTCGCACTTACTGCAAATAAAACAATAGTATTCCACAAGAAAATTCCGCAAGTATTTACTCATGAAAGCAATGTTTTTCCCCACAGGACCAATGTTTCCAAAAACAATTGTTGACATTTTCACGAAAGCGTTGCCACTACTGAAAAAAATCCGACGAGATATAAGTTTTATATTAAAAAACGAGGGCAAAGCAAAAAAAAAATAAATTTTGCACGTGGTCACAATAACGTGGTCAGGAATTGTATGTGCGATCAGAACGGTAGGCAAAGAATGTCAGTTCTTACAGCATGGGCAATTGCTAAATACTATCCGAATACAGCGCTTTAACAAAGTATCAAAATATGAATCACACTTCTGTTCGATTAGAGATTCCAAGTGCGTCAACGGCTATCGTCGCTATTCTTGTAAGTGTAGTGTATGCTTTTTATCGCTGGAGGTGGCGGTACTTCGCTAGGATCTCCCCATCCAGTAGGGGAAGGTAGTCGCCATCTCCCGAAGAAAACACCTGCACTAGGCTCACGAGACTAACGACCTTAGCAGTTGCCGCGACTAGAATCACTAACCAACCCATCAATCAATCCCCTGCCACATCCCGCGAAAGTAAAAACGCACTCTACGCAGGGGGCTAATGAATTGTGTGCGGGGTGTAGTTCTCGGTGTGGGCGCGCGAGAGCGTGTGCCCGTGGACGGAGCTGCTGGCGCTGCGCCTGGTGCTGCGCCAGCCGTCGCCCTCGTGGACGGTGTTCGGGGTGTCGGGGGTGGTGGCGTTCCGCGACCCCGCGCCGCTCGACGCCCGCCGCCGCTACTCCAAGCACCTCCAGGCACGCCCCCCCCCACCACCACCACATACACATTTACATCGACCGCCGAGGTCACGGTTCGTGGTGGAGGATTGTACATGACCATCCGTTTCCCGATTTTTACTCCGGCACTCACGTCTTTAGCTTAAATGTGGAGGCAATGAGTAGGTGGCTTGCCACCGACCTTTGGGCGGGATTGGGCTTAGGGTACGTTAGCCGACATCCTCTGTGCAGCAGCGCGGCGGATCTCAAACCCACTTATAAAAGTCCAGACGGTGAGCACGAAACCCCCCAGCCAGAGCGTAGGGTTCCGGCGGAACTCACGTCGATAGCTCCAAGGTGGAAGCAGTGAGGACGCGAGTTGCGGGGCCTCGAGTCCCCTGGGCTTCGGCCCAGGGGACTCCACACTCTGGGCAAAGAGAAGGGACTTGTCCCGGGGCATTGATTCGACTCCGGCTCTGGTCTGGAAAGCCAAGGCAGATCTGAGCTGGTACGGCGGCCCGACCCAGGAATGGAATGGGAAGATTCTCGAGAGAGGTAATTGCGTTCTAGGGGAATCCAAATACCAGCCCAAGGGTGTTCTTGTGCACCTGCAGAGCGGGGTGCGGATAGGAGCTAACGCCTAGCTGCCCACAGGAATCACCCTGGTAGAACATACAGTGCGTTTATATAAGCACACTTGATATTCTACTGTTCTATTCCGTGAAAAAATTTAATTTTCGAGTTTACTAAACAGTTTCAGAACATCGTTGTTTACAATAACCGCTGATGGTTTTATGCTACGTGCCTTGTGCTGCGTCGTCAGCTGTCGGCGGCGGCGGCGGGCGACGGGGGCGACGGCGGCGCGCAGTGCCCGCTGCTGGCCGCCGTGCGCCGCCAGACGGAGGCCGCGCTGGCCAACGGCATGAACGAGGCGCACCGCGACCGCGACGACCACCACGGCCGCCACACGAGGCACGCGCGCCACGCCGGCTACGAGTTCTTCCAGCTGCCCAAGGTCTAGCCCCCGCACCAGCGCCCCTCGCGGCTCCGCTGCGTACCACGCAGAGAGCGATGTACGGGGCCGTTGCTTCGTTCATTTGGAAGCGCACGATAACGGGTGTTTTCTAATTTATTTATTATTTCTTTAGAAACAGTAGAATAAATATGGAAGAAGCAAATCCTGAATTTTGATGTATTCAATAGATAACGGAAAGTTTTCTAATTCATTGTCATTTCTTTAGAAACAGTAGAATAAATATGGAGGATGCAAACCCTGAATTTTGATTTATTTAATAGATAACGGGAGTATTCTAATTTATTTATTATCATTTCTTTAGAAACAGTAGAATAAATATGAAAACTCGTTTTTACATTGATTTTTTTGTGAAAACGTAAAATGTTTTAAAACAAGAAGGAAGTGAATGAAAATAATACAGATGGAAATATTACGAAGCATATAGTTAAATATATGCTGGCACATACGCATATTAATTCTAATTTGGCGCCGTACTTGGAATTCAATCATTTACAACAATTCTTTGGCGCCAATTAACAGCGAAGAACATACATTTCAATGGTCGCGTCTTCGAGATAAGTTATTTTTCCCTAAAAACCGCTGGCTGACGTCCAGAGAGGAAGGGAATTCATTGTTCGTATGAGAGTGCTTTGAACTTTTGAACTGCTTTCAAAGATGCCCAGGAGATAGCGCCAGCTACTGCAAGCCACGGAACCAGCATAGCATATTGTCGACAAATTATGAGAATCAGACGCTAAGACGCCAAATAAGACGCCACGAAATTCAATTGTTTGTGAATCTGCAGCCGAGCGATTTCACAAAGGATCGCCTCGTCAGTAAAAAAGCTTAGTAATGTGCATCGAAAGTTACTGCATTGAAAGTTAGATTTTTACGATGGTAGTGTTCCTAGCACACAGCATTGCAGTCTCCGTGAAACAACGCGTTGGCGCGCGATCTCCGTGTAAATAACATTAACAGCAGCAAGCAAACGCTTTCCTTTCGCCCAGACAAGGCAATACTGACAACTTTAATACGCAATCATTCTTACGCTGAGGCATACTAATAGGTCTTAAATTCTTGTCGTTTTCAGAACTTTCCCTTGAGTCAAAGGATTAAAAGACGATAGCTGTCTTCAGCACGAACACCGGCAGAAGCTCTCCAGAAATACTCAAGCTATATTCAAAGCCGCAACAATATATTAACGAAATTTGACATGTAATTAAATATAATTCCCTTTCGTGAAACTGAACTTGTATCATTTAACAAAATCAGCACAATTGCTTGCATTAAATTTGTTATAAAAACATCGATATATAAAGATTTCTCGAAATAAATGTTACAAACTTCTATATCATGAACTTCTAGATTTTCGGAGCCAGTCCAAAACTACAATTTTTTAAAAAATTGTTTTTTAAAAGAACTGTTTTTTAACTAAATCTTCAAATAGTATAAATAATCTCTGATTAAGTGCAAATTACAAATGCAAATGTTTAATTTATTTTTAAATCTTTGGGTCGTTTCTATTTGCCAGCGAGCTTGGCGGTGTAGGGTAATTTAAATGGCTTGCTAAACCTAAGGACACGAGTTTCAATCCGAGGGTGGAAACAATATTTGCTGGTCAGAAACACGTGTAGATTCATGTATTACTGGCGCTGTATTATTAATGCGAAACAATTAGAAAGAAACGCGAGAAAATATATACTGATAAAACACAAATAATTTATACATGTTTCAACAGTACTTTCCTATAATAATCGTTTGAAAGCACCATTCCAGAAAGTAAACTAGTCATTAATGAGCTGCACTAAAATTTTGTTATAGAAGAATATTCTTAAAGTTCGAGATATCTTGGCTATCGACTTGGAATGCCACTCAAGTTTTTAATAATACTAATGCAATCACCAGATTAGCATCTCATCGAAATTTATATCAAATATTGCACGCGCACGTTTTCTTCGGCCTCGGAATACCTAACCCCACTCCTTAGCCAACATTAGTGAAATTAAGAATAAATGATATCCAGAAATGTTTGCACCCGTGTAATAGAAACTATTTTACATCAAAAACGAACTATAAATTTGATTTAAAATTCCTTTTGTCAAAATTACCAAACTCCCCACACCTCTCACAATTAACGAAGCAAGGGCTCAAGAAACCGTGTGCGGATAATATACACGTGCACAGTAATGAACACATATTTCCCCAACATCAACAAAGCCCTTTTTCCAAACCGTCCCACCTGACGTCACACGCGTGAATGGTCATTACGACAGAACGTGACGTGATTCCAAAAGAGACGAGCTACCTCGCGTTTCCCTCCTTCCCTTTGCGAGCAAACGCAGTCGCCTCCTTCGCTCGCCGTTCTCCGCGGAGGGACAGCGGCGCCGGAAAAGGAGCCGGGTCTGGGGCTGTGCTGGGGCAGCGCAAGGGCGGGCGCGCCACGCCGCGCCGGCGAAATCGTAAATCGCGCTCTGTCTCTGCGGACCCCGCGCGCCGCCGGCCGCGCCCCGCCCCGCCCCGCTGCGCCGCGCCGCGCAACACATCAAAGGCAGCGGACGCGCAAAAAACAGCCCCCGCCGCCGCTGGCATTGCGGCGCGCCGCTTGTGTGCGAGACCGCGCGCCGCGTCGTGCAGGGACGCCCCCGTGCGGAACGGGCGCGCTCTGGCGGCGAGTGGCCGCACTATACCGCCCCGCCTCTCCGCGTCCCGCCACCGCCGGAACACTCCGCCATACCGCCACGCTCCTCCACCGCCACGCTCCGCCTCCGCCACGCTCCGCCTCCGCCACGCTCCGCCTCCGCCACCCTGCACGATCACCACGCTCCGCCACCACCACGCTCCGCCTCCGCCACGATCCTCCACCGCCACCCTGCACGATCACCACGCTCCGCCGCCGCCACCCTGCACCATCACCACGCTCCGCCACCGCCATGCTCCGCCACCGCCACGCTCCGCCATCGCCACGCTCCGCCCTCAACACGCTCCGCTCCGCCCCAACCACGCTCAGTAAAACGGTCACAACTTGGCATTCTTTACGGCTGTGGGACATAGTTCCACGCGTAAACGCGTCCAGTCAGGTGACAGGCTGGTGGCAATAATAAATTAGAACTAAGAAAAATTTCGATCAGTTCATGAGAATAAAAAAAAATTAGTCACGAGTCTCAGCGTGAACTAAACTACTACATTTCCTACAATCTTCCAAACCGTCAGTTCGTTTCCTCTCTTGATGGCGAAGCTGCAGTAAACAGAATTTCAAGAAACACGTCGCGTATCTACCGTACAACGGACGAATAAGTCTAAACGCGATTTTGTGTCTTTCCGGCGCGGCGTGAGTCGGTGGCGTGCGGCGCGGCGCGGGGTGTGCGGGCGGCACGCAAACGCTCGCGTGAAGCGCGCACGGCCCCGCCCCCTCCCTCTCCCTCGCCGCACGCGCGCAGAGTATGGGTGCAAACAGGTTTCTCGGAAGTCGCGGTGAAAAAAGAATTATCGGACTGATTATCAAACGCCTGATACATAATTGATTGTAATGCAGTGAATAATTGATCCGCCATAGAGTGTCCCAGAATAAAAGTTACACACTTCTAAGGCATGCAGAGGGTCGAAAATGATAACTCTTTGTGAGGGAACATGTGGTGGGGAATTTCATATAACGGGAGTTATACTCCGATTTAAACGAAGTGGTGCAAGGCCTCGAGCTTGCCGAGGAGGTGGACACTGACATCCAATCGGGAGTTTCATTACCATTTAAAGTTTCGGTATTGGAGATCCCGATTGGATAACAATATCCCCCTCTCCTTCCAGCTCGTGACCTTGAAGCGCCACTATAAATAAACGAAAATAAATGGGAATTTCCTGTTTGTTAGGCAAAATTCATTGCACAGATGTTCGACAGGTCACGTTCTGACGAAATCAAAGATATTTCATGTACTGTGGAACATCTACATGTATGGACTTGCCTAACAATCAGGGCCAATGTCACGTATGTAAGTCCATTTAAGTCGTTTATATGCAATTTCCCTCTAAATATTCATTGACAAAATGCTATCAATTTCGACCCTATGCATTTCATAGATATTTATAATACTTATTCTGAGACATAAGTACACAGAATGCTCAGCCAACTATGAGCTACCCCCATAACAACTAAACAGTTCACGATATCAAGTGCAGTTTTCGCCCAACAATGCGGAATCATGGGGCAAGTAATATGCTGTAGAGATATTGTTCGCAATATTTTTCATTTTCTAGAAATTTAATCATCTTTAATTTTTCAAATGAAACTATATATTTTTCTTATCAGCAATGGATAGCTCATAAAGAGAGGAATACAATGATGTATCAGATATTAGTATTTTGATAGTAATTTCAGTTTAAAATTAGGCTTGCTGACATGTGATTTTAAATTAAACGTAATAGTCTCCCTGTAACAGTGTCGGGGGCGCGAATACTTACCCCAAGATTCTGCGTTCTTGAGCGAAATCTTCGATATAGTGAATAATTTAGATGTTACGGTGGTGGCCCATAGTTGGTGGGACATCCCGTATAATTATCGGATAACCTTCATGTCTGTCCGTCCGTCACTCACAGATAGAAATCTTCCGGTTCACCTTTCAGAGCAAATGAGATATCTGTGGACACGACTCCGTATTGTGGTGGATATCTTACTATTTTTCAGGACCCTTCAAAATAATTATAAGAGAAATATCGAAAAAATGTATTGGGGAATGCGTTAGCACGTAAAACGCATTTGGGGAGTTTTTTGACTTCTGTAGAGATAATCAACAGCTAAGTCGTTTCCTCACGATTAGACGAATATAACGACTCTATGATTAGTAAAGATTCAACAGATATCAACCACAAAGGTTTTAAAAATATATTGTCACAATTTTAAGGAGGCACTATTTTTAGAATATCTTGAAAATATTCTAAAAGAAATATTTTCTGACTGTTTCATAGCGCCTACAGTGCTGAAACGCTATGAATTACTACAATGCCTTTGGGACTAAACGTAAATCCTTAGGGGATGAAATAACTGAAGTCATCTTTGCCAACTTATTCTGAGATTTATTGAGAGAGCCGGCTTCCGACGGCTTTGCCGTCATCATCAATCAGTCCCACTGTATGGAGCGAAAGTCCGAAGACAATGTCATTCCCACAATGAGTCCTTTAGAGATGAGACATACGACTGCCGATTGTTTTTATTTTACTATGAAATGAAATATACACATTTTTAAATGTTCTATTGATACTTTTTCATAACTCTCTATGCAGGACAATAGATGAGCGAGTCAACTGTACTGTTGTATTTATAATGTATGTAATATGGACTCATAGAGTACAAATAAAGAGCATCAGATCAGGGCCTGGATTTTCAAAGTTGAGTACTTTTAAATCAATAATTTATAAAAGCGTGGAGTGTTTGCACTGGTCCAACGTGATTTAATATTGACGGTAATGTAGATACTGATGTTCAATAGTCAAATGATTATGGGGGCCTTTAATCATGCCTTCTTGGGTATACCATATGGGAGTCATTACACTCGTGAGCATATCCATTAGGGATGTTTCTAAATTTTATTTTATTTGTAAAAAAACAGTAAAAACTGTATATGACGTGTGGGGAAAGAGATTTACCTGCGCACATTTTCTTGAGAGCCAGAATTTTAAAAAAATCTTTATTATAGATTATTTATGTATTTATTATATATTATGATTTATTATAGAAATTTGCATGCAGTCATGAAATCATGAACAAAAATCTTACTATCTACTAAATTGCACAATACCCCTACACAAAAAGACTTTCTTGTAAATATTATGTAAATAAAATTAATTGATGTGAATATAAATAACATTTATCTATTCGTTGACTTAAATAAATGACTGAACAAAATATGTATTATTAAAAGATAATGTTCGTTCTGAAGATCGTAATACAAAGTGATCAGTAAAAAAATCAATGAAATGAGAATACTGATTGCTCTTCTTGCAGAAAATTTAAGTTTTAATTCAAGTCATTTTCCTTTTGAGCACCATTTCCAACAGCTTCTTAAACGAAAGTTAATCATTTATTTCTTTATTTCTTAATAATACTTCCTTCAATTATTCTGCAAGAAGTTTGAGTTGTCGACTTTGGCGTCTCGCCTTTGATATTTCGCCGCAAACACTTCTATGCCTTTTGTCAAAAAGCCCATTTCTGTCGGATAATTGTTTCGCAACAAAACTCGAAAACTCCGCAACTGAACCGACGCAAAATATACAACAAAGAAAGTCCAGGAGAAGTCCAACTCTCTTGATAAACCGTCCTGCGATGAAAAGGCGACGGGGCTTTTATTTTTCTCCTAAACTTCGCTTTCCTGCTCCAGATAGCTGCCTCCTCCGTCTTCTTGCCGTGGAGGCGAACTATTAGAGCGAACCAATTTTCTTGAGTAGAGAAACCTAGCCGGTCGCCAAAGAACTGCTCCTGGGGCTCCAGACAATAGCAGGAGATTATCCCTTTAATGACTGCTCCTGCTCTGATACTTTCATTACGGCTTTCGGGCTGGGGGCGCCGCGCCGCGCTGGCTGGATGCCCGGCCAAAGCCGCAACCCGCTGTCTCTCACTGAGCCTGAGCCTCAGTGGAGGCGAAGGCGGATCGCGGGTTAACTGACGCGCCACAAGATCTCCCCCGACGCGACCGTCCAAGGTCAGGCAAGCATTAAAAAATACTTTTTGATTGATACAGACTTTCAGTCTACTTCAGTCTACTTGTACCTGAAGTCGCGGTACAAGTAAACTTCGATTGTAGCTGCAAGTCTTGCCAAAGTCAGGGGTTATTAACTGGCCGAAAATAAACGCTGAAGGTTACATCAAACAAAAATAAACGTAATCCATACAAACAACTGTGGAAAATATATAAATACTGGACTAAGGAGGTAGCTGATGGTTGGTCTGTACTTCTATTATACCACGCAGTGTCCCATCCTGGTATTCATCAAGATCGCCTTCTCCAATTCTATCAACCCCTCTTCCCATCTTTTGCCAGCCTTTGGCAAACCAGATGTGCGTTCTCGGCGGTCACACCTTCTGAGAGCGCGGAGGCGGTGATGGCGGCGGCGGCGGCGGCGGCGGCACGTAGCCAAGGCGCACGCCCCTTGCGCAGTGCGCGATGAAAAATTCACGCCTCAGAAATATGTGCGGCGCGGCGCGGCCCGCGGTGGCCACGGACAATTTCCAAGCGGAGACGCCCGCTCGACGCAACGCCGCGCCAGCCTCCGCACACCCACAGCAGCCGCTGCGATCGCCATCTCCACCGGCGCCACCGTAGATGCTTGCTCCATGGCTATATCCAAACATCCACAATGACTTTGACGGCTAAGGCGAAATTCATGCTTGCTTTTACACCAAATCTCCACGGTCGCACCAGTCGAGAGAATACCACATACAACGACAAGCGACCGCACAAAAGGCTCCTCTCCGCATAACCTAAGTGTACACGTCAGGTCCATTTCCTCGGCTTCGCCAGAGCCAAAATCCTCCGCAGCTATACCAACTCACAATAGAGACTTTGCTCCTCTTCCTCCACACAAATACGTACGCCCCCGTTTTGATCACCTCCAGCATCAACGCCCCATTTTCAACGCTGTATCCTCTGTGACTTCCTCCTCATATTTACCTCTTCGAGTACACACCCTCCCTTCCACATCCTCAGCGAGGCGTGCTCCGAAGGCTCTGGCCGCCTCCCCTCCTCCTCCTCCTCCGCGTTGCGTCCCCAGGCGCGCGCACTCTCGCGGCGACGCTTCGCGACGTGACCTCGCGCGCCGCCGGCGGTGCGTGTATTATTAAGATGCGGGGCGGCGACCGGGTCAGCCGCTGGCCAAGATTCTGCGGCGCGGCGCGAAGCGGCACTGAAGGGCGGGGCGGGGCACGACAGGATACGGACTGCGCGAAAAAACTGGGGCGGGCGGGGAAACCGAAAGTGCGGGGCGGGGAAAGCGAAAGGGTGTAGCGGGGCAGGGCATGGCGGGACAGGGCATGGCGGGGCAGGGCATGGCGGGGCAGGGCGGGGCAGGGCGTGGCGGGGCAGGGCGTGGCGGGCAGGGCGTGGCGGGGCAGGGCGTGGCGGGGCAGGGCGTGGCGGGCAGTGCGTGGCGGGCAGGGCGTGGCGGGGCAGGGCGTGGCGGGGCAGGGCGTGGCGGGGCAGGGCGTGGCGGAGCAAGGCGTGGCGGAGCAAGGCGGGCGGGGCAAAGCGGGGCGGGGCAAGGCGGGGTGGGACGGGGCTGGGCCGAACGGGACCGGCCGCGCAGGGCGGGGTAGGGCAGGACATGACGGGGAAGGGCGCGGAAGGGCGGAGAGGGCGGGGGCGGAGCTGGCCAGGGCTGTGGCAGCGGGGCAGGAAAGGGCGTTCGGGTAGTGACGGGCGGGGGAGGGCGAAAGGCAGGGCGGATAGGGTCGTGGCAACGCAGGGCGGGGCAAAGCAAGCAGGGGCGGGACATTGAAGGGCAGGGAATGTCGGGGCGTGGCGGGGCGTGGTGGGGCGGCCCGGGCCGTGGGGACGGGAGAGGGCGGAACAGTGATGGCCCTGCGTGGCGGGAGGGCAGTGAGGGACGGGGCAACGCAGGTTGGTGCGTGGAGTGGTATGGCGGGGCGGGGCAGATGTACGCGTGCGCGTGTCGCGTTGGCGCCTGAGGCAGAAGTGACGGCGCTTCTGAGGCGGATTGAGGGCAGCGTGCCCTCGGGAGCAGGAGGGGCAAAGCAGAACGCACGGGGAAGGAAGAGCGGATTGTCAAGAGACGAAATTGTACGTGTGTTTCTTAGAAAGAGCTGTGAAGGTTTATTCCTAACAAAGAAGTTCCAGAGAAAGGATTTGAAGGTAACGGAATGTACGTAAATCGGGAGAAGAGAAAGAAGGTTACTTGACACGAGTAATTATCGAAGGAAAAGGAATAATAAAACAGAACCGTAATGACAGTTAAAACAATACGTATAAGTCAAATGTATGAGGTCAAATTAAAACATGATGAAAAAATGGCTATAAAGTGGATCAACACATTATACGACACGCTGAGAAATGTCCAGGCTCCATCTTCCATTCAGAAACGAAATTTGAAATATAAACTACGGTCACTGTTCTGCATGTCACATGATTGTAGTCACATGACAGGCATTGGATAAAGGTTCAAAGAAAATTCGATCAGGAGTGCACCAATCACAGGAATATAACCTTTCTAAAAGAGGAATACGGAATATTTCACCTGCGGTGCAACGTTGAAGCTCAAACACAGTCGCAGCACAAACCCAACCTCGACGTCAAAAGAGCCAGGCGCAACCCGGGGCGGTTCGGAGGCGGGCGAAAGGTCAGACGGAGCGAAGCGATGCAGAACGCGTCGCTCACCGCGCTTCACCGCACGTCACCCGCTTCATCTCACGTGACGCGGCGGCGGCGGCAAGGGGGCGTGCCGCTCCGGAGGAACGCACGGCGCGCGCCGAAATATTTATGACGGGATTTACCGCCAGCGTCAGTCTCCGCCAACGCCGGCGCGCGGTCGATACGGCGCCGGCGCGGACTCCGCGGAATCTCAGCGGACAGCCGCCGCCGCCGCCGCCGCCTCCGTCGCCTCCGCCGCAGCAGCCGCCGATATTTGCTGCTGGGATCTCACATCGCCCTAGCTTTCCCTCCCGCTGCCCGTTCAAAAGCTTCTCCCGTGGGGGTTAATGAACTCTGGGATAGGGAATGAACGACTGCACAAATGCGTGCTGCTCAGTCTTACGCGCGAGGAGAGAATGTGAAGGGTTGTGAACTGAACGAAATGGGCAATGGAGCAAAGATATAAATGTGACGGAATGAATGATGCGGTGTTATTATCTCAAGCAAAACTGGAACCATTAGTTTTTATTCAGGTGGGCAACGAACATTGACCAATAAGCACGCCTGAGAACAAGTTCGTAAATTTAGATAAATCGGCTCTGATTGAAAAAATTTGAGAGAGCAGTGGAAGGGATCCTGAAAATACTATTAGTACCGTTTATACGAATATGTCGCAACGTATGTATTTATTATAATTTTATGCAAAGTCTACAAATACAATGAATAAGTCTGTACTATCCTTAGTTTATTTTGTGCTATCCTTAGTTTATTTATTGTTTGTAAATCGGAACCTCGAGATCAAGAAATCATTTTTTGTCTTTTATAGAAGGTTTCTGGATTATATATACTTCTGTATGCTCTTTAAACATTTTATTCCAATATGACATTGTTGTATAACATTTGGGCCTCTAAGTTGTTGGATCTTTCTATGTCCAATCCACTCTTGGGATTAGGGGCGAATCCAGTTGATCATGAAGGGGGGGATCGTTAATTTAATTTAAAATAAACGAAAACTATAGGCCTGGATCCGTCAGTGCTCGGGGTTAATGCAAAGAAATTCAAATACGTTTTTTCAGTCTATTTTTGTATATTGTAGAAATCACGACCATTGATGAAATAAGGGATATAGTTCACAGGATTGGTCACTATGAATAATGACACAGTTTGCCAACGTTTCAGAATTTTACAATTCCTTTAATTCCTTTCATTCCTTCATCAGGGCTACAGTACAAGCAACAAAAAAACAAAAACAAAAATGAAGACATCAAACTCAAATTAACAATCCGCAAAATTCTAAATGTTAAATACATAAAAAACAAAATAATATACAATGTACACATCTTACTAATATATTCTAAGGTCACGCCTCATATCCAGCCTCCAAACCAACTCCTACATGGAGTTGTCTATTTTGTATTACTCTCCTCAAGTGTCCGAGAAATGTCAGCCTTCTATTCCCCATCGTGTCCGGAATTTTCTGCACAGTTTTCATATAATTGTTTGTAGCTTGTAAGTTCCCAGCTTCCTTCAGCACGTACTAACTCGGATAATTTTCCTTAATATTAATCCTTTCCATTATTTCCCCCAATTTAACTACCTTGTGCTTTGTAGCTCATTCAATAGTATCCACTGGTGTGCAACATGTTAATTTCCTTACTATCGGGCTGTAGTGTGAGCTCGCGAGGTCCTTTCATCATGTTATTTGGTGACTGAGTTGTTTATTTTATCAAAAAGTTTTAATTCTTTTCTCTCTAATTTCCTTTAATTTCATGTACTTATCATGGCATTGACTGTTTTATTCTACAACACCCACATATAATGCAATAAGGTACATAATACATTTGAGATAATCATAATAATCCTTCTCCGTAATTATTATATTTAAGTGAAAATTCGAGTGACGTTTGTACCTTTATTCCGTCCTTCAATGTATTGTGTCATATTATACGAAACATGATCGCTGTTATTGTAGGCACTCTGCAATACGCGTATGTACCACAATAAACGTCAGATATCTCGTAATACTGAAGTCCATCAGTCGCAGTCGAGAGCATTGCTGCTTCGCATGGTACAAACATGATCTACGAGCATGCATCATCCATTGTGGTGCAAACACTGTTAAACCGACTGACACTATGCAAGGAAGAATGCTTATTCTACTTACCGGATCAGAAATGGAACATTAACCGATCATTAATGTGCGAAAAAATATCCAATTACACAAGAGAGCTTCGGATATTTTTCACAAATATGATGTAAACTATATGTTGTAAAACTGTCATGTGAACATACATTTGCTGTGAATTTATTCTCACGATTCACAGATATCGTTTAATCGGAAACTAACATACGCATGATTGGTGTTCAATTTGATGGGCATTGTGCACTTTTCTTATTTTTTACTTTTCTGCCTTTGCGATATTTTTGCATTACAATTTTTCGTAAATACATATTTCGTTCTAAACTAAAACATAAGTCTTTTTATTTTATTAATTATTTTACCTTCCTACTGAATGGAATGTTAATTATTTTCTTTGATTGCATTCGTTAAAACTAATGATAACAAAGTAATTGATCTTTCAAAATAAAAATTTACATGTTCTGAACCACATCAAACTTATCATTTCTGTTCAACAAATAATGTAAATTATATTTTAATTGAACACTTAATAAATAATTAAAAATAATAATATAAATATAAAGCATAGTTTATTAACAATCGTTTAACTTCAATTGAAAAGTTGTTTCTTCACGTTAGATTGATTCAGAAAATTCATGTTAAAATTGTTTCATTTAACAACCGATATAAATTTTCAATAATGCATCAATTATGAAATAACATTAATAATTACGGATAAGTATTCCTAAAAGTTGTCTGGAATACATTAAAGGTACAATGTATAAGTAAGAAATGCAAGAGAGATATTTTGGAATCACATTCCCTAAAAGTAAACGATAAAACATTTACTTCGCGTAATGGTAATGCTTTATAAAACTAAGGTATGAATTAATGAAGGAATTCTTAAAAATTATGCGTAAAGTGTACCGATTACATCGCGAAATATTCTTATGGAAGCTAATGCCTTATCCACTACGTCTCTTCGGACATTCCCCTCGAGAACCTCCTTGCACTAAAGCCACGGCAACAATTACCGTTCTGCCACCCCTCATTAATTCTTGAAGACGTCGCCACCACCGCTGACGTAATCTCCTAGTACTTAATTTCATTAGCACCCGAGATAATCTAGAAACGTTCCGAGTCCGAGTGCGTTCTCGCAGATCAATAGTGTTGGGCGAATAGCCGGCAACAAAAGAGGGGAGGGGGGTAGCGGTCGCGGAATAAACAAACGACATACGACACACGTAATTAAGCACAGCCGCGAGGCGCAGGCCTTTGAGGCAGCGGTCGCCACGAGCCGCCTGCATATCGCGGCGAGACCTGGACAGTAACCAACGGTTGCCGTAAAGTTCAAATTAATTTAATGTCCCCGCTCGAGACCCGGGTTGCAGTTTAAGCCTGTTTCTGTCTGGGTAAAGACCATTACTATAGTTGAGTTTGCCGTGGCCGGGAACGTCGGAGGGATGGCTCCCTCTCTTAAGCCTAGTTATAGCTGGCCAAGTTTGCTTTAAGTTGGCCGCGTGGCGCAGGATGCGGGGACGAAGGACAGAGCAATGGCGGGGGGGGGCGGCGGTGGCGGGAGAGGGAGGGGGGTACACTTTGCTGCAACTTGGGGCGACGGCGGCGTCCGGCGTGGAGAAGCTCAACGCTGGGAGCCGAGGGCGGAGGCGACGAGGTGGGCGCAGCGGAGGCGGGGGTGGGGCGGAGTATGGGGCGGAGCGAGGCGGCGGCGGGGCGGAAGTGGGGCGTGGGCGGGGCGAGGGCGGGGGCCGCGAGGTGGGCAAGCAGGCGGGGACGGGAGCGGGGCGGAGGCGACGAGATGGGCACGAGCAGAGGAGGGGGAGGGGCGGTGTATAAGGGGCGGTGCGAGGCGGCGACGCTGCAGAAGTGGGGCGTGGGCGGGGCAGGGGTGGAGGCGGCGAGGTGGACACGCAGGCGGGCACGGGGGCGGGTTGGGAGGGGCGGGCGCGGTTCGGGGACAGGTGGTGGACGGGGGTGGGGCGGGGTGCCGTGGAGAGAAATGGAACGCGGATGCGGGGCGGGCGGGCGCAGGACGGTCGGACGCGGGCGGGGCGAGTCGAGGTCGAGAGCGAAGTGTCAGCGTGTCCCCGAGCCCCGCTGAGAAGTGAATTTTATTTGCCAAAGTGCGGTTGAAAGCTTTCAGGGGGCGCCGGTCGTCCGTCAGCCCGGTCTTCAAGTTGTCTTCTCCCCCGCTTCCCCCCTCCCGCGCCGGCACGCGGCCGCCGGCACTCAGCGGCGGGGAAACAAAAGAGAGCGCCACTGCCTTTCTCTGCCCGCCGCAACCGCCTCCCCCACCCCCCGCTGCACCTGGATCAAACGCCTCGCAGCGGCTCTCCGCACGCAGTACTTCACTCCCTCCCCCCTCCCGTTCCACACCACACGCCTCGTCCTTTCGTCTGGCTCCGTCTACACATACTATCAAGTGTCGGAAAGGGATTTTCTTCTTCCGTTGTTCGTCCTTCCCGCTACATGGTGCTTCGTGTTCTTTTCGTGGACATGCCTACCTCGTTGCTTCCGTCCCAGAAATGAGAAATAAAAAAGGCTTAATGCATTTCCTCTTCACTTCTATCAAACTTGTGGATGCATTCTACTCACGAGAATAAAGATATCAAAACTAATTTTAAAAATTTTAGGCGATATAAGTACTATTTTGGACGCACGACACCGTGTAGTATTTTTATCTCGTAAAAAGGACATTCCGTTTTTTATCACACTCAAATCGAGAAAAATATTTCGCATGAATTAAGTGCAAAATACTATCCTCTCCGACTGCGCCTGTACTCATGCAATTTTAATTTCCGGCTCATTCTCGTTATTTTCTTCAATTATTTCTCTGTTCTCTGCCCATTAATTTCGAAACCTTTCTTAAGTCATTTTAATTTCTAAGTACCGTTTCTGATTTCATTTCAATATATGATTACTCTTGGTGACCATCATGGCCCCCTGCATCCTAGGAGAATCCTACAGTTTTTAATTTCATCTTTTGTTACGTCCATTGACTTGATTCATTCCACTTTATTTACTTTTTAATATTTAACCAAGCTTCTGTTTTTCAGTAGGCCTTTCTATTCCTTCTCTCCTGCTCCTAGCAATTTTATTTTCACATCACTGTTTTCTCTGCCAATACCTCCTAGATCCCCGCGCTCGTCACCATCTTGGCATTTCATACAAGTGCATATTCCTTGCTTTCCAACACGCACTCTCTCGTCTTCGATCTCCGCCCGTGTCTTCACCGCCCCACTCGCTTGTGTTGAGGCTGACCTGCAACCCCATTCCCCTGCTCGCTCCTGATGGGTATTCCTTCCGCTGGTACAACCGTCTCGCTCGCCCACCTCGCCCTACCGCCACCGCGGCCCTACCGCCACTGCGGCGTCGTCGCCGCCGCCTCTTCCGCCGCCACCGCCGCGCGGGCTAATGCGTCGGAAAGAGCCAAGCCCCTCCCCACGCCTTCTTGGCACAGTGATCGCATAGACATGAACATTTGACATAAAACTAAAAGAATGGGAGTGAACACAAATACTGTGGACACCATTAATTGAGTTTGATTGATTAATTTAGTGATTCCGGGCTCATCAACTGTTAAGGTCACTAGTACCATAAGTGTAGTGCATGCTTTCATTGCGGGAGATGGCAGTGATTTTCCCTCATGTGATGGCGTCTGGCGTCAACCTCCCGTCGGCTAGCGGGATTTCCCCAACCAAGTATCTCCAACCAGCGGGGCACCGCCCAGCCGGGACAAGCTCTAAGCTGTCGTCCCAGCACGAGTGATTGTATAGTGCATGTAAGTCTAAGCGTATGTAAGTAATGTAATGGTGATGTAATATGTATATTACATCTTTTTTTCTAAAAGTATTTACACTATCAAGGCCAGTCCCAAATGCTTCAATATACACTATACTAACGGCACTCACGACGATACTGTCGGCACTCCCGTTGCGTCGCGTAGGCCCAGTGTGCAATGCTGGGAGCCGCGGGGGTGTGGCATCCGTCCGCTCGTTTGCGCTTCGCCCTCGCCTCCCTCCCCGCCACCTGTCTCCACCACAGCGCCGTCAGGTGCCGCCTGCACCAGCGCACGTCTTTGTGCACTTAAATCTCCTTGCAGTTTCTTTATCCAAGTCAACTTAGACTGCTCCACTGGGACTTCCGATGCCTAATGTTCATGAAAATATTCTCATATTCAACATTAAATACTGTTAGCTATCATACTTTCTCAGTCGTCGAGTTACTCAAATTCATTAGCGTATTGCGTATTTTCAATTGTTTGAACTTGTTACATAGCCCATCCCAAATTAAACAACAAAGTTCCGTTCAATTAAAAAGCAAATGGAATTCAATGTGGAGTTAAAGTAATATCTAATACTAACGAAGTATAGCATGCCACACAATATCACATTACTGTGTAGAACATAAAGATATGTAGAAGTCTGTCCAGTCCCGTAAATATACTAAATACACCCCGCATCTATATAAGAAACTACACTTCCATGATTTAAAGTAAAAAGTTTACCATTACAATTACCCTTTGCATTGCAACTATTCGTATTGACCACTTGAAATGGTAATACAAACATTCATCATTGTTCACCGTCACAACTGGGACAAGCTCTGCGCTCCTGACGGATCCCCCGTCGTATGTGGTAGTGCAGTGCACGTAAATGTAAGTGTGGTAAGTAAGGATAGGACAAGGAAGAGAAAGGTAAAATCGCGCGCGCCGTAGCCCGATTGTTAGGATACTGCATTCGCTTGGTGTTGCTCGGAGAAACCATAAAAAACTGCCAATCAGAACAGCCGGCCGCTGGATTTCTCCAGACTGCGAGCGGATGAACTCGTCCCAGCTATGTAGCTAGAAGCGAAAATCCAACTCTAGGATCTGCCTGTCGAAGCACTGCAGTGACATCAATTGATCCTGAGCCACAAAATCATCATCCTGAAGCACCTAAGCCAGTGCCCACTATCAAAGTAACGCGTAAACCGAAACCCTGTAGCCTCTGCTCTGGGTAGCATCCCAGGAAAAGTCATTCCAATCCATCCAACCGAACACCGCATTCGCACTTCCTACACGCAGAACAATGCCCCAATGACACAGGCGGCGCCCGCCACATATGAATGACGCCGAGCGTCACGAAAGCTGCGGCCACAGACTGCCAGCGCGCGCTGCCGGCGGCGGGCGGCGGAGGTGAGGGCGGGGAGTGGGATGAGGGGGTGGGGCGGGGCGGGGTGGGGAGTGCTCGCGCTCTCCTTGGATGGCGCCATCGGAGCTTCACGGGTCATTGGCGCCGGCTGCGCGCGGGGCGAACGGGGCCCAGGGGCGGAATTTCGGGCGGGCGGGCGGTTGAAATCCGCGCAACCCCGCAGGGACTGTTTTCGAGCGGCAGCCGAAGATAATAGGCCGCGGAGAGCGGCGCCGCGGCGAGCAAGCGCGGGGCCGGGCGGGTAGGCGGGCGCGGGGGGCGGGCGGGCCGGGCGGCCGGCGCCGCTAACGAAGTAATGCGCATACATTTTACATGTGGTAATCAGAGCGGTATTATCTGGCCTTGTTAGTTTCGACGTCACGTACCTCGGCCTCCCCCCCCGCGCTATCTCTGTTTACATAACGAATTCATGTTGCTTATCTGTTGCATTTCGTTACCGATAGCTCTAACGAGTCGGCGAGTGTGGTAACGCGAGCGTTTCCTGACAGAAATTCGGCGTGGAGCGCCGGGCCATCGATCGGGCCGAGCTGAAAAAGCGCCGATGTCGCTCGCGTTGTTTGGGCCGCCGCCGGCGCTGCCGCCGGCGCCATCGACGAGGTGGCGATGCGTTGTCCAAAAGCGGTTGCTGTAAATCAGTGGTGTCAAGGTCTCCTACTGGTGGCAGTGACACGCCTCGCGCCACCGTGCCATGCCACGAGCTCCTCTGAGCCACTAGCGTCGGGAGAGGAAACTAGTAGTAACCCCGCCGTTTTACAATAGAGGTGGCGTTGTCTCTTGCGACGGAGTGATGAACTGCGTTGAGAGGCAGTTTCGTCGTAGCACTCGTGCCACGGACTCCCGCTCGTGGCATCGACCTTGACAACACTGCTGTGTTGTCAGAGGCACACGGCGCTCTCTGCACTCTTACACGCTCATCACAAAGGTGCGTTCCACACTTGCCATGCCAAGGTGATTGTTCTCTAGGTGCGTACTAACCATAGTTGGCCTTCAAGTCAAATGTTGAAAAAGCACGTGATAGTTTTCGTAAGGGAAGACACATGTACATCCTTGAATCTTCAAAAATGATAAATTCTGAAGTTCTATCTTTACCGTTTTTTCGCCGTCCGAATCTTCAGAATGCCAACATAATTGCAATAAAACTTGTCTAGCAGGGGATTCGATGGTTCCATCAAAATTGTGGTCTTGAGTGGTTTTCTATTCATTTAGCTGACCTATTGTGTTACTGTTAATGTAATTACAAGGATTTGAAAGATTAGAGGGTTAACAGATTTCAGGTACACAAGACTCTTAAGGTTTCGAAGTTGTTTACGTTTTGGATTCGTCTTCCAGAAAATGTGCGTTCTAACCTTGTTTTCATAGTTTCTGTCATCTGAAAACTAATATTGATATATTCACTAGGGTCTGTAACACATTTATTTATATTTATAAAGATCTATTTTTATATGTGTAAACTGTTTAATTAGGCAACAGGCATCCCAATTTCCTAGAAAAAACAAAATATTTTTTGTTATATTTTTTGACACATTTCTACTCTTCGCCTATTTTCCCGTGTATTATTAATGTGGTTAGTTTTCTGAATATATTACAAGAAGCTACTGGATTCATCATTGGCATATGGGGAAGACGCGTTAAATACCCCAAACAAACAAAAAATCTGTGAGGGAGAGATCCAACACGTCAGTAGTTTATTCTACAAGAGGAGTAAGGTTATTTCATTGACATATTACAATTTTCCAGAATTTAGTTGCTGAAATACTTTTGGGAAGGTATTAATGTCATGTAATGAAGCTACCTTTGTGAACAACATTCTGAGTTGCATATATCATAATAAAAAGTAATCCTCTTAAGAGCAATCAAAGGTAATCGGAACACTCTTGCAACTGCGTATGCAATGTAAGTAAACATTTTTTGTAATGTTATAATATAACAAAAAACGGCCTAATAGTTTACAGAGCTCAATGTAATTAACTTTGATTACCTATTCTTTAACCGGAATTGAAATTGTGGGTTGTGACAAGGTAAATTTAATAACATTGTAAATCAAAAATGAAATGCGATGGCTCAAAAGACTATATGTGTTTGTGTGTCTTTGTTGAGAAAAATCAAAACAGCTTTAACAAGAATAAAAGTTCATTTGATTTCTTAACTATTGTATCTTTTACTTATGTTAATGGGCCTGATTTTTTTAGGAAGATTTGCGTTTCGAAGGTCACATAAAAAGCTTCAAATTGCTATACATTTTGCACTAAATCTTTCGGTAGAGAAAACCATATATTGATACAAATTTCTTGATTAATGACTAAACTGAAAGCAAGATTCATTGTTCATTATTTGTCTACCAGACTTATGTTATTTGATTATTATACTGACGACAAAAACTACCGCTTAGAGTGACAATATTATGAGAGAAACCGCTTGAATATAATCGCAGTCGCATATTTATTCAAAAATAACAAAACGATAATTATTGAAATTTACTTCATCCAAAAAATAGCCAAACCATCAAATTCGTTAAAGAAGACAATTTTCTATGATAATCTACAGTCAATTTGCAACCATTTCAATAATCTGTACATCATTTCACAAACAATTTCATCAAACAAGGGTGTAAATGCACGTAGACAAAGGCTTTAGGACCGGCTTAGGTGGCTCATGATATCAACTGATGTCACTGCAGTGTCTCTGACCACTGAGATCTTAGGGTTTGGCAGGACCTTCGATACACGCTAGATAACTCGGTCGAGTGCAGCCGCTGTCTGAGGGAGAATTCTAGCGGTCGGCTGCTCTGATCTGTAGTTTTCCGTTGTTTCATCGATCAACACCAGGCGAATGCCGAAGCAGTACCTTAACAAACGGGGCACGGACCTCGCGCTATCAATCCTTCCTCTTCCTTGTCCTATTTTCACCCCATACTTACATTCACTTACATGCACTAAACTACATGCCAGTACGCGAATCTTCCTAAAAAAATCAGGCCCGTTAACATAGTAAAAGATACAATAGTTAAAAAAATCAAATGAACTTTTATTCTTGTTAAAGCTGTTTTTATTTTCTCAACAAAGACACACAAACACATGTAGTCTTTGGAGCCATGGCATTTCATTTTTGATTTACAATGTTTTTAAATTTATCCTGTCACAATCCACAATTTCAATTCCGGTTAAAGAATAGGTAGTCAAAGTTAATTACACTGAGATCTGTAAAGTATTAGGCCGTTTTTTGTTATATTATAACATTACAAAAATGTTTACTTGCATTGCATATGCAGATGCAAGCGCATTCCAATTACCTTTGATTGCTCTTAAGAGGATTACTTTTTATTATGATATATGTAACTCAAAATGTTGTTCACAAAGGTAGCTTCATTACATGGCATTAATACCTTCCCAAAAGTATTTCAGCAACTAAATTCTGGAAAACAGTCAGGACCTCAGAGCTTGCCCTGAATGGGGCGGTGCCCCGCTGTTTGGGAAAACAAGGCGTAAGCCTCTGAGTAGGTAGACGCCCATCTCGCCACCAAGCGAGGGAAGATCACCACTACCTCCCACGATTAATACATGCACTACACTTTTGGAACTAATGACTTAACAGTTGACGCGCTCGTAATCGCTAATCAATCAAATCATGTAAATGCATACACAAGGGCCTTAGGAAACAAACGAAACCTTCTGCTGTGGAACGCACAGTGGCTTTGCCCCTCCGGACAAAGGCCTAAGCAAGACGTGCGAGCTTCCGTTCGTCTGCTCCCCCGCAAGACTGACGAGCAACGTCTGTGAGAGAGGCCCCAAGTCCCCGAGTTTTCCGAAGGGAAGGGGCCCTCCGAAGGGAGGCCGAAGGGGATCCACAGCTCGCTGTGAGTTCGAGAGCCGTGTGTCGGCGAACGCGCGTGACAGCAACACTGAAGCTTTCGTGGCAGGGGCACTGGCGTACCCAGGGGGGACGTGAGGTCCATGACTCCCCCAAAAGGCCTAGAGTTTTCGTTTACCTACCTTTATTTGGCAAAATTGATTTAAATATTGATTAATGTTCGAACTATGACAATTAAATTTGATGAAAATTTAATGCAATTATGTTGTATAGTATCATAACTACATTACATCAATAACGTGCAATATAATAACGTTATACATGCAATATAATCACGCACGCGTTTACTAAGATAATACATCCTCATTGTACCACTTGCAATACACTTTTGTTTCCCTTCTTAATGCTCCATATTTTCTGTCCTTGAATCCAGACTTGCTGAATGTTGGATTGAAGGCAGAAATCCCCTCTTTAGCTGTCACCCGGAAGCAGAAGTGCGCCGCGAGGAGAGGGGTGGTGAGGAGGGCGAAGACGACGGCAGAACAAGGGCGAGGACGAGGGTGTTGGGGCGAGGGGAACGGAGAGGACGTTGGGGAGGAGGCGGTGGGGCGAGGGCAACACGAAAGCAAGAAGAGAGCAAGACGAAGGCGAGGGCTTCTGCGATGGCGAGGCGAGTAAGAGTGCGAGGGCGAGGGTGATTGTGATTGCGAGTGACAGAGGGAAGGTGAGTGTGATTGCGAGCGAGAGTGCGAGGGCGATTGTGATAGCGAGTGCGAGTGACAGTGGGGAGGTGAGTGTCATAGCGAGTGAGAGTGCGAGGGTGAGTGTGATTACGAGTGTGAGGGTGAGGACGACTGCAAGTACAACGGCTTGTGCGAGAGTAAGGGCGATTGTGTGGGCGGGGGTCGTCGGCGAGGGATCCGCAAGGCCGCTTATCACACCTTGCAAGCCGGCCGGATTGCTGCCTACAAGTTTCTTGCAGCGCGGGGACAGAAACCTTATTCAAATTAAGCAGAATACCAAACAACACCCAGTTGTAATATTTCTAGACACAACCAAATCCTTTGACAAAATATGACATCAAGACCTTCTCTACAAAGTAAGATAAATAGGCACTCCAAACTACTTATTCCATATAATAAAAAGTTATTTTATATCAAGAAAGTTCCACGTCAAATTTAACGATGTAATAATACCCTTACGCCGAATTTCAGCGAGAATGCCTCAAGGCTCTCCGATGTCCTCAATATTTTTCAATTGCTACATTTCTGATTATTCACAATTAATAGAATCAAAAATAGCTCCCTATGCCGATGACACATGTAGATCTCTATGCTGACGTTTTTGCAAAACTTGAGAGTTTATTAACAGCTGGGAATAACTTACAAGACTACTTATTCAATGAATGAGCTACAAATTTGAGACAAAAAGTAAACAAACATTTTCACCCTAAGATATCCCTTTACCCCGCCCCAGTTAATTATGCACAATGAAAAATAATCACTGGGTACTCAGTCAAACAGCATCCAAGTATCTAGGAATACATCTAGATAAAAAACTGAATTTTTAAAAAATACATTCACAAAGCAGGAAGAAAAACACAAGCAAAAATATCCCAACTATATGCATTAATTTAAAAAAAAGTCTAATTCATTTCTGCAATCAATGCAGGATAAAGCGCTAGGGAATCATTATTATCCCCATGGTCCATTTCGAGCAAGCAAAATCATCACTTGAGGCCTCATCACCTCAGGGCCTAGGCTCAACCACAGTCAGGCCCAAGACGCACGGATTACTAATAAATAAATGACATTTATTGCTGAGTTAAGATATTAACAAAGGATTTTCAATGAATCGATTATAAAAGTACATTTCTTAAGAAAATATGTTAGCTTTGTAAGTAACAATTTAAGAGCAAGTTATTCTATAGTGCAACAATATACTCAGTATTTCACTCGTGTAAAATGCACTTTTTAAAAAAATATTGTCTGTTTTCGGGGTTAAGAATAGAAATATACGTAACTTTTGGTTTATTTCCTAACTGTGGGTGCTCTGGATGAGTGCGTGAAAGGTTTTTTGTTTATTTTAATAATGTAAATTATTTTTTAAAATAAATAGAAACTGCTGAGAATGTTCGTTGTTATGATTATCCGATGGAGGTAATATCATTTGAGGTCGATTTTCTGCTATTTTGAGGCGGTCTGAACCTGTCTTTAAGAAAGTGTGAGTTTATACGTAGGTTCGGTTCCGCTATGCGTCCAAGGTTGAATATGGAGGTGCTGGGAGATAAGGAGAGTATTGAAAAGAAGTTTACGGACAGCTTACTAATGTGTTCTTTTATTGTTGGGATTAGCAGTTCGTGGTGGACTTGTTTGTTTGAAATGAACCATGGGGCTTAATGATTAGCCTTAGTGCTTTATTTTGTATAGTTTGAAGAAGTTTATATTAAATTTGGCTGCATTCCCCAAATCGGGCATATTCACGTCATTGTTGATCGAATTATAGACTTATAAATTAGCATTCTGGCTTCTGTTTTAAGGGCCTCTTCCAGCTTCTGTTTTTTGTTAATTAGTGCGTAAAATTGGGAAAGTTTTGCTTGTGTTTTTATTCCTGTTGTGTGAATGTGTGTTTTCCAAGTAAAATGTTCTAAACCAGTTAAGTCTGTTATTGAATATTACAGTAACTAGATTAAACTCTGTTGGAGTGTTGGAATCATTAAGAGCAAATGATGAGAGAATATTATTCTTCAAATGGAGGTCATCATGATCAAGCGATTTGGCTCAGTGGATAGAAGTATCAGTTAACTGCGCGATTGCGTAGCATTACTGCATTAATACTGCATGAGAGGCTTCGCTCTCGTCTTTAAAGCGAAAACACAATTCAAAAGTCAACTGTACGGAGCAATTTAGCTGCATCGAATGGTTTTCTAGTGTGCATAAAATATGAGAGGAAATTTCAAATGCATGACAATTGAATGCCGACAATTTCTCTTCATACATAAAATTTAAATCATCATCTCGCAAATGGCGATTTAAAACTGAAATGTAATTCTTTAGGGAACTACACGTGTGTTACAAAATCTGTAATGCCTCTGTAGTGAAAAATACTGGTGATACTGAATCTCATAAAATTAATCATGTTTGAGATACAAATTAAATTATAATTTTATTAATTATTTATTCTGTAATTTCAGGGACCTCTAGGGACCAACATTTTGGTCCAATAAATGAGTGGTTCATTATATTCGATGATAGCTGTAGAGTATAAAGTTATAACTAGTATATAAGCTGAGATATTTCTTCTTTTGTATATTGATTTATCAATATACCAATCTCCGCAATATCAATTACTGCCAAAACAAACGTTTGACGTCTTCGTTATTTCTTCCCACTTTATTTTGCATTGTGCACACACTAAATATTTTCTTGGTGGAGTTTTATCAGTAGACCGTGGGTATTTACGTAAAAACCTTTTTCCTGGGTATCTTTTACTAATGAAGTTTTATATATTCATTTTAGGACGATTAAAACTAAAACCCGTCAATTTTGAAGCATCTAAAAAAGCTTATTTCAACATTAATGCCTATTTGTATCTATTTTACTAAAAAAACTAAAATGAGACTAATTTGCCAAAATTCCTTTGTCTGTGGCTTCTTTTAACTTCTTTCTGCCAGCAAAACAGATAAATACGATTTTAATTTTAAGTTGCATTAATCTGCAAGATAGAAATGAATATGCACGACAAGGATAATGCGATGAAAGTCTCCATGCTCCCACTTTCTGACTAAAACAAAGTAAAGCGATTGAATTCCCTAGAAAGAAATCAATTGTTGTGTTGCATGGATCCATTGCCCCGGTAAGACACATTTTCACCCGAAAACTTGGATGAAGTTTTAGTAATTTATTGTGAGGCAAAATACGGTACGATTAATTCTAACAAGATGACAAACAAATTTGTTCATATATAGTATTATCGCAAAATATACAATACTCATTCTACATAATATTAATTTATGTTTTTATCTTTGAGAAATATATACAATAAATTGTAAAAAGGTGTGTCTTTTGGATATTTCCTGTTTTATTTGCGCCTACTCTGCCATTTAAAAAGTTTAACTGAGATGCTGAAAGAACATATTTTAGGCTCTTAAAAAGCATATTTTAAAACCTTAAAATCCGCGTCTACTTATCATCCTTGAATGCGTCTGGCACTGTTGGTGCATTCGCTTAATTTTGTATCGTGTTCATCGTCACACGTTACTGTGTTCTGGAAGACTCTTTAACCGAGAGAATGCCTAATCTTGATCGAATTTCACATGTGGTCGGCGTCAGTGAAGTGTTCAGACTGGCCAGAACTGCCATTGATACACTCACGCCATTTTGTCAGCTTCACGGCTCTCTCGATCTATTTCGTTCACCACATATGTGACAAAAACAGCATACAAAACCTCCTGCAAACGTGTAGTGTTATATGAATGCGCGTAATTCAGACAGAAGAGATGTAATTTTTTAAAAAGGTTTTGACAAAAATGGTGATTTTTGTCACTTAGTGAATTGGTGGTATTATGTAAATCATTTTTATAATGTTTTCATTTGTGAACATAATTTTTATCATTTTCACTGAATTTTTTGTGTAGAAACTGTTGTAAAATTATTCCTTTCTATTATCGGTATTTTCCTATGAAGTTACTAAGGAGTGCTCAATGTTCTCACATTGTGCCCTTAAAGCGATGTTTCACAGATAAAAATAGACTTTCCATAGTAGCAAGCAATCGCGTAGTAACTGATCGAAGGAGAATAATCTCTCTACAACAGTATTTCGCTGCCACGATAGTTACTGTTAGGCAAATAGAAGAACAAACAAAGGCAGACAAAAGCGAAAAATCAATTAATTTCTAAACAATTCGTGCACAAAAAATTCATCTTCTATATATTAATTTCGCCAAGTTCTAAAACTTAAATCCGATTGTAGTAAACGTCGCGACGCGTCGCGTTTGGAAATCAATGAAGGTGTAATTCCGATCAAACTCGCGCGCGTTTTTGACCAATTATTTGCGTCGTTTGTCGCGGGCTTGGGAGTCTCACCGGGACATAATTCACGATCAACAAGCCGAACGACACCCCTCGTAAATAAAAGATTAGCGCCGGGAGGTAATGGCATTCCGAAGAACGGCGGTGCAGCCAATGGCCCAAATCCCCCTGCGTAATCGCGAGTGCCGACCTCGCGCAATTGGCTATCAGTTATGTGGATTGTATTAAATCACGAGCTGCGGCAGAGTTTGGGCGCAAACATGAAACTAAACTGCTACTTGGAATGATTAATACGGGCTGCACTTAAACCGGCGGGATTGGTGTGGACATCGCCGTTCACCTCTGCGACGACGAATCGTTTGCGCAGTATCTGACCACGTGATGAACGGGGGCCAATGATCGCGACTTAGCGAGGCGATAACGCGGCTGAAATTTGCCATTTAGATCGGCGAAGCGCTCTCTAATATTGACGCTCTCTCCTCTAGATGGAAGTAGGCTTATGATTGGGGTGGATGATCTAGTGCGAATGATTTTAGATTACTATTTATACGTCTAAAAGGCCAGTTTTTCTTTAAGGTGTGGAAACAAATGCTTTAACAAAGAATCATTTGTGCTTTTTTTATTTAAAAGGTTTTGGGAGTGTGATGTAAAAATGAATGAACACATATAACATTTTATAATTTCACCATTGGATTATTTAAAATATGAACATCACCATAACTATTTTTATAATTACTAACATTCTTCTTGTTATTTCTAGTTTTGGAGTTAGTTTTCAACGTTTTGTTGTGATTTCTAATATTTCATACGACCAGAAACCTAAAAATATTAACGCACGGGCGAGAATATATAATTCCCCAAAATAACAAATTAATATGATGCATTTGAAGAACTTGAAGTTTTTCCATTTTATTTTCTTCTCGAAAACGTAATAAATACAAATACTACATAGGATGGCCACTTATTTCCTGAAAAAAAAAATCCTGAACTCTTTCCGATTTCCCATTTGCCCTGACTTTTTCCGATTTCCCGGCATTTTACAAACTTTTCACTAATCAGATTTGTAGAGTTTATCATGCTATTTAAAGAAATATGAAAACAAGGCTGAATCTAATTTGTCAGTTCTCTGATTTCGCCATCATAAAATACTAAATAAAAAACTCAACAAATAGAAATTGAGCAAAAAAAATGTTGCTGTTGGCCTATTATTTTTTTAGGAAAAATGTATAGTTCTTTAACTATCTCAAGATTTTCCCTGACTTGTAAGGATTCTTCCACAAAACTCCCAGACCTTCTTCGACTTTTCCAGTGCACTGAAATTCCCTTCTCCTTTTTCACGGTTTACCAGGAAGTGGCTAGCCTGCCACACAAACCACGGTAACGCATAATAAACAACCAGATTATCCGCGACACGCCATTCGCACGATAACCACCCACGCCGGCGCTCGCTTCGAACGCCCAAGATCCCGCTCTCTCCGCAAACGGCCTTCCTGCCTGCCGCCTCCCGCTCCGTGTGCTCGCGCGCGGCGATATGGCCTCCGATGTGGAACGACCCGATATCCGGTTGGGCGGGGCGGCGGCGGGCGCTCTCCATGAGCTTATGTGCGCCAACGCCGTTTGATTCCCGGGAATGACTGCTGCGAAGCGCCCGCCGCGATTCCAGCCGAGGAGAGCGCGCCTCTTTGATCGCGAGGCCATTCGCCACTGCCGCCGACGCCAGCGCCACGCGCGGAATTTTCGCGAACTTGCGCGTCGTCGGATCGTAATCGCTCGTGTTTTGCGTGCTGCCGCGAGCAGCCCTCGGCAAGCCTGTCGAGGTTCGAGTAAGATCTTAAATGCTTTTGACTCCTCCGCCGTCATATTAGGAGAAATGTTTTCTTAAACAAATTGAAGCCACGCACTATGATGACAGCTCTGAAATTACATTCAAGACACTAGTTTGGGAAACTATTTTGTATAGATTCTTCTAAGCTCTTGGAGAGACCTTACACTGTCACTTATTTTGTTTTCCCATATCAAGCTTTGTTAGTTCTACTAAATTAGTGACAATGTAGCACAACACTGACACTACACGAGATTGACATATCATTTCTTTAGGTTTTTAGAAAAAATGAAAGCATTAAAGATAAACGAAATTTCTCAATGCTAATTTAAAAACTAAGGTAACTTTGCAGTGAGGCAGTAGTAATTATGTAGTGCAAATATTGTATAACCAAATATTGTATAAGCAACAGGTTTAGTTGGTGTTGTAATTGTTATACATAAACTACAGTTTTGATTATATCCCCAAACAATTGGAAATATTTGTTTATAAAAATATTTATTTATAAAACATTGTTTATAGAAGTCCTTCCCTTCCAAGTTGTTACAATACATTACCACCAAATTCTTCCACATCAGATAACAGCAATCAGTAAGCTCCTCACAGAAACCTAAAAAGCCAGACTAAAAAGGATATTTCACAACGTTCTAACATTTCCTCACAACAACGGCCCACTCCATCACAACAAACTTGTCAAGCTTTACCTCCCGCGAGACAGAAAACGAGGTACTGAGTGCCGCGCCGGCAGCGCTCCATGCGGCAGGAAGGGGAATCCCTTGGGCGGTGCATCAAGCGGGAGAACGTCGACATCTATCAAAACTTTCATCCATTCCGCAAGATCTGAACTGAAAAAATGACAGAGATAAACCGTCTCCATAAAAATTTGCTGCGTATAATAAATTTAATGCTGAAACACGTGTTGTGAGGCAAACGCCGGTATGCGCGAATCAGAAAGATACGCTGCGTCGAGTCTTTTGACGCGCTCTGTCTACTTGCTCCTTCCTTCCCCCGCGACACCAGCACGCGTATATTTATACGGCTCATAAAATCGCTGCTTAAACTACTGCGCAAACACGCCGGCGGCCTGGATGTGGGAGAAGGCTTTTATTGTCATGGCGACGATGTGAGGAGTGGCAAAGGCGACAGTGACGGTGGTGTGAGTCGACAGCAGGGTTGGTAAATGATGGTACTGACCCGTTTCGAGTGTAGTGTGGACGGGGGCGGCAAGGACTACGAGGGTTAAGAGAGCAACGATGGCGGCGACGGCTGGGTGTGTGTGTGTGGAAAAGACGGTGAGGACGGCTGAGGGGGGTGCGAGGGCTCTGATGGCGGAGGGGATGTTGAGGGTGGACCTCACGGGTGGCTTGTTTAGCGAAGAATGTTGGTTGATTGATGTCGGACAACGTCCACTGTTAGGTAATTAGGCCTGTAAGTGAATATGTTAACCCAGGAGGTGGAAAGGTTCCTCACTCGCTAAATGGTGAGATCCGGCAGCGACCTACACGCCAGTTTGCGCGGGACGTCCCACTCCAGGTAGATTCCCTAGCGGGGTACCGCCACAACGGGGATAAATTCTAATTTCTCGACTCATCTCCCGACATATCTGGTAGTGTAATACATGTACTAAGTAAGTAAGGGGAGAGTTTTCCACTCTATAAGAAGTCGGAAGTCAGTGATGAGGACTACTGAAATTCTTGTGGTTTCGAAAACGGGAAAGCCTTTCAAAACAAGAAGCAATTCAACGTTCGAAATTTCACAGACTTTAAAATTCCAGGTCGATTTGGTTTTAAAATTTCGTGCAGCATTGCATTTCTCTCGAATCTCGCACATCTCTCGAAAAAGTGCAAAAATATGCCGCAAAATTTGTTAGAAGGGGACGTTTAAATTCTGAATTTATATCGTGGGAACCCTTGGAAAAACGCAGAGAGAAATCGCGTCTTTGTGCGTTATTCAAAGCAATAAGGGGTGATCGGCCGTGGGGTGAAGTTCGGGCAAGACTATCAAAACCAACATACGTCGCGCGGAAAGATCATGGCTTCAAAATTCGGCAAAGAAAACAGAGAACAGATGTAGGTAAATTCTCATTTATTAATAGAACCATACAAAAATTGGAACAAATTACCTGCAGCAGTGTTGGAGACTTTCCCTCAGAATGTCAAAAATTTTAAAATTAGATTAAATAAGTTGTAAATTTTTTTAGAATATGTTAACAATAAAATTTTTATTTTTTGTATTATTCTTGTTATTTTATATTAAGGTTAGCTTTAGCATAGGGTTAATATATTAATTTTATGAAACTGTATTCAGTAATGTTGTTTGGTGTTCATTTTGTATATTTGTTGTATATATGTAGTGGTTTGATGTTTGTTTTATGTAAATTAATTGATTGGAAAACGCTACCACCGGAATTATTTCATGTATCCTAAGTAGCGAAATAAATAAATATTCTATTCTATTCTATTTTTTTTCATCGTGCATATCAATATTTCCAAGTGCACATGCTTCAATGAATTCTTCCATAGCAGGGAGCAACACATCCAGAGAGTAAAAACAAGTGGACACCTGGCCACAATTGGCAATCACTTCTCGGTGTTGTTTTCCCGAAAACAAAAATGATATAAATAATGGAAGTACAAAATCGGAACAACAATATGCAAATGAAATAATCATAAACAAAATCGGAAAGGCGCCAAAGGCCCTTTGCACCATGGGCGCCAAACGTGTGTTTAACGTACTACTGTTGTTACCAGATGTCAGCACCTTGTAAGTGCAAGCGTTGCGCAAAAACCCTCTTTGAGCTTCACACAAGATTCGACGTTATGTTATTTAAAATCGTTAACGTTGGCCATTTCGATTACACGCAAAATCTCTATATAGATTGGCCACCCATTTCGAACAAACACAAGAAGAAGATAAATACACAAATAAAACCAGCAGTGTTTATGTGAGAAACAATGTTACAACAGGGATACAACTGATTTGTCAAGCCAGCAAGAATACACAAAAATACTTTATTGAAAAAAACGAACAAAGCACATGAAAAAATGAAATCAAACATCGACGAAACCGAATGCCAACCAAAAACTTACAAATATGAAAATATCGAGTGTGGCTGCACCCATACGAGGGCTATTTTTTTTCAACCTCGGATCAAGCCTTTAAACCGCTATACAAGTTGGACGATTTGGGGATGTACATGTATTTTACTATAACCATCTTAACGCCAATCGCCAATCTGAGCTCAATTGCAGGCACTTGAAGAATGTTTATATAACTGATGATCCCCCAAGTGCGACCTGCGTAGTGGTATTCACTTTCTCCAAGTAGAAGGGAATAGCGCAGCAGATATTTACAAAAAAATAAGCCTGTGTATTGTGTGTTACCTTCAAACAAATGAGGAATGCTGGCTTGTAGAGAGTCCCCATTCATAACAACGCCGGCCTTCACAGTGCTGCTGGAACCAACTAACGTCTAAAGAGACTGGTCGTGCTCGGTTATTCGGCATATAGCCCGACCTAACGGCTAGCGATTTTCATCTCTTCCTTGAACTGAAGAATGGGCTAAGTGGATAAAGCTTCCAGACCAATGAGCTTCACAGCAAAGTTCAGGCCCGTCTCACATCAGTGGCCGCAATGCTCGCCGAAGAGAGGATCGAAAAGGTCATTCAGATAAAACAATGCTCGAATCTTCTCGGCAATTATTTTGACAAGTAACCATGTTTGTACATAATTTTGGTAACAAATTAATTTTTTCTTTACTTTTGTTTTTTTATAGTCCATCGAATTATGGAAAAACGGCCCTCAACTTAGCACGTCGGAAGATGAATATTATTTTTAACGAAAAGAGTACTTATTTTACAATGTATTAAGTATGTTGCCTCATTCTAGAGGACTTTTCTACACAATCACCTATGTATACTCCTTTTTCCAGAGAGGAATGACTTATTTGGGTTTTCTTCTTTGTAATGTATGTTAGAAGAGGATGCCATTTGTATTCAATAAATTACATACGACGAAACACGATTATTTTTTCACTTCACGTCACTATCGTTTTCCTAAAAGCTGTTCATAGTATTTTTTTATATTAACATTGATTTTACTTTCATATACACTCTCCGAAATACTAAGACGAGAATACTTTTACCCTGCCGGGCAACGTCAATTCCCACCAAGAAGAATACTTCGGATTTAGCGATTTAGCTTAATATTTTCGTGACCTACAACTCATCTGAAACGCGCATTTTAAACACCATTGCACCTTCACGCAGACGGTCTGCTGGAAACGTCTGTCGAAAAAAGGGTGGCAAGCCCTTGCGTCAGAGGAGTGGTGGCTGTGGGACAGGGCGCGGCGTGGCGGGACAGGGAGGAGGGACGGGGCGGGGAGGGGCGGGGAGGGACGGGGCGGGGAGGGGCTGGGCGGGGCAGGGCGGGCAGAGCAGACAGTGACAGGGCAAGGCGGGGCGGGGCAGGGCGGAACAGGACAGTGGAGAGGGACGGGGCGGGGTGAAGCGGGAACGAAAGGGGCCGGGACGGGGAAGGGCGTGGGACGGACGGGGCGGGAATGGGCGGGGACGGGCGGGGCGGGGGCGGGGATCGTGGCGTGTTAGCCCCGGGCGAGGCCGCGCGCGGGGCAGCGCTGCGGCTGGGCGCGCCGTTCGGGCGGAGTTCCCGTGATCAAGCGCTCCCCCCCCCCCGATCCCCCCCGGGACCCCGCCCGCCCAGGGGCCACCTACCACCCATTCCCCTGGCCGCCCTGGACAACCTCAATTCCGCCTCCCCGACGCCCCGCCCGTCCGCCCGCCCGCCCGGAAGTTGCGGTTCATTAGGCCTCGCCGCTCCGCGCCGCGCCGCGCCGCCCGGCCCAGCGAAGCGACCGACTGCGCGCGCCTCGTGTGGTCGATGGCTTCGAAATATTGCGAGTATTTACCGAGCGAGTCCTCCGGCGTTCCGCCCCCTGCCCCGGCGCGGCCAGTCGCCCGTGGAATTTATTCGTTAAACGAACGAATAAATCGGGGATGATTACCGTGGTATTAGGGCGCGGTTTGGGAAAGCGGGTTTATAATGCGTTCGAGCGTCGCGCGACGAAATAGCAGGGGGAGAGAGCTCTTGCGATACACGGCACGAGGGGACGTTCCAAGACTCGGGGAGGGCAGGGGAGGGGGGCGTCGTAACGTAAGATCTGCTCCACGTTCTAAGGCGGAGGAGGGTGGGTGTCTACCTGAGACGTGCTTCTTCAGTGTGGATGGGCGTTTTGGGAAGCATAGAAACCCAAGCGGGCTGCTCCTCTCTATACTCAGGGGGCATGTTTTACCGCGGTGGGAAGTCGTTATATATATCAAGATAATTAGGTATTGTTCACACGAGACTTCACATCTCGCTTATGTAGGTCACGTTTGAAGGTAAACGAACTCTTACTTAACATCGAGCGGTACGATCAAATCTTGCCGAAATAGGATCTCAGGTTATGCACACACGAAATGACACATTCTTTGATGGGTTCCTACTCCTCGCCGAGAAGACTACCTTTTACGCCACAAGCTACATTAAACAAACTCGTAAATTCGAAAACGTTCGCACCCTCTCCGATCCCCACTATTTCAAGACTGCAGCATGTTGGAAACAAATAACACCAACCCTTTCCATCTTCCCCTGTTTTACAGCATACGTGGTTACTAAGGGGGATTTTTCCGCAGTATTCCCAATTCAAGTTGAGCATGCATATGACAAGAACTTCATAAAAGAACGATTTCTCAAGGACTAGAATACTTAAACGAAGAAACCTTTTTACGTTCTGAGAAGTTATTAGCAAACATCAGTAATAAGAATTCAACAATTTCTTTGCGACCACGCGAAGCATAAGCCAAGGCCGTCTAGAAGAGTATATTAGAAGGCCTGAGGCCAATGTGAATGTCACGTGATCTGACGTCACAATCGGTGGCTGAACATTTTTGTTTCCGTATATTATCGAGTTAGTATATTCTAGCTAATTGGCCCTTGTAGGAAAGTTTAGATGCGAACAAATTGTTTTAATAATTCAGTATTAATTGTGTGCACGGTTCCTGCATAAAAAATTCCTTCGTCCATTATCTTCGAGAAAGCAAGGTATGTCTACTTCAATATTGTGTAATTTAAATATGTGGTGCAATTATCAAATATTTTATTTAATGTTTTGGATGTTTGGTTATATTATTATACCCTGCATTTTTTTTTTTCAGTGAATACTTGCAAACTATCCCAAAAGAAAGGTGTTTTGAAAATTAGGCAGGAGAAAAATATGAAAAAATATAAAGTGAAGTGTACCGTGCTTTTGATCGAATTATGATGGATCGACGGAAGGCGTTTCAACTTCGAAACTTCCAAACAATCCTGCTCTGTGACAGAAGTGTGTGAAAACAAATAGGAAAGATTTTGTCTACTCAGAGAACTTGTCTTCGACTCAAAATTTATTCTCTACCAGAACAAGGCAGGTAAGAGGAGATGGTGTCGAGATATATACTAAATGTGAAAGATGCATACTCTTCTTAGTGAACAGCCTCAGTACTTGACGAAGACTCACCAAGTGTTTCAGATATTGATATCCGAAAATTTTGAAATTAAGTTCCTGAAGCATGAATATCAAAGAAGTTTATTGAAAGGCTTTGTGCGAGAGACGGAGATCCTATTAATGGAAAACACGGTTTGGAGTTGTGGACAAATTCTGCTCACTTTAATAGAACTTTGTGTATCTAAACATTTTCTAAATAAACACTGTAAATTAGGAACGTTTAGTTATAAGTATAGTGGTATCAGGAATATAAGACGCAAGATCACAAAACTGAGTGCAAAATAGGAAGACACTAAAGTCAATTTAAACAATTTTTATGTATTTCCAATGTGATTTGTGTCTTGAATAATCTCATAAAGTCTTACATAATCTGCTGGAGTACTTTTTGAATAAAATATTGCTTTCCTTCCTTCTTATTTTTCAGCAGCTGCAATTTCACTAACTTACCTATGAATATTTTACTGTTTCTTACAATATAATCAACTGTTATTAATTACTAATACGGCCATCAGAGAAATATCTCATAAATGCATTACTACTAGCTGTACTTCTAACTTCCATATTAAATTAAAGTAGACAAATTGAAAGAAATAGAGCATGAAATAAATAAATAGAATTCTCATGAAGGTACTTAATTTCTTATTAATATCAATTATGGCAGAAAAATTGTTTCATGAATTATACAAAATCTTTTATTGTAAATAAGGTAGCATGTACAAAATTTATGTTCATTTACGTGTACGAAAATTGTACAATATCGGAATATCTTGATACAATAACTCTAAAATAAATTCTTGTAGCATCAAGATGGCTTAATGTTTCCTCGTGTTATTTTAAACAAGTATGGGTTTGGATTTCCATGCGATTTTAAGAACTAGATCTCTGTTTAAACTTGGACAGCATGCATTGCCTTCCAGCCACTCTTCGTGACGTCATTCGGCGAAGGAGCAGGCCTTCTATTCTAGACGGCCTTGGATAAGCTCATTAAAAGAAACGGGCAAAACATCTCGTGTCGTATAATCACATTTTATTCAGAGTTACATTTCCATGTTCCGTAACGTATTCAATTTTCCTGTATGATAATAGCCATCTATTCGGGTGTAGCGTGTCAGTGGCGAGGTTATCTCGCCCGTTGAAAAGCCTCTACCCTGCATTGGGACTAATACATATTTACGCTCACAATGTTCCCTGATTGAGATGCTCGACTAGGTGGCTTGGTTGGGGGAGCTATGGCTGTCTCGCGTGGAATACACAAGGCTTCCTGGTTGATGGCAATAGATTTTCTCTTTAGACTCAGAGAGATAGAGAAAGTTGTCAGAGGGTTAGAAACCTCGCGTTGGGTCTAAAATTGGATCCAACTCTTCTGTTGGTCCTACAAATATTTTTACGGTTGTCCTTCCTGATTTCTGAGGAAACAGGGCTGTTAAACCCAGCCGGCCCTGGAATTTTCGAGGCATTCTTCAATATATCGACAGTTGTAAAAGTACGAAGTCCCTCAGCATGTAATATTTCCCGACGTTTCGTGTTGGATACATGCGAATTCAAAACTATATTTATGAGTTGTGTATGCGTTCCATAAAGCTTTGGAAAATTCATTTTTTTTATCAACACAGGTTTTTATACGTTTTCCAATATATTTAAGGCAATAAGTTAGATGAAAAGTCTAATGGAGATCATTATTGACTTTTATTTAATAAATTGCTTAAAAAATTTAGTGCCATAACACTGAAAAATAAAAACATTTTTTCAATAACTACCAGTAAACGAATGCGGAATTTAATGAATAATGGTGTCCCGAGTAGCTGCTAGAGTGTTTTGATCCTTTGCGCATTTTTGCTGCAAGTCGAAAATGAGACTTTTAATCGCACAATTGGGTGTACAACAAAATAGCTCTATTTCCTCGAAGGAGCTCAAAAATTACATGTTTTATTGTGCTACATCGTTCTTAGGACATAAAGCAATTTTTTAAATGCCTAACCTCTACATCATTTAACTGCTCTATGGTTATGGTTATTATGGTTCTGCTAGTTATCCTCGTCTAGTGGACAGAAACGTCCCACAGGCTCCCAAGGTGAACCGCGAGCACTGCCACCGAGGCAGAGCGTCAACGCGTCGCGACCACACCTTCGTTTTTTATTGACTGATTAGCGATCCCAGGCGCGTCAACTGCTAATGTCATTAGTCCCGTAAACGTAGAGCGTTTTTTCTCGATACTCTACCATTCCTCGATACTCTATACTTCGCTTCTCTCGATACTCTATACTTCTACTATTCGATACGCTCTACTATTCCTTCGCTGGATGGTGAGATCCGGCGGCGACCTGCCCGTAGGCTATTGGAGTTTCTTCCTACCGGGTATCTCCCACCAGTTCCGCACCGCCCCAACCAGGACAAGCTCTAAGCTCTCGACCGGTCTCCCGCTATGCGTGCTAGTGTAGTGCATGCAAGTGTGTGTGTCAATGAGGGGGTGAGGATATGACAATGAAGAGGAAGGAAAGATCGCCCGCCATCCTTGCTCGTTTGTTAGGGTACACATCCGGTATTCGCCTGGTTCTGATCGGAAAAAAACACGGTAAATGACCAATCAGAGCAGCTGGACGCCAGAATTTTCTTCCAGACAGCAACTCGACCTAGTTATGAAGGTAGTGTCGAAACTCTTGACATCGACGGGAATGGAAGCTAGGAGCTCCCAGACAGAGGCATTGCTGCGACATCAGTTGATGCCCTGAGTCCCGTTACTTGTTACATCACCACCTCTCCCGGTCCACGCCTTCGTACTCACCGTGCGCCAATCCAGGTTGACTGCACCGCGCCGCAGAGTTTCGTCTTACCTGCAACGCAAGGAAATGACGGATTAGTCCTCGAATGTTAGCAGAAGCCATTTCCTCCGCACCCTCTGCGGGGGAGGACGCGTGTGGGTTAGACACGTGCGGGTGAAGGTGCGAGGCGGAGAGGGGGGCGAGTGGTAAAGGGATGGCTCAAGGGGAGCAGAATGACATCGTTGCATTTCGTCGCTACTAACACACTGTAAAGCAGTGGTGTCAAGGTCTTCTACTTGTATCAGTGGCAGGCGTCGTAGCTTCGTAGCATGCCAAGAGCTACTCGGCGCAACTAGCGTCGGGAAAGGAAATTATTAGTAACCCCGCCGTTTTACGATAGGGATAGCGTTGTCTTTGGTGGCGGAGTGGCGAACGACGTAAAGGGGCGGTTTCGTCGTGGCACTCGTGCCACGGATTCCCGCTCGTGGCATCGACCTTGACAACACTGCTGTAAAGGCTGTTCCCGTTACTTCACATCAGGTACATAGGTGTTATCAGTGATCAAACCTTTATTAACCTACGTCATGTTTATCTTGATTCGTCATTTCCGTTATGATCACAGTCATCTTCCGCACCTCTAGCGAAATTTTAAAATAACCTACATTCTTATCACAAATTCTATATTCTCTCTCCGTGCCCCAGTCTTCTCGAATGTCATTTTATTTCTCTTATTATGATTGTGTATTCGCGCCTCTATTATCAATTATCACCACTTATACTTCGGTTTTTCTTTCTTGGTGCACGGGGGTGTGTCAATAAAATGGAATATCTCACGGTATTTCGCGTCGTTCTCGGTTGAGCTCCTAGGAGTTGCGTGATCACGACTCAATCAAGCAGTGCTGGAGATCATGCGATTCCTGATGGCACAACGGAGAACGACGCGAAATACCGTGAGATATTCCATTTTATTGACACACCCCCGTGCGCCAAGAAAGAAAAACCGAAGTATACACATGTTATTTCATTTTCTCCCATCATATGCCTTCTTATTACAATGTCATGGCCGCCTTATACTTTAACTCACTACTCCATTTTTGTAATTAAAGTTGCTCTCAGGAGTGGTCTTCGTTACACTTAGGCTCTTCATTCGAATGACATCGCTCTCCTTTTTTACTGACACGAAATCTCTCATTCGTTGCGTAATTCCTCAGATCCTTGTAAATAAGTAGCTTTCATATTTTTTTTTATTTAGTTCGATGTACGTATTTGTTTGTCTTCGTTCTTTTCTCTAAGATTTTAGTTTTTTGAAATCGTACTACATTTTTAAGCATGTTTCGTAATTTGCATCTTCTTTATAAATATTATTTCGATAATCATATTCCGGTCAGATTGATTTATTCATTAGTGTTGACGAGCGTGTCAACTTCTAAGATAATTGGTCCCATAAGTGTAGCGCACGCTCTTTTCTTGCGAGAGGCTGTGTTAATCTTCCCCGCGGGATTCGGAGATCCGTTGCCGACCTACATGTTGATTACCAGGGTTTTCCCCATCCTGGAGCACCGCCCCAGCCGAGCCAAATTCTAAGCTCCCGACTGGTGTCCCGACGTGATAGTGAGTACAAGTAACAGTAAGAGGATAGGACAAGGAAGAGGAAGGAAAAATCGCGCGTGGTCAGTGGTTCGTTTGTTAGGGTATTGCTCTAGCATTCGCCTGTTGTTAATAGAAAAGAAACACGGAAAACGTCCGATCAGAGCAGCCGGCCGCTTGAATTATCTTCAAGAAAGCGGATGAACACGACATAGCTATGTAGCTAGTGTGGAAAATCCTTTCACCACCGTCGGGAGTGGAACCGTAGGACCTCTTGGTCAGAGGCACTACAGTGACATCGACTGATGGCTTGAGTCACCCAAGTCGTATATCCCCGAGTATTTTATTTTTTGCTGAATGCTGCTGCGTTTTCAACCATGTTCTCTGTTAACAAACTGTCCTATCGCCTTCACCTGGCCGTTCATTCGCCCTCCCTCCGCGTGGCCGCGAGCTCCCTTTTTCTTCTCCTCCTCCTCCTCCGCCGCCGCCGCCCCCTGGCTGCTTCGCCTCGTAGGCGTCGGCGCCTTCGCCGGGTGGGAGCGGGGGTGTGGCGAAGGGTGAAGGGTGGGGGTGGGGGTGGGGGGACCTCAAAGCGGCGGCGCCGAGGAGATTAACTGGCGTTCGCTCGCGTGCACCCCCCTGCTCCCCCCCCGGCTGCGGGGGAATGTCCGCTGTCTCACTCCCACTCACGCTCCTTCGCTTGCTCTCACTTCAGATCTTGTCATCACTCTCTTCGTCTGGACTCGCAATTCACATTCCCTCTCAACTGTGTTTCAGTATTCTTCTCCACTTCGCAAACTCATAGTCCCTTAAATTGTCGTCCTTGTCGTTAAGAATATTGAACAGATCATCAAAAGCTTCAAAGAGGATAATTAGCTTTACTTGTAATCATTGTTTTCGTGAAAACTATGCCATCAATTAATTGAAGCTGTTATTCCATTATATAGCCGTATCGAATTTTACACCAAGGAAATAGTAGGGAACGTGAAGGTCTTCAAATTCGTCAAACGCTTCTAAAAACAAAATAGCGAACACAATGACATCCTCTTCTAATATGTAATATTCTAATAACTGATCCTCTGCATTTTGACAGATAATCATAGATCTTATCCTAGAACTTGTCCTTCAATACATTTGCTAGCTCAGAGAATTATGAACAGTATAACTTTTATGATCAACAAAGGAAATTTATGAAATTTTAATGTCACTAGGATTCGCAGTATATGATAAGCCCGAAGGTGTACGGTGGTAACTCCATTCGTCAAGATCATGACCCACCACAGGCAATATAATAGCCCCACGGCGAAGGGCGGTTATGGTGACGCTGTTGCCACGTCGACGAGTTAAACATCCGCGTGAGTGTGTGTGTGTGTGTGTGTGAGGCGCAACAATGCAGCGAGCGCCGGGAGTTCGTGTTGGAGGCCTCTGCAGATGCTTGGTACGTTCGCCGTTAGATGACTGTAAATCCTCCCAATACGAAAAATTAAGTTTCCAAGCGGGAAATTTGAATTTTCATGAAAATAATATGCATTTGAAGTTTTTTTTGAGGTAGTGACCTTATGAAATGCTTGATTAGTTTTACTTTTTGTTTGTGAACATTGCATATTACTTTATTTAAAAACCTTTTCGTAATAATAAGTTGTATCTTAATATTTAAAATGAAACGTACATATGCATACTTATTCCCTATGGCTTAACAAAAATCGCTGGCAGAGACATCGCACTTTCAAAAGATGACTAATTGTAAATGGCTTGTTCAAAAATTAACTGCACGTACTGGCAATGTGATATATTTATATACTTATGTTGAGCACGACAAAGACGCTATGACTTTTAGAACACCCTATACTAGAGGCCTAAAAATTATCATCACAGTTCTCAAAGTAAATTTGAACGAATTAACAAATGATTAATGAAAAATCATGTGTGAAGTAAAAAACTAAAAATCAAACTCACTGTCATTCGTCTGTTTCATTTCCGCCCCATCCCATACCCACAATCCACGGTTTCAGCAAGGATTTTCGGGAATGGCGAATAATCGTTATCCCAGAGTCATTATTTCATCCAATCAGTTAAAGCTTTTCCGCATAATTACCCAGGAGAGCCGCCTCACCGTTTTGCAGTGAGATCTCTCTTCCTTTCTTGCGTCGATTCTGCTTATACAAGTAAACCTACGAGAGCGCAGGTTGGAAAGTTGCACCTCAAGATGTCAGATTGAGAGGGAACGAAGTTTCTGTTCCATTTTCCCCTCATTTCGTGTTTATATTTTTGTTACTTGATTCACGTGCAAGTAGTAATATTCTCGGAACGATCGTTACGAAATAAGTTTCTTCACCACGAAAATATCCCCGTGTATGAATTAAATTTACAGAAGACAATTGGTGATGGTTGACACCAAAATGAGAAACTGACATTTGTAAAGATAAATATCTTACATTGCTGTATGTTATTAAGAATTGAAATTATTTTCATCATTCTTTTATAAACATAACTTAATAGACATTATTTAAAAAGGTGATGTTTTTTATGAATAAACTATGTGTGCAATAAGTTTTCTAAATTCCCGGCTTGTGACAGTTTCTAAATAAATGCACGCAAACTCTGCTTAGTTTCAAATTCTTCGCAGTAAATAATTGAAAATCATTAAATCTGCCTAAATGATTACCATCGAAAACGAACAGATCAACTTGTGATGTAATAAACTTAAATTGGTGCAAACGAAGAATAATGCACACCAAGCTTGTAATGTGACTAAACATGAATCAAATAATTCAGTTTTATTTAATAATCTGTTCTTTGCGCACGATTATTTCAACATTTTATGTTCCTTTTTGTAACGTGTCAGTGTAATTTTGTTTGTGTTGCATAATCTGTTTTTAAATCATGTTATTCCACAAGAATGATGATATTTAAATTACGAAATATATGAATTTGCCACGGTCATTATGCATACACCATAAATCGGATGCAAAAGCATTTGGATAATATTCGAGAGATGCATTCATTTTAGAGGACGAATTGTTACGAAATTCTACGAATTTACTAATTACGAAATTCAAATGTTTTACTAGTTGAAATTATGTCGATAGAAACAATAGTAAAAAGAATTTTAAAACAAACATGGCAATTAACCAGAAAATTTATTACATTCTTCGGAATAAATTTTTCAATAAAATGACTTAACTATTGGAGTAACTTGCTACATCATTTAGTATCCCTCAATTGCAGTTTGCTTTTTTCGCAACCTTCAAAGGGATTTCTCAGTATAAATATCTTGATCTGATATCTCCCTGCCATGACGTAATTTTTTTATTTTCTTCTACAACGTTATGAAAGAAAGTTTCAGTACCTGAAGTTAATTTGTGTAATTACTCTTTAGACGTATTTTTTTAAAACAACCATGTAATTGTCATACATCTGAGTCCGTTGAAAATACGAACCCAAAGCGACCCGAATCTTCCACTTCCCACTTTACTGGTGGATCGTTTATAACAAAATCCGATAGAGTTCCATTTACAAGTCGTCTTATTCTTCCAAAGAATGTATCAGTCTGTTATCTCTCATTTAGTGCTTCTTGAGCAGTGTCGGGAAAGCAATTGCGTGTAGATAGAAATCGATACCTTGCCGTCTCATTGAGTCAATTGCTAAGTCAAATCTCGTGGAATAATTGCATAATTTCAATACATTCATTACCTTATTTTGAATTTTCTGTAACATTAAAATATTTTATTTTCCTCTTTACAAACATATTCAGGGCGAGTTTCTTCAAGCGGTGCTTAGAACGTTCGCGTCCAGATGGGGGACGAACGGCGAGTCGCGGGGGAAGCAATGCGGGGACGTGGTGAGGGCAGAGGACAATCGCGGCGCTGATATTGAAATGGCGCGGATGCGTCGGCGGCGCGGCGCGGCGCGGCGCGAGCGGCCTGCGTCACTCCGGCGCGTGTTTACCCTGGCGCGTCGCTCACTCGCGCGCGCGCGCGTGCGTGCGTTTGCTTACTGAAGGGGCAGGCCGGTGGAGGGGTCGACAGGCCGGGAGGAGCTGGTCGGGGGTGGGCGGGAGGCCTGAGCAGGGCGGCCCTGGGTGGCGGTGGGACGTAGCGGGGCGGGACGGAGCAGGACGGGAAGGGGTTGGGCGGGGCAGGACGGGGCAGGGCGAAACAGAGGAAAGGGTGATGAGGGGCGGGGCGGAGCGGGAACGGGGGAAGGTCAGTCAGGACGGAGCACGGCGAATCACGGTGGGTCAGGGTAGGGCGGGAAAGAGCCGGGGAGGGTGGAAGAGGACGGGGGAGGGCGAGGCAGAACGGGGCATGGGCGCATAGGGAAGGGGCGGGGAGGGCGAGGCAGAGTGAAGGGCAATGAAGGGCGGGGGAAAGGTTGGACAGGCCGGAGCATGGAGGGTCAGGGCAAGGAAAGGCAGGGAGGGGCAGGGAGGAGCAGGGAGAAGAAGGGCGGGAAGGGGCGGAAAGGGCGAGAGAGGGCGGGGAAGGTCAGTGCAGCGCGGGGTATGACGGGATTGGGCGGGGTACAGCGGGAAGGGCGGGGTAGGGCGGGGTAGGGTGGGGAAGCACGGGGTAGGGCGGTGTAGGGCGGGGCTGAGCGGGGCTGGGCGGGGCCAGACGGGGTGGGGTGAGAGGCGGTGGGGCGGGGGGCGTGGTGGGGCGGGGCTAGGCCGGGTATGGCGGGGCAGAGCGGAGAAGGCGGGGCGAGGCGGGGATGGGATGAGGCTGAGCAAGGGTGAGCGGGGCGGGGCGGGGCGCGGCGGGGCGGGGCGAGCGGCGCGGGACGGAACGGGGCGTGACGGGAGATGCGTCTCATGCCCCAGCGACCACGCTGCCCAGCGTCGTCTCCGCTGCCTCGCTCACCCAGGAGCACGATGGATTCGCGCATGCAAACACATTCCGTGGAAATGGATCTACCGTTTCGTGGCGGTGCCAAGGGAGGAGGCAGCTGCTGAACAGCATACTAAAACTAATGAAAACGCAATCTCGGAATATTTGAATTAACAGCGATGGACTAGAGAATCAATTTTGTAGAAAATTGTGAAAAACGAAAAAACGGAGACGCCGCAGGTCATCATTGCGGTTTTAAATTAAAATAGTGGTATAAGATAAATAGTGGTAACGAAATGCTCTGCAGGCGAAAGCTCAGGGGCCAAAGACGACGCCGTCCACACGGTAGTTGCCTTTTTCACTGATCTCTCAAGACGGATTTGTTATTATCACAAAACAAGTCTCGTACATCCTCTATAAATTACCTTATTCACATTATGCAATAAAATAATGGAATAAGAATTTCGAAAGTAAAAAAAAATTTGGAAGAAACAAGTTAAATAATAAAACACAAGATGTGGAATTTTGAACCACGAAGGTTGATCTAATTTGTTAAAATTGGCGTAATGTGTAGACATGTACTGATGCATAAGGCACAAATTAATATTCAATTTATTAGAAATAGTTATATAATAATAATATATTTTAATGGGTTATTAACTACTCTTAATAACAACAGTGAATGTAACAGTCTCTGTGAATGTCATAATAATAAAAATAGTAAATAAAAAATTAAAGTTTATAATGATATTTTATCGTTTTTACTAATATTTTTATTACATACGTAAACATAATACAATTAAATGAAAAATTATAGAATTTTGAGTTGGTGGAACTACAAATCGTAGTTGCTACTGGTTTCTTCTCTGATTTTTGTTTGTTTTTTCATAATTCTTTCTGGAGGTGGAGGTGTGTGTGTGTGTGTGTGTGTGTATATATATATATATATATATATATATATATATATATGTGGTTGTGTGTGTATATACATATATACACACACTTATACATATATATATATATATATATATATATATTTGTGTGAATATATACACACATTTCACTAAAAGCATTAATTGATGTTTCATGGATTTATTTGTTCACGTTGCTTTTTTGGAGAATGAATCAACGAATCATTTTTAGCCAGATTAATTTTCTCGAAATAGCAACCGAAAATTGTTTCTGAAACGTTAAAAATATTCTTGTATTCATATTACATTCACTGTTTATATTCTCTGAAAAACAGGTAACTCATTTCCGTTATTTCTCCGAATCCACAAACTACCAGTGCCGGTTCTCTCTAAAATCCCAATGCAGAGAGCATCCGTCGCAGTTGCTCATGCCAACATCGCCGTAGCACAGTAATTACATTACGCACTCAAGGAGGCAGAAGCTCTCGGCAGGAAATTTCCCGCGCTGGACGAGCGTAAATCGCGACGAGAGATTTCAGAGGCTCCGGCGGAGAAGCGGTAATGGGGGCGGCTAAGCGTGCGGACTCGGCGCGGGGCTCCGGCAGAAGAGCAGACGCGACGCAGAACAGAAGAAGACGGAGGTGGAGGAGAGAGTTCTAATAGCAATGATGACTGTGGCAGAATTTTCGACATTAGCTGCACTGCTGGATGGAATTCAGCTGCTGTCTGGAGGAGAATTCTAGTGGCCGGCTGCTTTGCTCGGTAGTTTTCCTTAGTTTCTCTCATCAACGCCAGGCGAATGCCGGAGAATGCTGAATGCCGAATACCACAACAAACGGGCCACGTACCGCGCGCGATCTTTCCTGCCTCATCCTAGTACCTTCCTCACCGCACATTTACACTTACATGCACTACACTACCACACGTGCCGGGAGATCGGTTGGGAGCTTAAAGCTTGGCCTGGCTGGAGCGATGCCCTGGTAGTGGTGGATATCAGGTTGGGGAAAATCCCGCAAGCCACGTTTATACCGGGTTAGGGGAAAAACCAAGCCGAGGGGTAGGTTGGCACCGGACCTCACCATTCAGCATCGGAAGATCACCAACACTTCCTGCGATAAAAACATGCACTACACGCACGGGACTAATGACTTCAGAAGTTGACGCGGAATCAGTAATCGATCACGGTGATCATTTGGACATCAGAACGATGCAAAGAACAGTGGTATTTGTGAGGAAATTCTGATTGAAGCGACCTTCCGAAGCACAGACAATTACTTAGAAGTTTACACAAGGTAACAGTAATTTCGTCTGATAAATAAATTACATTAGTGTTTTTTCAGGGACAAATAAGCAGAATTATTTAAGAAATGATGCAAAGAAATTAAAGTGTTGAAAACAATACAACTGGAATAACTACTGGAGATATGAAAACATCAACCGTTAACACAGTATTTGGCGTAATTGATTGTTAAGTCAATGTTAATCCTTCAGGAATAACGTGAAGAAATATAAAATACGATGAATGAGGAAAACGTGTACGCTGCTAAAAGAGGTTAATGCAAAGAATTGTTTATAGGGCGCTTCATGGACGTTTCCGAAAAAAATATCAGATGCAGACATATCCAACCGGGAATAGGAAGGATTTGCAATTCTGTAGTACGATGAACGGAAATGGAAAAAATAATTGAATGTAGGATGTATGTTGAAATTGAAGTACTTTAAAAAATAAAGAGAAATGCACTGTCACAATAGCGAATTTCGAGATTAAACATTATGCAAGAAAATAAAAATAAATGCAAATCGATTTATGAAACGCAAATCGAGAATGCAAATCGTTTATCTAAACATGAATGCAGAGACAAGGAGACGCATTGCAGGTTGAATTCAAAGAAGACGAGACTAGAGGTAAGAGGTTCCTGGAATACAACCTATGGTCGAAACGCAGAAGAGCGCAGGCGGAGGCGATTCCAGCGCACCTCGCGGCCGGAGACGAATGCTCCCTAGGCGGCGGCGCGGACCCCTAAAACGGTGGAAGGGGGGATTTTAGATCGGGTCCCCGGAGGCAGCTCTGCAGTCAGTGGATTCTACGAGTCCTTAATATTGAGGCGACTACGTGAACAATAAAAGAGCGCGGAGGACAGGGCGGGGCGGGGCGGAAGGGGTTAAACAGCTCGCTAGTCGGCGACTGCACGCGCGCCATTAACTCGGGGCTGCGAGGGTGGACGGGGCCGAAGTGGGCGGGGGCGGGATGGGGGAGGGGTGGACGGGGTGGGGAAGTGTGGGATAAGGGGAGGGTGGACCATCGCGCCACGCCCTTGGCACGCGTTGGGCGACAGTATCGAGGGTGGATACGTGACCGACAGAGATGGAGGCGCGTCTGGGCAGGAAGAGCGCTGGGCTGGTGATAAGGGCGGGGTAGTCGGGAAAGGGGCTCGCGAAAGTGGCGCATGATGCTTTGAAGGGCGAGGAAACCGGGATCGGAACAGGGAAGGGGCAGGTGGGGTGGGAGACGACATTCGCGAGAATCACGGAAAAGGCGGAGAGTTCGAACGACGAAGACTGTAAAGATCAACTACAATAGACATTGAATAGAGATAGTGGACAGTGGTGGGAGATTGTCGAACCTAATGTGCAAAGTTGGAGTAGGTTACGGCGAGGTATTTGACCTGGATGTGGAGAAGATGGTGCAGTAATGGAATAGCTCTATGAAACTCGGGAGAACTACCGTAAAGAACGAGTCAAAGTGTGCTCTACGTGTTTCGATTTTGGATACTCAACGGTTTGGGAACTGAAAAAGGTGCAGATTAGCAGTGCGAGCTCTGCTCACATGAATTAGCTTCGGGTGAATTTGCTACTATTGCAATCTATGGCACAAAATTATGGGATAAAGCAAAGGAAACTATAAAATGATTTACAATAAAATGTAATGTAATACAGCTTTATTATTATTATTATTATTATTATTATTATTATTATTATTATTAATATGACATGTAAAGTAAAATCTCCGACATTAATACAAGCTATAAAGAAGGGGAAAGAAAAACACTTGCAAAAAATTCGAATCTTTTTAAAACTTTCAAGAACACCAGTTGATTTAAAAGTCAGATTGGTGGCATTATTACGAACTTACGAGCACCGTATGGGAGATCTTTCTAAGAAAGGAGTTTCTGTAGAAACTAGAGTCCAAAGCGAGGTTTCTTATGTAGGGCAGAGGGCTTCCTTCACATCCGTCTCCAACTGCCCGCAATGCGCTATTTCTAATGCCTCTCCCACCATTCCATTTCTCTCCACGGTACTATTCTGCCAATGCCGAGAGGGAGCTGAAGACGTGAGACATTATGAGAACCAAGCAAGCGACTCTTTCATAAAACTCGTATTCGCAATAAACACAATGCAGCTCCTAACACCTAAATATGCACGGGTATGTGGTCTTGACGAAATGGGAATGAGATTTAGTAGACGAAATATATTTCAACATCTTAATCGGACTTCCCACAAAATTTACAAGATTAAAAATATAAATAGCTATTTGTGCACGGTAATAATAATTTCCCTAAACATACTTGACATTATGATCGTTTATGTATGCATTTGTGGAGATATATTCTTACTTGTTACGCATTACAATATTCTATAAAAATATTATTTAATTAATCTATTTATTATTTATTTGTTGTTCTATTAAATCTATTACTCATTTTCATTACTGCTTTGGACATATTTTTATTGTTTTGCAGTGCTATTAAATTCATTGAGACACACACTAATAACAATCAACTTTTAAGCGTTTTAAATTAATACATGCCCTTACGATTGTTAGGCGGAAATGGAATTTATTGGCGTTGTTTTGGTTAAAGCGCAACGCTTCACGTATTTATGTAACGCACTTCCATTAGAGGGGGAAATATACGAGCACGTCTAAAGCACATTTAAGAAGAGTGAGGGACGAAGCCTTCTAAAGCGAGTTCGCCCACTCGTCCACGGGTCTGTGCCGTTGCATCGCATGGCCCGCGGGCGCGACCAACGGGCGACTCAACGCGCGGGCGCAGCGCCTGGGGCAGAGCGTTCGCAGTACGCTCGGGGCGAGCGTGTTCTCCGACGAATTACCGGCTCGGAAGTGTAAAGCACGACGCGCAACGCATCCGCTCCGCCCCAATTCGTTCAGCGCGGGCCGCCGGCCCCGCCCCGCCCCTCTCCACCCCTCCCCCTCCCCACCCGCCCCACCCGCCCCGCCCAGCCCGAATGCATGCTAATGAACGGCGCCCCGCGCGCCCCGCGCCGCTCAGCGTCCACGCGCCCCGTCCGGCACCCGCTCCACTCTGGAGAATTATTCCGCTTAGGGGGCTAAGGGCATCCATTCACATCATTGCAGTGTCTACGACCGGGGAATCCTAGGGTTCGAGCCCCGGCAATGGCAGGATTTTCAACACTACTACAGAGCTAGGTCAAATTCAGACGCTGTCTTTGGGAGAATTCTAGCGGCCGAGAACACCAGGCGAATCCCTAATACAGTGGCATCAAGGTCTTCTACAGATGGCTGTGGCACGCGTCGTGGCACCGTAGCATGCCACGAGCTTCTCTGCGCAAATAGCTTCGGGAAAAAGGAACTATTACTAACCTCGCCGTTTTAGAATAGGGATGGGGTTATCTCTGGTGGCGGGGTAATGTACTGCGTGGAGGGGCAATTTCGTCGTGGCACCCGTGCCACGGACTGGCGCTCGTGGCATTGACCTTGACAACACAGCCCTAATACATGGGCCACGGACCGGGCGCGATATTGTTTTCCTCTTCCTTGCCCTATCTTGACCCTTTACTTCCATACTCTTACACTTACACGCACTACACTACCACCAATGCAGGAGAGCAGTCGAGAGCTTAGAGCTTGTCTCTGCTGGGGCGGTGGCTCTAACTGGTACATGGTTGGGTAAACGTCGCAAACTGCCATGTAGGTCGGCGGCGGATCTCAATCAAGGCGATGTTCACCGCTACCTCCAGCAATTAATAAAAATATACACCACTAATCAATCAATCAATCTAACAAACCGGAGAATCGTGGAAAAGAAATCACTGATCAGCAATCACAGACGAGTAAAGGCTCTTCTTATAACGACATCCCGAAAAAATGGGGCTATTTAAAAAATCGATGAAGAGTTTTTAAAAAAGCGACATTTTTGAGTTCGTTTACACTCCGAAAACCTTCGTAAATTATCGTTTGACGAATTTATATCAGCAAGCGTATTTGAGTATTAATTACACATCTAATGTGTGAGGTCTTAGAAAAAAATTACACTTGTGCTATAATTTTAAATAATTTTTTTAATTAAATGGTGCTCATGCCGTGTGATTTAGTATATTGTATTCGATGCATGAGAAAGTTTACAGAAAAATTAAAACCGGTTTGCAGAAAATCTTGTTTAAATATTTGTTGGAAAGTTGTCTAAAAAAGTACTAAAAACAACGTGAAAACTCGTATTTTGATATACCGCTCCACGCATAATTATCTAACCTCTTAAATGCAACAACTACCTCTCTACTACTGCCACTCCTCTTATTCTCCCACATCATATCTCATAGCACTCAACTTCCATGAAACAAGTCGGGACGCAGAGGTCAGAAAAACAGCGTAAAAATACTTCCGAGCAAATAACTGGGAAGAATAAATAGAAGAGAGAACACAAAATAGCAGACAATGTGGCAGAATCAGACCGCGACTATTATTTAAGTGTATTATTATACTCGGAATGTGCGTAATATGCGGAAACCGGACACTAAAGATAAAGGTACGGTCCCATATCAGTAACCAACTGCGGCTGTTGTATTTGTGTGATTTTGATACCAGGAAATAATTTTGCTAATGTGTCACAAATATAAATGTGTGTTATGCTTTTTTTAAAAAAAAACTATTGAAACAACTTCAAAAAATTGAAGTTATTTTTTTTTTGCTCATAGCCCGCCGTTGGTCGATGGATGAGCCTCGCTCTCACATTTGATCTCAATTGTTTCCATAACAAGTTAGAATAACAACAGATTCTTAAAACAACGTCTAGCTTCCTAGAAATGTATTAGGAGTACGTCAGTAAAGTACCAAGAGCATCACCACATTCAGTGGCCAGCGAGTATTTGATTTGCTGCTACTGCGTGAATGTGAAGGCCGTGCTCGCCTTCGACAAACCGCAATAGTAATTTATTCGCGTACTTCAACTTTTAGTTTAACCCGGAAACTTTTATCTAAACAGATAAAGACTTCGGATGTTTGTTATCCCTGAAACAGAAGACATGTTCTTCAAATAATCCTTCGTTTTTACTCCACCTTTTGCAATTTCTATTTTTTTAAATCACAACATTTTCCTTTCTTCTGGAAGAAGGGAAATCGCTAATTCTCTCTAGGAAATTAGTATCAACAAAGCTTCGGATTTTGGATACATACGATCAAAATTTCAAAAGTACGCTAGACCGCCTTCTAGTCATACCATACTTTTCGCTTATGCTGTTCCTCAGCCATTTTATGGTAAGCTAGCTCGCGGGAACGCTTCAATGTGTTAATAAGTTTGAATACGTGCTCGACTACAGAGCTTTCTTCGCCTTCCGTCGTTCCTGAAATCTTTTCATACAGAAGCGTCCACCGGTGTACGGAGATTCTTTCTGTAGACCAATTCGGCAGGAGAGTACCCTAACGACTCATGTACACTCGTGTGCAATGTGATAAATAAAATGGAGTTAGTTTCATGTTTAAAAATATAGTTACTATTTACAGTAATTGAAAGGGAAAATATTCAAATGCTTTTGAGAACTTAGAAAAGGATTCAGAGAACATACATCATACTTGTTTATTGTAGTAATTTTTATTGATTTTAAAATAATAGAATATGTGCAGATTATAATATTGTAAAAAGTCCATTAGAAATGTAAAAAAAATAGAAAAAAGTGTCTATTTATTTCGAGTCCATGGGTTAGCGCAGTGCTCGCCGTTTATCAGTAGAGTACGTGTGGGCGGGGTCGACCAACGAACGATTAAATTACTCCCGGAATTTTTGATTGAGTAAATTCAGAAATTATGATCTTATTTATGCACATTACTCTAGATATTTTATTATTATGTTCCCGGTATAAATGTAATATTGTACATTAACAACTAGCATAAACATTATTAATTCTATCAACAGAGATTTCAAAAAATAGGTTCGTTTACTTGTTTTGATGGACGGCTGTTTCGATCTCGTATAAAGTTGCACATGAGTTATTTCACCCCAGGTAATAACTGTCAGTCGCTAGTTAATCATTCTCTCAAACAAACACACATTGGTAATCTGAAAAAATAGCTGCCACTATTTCAGGGTGTGTTCGGATTTTCATTTGCATTGTCATTCATTTCGAACATGAACTGAGTAACCTACCCTATCATAATATTGGACGTTGTCGCAAGAGAAAAAATAAACACCAATGCGAACTCTCATTTATATTGGGAATAAATGCAAAGAAAATACGTCAACGATTCAGCAATTCCCTTTGTTGCACTTGGAGGTATTTACATTTCATTTTTTTCCAGAGTGAATTAGACCATAATTATGCAGAGAATGCAAGCCTCATTTCTTTTCACATATGCTCATTCATAATATTATTTTATTAACATTAGTGTATTACGTGCTTGAAAATGATTGTAATGTTTCAAATATTAAGGTATTAAAAATACAAGTGTTGGATACAAAGCGGTGGCAACGCTGCTCAGAGGACTGTGTCGCAGGGCCACATGGATTTCGAAGCTGATAAGGCAAAGCGAGACGAACTGTGGTGAGTGGTAATGGTTGGTGTTGGTGCAAAGTAGAATCCCGTAAAGCAGACGCGGAGAGTGTAAGCGCCCTAATATTATGTCGAGGGAAGATGAAGAAGTTGCCACAAAACAGTTCTACCCGACGTCGTATGTTCTACGTAATTGCAGTGCATTGGATACCACAACAGTTCATCAAGACGCAACAGTGACGTTCTTACGCACGTGCATAGGAATTTCGAATTGCCACAACAGGGACGGTAAAGCCATCTTTGGAAAGATACTGTGGGCGAAACATGGACTCGGTCGTAAGAATTACGGTTGGTACTGAAATTCAATGAATGAAAAATCTCAGGTTCTCCTCTCCTAAAGAACGTGCCGCTGGCATGATCATGGTGTAAGAGCCATGTTTATTTTGATCTACGATAACCATGAAGAAATCTTTCATAATGCTGTACACCACAGACGCAAGGTCAATGCAGAATTCTATTGCAACTTATTGCGACACCATATTCGTCCCGCACTCAAAAGAAGGACACTGGACGTTTTGGCACAATCTTCCAATGACCATCACAATAATGCGCTATTTCATGCGGCTCACATGTGACAAAAGTCATACGGCTAACGTATACCTCAGTTGCTTCTGCGCCACCGGCAGTCGGAGCCAACAGTATCCACCAATATAAGTCCATGTTATTTCGACGTTTTCTCCAAAATTAAGAAATAACTCTGTGACCAGCACTACGATACACACACACAACGTAATCCGCAGCTTAGGGAGGTTGCAGCCGGTGATAGACACGGAGCCCATATACAATGTCTTCCATATGTGTGACAGAAAGTGATTTAGTAGGGATGATTACACTGAAGGAAATTAATCAATGAAATAATGTGAAAAAGCGTGTATGAATAATAGAAATATTGCCACCACTTTGCATCAAACGTTTGTAGATGCAAAATATCATTCTAATATAATTCAGAAGTGTTGCTAAGCTACTAATTCAGGGTAAGATATTTCAGACGGTAAAAGGACACATCACCTCATTTTCCTCAAAGTCACAAACAAATGTTTTATCTCATTTTGCTTAGAAATGCTTGTTTCTTCGCAGACATTACATGGCGATTAGGCATTCAGAAATTCATGTTTTTAGTGAGTCGAAGCGCTGTAAATATTTTGAAGTATTGCTGAAGAAAAATCTACTTTCTTTTATTGAAACGAAAAACAACGCAAATTTGTGAATTGTTAGAATTCATGAGGGGGAGGGGGGCAAACAGTTCTGTTTCATGAGCGACCCTCCGATCGCGATAGACCTTAAGGTCGTCAGAATCTTAGCCCGCCAGTTGGTCGTCAGAATTAAAGTATATTCACTGACTAAATGACGCTTATGGCCTTCGAGTCTACATCATGCTTCGAGATTTGAAGAAAACGCACAACGTTCCGGTATCATAAAGTCTACGACTAAATTGGAAAATTACAAAAAACACTTTCTTCGGGAATCCATGCTTCAGAGGCTATAGTTAATATTGTGAGAAATAGGTGTATTTTTTTCATCACTTAACTATATTACACAATACTAGAGGAAGGAAAAGTATAGGAATCACCTAAACAAAACATTATCGAATTTACAGTCGTAAAATGCACGTTTAAAGTTCTATTGAGCTGAAACTTTGCACACAGGTCAGAATTAAGATCCAATAGCGTGTTTCAAAGATGGCTACGATCGGTATAGATGGCGAGGACATACACGCAATTTTGTACTCGAAAATCAAGATGTGCAGTAGGTATGTATACTTTTATGAATGTATAAATGCCTGTGTGTGTGACACATATTGCTCGATGAAATTAAAAGATGTTTGAGCGGAAACTTATCGAAAACATCATGAGTAAAATCGAGTTATGCCGTACTGGAAGCTGTTAAGATATTTTAATTTTAGGGGTACTATTCTATAGCAAGTTCTTGTGACATTTCAAAATTTTCGGTGGGTGGTTGCAATTTTTTCTTTAAATTTGTTGCTGGAATATAATAAAATGAATTTATAAGACTGGTATAATTCCGATTTTCACCAAAACCTAAGATATTTTGAAAATAGTCCTGAAAAAAGTTCTAATTTATTTTTCGAATCTATTTAATTCCTCCATTATTAAATCAGAGCCCTATCTGGTGACACTAAGAGGAGGGAAGTTTCGATATGTGGCGCTTTTCCTCTAGTACGAGGAGAAACGGCCCATCCTGTATAATTAAAACGTATATACATTTTCATTTACTTAATGATTTTCTCATAGTTCTGAGAATAAACCAAATTTCTATATCAGCACTACCAAGTATTAATTTCAACGTGAATTACTCAACATACACACGCGGAAGTTACTGTAAATTCCGAGGAAATGTAAATGTTCACCAGGTACTCTCTCCAATTTTAACGACCATTCCAGGAGAACCTCAAATTTAAACAAGGCACTGACGGTGCTCGCACCGGTTTCCAGCAGTGGGTTGGACGGGAACCTTTCCCAAGTTGCACGTGGGAAGGGGACAGTTTGTGGTCACCAACTATTTAATTAGAAACCTGCTAGGAGAACTTCCATGTATTTCCTAAACTTTCGTGAATTGCTCCTGAAACAACGGTTTCGCGCTCTTGACATTCCTGGTGCGGGTCGTTAACGCGTTCCGGCACTACATTCACGCTTGCACCACTCCTCTGCACGGCACACACACACACACACACACACACTCGCGCCGCTCAACCTCCGCAGTCACGACTCTGCTGCCTCTGGACACTAATTAACGCTCTAAGAAGTCTCTCATAAGGGGCGGCAGGACAACTTCCTCGGAGGAATTTTGATTTTTATTGTTTAGGAGACGCATCAAAAAACAATTTTAATCGTCCGGCGGGCGCGTCCCATCATTTCCCGCCAGCAGGCGCGTTTGGCACTCCGTACCGCATTTTTCTTCTTAGTTTTTCCCCACAATAGTTATTACTTTTGCTAGCGAATCTAAAGGAAATATTCTTTTTTGATGTTTTTATTCATTTGATTTCATAATACATAACTTAATACCAAACGAAGTAACAATATTAATAAGAATTGGATCCATCACTCGCTCCCTTCGTGTCTTGGCACGTGTTACATGTCGGAGAATGAAAACCTACCTTCTAACGTTTCTTCGGAAACAACGCTTCTAAATTTGAATTAGTAGTTAGTATTCCAAACTCTGTGTCATAAAACTTAATAGCAAAACTGCAGTAAGAATTCTAATGCGTAAAATACCTAAATATTATACTTGCATGACAAAGCGCGTGCGGTACGGAGTGCCACAACCGTTGCAAAGTTCTGATTACTAATGAATAACGGTCAATCGAGAGTGTCTAAAGTCGTGATTTGAGTGTCATCTGGTTGAAAATATAATGAACAAAGAATAACTATAGTTCTGTATATGGCAGTACATATATGCCAATAGTGCCACATCAGTTATTTGCACGAAAACAACAAAAATGTAAGAATGCCGCATTGAGTGCCGCTACGCGCCCGCCGGAGGGTTAAAGCACGATCCAAACTTTGACATATATCGATCGACCCCTTCGTATATACATTACGATAATGGTGTTGGAGTGGTCTTTTAAAAATATATGGGAAGTGTGTTGGCAATATTTACACCGTAAACGTTGTTAAAATTGCAAAATCAAAATTTTCCATTACTAAAAATGTAAAGAAAAGTCATTCATATTTAAAAAATCACAGAAATAATTAAATATATTATTAAACATGAGCATCGCACCATCGTTTTTTAAGTGACTTTTCTCACTAATATTTCGGGTCCGTAGCGTTTCCTTCCTTTCTCGGTCGTACACATCATTACGCTTATCTTCTAAATTCCTTTCCAGTAACTCCATATTGTCTATTTGATATTCTGTACCAGTGTACCTGTTTAATGTATTAGTTTCAGGAAGGTCGTGATCTTCCTCTCCTCCTCCCAAGCGATTTTCCAATTGAGCTCTTTCCCCCTTCTGCTCCCCATTCGCAAACACCGGCCCTTCCTCCGCGGGAGCGGGAGAAGGCAAAGTTGGCGAGGCCAGGGGCGGCTGGCAGCGGTGAGCGAAATTGCATCGCGATTAGAGGTGAAAACAGTTCCTCTGCGGCCGCTTCGTGAGAGAGGGAGGAGGAGGGCGAGCAAATGCTGCCGCCATTACCACAGCTGCAGCCGTTGCCGTTGCCACTGCTGCTGGCACTTCCAACGTGGTGGCCAAACCATCTTCATCCCCAACAACGCCAAGGCAGTCTAACGCATTGCTTGCTCGCCAAACGGCATCTAACGACACCAATCAACAAAGGGCAATGCATTCCCCCTATTCCATCGGTAAGTTTCCCACCCCAGTCGACATCAACAGGAACCATTTCGGCGGGCAGCCTAATTTAATTAGATACCTTCTAGGAGAACTTCCGTGTATTTCCTAAACTTCTCCATTACACTATACTACAGGACGGAAAAGTATAGAAATCACCTCAACAAAGCATTCTCGAATTTACAGTCGTAAAATGCACGTTTACAGTTCTGTTGAGCTGTGTGTGGTGGTCTGTATGATCCCATCTAAGTGATCATACTCGTTGAGATCATCCAGGCTATCCCCATCACGATTAATCGCTACTTCCCCTTAATATTGTCCGCAACATAATCTCCACATAGACGCCAGTTAGATACCTAGGTCGAAATTGAGACACTGTCTGCAGAAGAATTCTAGCGGCAGGCTGCTCCGATCGGTAGCCTTCCGTTGCTACTCCAAAGAACACCAGGCAAATGTCGGAGCAGTACCCCATCAAACGAGCCCCCGACCGCGCGCGATCATTGCTTCCTCTTGCTTGTGCTATCCTCACCCCTTAGGTAAACACACACTAAGATGCACTACACTACCAACACATGGCGGGAGTCCAGTTGGAGGCTCAGCTTGTCTCGGCTGAGGTGATGTCCCACTGGTGGGAGATACCATATTGGGGATGTTCGTGGCAATCCGACGTACGCCGGTGCTGGAACCCGCCATCCAGCGGAGAAGTTCACAGCTACCTTCCGCGGTAAAACATGCACTACACTTACAGGACTAATGACTTAAGCCGTTAACGCGCCCGGAATCACTTATTAACAATCACACCACCTTTACCAATAAACCTACCCGCCTCCTCTAGCAGCAATAACAGGACGGCTGCTTTAGACTCGGCACCCGTGCGATATCGCCAACAAGGCGCGCAGGGTCTTTTAACTCCCATATAACGTGGTAGAGACTATTACAGTGGCGCGCTCTCCTGCAGCACCTTCTTACTGGAACTAAAATACGAACGGCTGCCAACGATACTTCTAACGTGCGTGGTTGCTGTCTAGGTTCGCGAGTCGCAAGCAGGTGCGTCATGTAACAAAAGATGGCATCGATGTTCGCGCTTTTTCAGAGGTTACTTAATAATATGAATAATTGAACATTTAGAAGACACATTTCGTATTTCTCACAAATGAGCCATGATATTTTATGTGTGGAAGTTGGCGAGCGTAACCTGCGGCTGTACCCAGCGACATTAGCGCCTCCTATAGTAGCAGCCTCAAGCTTTGTCCCCCGGCTTTGATGGAGAGTTGCAAGGCCCAGCAGGCGCGGTCGCGGCCGCATCGAGGCGCCGGCAGAGAGGGGATCCCCGCGCCGCGACCTGCGCCCGCCCGGCCGCCGTGCGCGCGCCGCGCATTGTTGAAAACGGGGAGGGGGAGGCGGTGGGAAGAGTAGAGGGGGACGAGGAAGGGAAGGGGAGGGGTCGAAGGCGACGCGACGGGACGCGATCCGCGGCCGCCCTGATTTAGGAGCTGCGCGGCCGCGGGCGCAGGTGCAGGCGGCGAGGGCGCGGTTTCACAGAGCTCTGCCCTGTCACTGGGGCGGGGGCTGGTGACGAATGGCGATTTCATATCAACAGTTGTTTCAAGAATATGGCAATCAGGCGGAAACTGTTGACCCTCCAGAAAGGAGAGAGACAGTTACATCCTGAATTTTTTGTGTCATAATAGTTATTTACATCACAACAGTGCGATTTTATAACTCTGACCCTCAAGCCCCTCTGTCCAGGATGGAATATCACACGGCAATTCGCGTCTTTCTCGCTCGTGCCGCTAGATGTCGCATGATCGCAAACACTGCTTGATACGGTCGCGAACATGGTATCTAGCGGCACGACTGAGAAAGACCCGAAATACCGTGACATATTCCACTGTGAAGACGGGCCTTGAGGGGCAAAGTTACAAAAATCGCACTTCAGGACAGAAAGAGTATCCTTGACATACAAATGAAATGTTAAAAGGCGTTTGGAAATGAATACCCCAAAGTCGCTTGCGTACGAGTTTTATGCATTATTTTTAGGTACGAATTCGTGGAAAGTTATAAGAATATGCACTTCAGATCATTTTCAATAAGGCAAACGGCAGTAAGTGGTTTCACGTTGCCTTAGTTTACTTAGCAATAGTCAGTTGTTTTATGTGACTATGACTCCTTTGCGTTGCGTGAGTGACAAACACTTTCCAATCAATAAATAAAGAAGGTAAGTAGTTTTCATGTATGAGGGATGAATAAAAAACATTCATGACAAAGTACTGAATAGCGGCTAACATGAAAATAACTTTTACCAGACCTACATCTCTACATCTTTTATCAGACCATTTCGAAATACACGGTACCAGCAATTAAAAATCCGAATTTTCGACACGTAAATTCTATTTAAAAATTTAATATCCAATTCCAATCCATTTTTGCGGCACGCGTCGTAAATAGTTACGAAAGTACCTTCTAACCTCGCACACACGCGAGGCCACAAAAACGATGAGCGGCAGCACAACATTTTGCTCGTTAGCACCTCGGCGCGTCGTTAGCTCGCCCAGAGTGGCGCCGCCGATCACTGCATCTCCCCGCTCCCCCCGCCACCTCTTCCGTGCGCCACGCCGCACCGCGTGGGCTTGTTCTCCGCGGGCGTTATTTATTGTTTCGAGCCAAAGCGGGATCCGATCGCCTAATTTGTCATGAGGCATTAAAAGCTAGTCTGCGTCGGCGGCGATGCCTCCGCGCCATCGCAAGGCCCCCGCCCCGCCTGTCCTGCCACGCCCCTCCCCGCCCCCCGCCTCGCCCCGCCCCGCCATGCCCCTCCCAGCTCCGCCCCGTCCCGACACGCCCCGCCCCACCCAGCCCGCCTGTCCTGCCATGCACCTCCCCGCCCCCGCCATGCCCCTCCCAGCCCCGCCACGACACGCCCCGCCCCACCCAGCCCACCTGTCCTGCCACGCCCCTCCCCGCCCCCGCCTCGCCCCGCCATGCCCCTCCCAGCCCCGCCCGTCCTGCCACGCCCCTCCCCTCCCCGCCACGCCTTGCCCCGCCATGCCCTGCCCCGCCATGCCCTACCCCGCCACGCCCCTCCCAGCTCCGCCCCGCCCCGCCCCACCCAGCCCGCCTGACCTGCCATGCACCTCCCCGCCCCGCCCCGCCACCCCCCGCCACGCCACGCTCCGCCCTTCCCGCCACGCCGTCCCCGCCCACCCCGCGCCTTCCATCCCGTCCCTCCCCGCTTCGCTTGGCGCTGCGGTGCCGCAGCGCCTGTAATCTTGTTGAAAGCTGCCTCTGCGTCCGCGCACGCCTGCGTTGTCGCGGTGCGGTCCGTGGGAATGCCGCACCTCGCGACAAAAGTGGTTGAATGCCATTAAAATACAAATTATTGATTTTTGTGACTGGTTGGGCGAATATTTTTATGGTCGAGCTGCTGCAGTCAAAAACACTAATGTTTCAATTATCGGAAGAAAATTAATAATTGATTATTGCGTAACAAGCGAAATGTAGAAATTATTTATTGCAAAATAAAGTTTAAATTTGAAAAGAAAACCCGTGAATGTCAGTGGGAATGTCGTTGACGTAAATACATGATGAAATAAATGAAGGCATCTCCGTCAAGGTAATGAGTTTATTTAGTTATCGGAGGTAATTTCAGTTATTTCATCATTATGCAAACATATAGCATTACAACAGTTAAAGATTAGACTGCAAACTTCTCAGAAGATTTTCTTGTTGATGAGCGCTATCTTGGTCAGGCCGGAAACTTATAGAACCGCCAAAGTATTGCTCGCAAAAGTTTTCTTGATACACGAGCTCCCTAGTCCTCATCCAGCGTTGAATAGCACGGCCCGCTGAGATTCTTGGGTTCAACTCGGAACGGCACGTACCAATTTAAAATGCTGGCATCAACTACCTCGTACTTTCAGAACTATCGTAGCATTTCTCGTGGCACGCTTTGGCAGGTTAAGTTCATACGCACAGTTGGTCCGCCTTTGAAGCCATAAAATAGTCAGAGCCATCATTTCCCCGCGCCCCCGCTGTGGAATACCAACAAAACTTGAGCGTATACTCGTAGTATAACCCGACCAAGCCACTGGCGATGAGGCCAGCACTGCGCTTTGTTTTGCTTCGAAAAGAAAGTGACAGAGCTATTGGAGTACTCAGTGCAACTGAAAATTGAAGCACTGATCTAGGCCAAGGTCCGAAGACGTATACATGGCCCTCTTGCAATGTCATCTTAGGTTCAACAATACCTGTGACAGTTCATTTAAAATCACGGAAAAATGGCGACGCATTCGATAATTTTATTAATGAATATTGATAACCATATAAAGAACGGAAGTATTTTGAGTCCCTAAAAGTAATCACGTATTCCAGTCATGCTACACAACAAATTCTACAACATGAGTACATTACATTATTCTATTCCATAAAAGCATCCTTCAGGGGGTTTTTTGTTTCATTTCAGATTCCCATAAAATACAACGTAATGGAGATGTATTTCAAATAGTTAACGAGTTATATAATTATTAAGTGCTTTCTGTGTGGTTAAAGTAATGATTCTATGGAAAATTATCTGAAAAAACATATTGGGCTGATTAATTATCATTACGTACTATATTATGCAAAATGTTTTATTACTTTAGAACAGGAACATAAATGCATTAGACTATACCGCCCCGGCGCTCACACGTGACGGGACTGTCTGGTAGTTCTCAGACGCGCCGTTCCCTCTTCAGTCCCACACTTCGCTTGGTCGGGTTACACTACCACACTGTCGCATCACCGTCACGCCCCATTAAAACTGCATTAAAGCGCAAGAGCGAGCGCAAGAGCGAGCGCAAGAGCGACACAGCGACGGTCGACGCCCACAGCGACTGTCGGAGGCCGCGCCGCGCCGCGCCGCGCCGCGCCGCGCCGCGCCGCGCCGCGCCGCGCCGCGCCGCGCCGCGCCGCGCCGCGCCGCGCCGCGCCGCGCCGCGCCGCGCCGCGCCGCGCCGCGCCGCGCCGCGCCGCGCCGCGCCGCGCCGCGCCGGCGCTCTAGAAGGAGCCGATAGCATCAGCAGGCGCGGCGCGGCGGTAGCCTAGTTCCGTGCGCAGTCACGGCGGAGGGCGCGGGGCGGAATGCAACCTAGAAGAATTACCCTATCACATCGCATACCTTTCCTCCAACTTTTATGTAAGCCCTATGCAAATGCCATCCCTATCCGGGTTCACGCTGTGCAGAAACTCAATCCACAAAATAAGAATTAAAACGGATGTTCAACGTAACTGGAACTTGTTGGAGAATTCAAATGCTTACACCTAAGGAAGACTTGACGCTCAAAAACACTTGAAAGATGATACGAAATGGCACATTATCACACAGTAGTATCGTTTTTCTTTATAGCATGCGTTTTGACATTTCCTTGTTCCGTGATCTTCTAATTCGTAGTCAGAGTTTTTATAGTCAAGAGTCCATTTTAGGTTTTTGTAAGTCTTAAACTACACGATGAGTCCATACCAGTAGCATTATTTAACTTGTATCATTCCAATCAGATTTACTTAGGTTTTTATTCTTTTCAGTTTGTTGCAAAATGCAAATGTGCAAAATAATAATGAACAATTAATTCTGTAAAGATAAAGTCCTTTCAGCCACAGGTATAAAACTAAATGTAACTATTACTGTTTATTTTCATTCTGTTTCGCTTCTAAGGGTGAATGTTCAGGAAATAAAACGATATCGATGAAACTCAATATCACATGGATATTAACAAGAGCATGGTTGAATATTGCAAGTATAAAAAACGAGAACATTTAAGCACCAAGCATAAAAAGATAGTACAAACAGTCGGAAGAAATGAGCACGCAAAATGCGTGAGGAAAGAAACGTAGTGCAAAGATTTCCAACAGAACGCCATTTGCGTTTAATGCATTTCATTTGAGAGTGACATTTTTGGGAATACGATCCGCTAATTATTTATCGAAATCAAATTCGAGACAATTGGGGAAAATTATTTGGTTCCTTTTTCAATTAGTATGAGTAAAATAACAATTCTGACTGCCCAAGAATTAGGATGTAAAAAAATAATTTGAAAAATTTTGTTCTTGAAATGTTATTCAATATGAATAATGAAAAAAGTTTTATTTTATTTAAATGTGTTCGGATAGTTATCGGATGATATGAAAGAAAGTTAGGTTATATTTGGTTCACTTTTTTCTTGAGTTAAAAGAAGAAGCAAAGCATTCTGTAGCGATGAAAATTCCCTCTGTGAATATGAGCTTGAAGCAGAATAGTGTTTCAACGCTTCCCAAGATACCTTCACTTCAAAAACGACCTGCCCTAAAAATCGCCTGAGAGGAAAGTTAGGTTTCGGCCTTCCTTTAATCTCCGTCAAAGACTGCCCCATTCCCTGTGAGCGGAGAGTCATTCATGTAGCAAACTCTGCGACCTTTGTGCGGGTGCGAACATAAAGCACGTCCCCGTATCTTTCCAGGCCGCCGTTTTCTTCTAAAACCCGTCCGCAACTCCAGACAAATAAATCCCCGCCAGCTGCCGTCAGGTACGTGGCCGGCGTGAGCGACCAGACGGAGCGGTTGGGGGGTGGGGGAGCGGGCGACGAGGGAGGAAGAATGGCAGGGCGAAGCGGGAGAAGGATGGCGCGATTATGATCTCAGCTGTGTAGGTGGCGCTGTGTCTGCACCGTCTAAGGCCGCGACAGGGTTTCTTCGCGGTAAATGAAGGTCTGTTAAAAGGACAAAAAGATGACGACCCAAATAACTGTGATGAGGGTGAGACACGCGGACGAGCTCGTAAGTATCCCTGCTTGTACGAGAGGTCATTTCGGGAGAAGCATTTGTAGAACAGATGTTGGAACTATCGTTAACGGAGGATGTCGAAATGGTACTCAGGTGGATAGACTGGTCGGGAATTAGGAGCAGGAGATACATCTGCATCCTATGATAGCATGCAAGCTTTCACCGGAAAATAACTGCACACATGTCAGATCTGTGCTGATAAACCTAAGAAAATGTTTGTAAACCGTAGATGAAATATTAACAAGAGAATCGAATGGATATCATGTCACATGAAGTGTTACACATGCAATTTGAAAACAAAATACCGTGTCAGTAAACGAAGGAAGATAAAATTGCAGAGAAAAATGCGTAATGAGAAAAACATTAAGTAAGAGAAACCTAATATGTTGCAGAAATAATTGTACTGTAGAAAATACACAGTGAAAACATGTGTAGTCGGTGTTGGAGAAGAAAATTCCGTAACTTGAATGAGTAGCTGTTGTTTAAAAATTATTATTGCGTTTATAAATAAATGCAATACGGGAAGGTGAGTCCAATTGTGCGAAGCACGCACATTTTGTGCATGAACGTGGCCGGTGAAAAAAATACATAATAATGAATCGATACTACAGTAAACTATCGTAAGCCAGAAGGGAAGCAAATACACCTTTTATGTTTGCATTCTTCAATTCATTCCTATTATTTACCGGCTTAAATGTCTACTAACCTCCATGCAGTAAACAAAATAACATTTCATTATTTCCTTTTTCAACCGTTTTATATTTGCTGGAACAGTATATTTGCTCTCATTGTCGAATCCCAATACCTCGTACGTATATTTACGATATAAATTCCCTGCTCTCTTCGTAAGTGATCATAAGATTAGCTTCATAGCGACAAAATACAAATCAAATAAGCGAGACTCCCTTCCTAATTTTACAATACGGGTGAATGGCCTCCGTTACAGTACCCTAAACCCATTTAACCCATACAATGCTGACACACATGGCAATGTAAAAGTGAAGAGGAAAATAAATATGAACGTGCAGTAGGAAGATGGATACAAAGGAAAGACAATGAAGACCGAGATAGCAGAATAACAGATATAGTAAATGAAATGAAAGCATTTTTTGAACACTGCTGTGAGTCCATTTGTGCATTACAATTGGGCTGACCAACATTCGAGTCCCATGAGTTGCTAGGGGCTCCCTGACTGCGACGGAGCAAGTCTTCCACTGAGGATTTCGGCGAGTCAGTTTCTCTGCAAAGCCCCGTTGCGAACTAGGGGAGTTTCATCAAAGAGGAAGATGCGACGTCCAGAGGCGGCTGCCTTTACTACATCTGCGCAATTCCACCGCCACCGCCACCGCGGCTGCCTCCGTCGTCGCTGCTACTTCAATGTGAGATGCCTCGCGAAAGTTAAGTAGTTCGTGATAACTTTATTTTATATGTGTTTAGCGTCTGAACGTAGTCTCAACGGAGATAGAGCTAAAAACCCCGTCGAACTCTTTACTCGAAAAACTTCGTAAACTACATTCGGGAGCATGGCCTCTCTCGGATCCTTTTTTTCAAAAAACAGGATAGAAAAAAATATATATAAGGAAAGGGTTTAGGGAAAGAAAACCTACATGGAAAGAAAATAGTGTCAAGTTTTGAATGAAGATTAATATTATTCTATAATAAAGATAATGCTCTCAAAGGATTGTGAGAGCACACAAGTTAAATAGTAGAAGCTGAAATGAAATACGATATGATTTTTTCCCGGGTTCATTATAAACTTCTAAATCAATCGGCTTACATTTGAAAATATTAGCTGTACATATTCTTTGACGACAAAATACTCTCAATTTTCATATATTCAAATTCAAAATAATTTGAAATATGTTATCTGAGTATTGGATGACTGTGATTTTTTCAAATATTAATTTTTTCGTGAACCATGAAAAATGAAAACTTTTCTGCCTAGTTGCGGTATAATATAATGATTAAGCCGTTTTTAGGTATGCTCACAAAACTCAATATTTTCATTTGTGAGATATACTCAATGAATGATCATTGATTTGAGTAGCACGTTTGTTTGCATTTTGAGAAAAGTGTGCGTTTTGACTTACTTATCTTTTACATTCACTATCCTGTATAATTTGCACTATCATTAATTCACTTTGCTTGAGACTGCGATCAAAAGTGAAAAGGGACACATATAAAATTATCGTCTGAAGACAGAACCGAACAGGATGCCTTTACAAATATGCGTCCAAAGCAACAAGACGCCATTAGAATAACAAAGTATAAAGACATTTCCTCGCGAACCGTCTAAAATTTCTAAGTTTTAATGATATTCCCACAAACTTTTACACTGCCGACTCAAAACTTCTCTCTCATCTCGACATTCAAGAACGACATAAAAGTCGCGACGGAAAAGAGATTCGATAAAGAAACAATTTTGACTTTCTTTTAATAAGACGCTCTGACGTCCAACGCTCGATGCGGAGGACGCTTTCTGTCACGTTTTGATCATTCAAGGGCTTTCGGTGGAGGCTCAGGCTCTGCACGCAGAAAGCTGACTGTTCATGCAACGCCACGGAATTAATAGTAGGACCCCAGCACAGCTCACGATTTATCCGTATTTGAGTATCTTTCTTGCATTGTTCTAAGCTTTATTTCTTTTTTTCTCATATTTTAACAAAAATATAGAGAAAAATGAATTTTTTTTCAGGTCATATGTGAGAAGTTCAATTCATGGTCGAAAAAATAGGCAACAATTTAATCCCTGCTTTGAGAACGTATGCTGTTGAAATTTTACTGACTTTTGAGTACTCGATCTTGCGCAGTTCTGTTCCAGTAATAGTTGGTTACTACATAATGTATCCTCTTTCTTACGAAAGCTAATGAAAGTAAAATGGTCTGAATGAATGATTCAGCATATCATGGCAGAACTCGCGCTGTGTCTTCGAGACCCACATGAATGAATGAATTCATTGATTCCATGGTAGAAAACTGCGCGATAGAGATCTGTTGTTCCATATACCTTCCTACATTATCTCTAGTTATATAAATTATACTCGTATTACTGCGTTATAAACGACACACTAATGAGTTTCGAGGAACAATCGTTTTGAGATATACTGGGTCCTCTGTATCCGATGCGATCTTTTGTGTAAGAAAATGTGGACAGGTTTCCAAGTAATTATTTACGATGGACTCGAGATTATCAATTGTAGTAACTAACACAATTTGAGTTAAATTTTAAGTAACTGAAAAAAAAGTTTTAATAAAATTGAAACTTTGTCACGAAGGGGATGCAAATTGAGTCAGCTTTTTTTAGGGCCGGAATTGAATACGAAGTATAAGCTTTGAATAGATTAAGATGAATCTGAAGATGATACCGACAATGAACAGTAAAAAAGCAGTAGTGAACAGGAAGTCGACGTGGTTGAAATGTATGCTATTTACAGTTGCACTAGAAATTCGGGACGTAAACTACATTATGTAGAATGTTATTGTCTTTTATTATTTCGTAAATTCTAATTGCATAATTAATTCTAATTGCAAGTTTATTTGTCACTATTTTTCAAATTTAACAATCACTGGTTTGACGATTAAAACAAACTTCAGAGATAGGGTAAAGAAGCCGGCGACAAGAATTTGAAGAAAAGGACAGAAAAAATTAATATTTTTGCTTGCAGTGCCAGTATTTCTGCCTAAATTTATTTTTAAGAGAAATTTAGTTCCCTTTAATGGTTCCCGACAATGACACATAATGTATCCATAATAAAATTTATTTAAAAATCACTTAGTAATAGTTTAAGAACATATTTCCATTAGAAAGTTGAAGCGTTAAATATTTTTTGCACTGATTTGCGAAATGATTAAAGTTTACACATAATTTTACACACTAGCACATGCACTGTAATTATCTTCAATATATAAATACTTTACATATTTACATATACATGGATAGCAAATACTATATAACTTATATGAATTCATTTAAAATATTAATTCGCGTGGGTTTCTGGGTAACTGAATCAATTACATCCAGTGCGAGCAATCCCGTTCGGAAATTTGGACCGAGCTCTGCTCGGTGAAGGGATTTTCAGTCCTCCTTTTCGCGGCGAAATATTCACGCAAGCCAACATCTGCTTAAAATCTAGTCAAACAAAAAGTTCAAGTGAAGATACTGTAGAAGTACATTACTTAGGGAATTTGCTAATAAATGGTCCAGAAAAAGGTTCTTGTTCATTGACTTTTAAAAAGGAACGTGTATTGTTTCTTAGATCTAAAACTAAGAAAGATCCAAAACAATGTTACAACCGCGTGTTTGCAAACCCTTTAATATCATTTCCTTGCGGAATAAGTAAACAACTGTAATTGTAAAATCAACCTACAACAATGTGAATAAGAATTTGTAGTAATTTTAAAAACGATTAAGTCTGGTCGCTTAGTTTTAATATCGTCCAAGCCCAATCGACCCAATAATATTCGTAGTATACCCAATAATAAACGCAATAAACCCAACAATATGCATAGTATATCATTAACAGACATACTTTTCTGTTTTAATTGCAAAATATTATTATGATACATTTCCTTAGACATTTTTAGCTATGTCACTTTCGAATGCTGTTTCCTGTAATAAATTATGTATTTTAACAACAATCAATTCTAATAACTTTTCAAATTACAAACACGATGAATACTTATTTTTGTATTCATTTTATTACCACACGCCACTTTTAGAAATTTAGAGGGAAAACAAAGGAATAAATGAATTACATGTTAAATTAGAATTTAAAATTAAATGACTTCAACCAACATAAGTCCTTATCTTGAAATAACACGTCGTATTTCAGCTTCAATTCGTGCGTAACTTTTAGACTTCTACTCCCGCGCCCTTTGTGTTAACGATAGGCGGTCAGCGGGAGGCGAGGATCCTCTCTCCGAAATATTCATTTTGCTGCGCGAAATCACTTGGCGAGGCGCGGGCGTCTTCCGGCCGAGGAAGTCTGAACGAGGCCGCTGAAACGAGAACTCGTTTGCGGGGCTAATCACGGCCTCCCCCCCCCACTCCCCGCCCCCGCGCAACACGCCTCCTCCCCAGCTACAACTCCTCGAACTACCAGGCACGTCAACGTTTAGAGCTAATCATTAATAAGTAACCGAGCGAAGTGGCTCGGATCTGACTTCGCATTTAAGAGGCCCCGGGTTCAATTCCCGTGCTTGCCATTATGACTGGGGTTTTCTTGGTTTCCTTCGGTCATCCACGCGAATGCTGGGGTGGTTCTACTGAAAGGGCACCACCGCGAAACCGGCGCTGATAGTCGAATTCCTAAACAATGTGATTTGTTGGGTGACCGACTAGGATACCCCGGAATCTAACGGAGCCGATGCCAATTGACCTTTACGGGAATTACAATTCACTTGGAACTACAAATACATTATTTAATATACTAAAAACATAATTTTCGTTTCATTATTGGTATATGTTTATCCTTTCCTTGAACGTATTTTTTGCAGTAGCTGTATAATTTTTCCAATGTGTACTACCAGAACACACATCAAGCATTTATCTACTAGAATGAAATAATGGCACTCATCTTTGTCTAATTAGATTTATTATGAGACCCAGTATTCGACGGCTCGGCCGTCATCTTCAGTCTCGCTATATGTAGCGAAGGTCAGGAGACAGTGAACTGTCTGCACAATCCCACAATTACGTATCTAGGTCAGAAATTGTACACTCTAAGAAGCCTCAGACGTCACTCTACCTGCATCGCCTTGGCACACGCACACACATGCGCGCACAAATACCTACACATGCACGCGCGCGTGCTCACAAACGCCAAAAAAGCATTGTAAAAATCTCCATACATGTGCATCTTTCTTTATTTAAACTCTCACACACACACACTTATCAGTCGCCTCATTTCCACACACTCACAAAGTGGATGTCGCGCGCGGCCAAAATTATTTCCCCTTAAATTACCATCCTCTTCCTAACTTCTCCATCATCATCTTAGCTTACGGACATCCTTCCGTCACTTTATTCCTCCTCCTGCTCCATTGCTAAACCACCTGCCGTCCACACCCTCACCAAGTCTGCGACTCGCGGATTTCCTCTCAGCGCTCGAGCCGAAATCCGCGCGGCGGGGAGGACCGGACCGTGAGGGGGGGAGGGGAGGGGGGGGCGAGGCGGGCGTGGCGCGATTGAATCGCAGAAACGCGACGAAACGACTGCAGCTCCGCTTCGCTGCCTCGGGTAATTATGCCCTAACAAGAGGCGTCGATAATCTCCCCGACGCCCCCCCCCCGCGCGCGGAGCGTCGGTCTGCGCGGCGCGGGGCGGCGGGGGCGTGGAGCGGTGGGGCGGGGGGCGGGGCGGTCGGGCGAGCGCGCTTAACGAGCGAGAAATTTATTACGCCACTTACATCCGCTTGCCAGGCGGCCCTTACGCCCGTTCGGATGGGCGACGCCCCCGCACCCAATCTGCTCGCCTTCACGCTCAGGTGAACCCTCCGCGTCGTACCCCCTTCCTCGGGCCCTGATACAGGCAAAGGTGGCTGGCGGCATCGACTGATGTCACCGCAGTATCTCTGCCCGGCAGGTCCTAGGGTTCCATTTCCGACGGTGGTAGAATTTTCGACACTAGTTACATAGTGAGGTCCAATTCGGTCGCTATCTGGAGGAGTGCTCTAGGGTCCGGCTGCTGTGATCGGTAGTTTCCCGTGATTTCTCCGATCAACACCAGGCGAATGCCGGAGCACTACCCTAATAAACGGGCCACGGACTGCGCGCGATCTTTCCTTCTTTCCTAATCTTTCCTAACACACAATTACACTTACATGTACTATGGCGCTGCATGCGTCGGATTCCGCTATTCACCGGAGGAAGATCACCGCTACATCCCGCGATAAAAATGAACTACACTTACGGGACTAATGACTTTTGCAGTTCACGCGCCCGGAATCACTAATCAATTAATTATTGAGTCCTGTCCTTCACCTTGTAGCTCCGGCTGCCCTTCTGGTCGATGGAATAATATTCAATCCAAAACTTCAATTTAACAGTCTGTACTAAGAGGCCATTGTATCTCTAGTTTGAATTTCCGGCATTTGTTTTTCGCTACAAACACACGTACACTCGCGTGATCATGAGTGCCCTCGCGCAGTGGAAGTCCAATGCCTTCACATACTCAACTGAATCTTCTTCCTAGAGCTCCGAATGTTTATTGTATTTAGTGCACTGAGAAGAATTTTTGTTCACATCCTAAATACATCTGTATTTTGCATTACTGCATAAAGGCAGTTAGTAAAAAACTGACCACAGAGATTTCAGTTGTGCGGTAACAACATGGACGTACATCACATAATTGGACATACAATGCACTTAATCAGAAATCAGTTCAATCTAATATTTACTTCTTATACAAAAACTGATTCATTCTGATCACACAACTGGGAGTTGCAGATACTTTTTCCTCAGTGCAGGTGTACACTTTCCTTACCTCTCAATTCGTTCAGTCACCACAAATATACGTTGATGTATGTAAAACGCTTAACCTGATAATTCATGCGACTCAACGTGTCTCAATAACCCTGTTTTCTGTATTCTCGGGCTGCGGTCTACGTCATCTGAAATTTTTCGAACGAAATGATCCTCTTTCCAGCCATAGATAGACTCGTCCTCACTCCACCACAATCCCCCAGACGATGTCTTGGTTGATTTACCTTGGTTCGACATCCTCAACGCGACCTCAAGACGCCTACATAGGAACTTCACCCCGCATTTGGGTATCTCACTGCGATTTAAGTCTCGGGTGCTATCAGTTGCCTATTCACTAGTTCATACACTTAAATTCTTACTCCTGCCAAACCTTTAATTTCATGCCATTCTACTAGATGCAATTGTTCAATCACAGACAGCCGCGGGGATTTGCTGCTTTCGATAATGAAACCTGAATATTCAAACTCCAAAGACGCACAATGCTCCTTCTTTGCTCTTCATGATTTTAGACTCTTTCTAAGTTATTTCCTCTCCCTCAGAGAAAAGGCGATGTGAGCGGTCGAAGTAGATCATCACCATAACAAAGCATTTGCCGTTTCATGCAACGTGGATTTACCACAAACTCGCCTCCAATGCCTGTGCTATCACAGAAATAGCGCACTGACACACACGCACTCACTCTCTCACTTTCCTTTTCTACCTTTTTATTCCTTTCTACCTCTCTGTTCTCCCTCCCTCCCCCTCCTCCCTCCCCCTCTCCCTCCCTCACCCCTCCTCTCTCCCAGTGCTAATTCATTGTAAAGAACGTCCTGTCGGGCCCTTATCAGTCGGCAGGTTACACGGCTGTTATTACAGGCATAATTACGATGTTATTCAGCAACAAAAATAACGAATCGGCAGCGGCTCTGATAGCACTAAGCCTCGCATTTGCGGTGTCGCCGTATATTTGTGCATAATCTCGATAGTTTTCGTTCGCGCCTGCGAAGCAATTTGGAAGTGGAATGGGAACTAGTGGTTAGAGAGATAGCAACGTTGGGAGGATCCACAACAGAACAGAGGTGGACGCAAGGTTGCAATGAAATTAATCCAGTGATGAATGATGTTACAGTAGAGACGACAATATGAGTAAATGATTAAAATTAAATCACATATGAAAATATAAGGGAGAATGCTATTACTTAGTCAAGATTATGCATTAAATAGTATTACAAAAAATAGGACTTTCCGGGATATTTTCTTATTTAATTTATTAATTAAAATTGTGTGGCTGTACTGACATGCGAAAAGTGCATTAATCACTGCAATTATTGCAGTGTGAACATGCTACAGTACATTTTATGATTAGCAGATTCTTGTAAACTCAGCTGCATGCAATTTAATTACACACAAAATTTCCAGGTCACAAAATTTGTTATTGCAGTTAGCACGTCAGTCCGTGTTCGCAACTGAATTAAATTGCATGTACCGGAGTTTACAAGAACGAACGGCGATTTCCGGGGCTGAGACAAATGAATAGGCAGAGGTGGTGGTAACGACGGGGCAATCACGGCACACGTGGTTACGGTGATGGCATCGCTGCCCGTGGAGTGGGATGGGGGTGGGGGTGGGGGTGGGAGGGGCTTCGGTTGGTAGCGCAGACGTGATCGGCGCTAATTCCGTAACAGCGCAGCAGCCCTGTCCCCCCGACCGCGCTCTGGCGGCCCTTATCGGAAGCCAGTAAAGGTGTCGCCGATGTTGCAACGGGTGCTGCGTTGCAATTAGGCGCGGGCGTTGTTACGCTGTTACTGCCCACTTCAGCACGTCGACCAGAACGTAGCACTCTACAACCATCTATGAGAGGGAGGTACCTACCCATCGTGTCTCTTTGACCTAGTTCCGAGTGAATATGTAAAATGAGCGATGTAATCGAAATAATAATTTTGTGTTAAATTGACCGACAAATAAAAACATATTTTTCCTTCGTAAAACGTTGACTGTAATTTAACTTCTAGATTTATTTCCTCTTCTATTACCATTTCTGAGCTTATGTTACGCACCTTACTGATTATTTAATTTCATTCAAAAGAGAAAAGTGTTCAAATAACTAATGCAAAAGTTGTACAAAAAACAATTCATATCAATGTCAAATATCTGGATGTACAGAATGGTGAATACACAAAAAAAGATCCAGGTTTACCGTTTCAGCTTCTTTAGAATAAATATGTTGACAATGAAACGCTCATTTTTCTCCCGTCCATTCAACAATTGAGGAAGAAATCCCTTCCAAACAAGTCACTTCTGGAAGAAACCATTTTTCGCCTTCGAAAGAGAAAAAAGTTCTTAAAGAATCTCTACTGCCAGCAGTCACGCCGACCTACAGCCACCTCTCTTGCAGACGCACCCCCCAACATGGGCTTGAGGGAGATGCCGCCGGCCCAAATATTTGGACACAGCGGAATGACGCGTTATTCAATATTCGAAGCAACGCGTCGGTTATTTTTCTGCAAGCACGTCACGTGACGGGGACGTGACGCCAGGCTGCCGCGGGCGGTCTCGAGGGTGCGAGAGGCGGGAACGTGGCGGAGACGGGATGGTGGAGAGAGGGTGAGGTGGAGAGGAGGCAGTGGGGCCCGTCGCAGCAAGGCGAGGGAAGTGAGAGAAACCATCTTATCGCCATAGAAACTAAACAGGTCTTGCAATGTATTTTAAAAACTTCCTTCTTTCCCTGGCATTAACTAAATTAGTACACTGAACTTCCGTCCAGTGCACTGTGCAATTTCTCCATGCAAAGTGGCTCAGGGCGTGGCGCGCTGGCTTTACATTCGGGAGGCCCGGGTTCAATCCCCGCCCTTTTGAGGTTCCCATGGTCCCCTCGGTCATCTAGGCCAATGCTGCGATGATTCTACTAAAAGGCTACGACCGCAAAACCGGCGTCTCTACCCGAATTCATTAACTACTTGAAGTCACGAATGTTAGACGAATTCGAGACATTGCGGGTTCCTAGTTCGGTGACCGACTACAAACCTCGGGATCTAACGGCGCCGAAGCCAATTGCCATTTACGAGAATGGCTAAATACAAATTAAATACAGTGCATTTCTACTATTGTCGTGACTGAGGTAGTTGCAGTACTCACCATTTAGGATGTTATTGATTTCGAATTCAGAGATGGTTCTGCGTTTCGTGAAAGTGATTTCAGAGTTAAATACACTAAATTCGAAGACTAATCTCGAAATAGAATTAAATATGTTTCTTGGTTTCCAGTGTTTCCAGTTTCCAGTTTCTTGGTTTCTTGAGTCCAGTTTCGCGTGAAGGTTATAGTACAAACGCGACCGCTTACCGTAATATTTCTGAGCAAAATATTTAATTTGTGTTTGACGCATGCTAGGAGTAGATTAAACTTCTATCTACATACGGAAAGAAAAGTAATGGAAACACAGGCACGTAAGTCAGCGCTGCCCGAGGCAGAAATGCATATACTTTTACTTTCAAAAATATTTAAATCAGGAGTAATATATTTTACAGAATTGCCGAATTAATTTTACCGAATTAAGAGAACGTAAACAAAAGAAGAAATAAAAATTGTTAGATATTCACGGTCTTTAGTGCAAGAGTATTCACTCCGGACACGTCAACACATTTAGATATTAGTCCCGTAAGTGTGGAGCATGTTATTTTCCCAAACGTGGCGGTGATCTTCCTCCGCCAGATGGTGAGCTTCGTGCCGAACCACACGTCAGTTAATTGATTGATTGGTCATTCCGGGCGCATCAACTCCGAAGGTTACTTGTCCTAAAAGTGTAGTGCATGTCTCTACCGCGGGAAATGCGGGTGATCTTTTCCCATTGATGGTGAGATCCGACACAGACTTACCCGTTGTCTTGCGAGTCCTCAAACAGGTGTTTCCCACCAGCGAGGCACAGCCCCAGCCGAGACTGGTCTCCCGACATATGTGACAGTGTAGTGCATGCAAGTGTGCATGTCAGTAAGGAGTGGGGAATAGCACAAGGAAGAGAAAGGAAAGAGCGCGCAAGGTCCATGGCCCGTTTGTTAGGGCTCTGCTCCGACATTCACCAAAAGATCCTAGCACCGTCGGAACACCAACCCTAGGACCTCCCAGTCAGAGGCAACGCAGTGTCAATTGACCTACACGTCGGCAAGCGATGTTTCTCCTCTAGGTATCTCCCTCCAGCGAGGCACCTTTCCAGCCGAGGCAAGCTCTAATTTATCTAGTGTCCTGAGCTGTGGTTACTTATGCTCTGGTTTTTGCGTATGTATCAGATAATTATCCGAAATGGGTGGACAAAATTTCAGGTCAGGCAAGCTGGAGACTTAAGGTAAATGAGCACATTAGCCAAAGCTTGTTGGCTAGTGTAGTAGGTGTAGTACGTCACGCTGATAAGGAAATACGCGCATTATGTAATAAATAGGATGCAGACATCTGCTATAATCTAATATACAAGAATCCTCATGAGCGGTCAATCACCTTGTTATGTCCATAAAATAAACCTCGCACGCAACTTTAACAATAGTTTATTAATGCATTTGTTACAAACACAATCAGCCATACTGCTATTCACGGGTAATCTCCAATGCCCTGCCTAGCGCATCTCGGGCAATCACCAATGCCCTGTTCCATATCCCGGGCAATCTCCAATGCCATAATCGGTGACGCATCTGCCTCTGGACGCTCCCTGCTGCTGCGGCTGCTGTAGACGTTACACCACGACGACATTCATCCGGCGGCTGGCTCTCCGTACTCGGCGCGTACGCTGTTCGTGGTGCTTTCAGGGCTCACTCCCCATTACCTGTCGGGGTGTAGGCCGGCTCCCTTTAAAGGGGCGGCGTCCGGCGGCGAGACTCGCTCCCTGCCTCGAGCCTGCCGAACCGTGGCCGTAACTAGTTGCTGCCGCCGCCGGCTCCCGTCAGGGCGCGCTGCCTTGATGCTAGCGCGCCACATCCAAACTTCTGCGCGCCGTGATCAGCGCGACATAACACACCTTACCTTAACTAACGCGCTACGACGATATTAACGTTACTCGGATAATGACCGAGATTATTTCATGGTCGTTTATCCACTTTATACAAACTGTGGAGGTAAACCGGATAATTCGCAAAATAGCCATGTTTCCAACTTTATCTGTGACTTGTCAATGGCATACCGCCACCCAAAATTAATTGCTCCGTGATCGGTGAAATTCCAGAGTGAAATCTTAAAACTGACGGACCGCGCGCAAATCTCTCGGCCTTCGGCGGCGTGAGCACATATGCGTGGAGCGCGCGGCAGTTTGTCGTTGTGTGCGGGGCGCGGTGTGCGAGGTGCAGAGCGGGGGGCGCGGGCCGCGGGGCCAGGCCCGCGGGGCCCAGGGCGGGTGGCGCGAAGCGGGGTGGCGCTGGGAGCTGGGCGCGGGCTGCGGGGCGCGTGGCGCGGTGCCCGGAGCGCAGGACTGGTGGTGTAGGGCGGGGGGGCGCGGGGCGGTTGCCTCGGGGGATGGCGGGGATGGTGCGGGAGGCGCGGGCGGGGGTGGCGGCGCGGGAGGCTGTGGAGGCGCGGGCGGCGCGGGCTGCGCAGGTCGGCAAACACCCAGCGGGCGCCGGGTGGCGCGGCCAGGGAGTGGCGGCGTGGGTTGGGGGAATAGGGGTGGGGGTCGCAGCGGCCGCCCCGGGCCACCCTGCGGTCGGTCGCGCAGTTGCCAACTCTCCTGATATTGCACAGCCAGAACCCACGTAATTGTGGGGTCCTCCGACTTGTAATTAATTGTTGGACGGTTAGATATTTGGGACCCAATGCACGCCTGTCCGATGGAAAAATGTTGCGAAACGCAATGCTGTGAGCGAAACAAATGGAAACTTAAATGAGATTGCAGTGGATAATTTGGTAGTAAAATACCTTTGATTCTCTAATATTACATTTTTGCGAAATGTTTATTCGTTATTGACAGGGTTGACCTTATGATTTCACTTATTACAGTATTTTTGGATATATTATTCGCCTACAAAGAAATTACAATATTGATCATAAGTAATACATTAATGTCACATGTAGTATTGGTTTATGAATAAAGTAGAGTATGGAGTCAGAAACAGGCAGATAAAGGAGTAAAATAAGATAAGACATGCCACAACGATTTGAAAGAAGAAATATGGGTTGTATTTCAATTAGGTATTGAAAATTGTCGCAAGCAGAATGAGCAATATGTGACCTGCATAAAGACTGTAAATGTGTCATATAATTAACCCTAATTTATTTATTTTATTTTTATTTATTTATTAGCTTTAACCTCAGTTATACGCCCAGATACAATTATGGAAATAATGAACTCATTAATCAATGAAACAGTCAAATCAATAAGAATACATTTACTCAAAAACACAAAAACAAATAAATCACAAAAACACATAAAACTAACAAAATTGTTAATATATTTACATTACACTAATTTTAAAAAACGTTCACAGGTACTAATGGCATTGTTTTAATTTGGGTTAAATTTAATTAACCCAAATTAAAGCATTACTAAATTTAAAAATCAAACAAACTTTAATTAAACAAAATTCAACATGAGCAAGCCAAATTTACAAAAATTTTGTTCACTGGTGCCCTGCAACTACTTCAGGCTTCTCGCATGGAATCTTTATGAAAGTGACTAGTGCGCCGCGTTGCCATGGTTGATGTTTAGCTAAGCATACATTTCGTAACCGAGAGCACATTGCGGGTTTTCGCTTTTAATGACATTTATATCCAAAACACAACTTCAAAGTTGTTAATTTTCAGCTTTCCAGCGAAAAGAGTTAAATGAATTTTTCCTACCATTAATATTTATGACGCTACAGAATACAAAATATTAAAGACTTCTGGAAGTTAGGAGGAAAATTTAAAAAGAAACATTTTATTAATGTTGTAAGTAGCCTACCGAGATGCTATATTGCTGAAGAAAAATCTAGCCTTAGTTTCTCATTCCTGCTAATGGAACATACTTGTGACATAATTTGCATACGACCATTATACACAGAACATTAGCGTTTAAAAAAAATTCAAACACGAGATACATCACAAGAAGAGTTTTAATGTTTCTTCCGTTCTCTTTTTTAATTGTATACGATGTGGTGTGTTACAGCAGGGCCTCCTATTACATACATCTCAAAACTTCTTTTAAGGCACTTTTTACATGGTTTAAAATGATAATTAAATGGGAGTCTTGATGTTCCCTCAAGAGAGATTGTAACATAGATGATAGAAATAAAACATTTTGAGCAATACTAAGAATATATGGAATTTGCTGATATTATTTGCTGATGCAAAATAATAACAATTCTGAATAAGAAGGCATTCACATTAACTTTGTCGGTGTCTAATTATTGAATTTTTGTTGCCACAAACAACTCATTGGTATCAACAATTCACCTTGAAATCGCTCGACATACACCACTGTTAGTTTATCTACCAATCTGTAGATTCGTGCCAATATTTATTCTAGAAATTTTTATCTGTTTATAAACAATAGTGCTTTTTTCAGTTTCCCATCCTTTTTCTTTTCTCTTGGAATGTCTTTCACATAATCGTCTCCTAATAACCCAAAAATTGAAACCTTTAATTTTTTTTAATATGGTGTGAGACCCAGCAAGAAAACTCATGATTCCGAAACTCCACGAGGCAGAACGGCTTCCTCTTTGATCCTGAACGTCTTCTACTGACTGTCGCATCCCTTTGCCCCCCCCCACTGCCCCAGGCGACCCGAAAAGCGCGTTTGGATCGCCGTAACGCACGCGTGGAAACACGATTTGCGTCTTATTTACATTCACTTCGCGGTTTTTAATCAAGGCTTTACGCGCCTTGGCCGCGGTCTCTCCCGGAAGGAAACGAATCAGCGGAGAACGAGAGAACGCGTGGAGGAGCACGGGAGGAAAGGATGTAGAACTGAAGGAAGAAAAGATAATGAAAGGGAATAAAGGCGTTGGGGAAGCGAAAACGGAGGAAAGAAAGTGATGGGATGTTGGATGTAAGAGGATTTGAAGGAGAGAAAGTCGATGAAAGGGAATAAACACGTTGGGGTAGTGGAAACTGAGGAAATAAAGAGATGGGATGGATGAACGAGGGATTGAAGGAAGAAAAGACAATGAAAGGGAATAAACACGTTGGGGTAGCGAAAACGGAGGGAAAGAAAGATGGAATGTTGGATTTAAGAGGAATTGAAGGAGGAAAAGTCGATGGAGAGAATGAAGTTGGGATAGCGAAAACGAAGGAAAGAAATTGAGGTGATGTTGGATGCACGAGGAATTAAAGGAGGGGAAGACAATGAAAAGGAATGAACAAGTGGGGTAGTGAAAACGGAGGTGGAAGCGAGGAGCCAATGAGGAGAAGAGATGAAGAGAGGGGAGAAAAGTCTCCGAGAGGATGGAGGAGCCTCGTGTTTCCAAAACCTCCCACTCAGAGCGCTGCAGTCGCCCACATTAAACGCGGCGTGGCAGGCGCAGCAGGGGACGGCCGCGCGCTGGCGGAAATATGTACACAGGGACAACTCTCCCCCCTCAGATCTCATGCCTACTTACATTTGTATATGTTCGGTTCATAGAACGCAACGACCGCTTTTAAAATTCACATAGGGCCTAAGCGAAGAATCCTACTTCTCTAGAAAATTGTCGAAGTGTGAAAAAAGAATTTCAAGTAAACAAATCAAATGTACCATACAAATTTAATTATACCGTAAGTACAGTAAGTTATCAAAATAGAGGAATACAGGATGTATTTCTGGAAAGAAAAGTGTAATAGTTTGCGTTTGGTACTGAATTTTATTTACAAATATCACACATTCAAAATAAACAGCTTTTCTTCAAGTAGAATTTCCATTTTTATCTACATGATGTCTGAGATGCTGCTTTGGTGCGAAAGGTTGCAAAGATTTTATTCCATGTTAACAATTCGTTATTGTTAGAACTTAGAAATAAAAGAAAAATTACTGGTGCAATTCCATTTCACATTATTTTATTTCAATAAAAAGTGTCACGAAAAGAGATAGAAAAAGACTACATCAAAATTCCAGTTCAACTAGTATCTCCTATTTTTTAGTATCTTCTAGAAATATCAGGTAAATTTTGAATTACGCGCGAGCAATCGCAAATCTTTTCGCCTATCATCTACTTTGTTTTGTAAATTAATAAATAAAAAAATGCACTAAATTCTCTGGCCCAAGCAGAAGAAAAGTACCATTTCGCAATTTTCGATTTCTATATCCTCTACCTGTACTTCCAAGATAATATTGATTTGACGCGCAGAAACATAAAGCCGTGCCGTGTATTCTGCGCGCGCGCGGGTGTAAAAAAGGAAAGCGGCCCGGGGCGACGCGTCCAAGCGGACGCGTGCAGCCGGGGGAGAGCGGTCACCTCGACCGCCCGGCCGCGCCGCGCCGCGTCGGCTGGCAAAGCCCCGAAGGGGAAGAGTCTCCGAGACTCCGCGAGATCCGTCCCCGGGGGCGAGGCGGGGGCGAAGCGGGGCCGCGTTTGCACAGCGTCCTTTGGGAGGCGCTCCGCGACCGTTGCTCCCCCGGCGGCGGCGGCGGCGGCGGTCGCCACGCGGACACGCCCACGCACATGTGCGTCGCTCACGCGCCGCGCGCCCGCGCTTAAGCCAACGCGGCGACGGCCAGGGCGGAGGCGGGGGCCGCGAAAACGGCGGCGTTTTGTGGCGGCGAGCGTGGCGGGATCGGCGGCGAGGGCGGCAGCGAGGACCCTGGCGAGGGTGGCGGCGGTGAGGACGAAAAGTAGGCCGGAGGCGAGGGCGAAAGCGTGGGCGGGGGCGAGTGGGGAGGTGAAGGCGGTGGAGAGGGGCGGTGGAGAGGGCGGAGGAGGAGGGGGGAGAAGGGAGGGGTGTGGAGGGGGAAGCGGGGGCAGCTGGGAGGGGGCGGCAGGCGAGGGCAGAGGATTGGCAGCAAGATCGGATGATCTCTTGAGAGCAGGAAGATTTGAAACTGGAGACTTAGAAATGTACGCAATCACACCGCTACTACTGGTCCAAAAAGCAGAGAGGCTGTGATTATTTAGCAAAAGCTAAAAACTCGATCAATTCCTATTCTCTATCTTTGAAAATTTCAAAGTGAGAGGCTGGGACGGTGGCAGCGAGAGGGGTGGTGGTAGCAGACGGCGGCGTTAGGGACAGACGGTCGGCATCAGGCTCCAATGATATCTTGGGAGCAGGAAGATCTGAAAGAAGAGGCTTGACGATGTAGGCGTTTACCGGCTACCATTGTAAGTGATTGTGATCTTTCAGCAAAAGCTTTGAAAAACCCAATCAATTTCAACTCTTGGTTAGAAAATTTTAAAAATAAACGTTAATTTTAAAGAGTCGATGCTCTGGTATGTTATTCTCCTATCTGTTCCAAATAATGCCATACTCTACTTCTCTCAACGGGCCGCGTGCGATAATTCCATTCATCATCCGATGATTCTAATTCTTTTTTGCATCGCCCTCTAGCAGTTCAGCTCTGAAGAAAGCTGCAAGATGGCCCAAACGTCAGATCCTTCGACTCTGACGCGGCTTATCCCGGACAGCCAAGAATACAGTAGTTGTAGGAAAAAACGTTTGAACGTTTGCAATTTTCCCAAAATCACGGTTTTCAATGAACACGAAACCTCCACCATTCTCAGCTTAAACGTCCTTTACACTCTCCAATAAAAAATAATATAATGGCAATAATACTTGCATATATCTAAGCACAGGGCGTAACTAGGGAATTCTTGAGACGAGCAAGTAGAACTGATGATTGGTGGTGGTTCCAACGGTCCCCAATGGTGTCGAAACGCTGCAGCGCGCTGGTCGTAAAATTAAAATAACATGGTTCTAAACTTTTCATCTGCAAACTCATTTTACAGGAAGCCTTCAATGCTATTTTACAAAGCGATATGTCACAAGTCTGGTTGCGTTTGTCTCGTATGCCTAGTTTCTTCCAAGTGGAAGAGGGAAACATTTTTAGGTACCGGAAGATGCAAAGACACAAAGACATAGGAATACAAAAATACGTGCAAGAGACACGGAACAGATATCTATACATGAAATTTCATATAGTGCAATATAACACAATGCAAATAAATGAAATAATTTGATGGAGCCCATTCGTGCACAGTATAGTTTCAGGATTAGTAAAAGCAACAAAATGCTGTAGAAGAGAAGACGGGTTCAAGCTATACACTGTTTTCTCATCGTATGTTTTGAAAACTGTTATAAAATAAAGCTGTCTGCTTGAGACTATCCAAAAGGATTTTTCTTTTCTCTCTACGAAGTAACAAGTCACTAGGGTAAATAGTTCCGCAGTGGGCATTGTTATTTGTCCCTTGTAATGTCGTACCTAATGTTCTACAATTTGTAATGAGGTTTGAAATAGATAATGAGTAATGAGTTTTGGTTAAATGGTAATGAGATTGATTTAAAAAAATGATGCCTCAGATGTGTTAATTCGGAGAGAAATTGCGGTATAAATAGTATTACGTAACCATTACTAAGAGCGAGAAAGTATGTGCTGTTTTAGCCCTACTAGTTCTTTTTCTTCTTCTGGATATTTTTTTCCCAGGAGACTCGATGTGTTTTTTCTGGTTAAGATAAAGATAAAGCAAAATCTCCTGAATGCATTGGTTCACATGTCCCATTACACACATTAGCATAACAAAACATAACATAAAAAAATTGAATGTTAATTTACAGAATGGGAGAAATAATTCGGAAATTAAAGTTTTATTCTCAACAACTGAGTAATATATTGCAATATATTTTATCTCATCTGATTGTTGATAAATTAAACTAACTGTGGTGTTGCAAAACATTTTGTTCACTTCGAAAACAAATCTTTCCAACTGCAAGCACAGCTCCCACCGAAATGATGAGGCAAGCTAAGGCGAAGCTACTACGTCCCTCGGAAATAATACGGCAGAAATCTAAAGAATTGATGCGAGAGGTGTAGCAGACAAGACACTGTCCCATTTTCTATCCCTCTTTCATACAACCATCCTATCCTCTAATATTTGTTACTTCAAGAAGTACATGAAAATAAAATGTATTGCTTATAATATGTCTGTATTGTAAACTACAAGAAAATACAAAAATGCAATGAAAATATGTAAAAATAATTGCGTTTTCATATTTTGTTACTTTTACTACAATATTTTTTTTTATCTGAGTCAAACGTTCCCTTAAGAGAATGGTTTTATCAGTTTTGTATTTGTATTTTAATAATTTAAAATTATTCCTATGAATATTTTGAGCATGTTTATTGTTGACGGAGTAGTCTCACATTTAAAAAAAAATACACATTAAATTATAAATAAGTATCTCATACATTTTTCCATTAAAATTGCACAATCACATCCAGAGCTCAAAGTAAAGGAATATTTTGTTACCCGCCGTCGTTCTGCGAGCGGCGTGCTGATTCGGCGTCGAGCTGAACACGAGCACAGCAAAGCGGTCGCTCTGTGTCACGAGATCACACAGAGCCCCAGTAATTTCCATAGTGTCGCTCGCAAACCGCCCAGCCAGAAAGCCTCCTCAAAGAAACGCGACCGGTTTTTGCAAACGCGCAGCGGAGCACATACGGCTGAGCCACGGAGCGCGAGAGGCGGGGCGAAATAGACAGTCGAGGAGATGACGTTATAAATATAAAGCAAAAAAAAAAAAAAAAAGAGGGGGAAAAGCACGTTGCTGTAACGCAATAAATTACGATTCTCTCTTCTCCCCAAAGACGGGAAATTCATTTTTAGCCCGGGCCTTGTTTTTGTGCTTTCGTTTCGCGAGCGGGCCCGCTAGCGACTGGCCTCGGGATGGCGGGCGGGCGGGAATGGCGGGTGGGTGGGCGGGTGGGAATGGCGGGCGGGCGGGCGGGAATGGCGGGCGGGCGGGAATGGCGGGCCGGCGGGCGGGAATGGCGGGCGGGCGGGCGAGCGGGCGGGCGGGCGAGCGGGCGGGCGAGCGGGCGGGCGAGCGGGCGGGCGGGCGGGCGGGCGGGCGGGCGGGCGGGCGGGCGGGCGGGCGGGCGGGCGGGCGGGCGGGCGGGCGGGCGGGCGGGCGGGCGGGCGGGCGGGCGGGCGGGCGGGCGGGCGGGCGGGCGGGCGGGCGGGCGGGCGGGCGGGTTGGCGGGCGGAAGAGCGGGTGGGCGGGCGGAAGAGCGGGTGGGCGGGTGTAAGAGCGGGCGGGCGGGCGGGCGGGCGGGCGGAAGAGCGGGCGGGCGGGCGGAAGAGCGGGCGGGCGGGCGGAAGAGCGGGCGGGCGGGCGGAAGAGCGGGCGGGCGGAAGAGCGGGCGGGCGGCCGGGCGGCCGGGCGGGCGGGCGGGCGGGCGGGCGGGCGGGCGGGCGGGCGGGCGGGCGGGCGGGCGGACGGACGGGCGCAGCTAGCGCCGCCAGTGGCGATGGCAACGGTATTGCGGCGGATGCAGCAGTAACGGAGGCGGTCGTCGGAAAAGTAAATTCTGCGGTGGTTCTGATAAAGAATTCGAGTCTGAGAAGACGTTACAAAGGTAGAGTGACACTAAGAATGATGCTCGCTCTAGTGAAAAAATTTAGAGGAAGAGGGTGAATGCTAGCCTTTGAAAGTTCGCAATATTGTAGGATGTAAGTTTTATAATATATTAATGTCCTGCGATTTAATAAGATAGTATTAAGTTACGTAGTTTGTATTTATAACATGTGGCTCACTAAAGATAATAAAAATTCTCAAGCAGTAACAACCAGTAAGACATAATAATAATAATAATAATAATAATAATAATAATAATAATAATACACAGGTAGAAACCACTGATCATATCATCTCAACATTGTGTGTAGTTAGTTACCTCCACTGGCAGATCTGTACCGCCCTCGAAGTTCCAAACACAAGCCCCAAGTGACACGAACACGCACCAAAACCGGTGACGTCTGTTGTATTGTGTACAATATTGTACGACCAACAAATTGAAACGAATCGCTCGATAGCGGCAAACAAACCGGATATTGTTCTCCGGAATTTGGAGAAAAAATCTTGTTTACTTGTGGATGTGGTTGTGCCTCGCGATCAGAATGTCGTAACCAAGAGGGCAGAGAATCGTCAGCGGAATGATGGGCGTAAAAGCACAGGTCGTACCGATAATCAACGGAGCTCTGGAAATTGTTCCGCAAAATTTGTGTAAAATCTTCGCTTAACTCCCAGGTAATTCAAAAGAATTGGAAATGCAAGAAATTGTTTTATTTGGAACAGCCCCCATTTTACGCAAGATATTGTAAAGGCACCAATAGTCCCTAGATCTACTCCTTAGGAAGCTGGTAGCAACCCGGAGTAGACTTCTAATCAACCGACTCATAACATCTCTGGTCGTGAATTATAGGAATAATAATTAATGAAAGAGAAGACAATTACCACAGAAAATGGAGAGAAAACGGTGAAAAGGAATATCTTGAAAAAGTGGTGAAGTTTGCTAGTGGTTTCCTTTCAAAAGCACAAATGTTTTTATCTTAGATAGAAATTTAAGATTTTTTTCTTCTACAAAGCTAACTTTAACAGTATCTTCTTAAAAAACATACGTATTTTCCCCCTTGGGCGTGAAATGCAATATGGAGAAACATTTTTACTTGAAGAGCAGCAGCTAGATTAGGGCAGCCTCGCAGAAACAAAGGAGTATCGTCTAGTAGACAGTATAGTCTGAGGAAAGGACGACGGCGGTGCGTGAGTTTTTGAGCTGTGGCCGGGGGGAGGGGCCGGTGTGTGGGACGTGGGAGGCGGCGCCATCGCCGCGACAGCTGCGTTTGTGCGGCGGTGGCTGCCCGCGCTGAAAAGACAGGCGCGGCGCAGCGCAGCGCAGAGCAACGCTGGGCGTGCGACTGACAGCACAGATCAAGGGCTTACGGGGTGGACGAGTCGCTCCCCCGCTCCCTCCCGCATCAAACAGACAAACCGAGGCGGGCGCGCGTCGTCCCCGCGCCCCGCCCGCGCCCCGCCCGCGCCCCGCCCGCTCCCCCGCCCGCGCCCCGCCCCGCCCGCACTCCGCCTGCGCCCCCGCCCTGCCCCGCTCACCTCGCCCGCGCCCCCGCTCCGCACTACTCACCCCGCCCGCGCTCCGTCTGCGTCCCCACCCCCGGTCCCCGCCCCCGGGACCCGCCCACGCGCCGCACCCGCTCCTAGCCCGCGCCCCGCCTGCGCTCTGCCCCGCCCTGCTCACCCCGTCCGCGCCTCTCCCACTCCCCGCCGGAGTCCCACCCCCGCGCCCCGCGCCTTGCTCTCGCGCCACCCCGCACCCCGCCCCCGCGCCCCGCCCCCGTGCCCCGCCCCCGCGCCCCGCCTCCCGCGTCCCACCCACGCGCCCCGCCCCTTGCCGCCTGCGCCCGCTCCTGCGCCGCCCGCGCCCGGCTCCGGTGCCCCGTTCCCGCGCCCCGCCGCCCAGATGGCGAATCCCGCGCCGCGCCCACCGGAGCTACGTGTGGCGGCGCGGCGGGGAGGCGCCGGAATACGCAATGAGGGAGCGTCACAGTCCCTCCAACCGCCGCGCGAGCGTGTGTGTATGTGTGGGGAGGTAAGGTCCTTGCGTGCAGGGAGGTAAGGAGCTTTCTTTTCTCAAACTTGACTATAAGTGGTCCGCACGCGAAAGCGAGACTCCGAATGCGCTGGGTATCCTCTTCAGAGACCACGGCGGAAACTACATTTTAAAAACATTTACTGACGACAGGAGTTACTCAGAGGCGACCGCAGAGACACGATCTCATGACACTCAACAGCAAAACTTACATTACTCAAAGTACCAACTTCGGAGATAATACTGCTATCTACAAGCTTCAAAATCGACATTCAAAATCTGTAGAACGATTTCAGATTAAGATGCACTGTCGGAGATCAGAGCTGATATTCCTGAGAATGTTTACCCCGACTATTTCTATCTTTTCTCCCCAATCCTATCACAGTCCTATATTTACCAGTGCCGTTTGAGGACGATGGTGTAAGAGAAATGAATAAGTGGCGCCGAATTTGCATATAAGAAGCGGCGTGGGGCCTTTGGTGTAGGGATGCGGCATGGCTGTCGTTTTCGAAATATCTACATTTTTATAAAAAAAATCGTTTTAAATATCAATTCACTAAAGCCGATATTTTTTAGTATATATGTTTTGTGCTTGATGTATTCACGTGTTCCATGTTTTGTTTTCAAATGAAAAAGTCCCGTAATTATAATTTTGTAAAAGTTAGTAATTAATAAAATAATATCTAATGATACGACTGTCATATGTTCCAACAAAACGAACACTATTTATACTATCTTCATCGAGCAGACTCTCTCTCCCCTGAGAGATGGCCCCAAGCCCTAGTATTTCCTAGGTCTTCTTTGACTTTCGCACGCGCACAGGCGTTCAACCCATATGTAGTAGGTGTAGAGCATCCTCCTTTATTTCCGGAAATCCCCCATATCGTGGGGTGGTGAGGGGGTGGGATGGTGTGGGATGGAATAAGGTAGTGTGGGATGGAGTGAGATGAGAAGGGATGGAATAGGGTGGGTGGGATGGGGTAGGGTGGGTACGAAGGTGTAAGAGAATTGAATAAGAGGCGTCGAAGTTGCGTATTAGGAGCGGCGCGACGCCGTGTAGGGAGATGTGAAATGGGATAGGGTGAGATGGGATGGGGCAGGGTGGGGTGGAGCGGTGGGGAGCGTGGTGGGAGAGTGGCGGGGCGGGGCGGGGCGGGGCGCTCGCTCTGTGCGGCGCGAGCTGCAAAGAAGGAGGGAGCGCGCTGTTTCGGGCGCGCGCGAGGGCCTCGTGTCGCCCGCATAACAAGAAGGGCGGGCGCTCGGCTGCGCTGAGGGACAATGAGGCACAGAGCCTTCGTCGGGCGGACGGGGCAACTCCATACATAAAGATCAGATTTCATTAGTGCTGCTTTAGTTGGAGTGTCATAACAAAACATGCGTGCCTGTTTCTTGTGTATGCATGCGAATGTCTGCTCGTGCACAGAGTGTGCACATGAGCGGGTTGGCTTGTCTTTGCTGCTCTACTACGTAAATGTCGACGGCAATAGATTTCTCTTAAGGAAATTACACATTTAATTCGTGTAAAAAATAGAACAGTAATGAAACAATCATGGAAATGCCGAAGAAGCAATTTCGTTATGGGCATTACCATCGAAAGAGAATAAACACATTTAAGGGATTGAAAACATCCAAATACATAAAACTTTTTATCATTAATATATATATATATATATATATATATATATATATATATAACTGCACCTACTCTGTAATAAAAAAGCAATGAAGTTAGATCTTGCAAAGCATTTCTTCAAAGAGCGTGACGCAGGAAATGGTTTTTCTTCTGCGTCTTATATATGGTCTTCTGCGAAATATAAAAAGAATAACCAACTATAGGAAAAGGCTTTAAAAGGAATCTAACTGAATCTGATAAGAATTATTCTAAAATTAATAAAAGGTTTTGATTCGATTTTGTCAAAAAGCAAGAAATATCTGTGACGTACGGGGCAAAGTTTAACGTAGGATGGAGTGGATGGCACGCGGTGGGGTGGGATGGGGTAGGGTGGGGGTGGAGCGGTGGGGAGCGTGGTGGGGAGAGTGGCGTAATGTTTCGGGGCGATTTCTTGAGCCACAGAATCCATTCTCCATCCCTTTGAAATTCTTAGATTAATAAAAGTACCAAGAAATCGTGGTTAGAAACATTCGCTACAAATTTTCGCTCCTAAGTATACCCAAGTGATGCTATACTGCATTTGAAAACGGACCATACATTTTAATGTATTGTAGTCTGTTTCTATCAAAATAGCAACCCACACCTTCCGGTTGTTAACTGAAATGAAGTAAAGCGAGTCAAGAGCGGTGTTCACACGCCACTGAGAACTACAAAGCGGCTAAGAGAAACGCCGCAATGGCCAGCACCGAAGGGTGGCCCGACGCTCTCGGAGAGGCGCAGTTGCCAAGGCGGCGCGGCGCGGCGCGGCGCGGACACGCCAAGTGAAATGTGACTTGTCCGGATCATGTTTTCAGGAAATGTCGCGATAAAACTGGAAGTTTTCGCTTAAAGTATCAGCAAAGTAATTTAACTCAACTCTCCCCCGCGTCAAAGGGACGCTCTGCCACGACCCCGCGCCGCTTCGCCCTTCTCTCGCCCCTCCCCCTCACCCAAAACGACGCCCCTCCACGCACACTCAATACCGCACAACGCACAAACTATACAACGGAACCCTCCATACTAAATGGGGAGACAATGTCCCCTGCAGCTTCACAAATGACCTTGTAAAGAGCTACATTCCCCACTCCTCCTATAAACTTCTACGTATGCGATTAAATTGATATAATTTATTTTCGGTATTTTTAGTCAATAATTCAATGAAATTTCAAGGAAATATATTCTCATGGTATTTGAGCGTTTTGGTAATGCATGAATATGTAAATATAACTACGGGAGACTAGTAATCTTTGTGACTAGAACATTAAAAAAGCACATGAATAAAGTAACAAATAAATAACTAATAAATGGAGAAATAAATGTCTAAGGGTTCCGGGGCCAAAGTCAAACGCAACAACGAATTATTTACCACAGTTATCTAATTTGCTCGTATTTAATTGCTTTACTATCAATGTAATAATACTAGAAAAATTACAATGTCTTTAAAAATTCAAATATTTACGAAAAACCTTGTTCATTAGAATTGTATGACACTGCGTGTGACGTATGAATAAAATGCCGAAATCTCAAACCAATAATCACACTCCAATTCCGAAATCTAGCTCTCCAAGTGACCTTGTACTTCGTTCTCAGTTTCAGGTCTACCTTAATTCTTGTGCTCAATTGTATTACGAGAATAAGGGTTGCAAACAATAAAGAAATAACTGCAACGAATTATTTGATGTCAGGTGACCCCGAAATAGTAGTGAGCAAATAAGTAAGGTTGGAGCCGCCAAATTCATTGCACTGGAACCTCAATTACCCAGTGCTTCGTAGAAGAGGTCCACGGACAATCAAAAACACGAAAAAATACAGAATTTTTATTTCTTCAAAAGTGTTAATTAAAAGATGAAATAAAATTAATAATAATAAATAGTAATAAATATTATGCGTCAACATTTTGTCCGTGTGAATTCACTGACAGAGGTGTTGAGATGGCCCCTTTTAAATGCTGCTTAGTTGTGCACTTGATTTCGGCGGGTTGCGTTTTTCCTTCACGCAGGGGCTTCGGAACGTGAATACGAATATTTTCTTTCCTCCATTCATTTATTTCTCCACGTTTGTCCAGAGACCATCCAAAGACTATCAGCTATAATGCTGACACTTTAAATTGGGGTTGATTGATTGGTTTTTAGCGATTCCAGGTACTTCAACTAAATACATTCCCGTAAGTGCAGTTCATGAAATAGTATTTAATGAAGTGATTCAGTAAATATTATTTTATACTTTTAATTTAATTTTTATGTTTTCTTATTAATGAGGAGTGTGATATAAAGACATTTTCTAATAGACATTATGCTTGATCATCTAAATAGTGTCATACAATCGATTTTTAATTACGAAACCAAAGTTAAACTTTTCGAAGTTTTTGTCTAGAAAATGAAGTACCTTTGTGAAGTTTGAAAATGTGTCTTTCAATTAAAAAGCATCATATAAATTCGAAATTTATTTCCATTTTATCACACTAGTTCCTAAAGTTTCAGTATTATTTGAAAATATGATCTATGATTTTCTTTGAAAATCTTTTTTTTTTCTAGTACGCCGCTGCAGAAGTGTGTGGTACACACGAATTAATAATTGGTCTATTATTCCATTAGAAGGCAATTATATTATTCAATTGCAACAATTAAAAATATTTAATAAACGCTATTTACACATACCATACCATTAATGCAAGGATCCAAAGGGGAAATAACATTCCATCTGCTATCCACAAATGGCCCTGGCATATATTCACATCGAATCCCTCACACCGAAATGCATCTGGAACCGTCGATCTGAAAAGCAACGAAATCCGTCCGCGCCATAAACAGCGGAGATTGCGGTGCCTACATACCGGTACCATCGCACATATCCATCCCGCGTGTTCGACTTTCCGTTAAGGCAACGCGTAAGACCGGGAATCGATGCAAACCGCAGCAACCTCATTATCGATTTACACCCGCCCACCACATCATAATTCATCGCGATCGAAAATAACTATCGTTTCAATCACGCGCTGGCACGCGGCGCCGTCCATCTCCCGCGCGCTGTTGTGGAGACGCTCGAACGCAATAAACGCGCCTCCGCCCACCCCGCACGGGCGTCTCCCGCGCCGCGTGGTGTCCGCCGGTAGCACTAAATCAGCCAGCCTTCGACGGGGCGGGGCGGTAACGGGGAATGCATGGGGACGCACGCGTGGGCGGATTGGGTGTCCCTCTAGAAACCGGGAAGCAGTACAGTATGCTTCAGACGACTTCTGTTTTGTTACAGTTTTCCCGTTGAAACCACAGCGGAAAAGTGATTGATTGATTAGAGATTTCGGGTAGGTCAACTGTTAAGGTATTTAGTCCCGTATGTGTAGTGTATGTTTTTATCACAGAGGGAGCAGGAAGAGGAGGAGAGGTGATGATGGTGTTCCCCAGCAGAATGGCGAGATCCGGCGCCGTACTACACGTCGGCTGTTTTCCGCAACTAGGTACCTCCCACAAGCGTGGCACCGCTCCAGCCGGGACTACCTCTAAGCTTCTGACTGCTCTCCCGGCATGTGTGATAGTGTAGTGGATGAAAATATAGGAATGTGTAAGGGGAAAAGTTAGGACAAGGAAGGATAGCACGCGGTTCATCCCGTTTGTTAAGGTGGTGGTCGGCATTCGCCTGGTGTTTATTGAAGAATCCACGGAAAACTACCAATTACAGCACTCGGTCACTAGAATTCTCCTCCAGATAGAGGCTGAATTCGACCTAGCCATTGCCGAAAATATCGCCTGCCACTGTCGGGACTCAAACCCCAGGGCCTCCCAATCAGAGACACTGCAGTGACATCAATTGATACACTGAGGTACCTAAGAAGAACGGAAGTAAGAGGATTTTCCTTTTTTGTGAATTGCGTCGCGAGCAATGGCAGTGGAGCATTTATGAGATTTTGGAACCACACATAGGAGAATAGGTAAAATGCTTAGCTCAATCAGTACAGACTGGAGGCTAATAGTGCTGGAGGTTAAAGTGCGCGAACGTTTTGGAAAATGGTTGTAAGTTGGTTTGATTTGTAAATTACTTGTACTGCTAATACTGATGCTTCTTAATCATTGTGTGAAGTACTAAAAATGAGTTATTGCTAATAGAAAATATTGGAATTTAGTTCTCTCTTTTTCCAGCCTCTTCCTGGTTTATTTTGTGTCATTATACTCATTATCAAGGTAAGCGTTTTATGAAAAAAATGTTCACAACGCAAAAAACCACTTATACGTGTGATACTATTTAGTATGAAACACGCCGACGCCTGTAATTCAACCACTGAAAATAATTATTGGTACTTAGTCATTGTTCGGATTGCGTATGCACGCGCTGCACTGTGAATACAGCCATTTACGAGAACCATTATATTTAACATAAAAAGCGGCACATCAATAAAATTATTCATATTATTGTATAACAAACAATAGAGGTTTTCAGGATTGAAAAGAAATATAATATTAAATCTGCATTCTCTTTAATCAAATATCGTTTCAAATGTTTTCGTTAGAGTGTGACGATGCAATCGTCAAAAACAATTCAGAACAAAAAAGCAATTTAAGGATTATAAATAGCTTCATAGCCCAATTTACAAGACTAGAAGACGAGAATAAAAATTACAGCATCAAAACAGTCACCATTTATGTTGAAATATATTATTTTATTATTAGCGATGCGATAGCGATTTAACTTGCTGAATTAATAATAAAAAACCTTTAAATACTTATCTAAGAAAGTGTCACTATTACTATTTGTTAGAATGCGCGTTAATCCTGTGAGTAATATTTTAGGTTCAAGAAAGCCTAAAACAACATTTTATCCCGCTGTGCGCTGTACACGGTTTCTCAAACGTGTTTTCTCTGTGAAAACCAACTATTCTTTTATTCTAATAGAATTCAAAACATTACAAAGTGTGCGCACACACGAAGTATGTGCGAAAGAATTTTCACACACTGCGTTTTCCAAAATTGAACACGCAACATGCGCGGGGGTCATTCACGCACTTGTTACGTAATTACGAGGGCAGATCGGAAAGAAACGCACATTTTTTTTCCTCCGTTGGTATTACAACTGGAATGGTGAAATTGCACGACGAAATGGTGAGAAGATCGCGCTATAGAGAGTATTTTGTTTTCAAAACGAGGTCTAGCGAGTGTAGCTTGAACTTCGAAACAATAATGGCGCGTATGTTACTGTTTTGAACTTGTGAGGAGAAGAGAAGGGTACTGCGAAAAATGGGCCAAAGAGCATAATCCTAGTGAAATTCACAGGGAAATTCGTGGCGTCTAGGGGGACGTCTGAGTGGACTGTAGCAGTATCTCCACGTGGAGTGCATTCTTCCAAGAGGGCTGTACTCCAACTAAACGGACTTCTAGGAACAAGGCATACTGAAACTGGTAGCATACTGGCAGAAATGTGTTGATAAACCTGTCAAATATGTAGAAAAGTAGGTCAAAGATGTAAGCTCTTTGGTGATTTTGTGTTTTGATACCACTTAAATTTTTCATAAAAAATTTGTGCATTACCTTCCCACCATTTTTTTCTTTTTCTTTTTCTCTTAATGTAATTTAATGTTCAATGAATTAGTCAGTTTTTAAATTATCATTATTTTACCTTTATTTACAATTTATTATTTTACCATTATTATTACTATAATTGTTATAAAATGTGTTAGTTATATTACCTCATTATTATTAGTAGTAGTATTATTGGTATTAGTATTATATGTTACTGAGAGACTGTGTATTTTTATGTATTTGTAATCAGCTTCCACCGGGTTATATCCAATTGCAGGTTAAATAAATTTATCTTATCTGCCCTCGTAACTATTCTTTCAAGTGACCACCCGCCAGCCCAAAACCGCACTTCCAGAGGGAAACCACGCAGCCACACCGCCGTTCGCCTCCGTGGCATTCCGCCTCGCGGGGCCTCGCCGAGAAGAAACGGACCGGCAGCCCCGCAGCGCTGCCACGCGTAGCATTAATTTCCGGTCACGCCGATAGACGGAAGGGAGTCTCAACGGGCCGGCAATCCATCGCGGACGCCCCACCCCTTCACCACCCCACCCCCTACCCAGCAGTCGCTGCGAACGGCGTTCCAAAATACCAACCTTCATGCGACCGCTAACAATGACGAATAGACGCCTGCACGACCTACTTTTTCGCAACTCGACAAAATCGTGCGAGAAATGAAAAAAAGACGCAGACCCAGGATCAAGCCCAAAAGAGAAAGAGGACGGAAAGAGAGAGAATAAAACAGAGAAAAGATGAAAGAATTACTAAAAAAAGTTGTATCTCAACGTTCCGAGAAGGGAAACATAAAGTGATATATTATGTTAAAAAAGTAGATTTTGCCTGCTTTTGTTGGGCCGTATGAAATGAAAGGTGGATGTATTCAAGCAATTTCAGCTGCACATGAAGGCACTCGGAGGAAGATTACACCGCTGCTGAAAAAAGAAAACACGTAAAATAAATAATTGATACGTTGTGGCTCTCGAAGATTTGTAGCCTTTATTTTGGAGAACGCTTTCCTTTTTTCACAGAACTGGTGAATTGCAATTGCTTTTTACACATATGAATTGCAATTGATTTTTACACATAGCAATTGAATTGGTATGTGTAATAAGCAGTGCCGCATTCCATAGCAGCACTGCAATCCTACGTCGCCCCCGGTGATGTATAGAACTTTTAATAACATATTCTTCTGAACTGAGCGATGTGTGGTGGCTTGAGAGTCGATCGATTAGCGACCGAATACTCAATGGATGCTGTTATTTGGAGCTAATTCATTTGTTTTTGAAGATAATTTGAGAATGTTCTTCTCATTTACTCTTTAGTCCACCATACGCCTGCACTGTGGAAGGTGGCGACACGAACGGAAAAGATTTCTGAACAATCGAATACTGGAACTACAATAAGAATGGAACTACAACACTTCTTCAATGTATTTGAAGAGAAATGTTTCAAAGAAAACTATATATGATACAATAAGACGTTCTACGTCAATAATGAAATTCATCACAATGAAAGACGTAACGAAAATAAATTTATCGCAGGAACAACTGAAAATTCAGAGGTAAATCATACAGCGAGTTAGAAATTATTTTTGAAATGTTGCTGTCAGTATTTTTAGAAATAGCTCTTGGAATATAAATATTTATCAATAGTCTTACATCTGACACCATGCTATGCTAAAAGCCACCATGCGATGCTATCAGTCAAAAAAGTCTTCTATCAGTCAAACTTTGTGAATTTGTGATTTCCTTCATCAGATAGCATACTACTAAAAAGGTGTAAATTTTATTTAAAGAAGTATGGCGATTTTTCCATTATTTTTTCATTATAAAAACTCTTGCAATTTTATTAAAAATGTGACATTTGCGATCATTCCGTACACGTGAAACAAACACGAGAGATAGTGAAACTGACTCCATTGACTTCAAGGAACAAAATTATTTAACCCATTATTCCCAAAATAGAACAGTCAATATCAAGACATTTAACTTCTTATCTCAAATATTCTTTTGCGAATGTTATCACTTGAATAGATGGAGATAACATAAATGAAACATACAAGCAAGTTTTTTCATTCCCGATTGTTGGATGTCGATGTAGCCAAGATCGCTGAAGCATTGTACGTTCCCGGCGTGGGTGTATTCATAAGTTGCATTAGTCGCGACAATGGACAAGTGCTATGCGCACAAAATGATGTTGGGGTCAAATAGGCTAATACAAAATGTTCTGTAGATAGGCAAAATACCTTGCGATACATGGTCTCTCACAGCGTTTTATCTGAAGCAAAGCAATTTCGTGAGGACTCAAAGACATCATGTTACTCGCGAAAAACGCGTTAAATAATTGATACAAGACGGCCCTTGTAAGATTTGTAGCCGTTATCTCAACGATCTGTCTCCCCTTTTTCCGCTCTGAAAGGGGGGAGAGGGACACACGACAGGCCGCCCACGTCGCTGCAACGTAATAAGCGCCGAAGAAGCAGATGTTACAAAATTAATGGAGATTGATCTCTTTCGCATTTGACACTGATGTTATTACTTCCAACAGAGGTTCCACTTGTGAGCCAGCCAATTGATTTTCGAACAGTAATGCATTATGTAGAGACTTGCTTCGGGCGAAAAAGCGTGTAGCGCTCATCAAAGCTGAAGTTCACGTGAGACGAGAACTGTTTTGGTAATAAGGGTGTAATATGGCGTTTTCAAATATTGTACGAGTATTTATATTTCTGTTAATTTTGTGGAATAGATGGAGACATTTAATACTAAAAAACCAGAGTTCTTTTGAGTTGTGCATATTCATAGATTTTCTTTCCTTCCCCAAGTGAAACATTACGAATACAAAATTAATTGTCATGAAAACAAAATATTTTTCAAACACAAAAACGTTCTTATGTAAATAATTTATTTTATCTTTGAGTTATCGATTACAATTGGAAATGTTTTCCTAGAAATAATCAGTAATGTTTTCGTGTTTTATCATTGATCATTATACCTTCAATTATTGAAATTCATTATTGTGCATAAAGTCCATGGGAACCAAACATTTGGGTCGTGCGTCACATATCGAAAAAAGTTGGGAAGTTAGCTGAAACTCCTGAAAAAAAAAAGAATAATTCTATCGGAAAGAGGGAATACAAGAGCGAATTTTGGATATTCATTACATTTCGAATAATAGTTTCACATTAAAAATGCATTCTATAGAAACTTCAATTAGTAAACGAAAGCCTATATCTCGCAAATAATTTATGGCGAAATCAGATAAATTGAAAAATAATGAATCTCAGTTTACGAAGTATATGCTTTTTCATCATTGCATTGGAGATATAATATTTTCGAGTAACTCTCAAATCAAATACTTATTACATATCTTTACTTCAATTTGCGTATGTATTATTAAACTCAACACAGTCGTAATGATTCGATAACTCAAACCCCAAATACTCTTTTATTTTGATAATGACAATCTTTCAGGTACATGAAAATTCGAAGATTGAAACAAATATCGATTTTCATAACATGGACCTAAAGGAAAGGTTTTGGGTTTGGACCGTCGCCTAAATTGGATCCCACATTTATTTCTAAGCTTTTGGGCATGTGGATCATCCAAGTTAGCTCTCGTGCTTTTGTGCTTGCGTACATCGTAAGCCATTGTCTATAGAGGGAGTAAGGGAGTAATTTCCATCTTTAACCTCACTTACAAGTATACTTCATTACATTCCGAATATGCTAGAAAGACTCAAGTAGCCACTGAAGTAGCTCTGCAGTATTATCTGTTTATTATATTTGAACGAGTTGCCGAAATTGAAACAAAGGAGGATACCTTGATACGACTGGTCCATCTAGGATGGCTGGTACTTTTTTTGTTCACGTCAATAGAAAGCAATGGAATGGAATGTATATAAATGTAACGTGATACTGTGCGCCTCCTGATACTCTGGCAGGTGTAGAGAACAAATGAACCTAGTTCTAGCAACATTGAGTAAAAAAGTAATGAAGAATCCCCAACAGATGATTATATCTTTAATAACAAGAAACAATGGAACTAAAATATTGAACCAAACTATTGACAATTTTCTAAAGCGTCCGAGATACAACCTATTGGAAGAAGTGAAAAGGACAATTTTAAAGAATTGCTCATCCAAACAGCAATTATGGCAGTCAAAAAGGCAAGAGAACAGATTTCAAGAGAATGAAAAAATGAAAACTTATCTTCACATAATCACATTGAACATTGCGATTGTGGTAGATGTTTTGGGACATTTAAATAGAACGCGCGCGGAAGGAACGAATGGATTGACGGACGTTTCGCCGTCAATCGATTTTTCGGTATCAAAAACCAAACAAGAAAGGATTCTTGATTACACAATGTTTTAGAGGAAGTAATTTGCTACATATTGCAACACGATTTATCCACTGCTTCGCTATGAGGGCCCCAAAACAGACATTTTTCTGTCGAAAATTCGCCTCTATTTGCCGCAGCAGTACAATACATTTTGTGCATCACTTAAGTAGTTTGCGAGAAAGTAAAAATTGGCCAAAATTAGACAACCTTCCCTTTCACATTTACCGCTGACAATGAAATGGCAATAAAGAAAAATAAATCATAAAGTTTCAAAACGCACAACATTCACGTGTCGTGCCGTCTACATAAGAAACCCTATTATACCAGTACGAATATCCCAACCGGTAATGCTTGAAAATTTTGAAAGTGTGACGTTAGCGGTTTGATGCGTTCGTTATCAGTAATATAATTCTTGAAACTTACTTGACTCTGTGTGAGCAGCAAACACCACGCTAAATTACCGCCTTACTGCTACAGGTTTCAGGATGGCTGCATTAAAACCGTCAATGTCACGGTTTGTTACAATATCCGTTAGCTTTAACTCAGAGCTTTTACATTCAATGGTCTTCATGACCAACTAAAAGTAATTGTTTCATTTAGAGAAGAGAGATGTTAACTCATTAATCAAATTTGAAACTCTGCCATTTTGCCAAACTTTTTGAAAACTCGCGAAATCTTATTGTAATTGGATGACATTATGGCAAATGGTTAATCAAATTTGAAACGTGACACATTTGAAGATTCCCAGCGGAAATGATAAGTGGAAGAAGCATTATGTTTCATTATACAAAGAAATCTTTAAGAAAACAGCGATAATGGAATAAAAACGACAATAAATATTATTGTACTAAAATGTGACAATAGGAATTCAACTGAACACAAGTTACATACAATTCGTTTCCCGTCCATTTGCTACAAAGTTCTTTACTTACAAACCAAGGTGGAAGAGTATGATGTATATATTCTATAGCAAACGCAGGCACTTTTGTAACCATGATAAGAAAATTCAAATATTCTTCCGATGAAAAAATTCAGTAGTTTCAATACAAGATTCCAGCTACGTTTCTCAAAGAAATTATACCGTTTCGGTTGAAATAGATAGGCTACGATTCACCGCTACGAATCTTCTCCTTGTCCAATGACATTGGGATCACCCGCTGACTATTTTCCATCGCTTGACGCAAGGCGGGCGAATCGTTTCGGAGAAGAATCATCACCTCAACCCGCGCCCACCCATCCGCGCGCCACCCCGTCAGCCGCGGCGGCATTAGCAGCTGCGGAAATGAGACGATCTGCAGCAGCCACCCTCCGCGCGCGCCAGGCACTGCACCCGCCAGCGCCATCCGTCACGCACGCCGCAATCGGCGATGGCCGAGAGGGCGGGGCAGCGGAGCCGGGGACGGGATGAGAGTGGAAGCGTGAGTGGCAGGGTTGCGGAGGAGAGGATTGAGTGGGCAAAGCTGAAAGAGGAAGCGGAAAAAGAGAATGAGGTGGAAGAGAAAGAGGTGGAGGAAGTCGAGGTAGAGGAAGATGAGGCGGAGGAGAACGTGGGGCAGAGGAGAAAGAGGTTGAAGAGGATGAGGGGCAGGAGGGCATGACGGAGGAGGACGTGGCAGAGGAGAAGTCGGAGGAGAATGTGCGGGAAAAGGAGGAAGATGTGGCGGATGAGGATGAGGGGGAAGAGTACATGGGGAGAGGAGGACAAAGGAGAGAAGTCGAGGCGGAGGAGAACGTGGGGGAGGAGGACATGAGGGGGAGGCTGAAGAGGAGGAAAAAGAGGCGGAGAACGGGGGAGGAAGTCTTGGGGGAAGAAAACGAAGGGGAGGAAGACAAGGCGATGGACAGGGAAGAGGGGGAGGGGGTCGAAGTAGAAGAGGAAGATGAGGAGTACAGATGGAGGATGACGCGGTGGAAAGTGTCGGAGGGGAGACGCGATGACGGCTGCGGATTGGGATAGAAGGAGCGGCCAGGGTGCGGGCGGGGGTGTTGAGGTGAGCAGAGTATGACGAGCCCCGGCGCGCCCCCCCCTTCGGCCGCGCGGTGCCCTCGTAAATTAAGGTGTAATTTATCTAATGAAAAGCCCCGGGGGCGCGCGCTAAATCAAGACGCACCTGACGGCGCCCAGAGACACCTCCGCTCGGCGCCCGGCCTCGCGGGGATTCTCCAAACGCTCCTCGCGTCCCCTCCCCGCCCCCTGCCCCGCTCCGCCTCTCTCCCGCTCCTCCACGCCCGCCCCGCCATGCCACACCCCCTCTCCTCCCCCGCCTCGCAACCGCCCAGCCCCCATCCCGCCCCTACCCTTCCCCGCCCCCACCCCGCCCCACCTCGGACACGCCACGCCTCCGTCCCGCCCCGCCCCGTCAACGGCTCTGGACCTCTGGCTGCAGGAGGGTCAGCGGGCGAACCGCGCAAACGGCAATTTCGGACTCATTATCGCTTGTGAACAATGTATATTTTTTTAAGGTCGCTTTCTCCTAACGTCGCGTCATTAGTGTAATGGTTAGCGTATCGGGCTGTTATACCCAAGTTGGCGGTTTCAAACCCGATCGAAACCGTGGAGTTTTAAGGGCGAAAAAATCCTTCGGAGGAGAAATAAAGCCGGCTGCCCCATATTGCGATTTACTGCATGCAACAGATCCTCAAGCCTAAATGAAGCCTCTGAGCTAAATTCAAATCGCCAGTTTCGTCGTTCAAGTAATGCCTTATTTCTCCTCTACTTGGTGAAAGGAGTGTAGAGAAATTTGCGTATTCAGATGGAAGAGCAGGCCTCATGGCCTGAGTCGCGTCACGTAAAATAAGCCATCATTGAATTGAATTGAAACTAGGTGACAGCGACCAGTGTAATTACCGTTGGTTTTAGAATTTTTGGGGTAAAGGTAGAGTAACTCCCAAACGGTATACTGACACACAAAGACATCCATGCCGTGGGTGGGATTCAAATCCGTGTCCCTTCACGCACGAAGCAGTTACGCTCCTTCAGTCTTCAGTGACTTCGATTGTCGAGGCCGGAATAGAAAATGTACGCTATAATGCGAAAGAAATATTCTGCATAGCATCTTATTTTCTAATGTTGCGTTTTTCGAAAAAACAGTATAAAGTACGTTGATAGAGGAAGTGGTTTCGTGACATCTGACGTGATTTTACATCATTATAAGTAATAGTTTTATTGTTTACTATCCCTCAACCATATTACTGAACATAACATTCCAAAAGTACTGTTTCAACTTGATGATACTTTTAGCACGTGTATTTTTTCGAACAATTCTGGGAATGAAACCTATCAAAGAGAAAAAATTAACATTTACAAAACACCTCGAATTTCCGATGTTCTCACGCAACAAGCGCTCATGTTCCCACAAGCATCCAGTAGAGACCCGCACTGTTCCATTAGTGATGGTTTCACCTCTTAACCACGTTTCTCTCACTCGGTCTACCAATGCTTACTTTCCACCCTTCTTTCCACTTTTCTCCCCCACCCCCTCCGCAGTTCTCCCTTTCGTCGCCCGAATCGCCCTAACTCAGCCCGGGCGGGCGGGCGCTCGGGAATAAATTACGACTGGGGCCTCCGCGCATCCCACCCCCTCGTGTCGTCGACGCCTTCCCCCTCCCCTCCCGAAGCGCCTGCCCGAACGGCGCTCGCGAGCGGCGCCGCACATTCGCCTTGAGCTAGCCCCCCCCGCCCCCCGCCCACCCCCTCGCGGGATTTCCGCGACCACCTCCTTCGCTCCCTCTCCCCGTCTGCGGCCGACGCTTTCAGCGACATGAAATTGGCGATTGAGTGGGGTAAATACATTTTCACGAGCTAGTTTTCTTCTACCTCGATTAATGAAGGGGGAATATTATATTGAATTTAGATCATTCTGTTTAATAGTTACATGTATTTTTATAATCACATATCAATTAATAAAACGAATGTGTATAGTTAATATAAATTTGCACGAGCTAGTTTTCTTGACCTCCATTATTTACTAGAGAGTATTCTATTGACTTTAGATCATTCTGTTTAATAGATTAATAATTTTTTATATTTACGTATCAATTAATAAAAGGAATATGTGTAGATAAAATAGGTATGTAAATGTAGTGTATAACATTTATTCAGAAAATTGCTAATAAAAACGTCACCAGTAGTTTAAATCTATCAGAAAAGATGAAAGAACTCATAAAAAATTTTGAAAGAACCTGCATTACATAAAGTGTTTTATTTTAAAAAATGTGTAATTCCAGCTCAAAAAATATTAAAATTGTATTGTAAAAAAAATATTGAAAAGTTTCCCTTTTCTTAAATTTTAGACCTGGTCATCCAAATAGGGCATTCTGTTGAGTTTAGTTGACCAATTCAAGATACAGTTAGAGATGAACCCATGATGATACATGCTAGTTTTCAATGCACACTGAGATACAATGTGTGGGTATTTCTTGAAAAAAAATGGACAAAAGTAACAAAGTAAATAGATTTCGCAACGAAATGTCCATGTTAATATTTGGAACATATTATGTACATAATATTCCTCATTTTACCAAGGCACATACACGGCATGAAATGCCCTGAAATTCCCGGAAAATAGATTGTGCTGTAACTCCTGCTCTATTCAAACTACATATTTTATATTAGTAAGAATGCACACGTAAATAAGGTACAGATAGAACTCTACGAATTTATTCGTTTTTTATCCTCAGTGCCATATTTTCCAATGAAGTAAAAATAATACTTTGACTCTCGATGCCACAATGCTGCACCATTACAAACCCGATGAATAATACCAAAAAGATTTACAGTTCGGTCTTCCGTCTCATTCATGTAAGATTTACGAGACATGTTCAGTGACATTTGGTTTTCAGATTTGTCTTCCAATGAAATTCCGTACTTCAGAAACTCTTAAAGCGACAGACAATCGCGAATCACAACGCGCGCGTCCCGAAGTCCCCAGTTCGACTAAAAGCATTTCCGTCCCACTGCACAGTCTCTCATGATTTCAAATCCAGTGGCGGAAAGCCGATATCGTTCAACTTTAATCGCTCCAAATCGGCATTCGGAATCGAGTTTTCTGTCAATTCGTAGCATCGTAAACTACGTTAATGACACACTTTCGTTGTTGTCAGCTCTTCATGCATTTGGAAATGGAAAGAAAAAAAAACAATTCTGTCCAAGGTAGGTACAACTCTCGACTTTATTGGTAGGTAATTAAAAGTGTCCGCTTGCATTCGTTTACGTTTTAGGATTAACGGCATACTTTACGCAAAGAAACATTTGCTAACGTAATGGTTTCCCACGGAAATGGTCCACAAATGCTACGACGGAGGGAACTTGTCACGATACAGATTTTAGATGGGCCCTCAAAAAACATTACTCGAGCTCGAACATTTCGACAGGATTTCGAAATGAATTTTGTGATTCGGTTTCCCCTCGATTTTCCTCCGCACCCTCACTGTAAATACTATCCACGAAAATGTCTCTCAAATATTCCCCTTTTTGCCGAGATTCGAAAAAATGTTTATCGTCAACTTGCTTAATGAATGGAAAGGAAAATGAAGATTAGCAAGAAATGGAAAAGGCTGAAATTTTCCAAAGGAAATATTAGTTTTCACTGATGTGGTCAGGTCTGCAAGGATTTTAAAATAAATTATATTATTCTAATAAATCATAAAAGTATAAACGTAGTAGTATTATAATTATGTATAAGTAGAATTGTGCGTATGGAGAATTTTTGATTTGATTTATTTAGTCAAAAAACACTAACAACCTGTGTGTGACGAAGATCATCTGTGCACGTTTTTTTGAATTCCAGAATCCCTTCCCAACATTTTAACTATAAATGGTTTTAAAAACGAATAGAAGTTTTAAAAATAAAACAAACCATAAATTATAATAATAATATCATAAAACATCGCGAGATTAGCAACTTTTGAAGAACTAGACATTGTCGATCTCGAGTAATAGAAAACTTATTTGCATCGGTAAATGAACGGCAGATTTGATTTTTATGCATTGCTCACAAAATAGTAACTCACCCTCAACTCTACTGCTACCACTACAAGTAAACGGAGAGCTCAACAAAACGTGCGCATAGTGAAGCTACATTTATGTCAAGAAGCAAAACAAGGGAGGCCATCTCAGCATTTGCTCAATGGATCAGGGAAACTGGACAAAAACTGACCGAGATGGGGGTCATTGACCCGAAAGTTAAAGTACATTACTTGTTACAAACATATTCACCCGTAACCACACACGGAGTCAAATTGACTCCGCTTTCTTCTAAATTTTTATTTTATTATTTTGATGCTTCTGATATTTCCAGCAGGACTTCAGTACCTTCAAATTAACTCTTCATTGTTGTGTATGCGGAGTGTCGATTTTATACTTGATTTATCAATTTATTTCCTGATAAAAGTAGCTGTGCGCGTCACGAAGTAAGACTCCACGTCTGTATACACGTGACAAGAAAAAATATTCCTTGATATTACCAAAGGCAGGCATGTATGTAATATTTTTTATGTTATGCGAATTACATACATAATACAATAAATTGTATTTATCTTTTTTATTTTTCAAGCACTATCTTAGGCATTATCTTGGTCTTCCATTTAGCCTAATGATCTAAATAACAAGAATGGATTTTATAAAAGCCTAGCTAAGGAACTAGTTACCAAAGAATTAGAAAGAGAATTATATATCACACGTCTTCGATATGACATCAGAATTTCAATTAAGAAAATTATACGTCGAGAATAGAGGGAAACAGCAAAAGAGGACGAAAAACTACAAAAATGACTGCACTATTTGTCCTAAAAAAACTGAAGAGGAAAACAAATACTATTTGTTGCTCTAATAAACTTGGGAAGTTGTTCGTCAACAATATGAACCAATCGTAAAAGCAATAAAATATGAAAAGTATTTATAAAATATTTTAAAATGTGTTTAATCGTTATATTCGCATAAAATATTAAATCTATCTCGACTACTGGGATGCAATTAACAAGCAAGTAATTAATAATAATTATTATTATTATCTCAAAATCTTTTAAAACAATTTTCCGTTATTATAAAAGTAATTTGTATACAATGTACACAAAAAATAATTGTAAAAGTAAATTAGTAAGATATAAAACATCACGGAATCATGCGAAGACATTCCGACTCCACGTCTGCAGTTGCGTAACAAAAAATCACGTCTGCAGTTACGAGTTAAGCCTTTTAAAAAAATGTACAATACATATATAAATTAAAGCATTATATATCTTTGTTTTGTTATACAATGGAGTACATTTGGAGTACTAAGTGAGAAGTGGCTCATACATTACGGACAAAGTAGATTTTCTCAACTTTCTCAAATCACGGTCACAATTTTTCCATTCACAATTTGACAACTTTGCGTGAGTCCTGAGAACCAGAGGTCAAGTGCACTACGCACCACTGAAATAACCCATTAAGCAAATTGTTCCACAAGTAACCATTTCTCCTGGTAACATGAAAAAAAATCATTTTTTCTTTCTCCTATACGTATGTACTGTATGTGGATAGTAGAAGTTAAGCAATGCTCCGGAATATCGATTTTGGGATTTGAACGGAAATACATGATTTGGGGTCTTCTGATAACGAAAAACTTCCTTTTTTTCAAAACGTCCTTTCATCTGTCCGTCTGCCTGTCTCTATGTTCCTTCGTCCTGCGAATAATGCTAGCGCGTAAATCATTCACAGAATTTTTCCCCAATGAATATTCCCCGATCGATCTTCCGACACGTAGCTCTGAGATTTTGAAAAACATCCTTTAAAATGTGGGGGAATTAAACATGAAACACCTGAGACATTTTCAAGCTTTTCTCAAAAATGGCTCAACATTTTTATCACAGTGGAAAGTGGTAGTACAGTTAGTACGGTTTGAAAGCATTATTAGCAGCTGTACCGGCAGACTTTCGATGAAGAAATGATAAAGGTAAAAAAATGCCTCGCTTGCGGGAAGTGAATAAGCCTTCCCTCGCGCTTTAATTAGTACGGCGCTTCCCCCGCAGCATTACGCATTCCCTGTTGCCTCACAAGAAACAGAAGGGCCGGCCCTTTCATGTGGTTGGACATCGATACCGTTCAAGGGAGACCCGTCGTGCCGCGGTCAGACTGCTCGCTTTCCATCACCGGGACCGTGGTTCGATCCCCGTCCGGTCCATGTGGAAATTGTGGCGGGCAAAGGAGGTTTGCGGCAGGTTTCCTAGGGATACACTCCTTTGCACTGCCTCTCATTCCACCACCACCGCACCAGCGCAGTTCAGTTTACAGCCAGCATTGCCTCTGACTCTGCAGTGGCCCTGATTGGGAGGTTGAAGGGTTCGAGTCCCGGTGGGAGCGAATTTTCGATACTACGACGAATGCAGCCGCCGTAGGGAAGAAAGTTCTAGCGGCCGGCTGTGCTGACCGGTAATTTTTTATGGCTTCTTTGATCAATATCAGGAGCAGCATCTTCACAAAAAGAGCATCGACCACACGAGGTCTTTCCTTCCTCTTCTATATCCTAACCTCTCCCATTACTACACACACTTTCACATGCATACCTCACACTACCACACACACTTGTACACCTGTGGGAATTTTAGACGTCCGGACTGAGACGGTACAACGCTGGGGTTCCTCGGAGAGGAGAAATTCCCCCGCAAGACGACGTGTTACCTGGCGCCCGATCTAACCATTCAGCGGCGGAAGAACAACATCAACTTCAGACATAGAAAGCATGCACTATCCCAACGCGACTAATGATTCTAGCAGAAGTGTCCCGAACAATTAATCTATCAATCAACCCACCACTGCTCCATCTTCAAGCACATAATTCTTCAAACATTATTCACATCTTTATAATCATCACTACGTTTCAGCATCTGATTTATATTTTACTGTTAGTTTAGAATCTAAACAATTTTCTGTCTTTTCCAAAGTGTATCCACACGTCTACTGAAATTAATTACGTGTTAAATTCGCGATGAAATATGTACTGTCATACATACAAATAAGAAAATAATAAAAGTATAAAAAAATGTGAACAGCACACAGCAGCTCGGCTGCCGTGCTAATGAAGCAGGCGGAAGCAGGCGGAAGCGGCTGGGGACTGCGCGGGGCGGGGGGCGGGGCGTTGGGCGGGGCGTTGGGCGGGGCGGGGGCGTTGGGCGGGGCGTTGGGCGGGGAGGGGGGCGGGGCGGGGCGGGGCGGGGGGCGGGGCGGGGCGCGGGGCGGGGCGGGGGGCGGGGCGGGGGCGGGGCGGGGGGCGGGGCGGGGGGGCGGGGCGGGGGGCGGGGGGGCGGGGCGGGGGCGGGGGGCGGGGGCGGGCGCGGGGCGGGGCGCGTGGCGGGGCGCGTGGCAGGGCGCGTGGCGGGGCGCGGGGCGGGGTGCGGGGCGGGCGCGGGGCGGGCGCGGGGCGGCGTGGGGCGGGGCGGCGTGGGGCGGGGCGGCGCGGGGCGTGACGCTGGGCGAGGCGCGGGGCGGGGCGCGGGGCGGCGTGGGGCAGAGCAGAGCTCAAGGCGAGAGGCGCGAGTGGAGGCAAGTGGAGTGCGCGTTGGAGTGCGAGGTGGAGGTGTCGCCTGCTCCGTGCGCCGAGGGCTCTCGCGCAGTTGCCACGCGGGGCCGGGCAACGCTCACATGGCGACACCAGCCAAAATGCGTGCGGCGCTCACTCAATGCACTATTTTCGGGTGAATAAGGCCGTCGTTGATGCCTCTAACTTCTGGTTACTTTCGCATTCTTTAGAGATTAGGGAATAATTGTAAATGTATTAGTACGAATTAAAAACGGGTGACCTGGAAGCGAATATTTTCTAATTAATTCTTGGCCAAAAATGCTCATTTCCAACTCTATTCACAATTCAACATGTATGCGGATTCAAATATGGATCTCAGAATTGAAGAAAACGTTTGAATTTACGATAAGTTTAAGAAAATTGTCCCCATAATACGTCACACAAACATTTTTTTACAGTTTTTACGTTAAAGAAATTAATGAAAACAAATACACATTTCCATGATAAAAGCCCTTCTATCATGCGTATTTTACTTTTCTCCCTTCACTCTGTTTTGATAATTACTTCATGAATTCGATCTCGAATTTTCGGATGTGAAATTCGTGTTTAAAGGTCTTTTGAACAGTAAACTTCAACGCACATCAAGATTAATGCTACTGTTCTAAAGATGGTTTAGATTGGTGCAGGTAGCAAGAAGATCCACACAATTAGGAACATTTCTTAATCGCTGAAAGAAAGTGGCATGCAAGTATAATAGAGAAAAAAAAATTATTTAAAAATTACTTATTTATTTTAATATTATTTAACCTTTGGTAATATTGGAAAAACCCTGCTCTTGATTCAAGATAGTTTCTAGATGTATTCGGATATTATTGAGCAGGGACTCGGTGCTCTTTTGATCTAACTAATCGTCATCTCGACGATGTTCCTTGACAAACTCTTCAAAAAGAAGACAGTTCTCGCTGGCTCCCTTTAATCCTTCAGCCAACTGTTACTCCGTCCGATATCGGCCTGCTCATCCGCATCTTTGCTCCGGTGAAGGAAGTTCTTTGTCCGCGGCGCCCTCTGGCTGCGAGCGGGGAGCGTTGTCGGGGGCGGGGGCGGGGGCTGGGGCGGAGCTTCGCCCGGGGGGCCGCGCGCGACGGCTCTCTCGAGGAGGCCTTGCCCATTGTTAGCGGCATTGTTCGCGGCGCCGAGAGGCCTCGAGATGCGGTGTAGCCCGCGGGATTTAGGTCACGAGTCACCCTCTCCTTCCCCTCCTTCCCCACCCACCCCCTTGGGTTTTGGGAGGGGTTGAGGAGAAGGAGAAGAAATGGGCATCATACGGAGTTTGGAAGGAAACGACACGAGTGGGAAGAGGAAGAATTAGAAGTATCTTAGAACTTTTGAGAATCATTGGATCTAGAAGGAGGCTTTCAAGAACTTGATTGCGGGACTACATTTTCGAAATTAAAAATAATGGCTCAAAATAAATTTGTACTACTTATATCTACAAAAAAGATACTCGTAAGAAAAAGGGGGAAATAGTTGCTTGCATCAAGGCCGAAAAAGGAATGATTTTGGATGAGGTGATTACCAACCGAGGCGGAGCTGGGGTTGGTAAACTAACCAAGTCCAAAATCATTCAGCTTCGGCCGAGGTGCAAACGGTACGAGGTGCTGTATAGTTTCGGCAGGATTTTTGATACTGGCTTGATAGCTAGGTCCAATTTAGCCACTGTCAGAAGGAATATTCTAGCGGACGGCTGCTCTGATTGGTAGTTTTGAGTGGTTTCTCCGTCATCAACACCAGACGAATGCCGGACCAGTACCTTAACAAAGAGTCCACGGACCACACTGGATCTTCACCCCTTTCTTACACAAACACACCCACATGCACTGCACTAACACAATATCAGGAGATCAGTCGGGAACTTGGAGCTTGTCCAGGCTGGGGCGGAGCCCCACTGATGAGAGATAGCTGGTTGGGGAAAATTCCCGTGAGCCGACGTATGTATCGCTAGCAAGGGGAAGATCACCGCCATAAATGACCTTAGGAGTTGACGCGCCCGGAAGCTATCAATGCACCGTTAATAATAAAAACAGAACTTTTAAAATGTGGATAAATCTCGCGGAGAGTGGTGCATATTCCGCCGTACGTAGAAATTACTGACATCCCTGCTTCGCACTTTCATGTAATCCCGCGCACATTTTCGGTTTCCGTACAATGTGCGGATTTTATTAAAGATGCGTAGTTGGGGGATTATTTTCAAATGGAGAATATGACGTCAAGTTCACTCTATTGAGAAATCTATTGAAAGTAATCTATATCTACCAGAAAGTACGGTAACTGTTTAGCCTTACTGTGAAGACTTACGCTGTAGAATACATTGCATTTTTAGACACAACAGCAAAACATCTACTACCTGTAAAGGAGAAAGAAAATATTTATTTATCAACAGTATGACATTTGTCTTAGGCTTAACGGAAACAATTTATAAAACCTGATTATACATAACGTATACGTAACAATGCATATTGTACTAAAATGGAATTATTCAGTTTTTTAAAAAGATTTAAATAATAATACATCAAAATGAAATAAAGATTAAGAAGACTTCTTTAGCAAATACAATTGTCAGGGAATTTGAAATCTTGCTTTTAGTCTATTAAATAAGTTAAACGCATCACCGCCGTTAACACAGTTAAACGTTCATTAGAATAGTTTCGTCCAGTCGTTAAAGTCAAGTGTTCACACGTGCATAGAGGATTCTAAAATAAAATCAATACTCAGAAATATGCATACAACACTGCACATTAATTACAAAGTTATGGGAGAACTCTTCCACTTCACAAAAGTACCCTCCGCTCACTCGCAATTATCATCATTGATTTCACACGCTGTTATTATCTCATTTCTCTCTCACATCCTGCCATTACCCTATCTTCGCAATCTCGGACTCTTCATTACTGGGCCCGCGTGATCTGGTAGGTTACAAAAGGTCTCATGAAACTGTCACCTGTTTATTGGTTTAATTGCGTTCCGTCAAATTGACTTCATTAGGCGTGGGCGTCCTTGCCACTAACGACCGGCGGTCGTTTCCTGTTGAGTCACGAGTGGGAGTGTTTGGTTGCGTTGTTCAGGCGGAGGGAGTGGCTGAGGAGAGGATGACGAAGCAGACTTCTGGAATATCCGCGAACGATAGGATAAACGGAAGAAACGGAAACAGAGCAGGCAGACATAGAGGAGTCGGAATTGATAATGCTACTGGAAAAGACAAAGATTAGACGAAGATCGAAGATTGAAAAGAGAAGGAACGAACCGATTAGAAAAGAATGAAATTGATATTTTCCTAAACACAAATGTCCGTAAAGACTATGAAGACTACACAAAAGGTAGGGCAAATACACTGAGAGAAATGCTGTAGTGGAATGTACTAAATAAGTTTAGTAAGCGATCGTATCGGAAATACAATTATTCGTGTAGTAAGATTCACTAAACATGATTAGTTTGGTTTAGTACATTAAACAACTCATAATCGTGAGTGAATGAACAAAGAGAATTGTCAGTGGTACTATTCTTGTTTCGTAGATAAAATCATTTGGTGAGATCTACGTTTCATGTCGTCACACTTACTAAACTCTGTTTAGTAAGCACTGTTTACTAAATACCGTTTAGTAAGCGCGCGTTCTCAGCAACCTGCCCAATTGAAATGGCTATAGAACCCGTCTGAAGTGTGAGAATTCAACACTGTATATAGCATTATATGCTATATAAATGGCGAGTTTAGTATTTTACTAGTTTTCAATAATTATGTTATATTCTAAATTAATGGTAGAAATACCGTCGACAGCCGTCACAAGCCAGCAGCTTGTGTCCATAGCTGCTCTGCTAGGCTAGGGTCTATCAGGTAACCGAAGTTAAGGAAGTGCAGTCTGCGGGTCGGAGGATGGGTGACCGCTGCGGAACCCCAGTTGCTACCTGCTTGGAGGGACCGAAAGATAGCATTCCCTTTCACGTTTCCTTTAGTTATTTTCACCGCACTGTTTAGTAAATAGTACTCAATGTATTAATCAACGCAACGATTCGTATAGTTTTCTCCACTAGATGCCATTCGTCCCGAGTACGACCTGTTTAGTTAACATTACTATACGTGCGTTAGTGTGTTTAACTAAACAGCAGTTTCGTGAACTTGACTAAGCACTTCGTTCTACGAAAATCTACTATACTGTTTAGTTGAATCTATTACGTGATTAATTGTATGAACTAAACATTTCTCTCCGTGTAGAATAAAGGAAACGGTAGGCACAACAGATTTTTGAAAAATGAAGTAACAACGAGATCACGAAGCGACCACAATGCAATTTCAACAAAGAAGTCAAGTACTGTACATACGTGAGGATATACATGGAGGGAGAGGGATTCCAGATATCGGAAACTGCAGTTCTGAGGACGTAGCGTAAGAGAACGATAGCATATGCGCGTCGCGTGGTCCAAGCTGCAGGGTGAGGTAGAGTAGCGCAACAGGGGCCAGCGTAGTCGGTAGGCGGTGCGCGGCGCTCCGTGTGAACGGATGTCGATGCGTGAGGTCACGGGAGCCCCCGACTAAAATTACATCCTTTAATATGCTTCCGGCGCGGCCCCTGGCACGCCTACCGCGCACCTTACAAGTCCAGCCTTGTGTGAAGAACACAGAGGCGGCGCCCCGCAGGGTCGGGAGGGTCGCTGCGAGGGCGAGCGGGAGGCTGCGGGGCGGGGGAACGTAGGTGGGAGACGAAAGAGGATGGTGCCTGTGGAGCGGGGCGCGAGGTGGGAGGTGGGGTAGCAGGGGGAGGGGAGGCAAAGGTGGGAGTCGCGGTCGGAAGAACAGGGGAGCGGGGGAGAAGAGAGGGTGGGACGGGGAAATGGAGGCGTAAAGATAGCGGGTAGAAGAAGTGTGTGGAGGAGAGGGGCCGGGGAGAAGAATGGGTGGAAAATAGGGGCAGGTGAGGACATGGAGCCGAGAAAACAGGGGCGGGGGAAAAGAGGGACGGGGGAAAGTGGGGCGTGGAAAAGAGGGTGCGGAGATGACGGGAGGGGAGAGGATGGGGAGGGGATGAAAGGGCGGGGAAGTGGAGACGGGTGAAGGTAGAGGGTAGGAGAAGGGCGCGGAGAAGAGCTGGAGGGGAGAAAAGAGGCGGGGAGAAGAATAGGTGGGGAATTGGAGGTCGGTGAGAACACGGAGACGGAAAGAAGTCGAGGCAGGAAGGAGGGGATGTGGGGAAGAGGTGATGGCGAAGAGAAGGCAGTGTGGGGAAGGGGAGGCGAGTGAAAATACGGACCGGCGGTGGAGAGGAGGGCAGTGGAGGCGTGGTGGCCGAGGGGAGCGGGGCGGACGAGAACGGGGCGCGGCCGTGCCTGGCATGTCCGGAGGACGGGGCGGGGCGGGGCGGGGCGAGGCGAGGCGACTGACTTTAAACGGCGTAAACACTGACCCTCGTGGGCGCGGCGGGGAGGGGGCGGGGCGCGGCCGGGCGCGCGCGCGAGCACAAAGGCAAGCGGGCCGGGGCGCGAGGGCGTAGGTCGCGCGCTGAAAGGGTGCACTTTAAGCTGCGCGGGGCTTTTAGTTATGATGGATATGCGCAAAGGAACGCGCGGCGGACGGAGAGGCGAAACTCGCACGCTCCAGTTGGGTGCCGAGTTCGGTGTTAGGGGTTAGGTCGTTCTACACCACTTTGCGGATTTGCCTACGAGATATTCTGCACGAGTCGGTATTTAAAGAAACATTCCAACAATATACAATACATAAAAAATATACAGCATAATTACCTTAATAGGATCTTTTAGCCCGAAAACTGTTACCAACATCTCTGCTTTCGCATTCCTTAACTCTAGATTACAAAGGCGTCGTCTGTCAGCCGATGCTACTACTGCCGATGGCTTCTCTTAGCCCGTCTCCCTCACTCTCCGCTTCTGAAACCTCTGGTACCGTCATTGTGTGACTAACCAGTGAAATATAGGTGACCTTGTGCGCGTGTCTATTTCCGGTGTACGCCATTTCCAGTGTGCATCAACATACGTCATCCAGAAAACTACGCCTTTGAAATTACGTCAGTTTTTGGGTGTGATATTGTCTAATACTGTGAATAATGAATACGAAAATGAATGCTAAATTCCTTGTCTTGTAGCATTTAAGGGTTGCTCTGAACATTAAGCAATCATAACGGGACGACAAAGATCACACGACGACGTACAAACGCAGACATTTCTCAACGGCAATATGTGGAGAGCACCAAGCAAGTGTGTGCTGTGAAAGTCAAGATATTTAGGTGTATCTATAAAAATCTTTAAAATCGTAACTCGATATCATAGATGTTCAATCCATTAAATTAAGTATTTCATTGTAAAAATGAGTTTTTCTTAATTTTTCCCCAAAGTAGTCTGTCAGACTACGCTTTTGTAATAACGCTTGCTACAAACCCTGCTTGGGACAAATCGAATCTAGAGCTCGTGAGTTTTTGATTTTCCCGCCACCGAAATTTGGCCGCCTAATTTCCCCCAAAATCGCACAGATTGAATGTCAAAGCTCCGGGACAACGAGCTTTAAAAAAATGTTTTGTCATTCTATTCCTAGAGGGTAGCATCAATTTAGCATCATGTAGCATCATGTGAATTAAGTATAACAGATTCCACAAATAGCAGCGTCTCTTAAAAGATCGTTTGTTCGAATGAAAACCATGCGAACCGTTGCAAGTGATTGCGGTAGAATGAGTTTCCCTCTGTGGCAAGCAGTTTCGTCACCCGTCAGTACTTATAAAACTAGAGAGAGTTACTGAAAGTTAGAGAGCCGGATGGTTACATTTTCTTTGCTACAGTCATCAAGCGGAGGCGGGTGGCACGGACTTACTTCAGACACCTCACACGAAATCGGAGCTTGACAAAATGAACAACCGACAAGTGATATCTAACCTTATTATTCTTTAGTTCTCTGACAAAACTTTAGTGTTTTCATATGCTGACAAAATTCTTATTTTATGTTTTTAGGAGATGAATTCTGCGTGCTTAATTTCAGATGAGGTTAAGTCATTTACTATGGGTGTAGTATTGAGAATTATTATTTTTTAAAGGTTTGGATGCTTGATATACAAAATAATCACTTATGGAATTCTAAGCAGTATCAATGGCTGCTTGGTTCTGCTCCTATTCTTTTTCGAGTGCGTGCGTAATGTGCCCATTCGTTCGTGAAACACGCAGTACAGTATCATTTCTCGTATTGAAACACGGTTTTAACGAACATGTTCAAATATCCACACGCAACAGTGACATTTAGACATATATCAGGATTATGAAAAAAAATGTTTGGATTTCACCTAATCGAAGAACCTTGTAAAATATGAAATAAGTAATGTTTTAAATCAATCCATCGTGTAGTAATTTTTTCAAACGAATTTAAGAAGCTGATAGCTCTGTAACTTTCTTATAGATAACAACTAAACGCATTATATCACTTACTAATATGTGTTGAATATTTAGTAGGCCTATATTAACTCTTATATTTGAAACTTATTGTTACTCAGGGAGCCGGGGGAAGTATCGTTTAGGTCAAGGGAGCCGTGGACGAAAAAAAAATTGAAAACCAGGCCTTGGTATCCCAAATACACACTAAAACAGAGCCATTTGACCTCCAAGTGATGTACTCACCTTTCCCACCACTGTGCGAAGAATGCTATCTCCGTCCACATGAAGGTCATGTTGTGGAAATGCTGCAATTTGTCCACCATGTTGTTCAAGATGTTCCGCGTCTGGTAGTGGTAGTAGCTCTCGTAGGTCTTCAACCATCCAGGGTCGTTGTGGGAGTGAGGCACGAGGATAACCTGCAGACAAAAAAGAAAAAAAGAAATGAATTATGTTTGTGATAAACGTATTATTAAACATGCAGCATGCACAATCATTTTGTGACGTGGGTTCACGAAACATCTACTACGTTGTAAGTTTCAGGGTTTCAAAAGAATATATCAAATTAAGAACCGTTCGTATTCAATTTGAACATCTGTTCAGAGCAGCAATTTGTATCAACTTTCGTACGTGGGTTCCGCAATGCCAACTTCTCACGCACATAAATTATTTCTTCGGAATACTTTCCACAAAACTAAAAGAAAATTACAGAATTTCCATGTGTAGTCCTATTTTATTATTTTATTTTATACTGAAATATGTTTACTCCCTTAAAAAGCGATTTTGTTCATTTGGACGTTACAAATTAATGTTGAGACGCTTGTCCTCTTCGTACGTTTTTGTCAAGAACTATCACTCACACTTTCGAATGATTAACTTTCAGCCATGTAAATGTACATTCAACTAGATAACATCGGAGATAATGTTTTTAAACAGCGTGTACGTACTTTCATTACAGGCTATGTATATACCTGAAAAAGGCGTACAAAATATTAAGAAAGGTTTAACAGTAACGTATCAGTATGTGTAACTTTTAAAATTCACGGTGATATATTGTAGTAAATTTCAAGTTTCGCAAACAATCATTTCCACAGCTGAGGGACCCACCCAACAAGATAGAAATCTATAGTGGCGATGTGACCGCCATTTTTGAAGATTTTTGAATGGAGCGAATCCTGTGATGAACGTAGTGACGCGATTCCAATTGTCAACTGCTTCGAAGAAAGAGTATTCACAGGAGATGTAAAATTTAAAAAAATGTTGCGTAGATATAGTTGAAATTAATTTAAAGATTTAAGTTTTAAGTTCGTTCGAGTTATAAATTAAATTTCTGTATATTATTCTTAGAATTCGTTTAACTTTAAGAGTCGTACAGTTCTGACTATTAATCTCCGTTATTAAAACAAAGTTGATATCTAGGAAAATATCGTGACTAGCAAAAATTTGAGACCAAATCAAGGTCTCGAAAACGTCGATATGAACAAAATATTTTAAGAATCTTTTGAGAACCGTTTTATACATTATATTAAAACTTCCTACACAATCTTCACACCACTACCAAGACTGCCGATAGTAAATCTGGCCTAACAATTGAAATTCACAATGCAAAATTAAAGAACATAATTCTCTTTACTCAGATAATCATTATATAAATGTTTTATGCCATATCATTACATCAATTATCATTATATAAATTTGTATGTCGTTTTTATTGGTGTAATAAGTCGCCGAACAACAGGAGAGCTTTTTATGTCACGCACCTACAAATACTGCAATAAAATACGCAGAAAACGCCTAATTTTAACCGAAAACAGACAGCAGCCGGTGGTTCCTTTCGCCAACTGAAAACATGGCGACCAGTAGTACACAATGTTTCAACCACGAGCGCTCGATTTCTCCACCAGATAGCGACTGAATTCGACCTAACTCACAAGCTAGTATCGAAAATCCTCCCTCCGCCGGAACTCGAACCCGGTGAGAGGCTCTGCAGTGACATCAGTGGATGCAATGAGCCACTTCTCTCGCTAGACAATGAAACACATACGTGTACTTCTCAAATCTTCACTCACTGGAGGAATGACGTACCCGCGGTAGAGAGCGTCAACTTCGCGTAGACATTCAACGACTAGAAGCTGCAGCAAGGCGCGGCCTGGCTGCTTCGGGGCAATGAGGCACCTTGAGCCCTTGGGAGAGGCGTGGGCCAGAGGGGCCCAGAGGGGGGCAGTGGAGGCAGAGGGGGCAGAGTGGGGGCTGAGTGGCGCCAAAGGGGGGTAGCGTCGCTCCCTTTCGCGCCGGCGCGGCGCCGCGAGAGCGAAGTATCAGATATCTAATGACGGCGGAGAGCATGCAAATTCCCGCTGGTCCTTGTCTCTAAGCCCATAAAACCACTCGACGCTCCGCGGCGGAAGGGAGAAGGGAGGAAAGGGGAGAGGGGCGCAAGACCTTTTCTCCGCAATCGCGCCCCCGCCGCCGACTGAAAATGCTGCCAGAAAATGGAGGGAGTGATGGAGGAGAATGGGCGGGGAGAGTGGAACACTCAGGGCGAAAGCGTTTCGTCTGAGGGTTGAAATGGCGCAGCTGAAGAAAATGCGGGAGTGGTATCGATTGATTTTTTTAGAGCAAAGACACAAAATTTTGCTAGGAGTCTTAAAATTCTTATTTATTTAAAGTTATCGTTTCGTCACTCTCTAGTAGCAATGGACATAACAGTTTCTATTTTATCGCGGAAGGATAAGATTTCAAATATTAAATTTAACTCATAAGTATCAAGAACACTTATTTTAAAATTCCGTTTACGCGATGCTTAAGTAAACCAGAGAGGGTAACTAATTATAATAACGTAATTAAGGTACGTGGCGCTGAATACTCAGCACTTTGGACGTGTTTTCTGCTAAAACAGTGGAGCTAAATTATAGAGGCAACGCTAAGGGAATGTTCCTAACGTAGCGTCAGACAATGCCAATGTTCATCTCAAGCCGGTATCACGAGAAAAACGTTTTCAAAACCGGTAGCAAGTTGAGCGATGTACTTGGATCATACGTCCACAAAGGCACGGCTGCGGAGCATTAGGTCCACATGGACGGATAGGCAAGTGCACAATGAAACTGCAGCCCCAAGTTGGGAGATTATACTGCGCCGGGACCATCTAAGGGGGGTGGGGGTGGACGTAAAGTTAGAGCGGGTCAGGCAAAGCACGATGCTGCTGAAGCGGCGCGCGGCAATAGCATGCAGAGCAGCGTGAGGGATGACAGCGATGGAATGCGAGGTGCAAAATACAGCGGAAGCGCGAACTATGCAGGAAGCCGGGAGCAACTCGCCGAGCAAGGGCGCCTGCGCCGCAGACGAGGTGTGTGGCTAGAGAGATAACACAGCGGGCGCAAGAACGACGCTGGGAGAATTTGTGGAATCACTTTGTGGCCGCGCGGCCCACTTCCGCGCGCGCGCCGTTTGACTGCGAGCCCCGCGCTGGGGGCCCTCGGTTAAACACAACTGGGCCAAGCACGCTGCAACGCCCTACCTTGCATTATCTGCTCGGCTGTCCGGGCGGCGCCGCGTCCAAGGCACGGAGGCCAAAGTTTCGGTCGTCATGCTCCGACCTTCTTCAGGGCGAAATACGCGAAGATGGACTGCGCACGGGTTTATGTAGATCTACATATTTTTATAAAGATAATACAGATTTATATTTACATAAATATTTATATTTAATTTATATAAACCCTTGCGCAGTGCATCTCCGTATATGTCGGCCTGAGGAAGGTCTCACCAAGACGGCCGAAACATTGGCAATTGCGTCTAGGTAGCGGCGTCTCACGGGCAGCCGAGCAGATACCGACTCCTGCAGCCTACCTCTTGTTTACGCGACGTTTGACAGCGAGTTCTGCGCTTGTGTTCTCGGTTCAACACAACTAAGCACGGTGCAAATGCCCATAACACGGTAGTCACTCATTTTCTGGGACACTTTTTCCTGATTATTCCCGGTTTTCTAGAATAAAAAAGTCCTGATAGGTTTTTAATTACATATTTTAAAGAAGATACAGAAGACTATTTGTAATCGGTCGCCTTTCTGACTTCACTGTGCGAAAGTACAAATTAACAATATTTTCTCAACAAATAAAACTGATGAACAATAAAGCTGTAGGAATGCTTAAAATGAATAACATCTAGTTTCATAAGCCTCTTAAATTTTCTCTGACTTAAAACAATTCTTCTACAAATTCCCTACTTTCGCTGCCTTTTCTGAACATTAAAATTCCGTGCTTTTCCCGGTTTTTGCATGCTTTTCAGAAAGTGACCACCATGTCTACCTTACACACCTTACCCCATCATATTTCAAGACCACTAATTCTTGTCGCACAAAATACTTACCAAATTGTTTTAGTTTGAAGCTACATTGTAATAGCGAATATACTCATAATTAAGTTACTACGAACAAAATTTCTTCAGGCTCACCAAAGGAGTGCAATAGAAAATATGCAGAAATTCTCTGATAAACTGGAATCTTGAAAACATAGATATATTGAATTTAGATGTATTCATTTTCTGGTCCGCCACCGTCGGGAAATTTTGGACCTCCCGGTCAGAGTTGCTGTGGACGCAGCGGAAGGACTGAATCGGATCTAAAACTAATATACATGTATATAATATACATATACACACATATACATATATACATATATATATATATACATATATACATACATATATGTATATATGTATACATACATATCTATATATATATACATACATGAGAGGCGAGATTCCCCATTCACTAATACCCAGGTGGAGATTTCGACGCCACGACGGCAAAGCGACACTAACCAGATTCGCTCTCTCCGCCTCCATCGCTGCCCCTGCCGCGACACCGGGGCACCGGGCACCAGGCTAATGAGGCGCCATTCACGGCCCATTGAGCGCTCAGAGGCTGCCCCCCCCCTAGACCCCTCGTGCCAGCCGCGCCGCGACAGACGCACAGCGCAACGGAACGACCGCTCAGCGCACTTCAATAACCTCTAGCAACGCCCGTGTGAGCGATGTTTTTGGAAATGCTGACATAATCCAATTGCGTCCTCCATGATAATCCAATTGTATGGAGCGGGGGCAGTTAGCAAGCAAGATTTCTTGCATTGACACTTTCGTGGTAATTCGGAGGAGAATTTCAACAAATTACTTAATACCTGTATTTTCTGAGCTACGTCAATGGTAAGTATTTTGTATCCTAGTTTGAATTCACCCTGTTCACAGTATAATATTCTTAATGCATACATATTAGCTTTACTTCACCTGTCTCTTTAGACCAAACGCAGTAAGTTTCAAGACGCAGATTCTCCATACAGTTGCAATATTGGTAACTTCTACATCTGGCGGACGAGGTTTGGGAAAGGGGTCATTGCCCCCTGCAGTAGATTGACAGCAATACGACGATCACTGATAGCTATAGAAAGTTAATCTGGGATGGATTGGCCATCACATACGAAATAATTCTCGGAAGTCACGAAAAAAAGAAGATCGGAGTACCTATTTCTAGAATTCATACCTAAACACTGTCTTCAACGATCGCAGTCACCCACGATCGCAGTCCCCGCAAGTCTAAAAAAAAGTAAAGACTAGAAATTATCTTCTCCAAGTTCAATATGTCCCAATAGCTCTGCAGTCATATATGAACCCCACAACTACTCGTTACAGACATTAACATTATTACGGCAATAAAAGGCAAATGCCAACCGAGACTGTCATTTGTGAGGTATGTTATCAGATCTGTGCCGTTCAATATTTCTCGTAATACCATCTTCTTAAAAGTAAAATTAATATTTACTTTATTTCTATATTTACTATTATTGCCATCTTTAGCTACAACTTTCCAGGTTGTCCTTAATGGACAGTGACCTATTTTCATTTATGGGTACCGGCCATTAAGAAAGGCTTTTCAATTCTCAGCTTGTTGCGCCAATTCCATACAACAGTTCTGCATTACGAAAACCCATTTACAGCCATTCACTTTATGTATTCAAATGCGCCATACATTTAACAGCTTTTCGAAATCCAGGTCTTCCTCAATTCCTGGGCAATTGCTCCTTGCGTGCCGTTGCGGCAGCGGGTGACGCGGTGGCGCGATGGCTGTGCCCACGGCCGCGTCGCGACGCCACACGTCGCCCCCTGCGAAGCGCGGTTGCGGCGTCGGCGTCGGCGTCGGCGTCGGGTTCGTTACGGCCGCTAATGGCGGCGAGAGGCCGCTCTGGTTACGCGCCCCCGGCGCTCTCCACGCGAAGCGACGCGACGCGACGCTGGCGCTAATGGAATAACGATCCTTTCCACGTACGCCGCGCCGCGCCACGCCGCGCCCCGCACCGCACCGCTTCACCACGACCAATCCCACCCGCTCCGCCCCGCTCCGCCCTGTACCGCCCCGCCCCGCCCCTCCCCGCTTCACCCCGCCACACTCTGCCCCGTCCTGCCCAACTCTGCCTCGCCCCGCCCCACTCTGCCCCGCGTCGCCCCACTCTGCCCCGCGTCGCCCCACTCTGCCCCGCCTCGCCTCACTCTGCCCCGCCCCGCCACACTCCGCCCCGCCCCGCCCCGCCACACTCCGCCCCGCCCCGCCACACTCTGCCCCGCCCCGCCCCACTCTGCCCCGCCTCGCCCCACTCTGCCCCGCCTCGCCACACTCTGCCCCGCCCCGCCACACTCATCCCCGCCCCGCCCCTCTCTGCCCCGCCCCGCCCCACTTTGCCCTGCCCCGGCCCGTCGTGCCACGTACCGTCTCGCTCCTCCTCGATTCGCCCCGCCCTGCTCCTCCGCTCCCCCAGCTCCTTCCCTCTCCCCTTGCCCTTTTCCACCGCGGCCGACCTGTCCCTTCTCTCCCACCCGTCCGCGCCCAGCCCTTCCCTCCCCGCCTGCTCTGCCCACCCGCGCCGCTGTCGTCGGCGAGGCGCGCCCCCCTGCAGGGCGCTCCTCGCAAAAAAAGCGCCAGCGGTTGTGAGCTGCGAACGCAAACATTCGGCGGCCACCTGATGTTTCAATTGGCAAAAGGGAGGCCACCGCGCGGCGGGAGAGGCCTCTTTATCCTCGCAGCTACGAACAGTCTGCTAAACCACACCACGTGCTTCTGCACGTCTGATTAGGCGACGTCTTGTAATGACCCGTTCGGAGAAGAAGAGACGTTTTGCTCAGTACTGTTCTCCTGTTCTTTTATCGACATTTACGACACCCCTATGATTACAATACAAAATATTTGAAACAACATTCCTCAATACCAATTCACATTTTTTAAGGAATTCGATCGAAGAATCATCGTTTTGCTCTTTAATCAGTTATTATTCAAATTTTGATTCGCTGGTTTTGTTATATAGCAACATTTTACATCAAAGATCTTCAGTGCCTAAATCTTTCTTGTTTCTTACTGATATAAAGGTATCGAATGTGCAGAATCTACTTGGTTGTATATAGCGATCAAATTTTCCCAGTTTCCAAAAACATATTGAAAGGATATATCTTGTTTATTCAAAAATAGGAATCTCAAGGGTAGTTAGTATAAGGAGATATTCTGGAAAACATACTCGTAGTACGAGGGCTGACAATAAAGTAAGGTCTCCAATTTTTTTTTTTCATAGAAAATGACATTTATTTACAAAAAGCGATACACCGTTGGAAAGGCCAAGGTCTTGGCTACTTTTCTACATAATCGCCATTTTTTTCCAACACCTTGCGCATCCGCACGATGAACTTGTCTATGCCGGCAGAATACCACTCTCCGTCCGCCTCGCGCAGCCAGGTGTTGACCTCTTTCTGAACCTCCGCGTCACTATCAAACTTCTTCCCTCCGAGATGTTTTTTCAGGGCGGGGAACATGTGGTAGTCACTTGGGGCCACGTCGGGACTATAGGGAGGGTGATCGATGATTTCCCAGCCAAATTTCTTGAGCAGGTCAAGGGTAACGTTGGCTGTGTGCGGGCGCGCGTTGTCGTGGTGAAATTTCACTCCTTTGCTCAGCAATCCCGGGCGTTTGTTTTTTATGGCACGACGAAGCTTTTCCAGGGTCTCACAGTACCTTGCTGCATTGATAGTGGTTCCCCTTGGCATGAAATCCACCAACAATACCCCGTGGCGATCCCAAAACACCGTAGCCATCACCTTGCCGGCTGACAGTGTCGCCTTAAACTTTTTGGGTTTCGGAGAATCGCTATGGCGCCATTGTTTGGACGACTCCTTTGTTTCGGGTGTGTAGTGATGAGCCCACGTTTCATCCCCCGTAACAAACCCTTCCAAAAAATCATCGCCTTCCTCTTCAAAACGGGCCACAACTTTGGTCGCACATTCCACGCGCCGCTTCATGTGGTCTTCGGTCAGCTGTTTCGGCACCCATCGGGCAGAAACTTTGTGATACTGCAAGTTGTTCACAAGGATATGACGGATTGTTTCGCTGCTACACACTCCTCCAAGCTTCTCTTCCAAGTCCCTAATTGTCGCACGGCGGTTTTTGAGCATTTCTACCTCCACTTTCTTGAACAATCGCATCCGAGACCGACGGTCGGCCACTTCTCTCCTCGTCGTGAACATTAGTGCGCCCGGAATTGAACTCGCGGCTCCACTTACGCACGTTTTTTATGTCCATACACTTTTCCCCGTAAACTTCAACTAGTTGACGATGGATTTCAATAGGTGTCACCTTTTTCGCACTCAAAAAACGTATTACAGAACGCAATTCGCACTTGGACGCTGACGCGAGGGGTACCTCCATCGTTGACGGCTGCTCAGCCAAGACTGAGCGGTCGGGGAAGCCTCACCCAGCAGCAAAGTGGTAGTGGGGGAACCAAGGAACACGGCGGTGTTGCCAGATTTTGCCTAGCGCGTGATCCGGCGAAGTTGCAGCGTTGGAGACCTTACTTTATTGTCAGCCCTCGTAGTTACGTAAATAAGTTACTTCATTTCATTTAAAACGAGTGGTCCTAGAGCAGCACATCGTGTTATTTGTAACAGTTTTATTAATTGCGGCTGCCGTGCGAAATGTTTGCACATTAGATCTAGATTATCGCCAGCTGCAAACAAAAGGTTACTTCACTTACGGATCATGTCATTCATCCACATACACTCCTACGAGTGTACAACCCGAAAAATATTTGCTGGGGCAAGAATTAAACTGCAGGACGTTGATTTTTGCATTTAACGTGTTATCCAGTTTACCACCACGAATAAGAGTCGGTTGAATCCCTGACGAGTCCATAAACATACGTATCATTAATTTTTGATAATTCTAACGTTTAATGAAAACGACAAATATGCCATAAAAACGAATGTACTGTGTATAATGTACTCTGCTACAGTACTAACTTTATAAAATGTTTAAACAAAAAATTTGGATCTGTTTAGAGTAAATTTTGTTTAATTGTTAACGGAAAAATTGTCACGTGTTCACATAAAATAAACCAAAAACTACTAATATTAATAAAATCTTGAAATGACTAAGACATAATATTACTAATATTCACACAAAAAAGATGTACACAATTTTAATTTTGAAGTGAAAGAACAAGTTTACAAAATTATAATTTTCATAACTTTAAACATTTTAATAAAGGGCATACCTGCAAACATACTTAATTCTATTTAAGTAAACAAATAAAAGGAAAACATACAGCCCGTTTAAAAAGTCAAGTGAATTTCATATCAATAACCCCTAAAATTAAAATATCCGAGTCAAATTCGCAGGGTCTCGAGTTTGCCAGATCGATCAGCGAATAGTAATTTTTTGGAAAATCGTTTTATATGTTACCCTCACGACAGATGTTAAACAAAACAATTTTCGAGTTTAAAGGACTCACCAAAACAGCTATTTCCGTCAAGTTCACTTTGAGTTTATGCAACATCACATTTTCTTTACTCAGTATACATGACAAAAGTTCTCAAAAACGCGGAATGATGCATCCTTTTAAGAATCGAAACCACAGTACTCGAACAACTTTCTAGAAGAGCTATTCATCTTAGAGTTGTCAACGTGTAAGAAAAGCCAATATGCCTAGGTGAATAAAGCATCTCCTCTACATTTTTTTTACCAAATTGGAAAGCCCTAGGTCCATGTTGAAGGCGAACCACAGAGCAGGGTTTAGCCATTGACTAAATTGTGACCAGCACACTGCGCACATTTTTCTTGACTCACAATTTCAAGCGAATGAAGCGACAGATGAGGCATGAGTATCAACGTGTACCGTGCGACCGATCCCCGATCCAATCCCCAAATACAACATCCAATCTCCCGCTGGCGGCGACGTGCAGGTTCCGCGGGCGGGGACACATGCGCTAAGCGCGCGCCCTCATCTCGCCGGGCGCCGGCGCCGCGCCGCGCCGCGCCGTCCGCTCAGAGTAAACACAACTCGGCGAACGCGCTGTGTACTCTTCTTTGGCAATCTTGCTCCGCATCGGACGCCACCGCGTCGCGCCGGGTGGCGTGGCGCCGCCGCGGCGGTCGCGATGGGGAGGGGAGGGGCGGGACGGGGCGGGGAAGGGGATGCGGGATGGGGCGGGACGAAGCGGGAGGGAGTGCGGGGCGAGACGGGATGGGCCGGGATGAATCCGCACCGGTCGCGTGGGGGCGGGGCGGGGCGGAGCGGGGCGGGGAGGGGCGGGGCGGAGCGGGGCGGGGTGGGGCGTGGCGATGCGGGGCGTGGCGGAGCGGGGCGGGGCGTGGCGGAGCGGGGCGGGGCGAAGAGGGACGGGGCGGGGCGGGGAGGGACAGGGCGGTGCGTGGAGGGGAGGGGCGGGGCGGGGCGCCATCGCGGCGGTTGCGTAGGGGCTGGGAGGGTGCGGGGCGGAGCGCAGGCCGTCAGACGCAGCTGCTTCCCGCGTCCAGTGCCCGTGTCAATACAGACGGCGCGACGCCGCGGCGACCGCACGCACAGTGGCCCAGGAGGCCTTCGCCCCGTTGCCAAAAGGATACACATTTCGCCAGATGAAAGCATGCTCAACTGGAATTTCCGAATTTCAGCTTTTCTTTATTTCGCAGTTCTAAACCTATAATCCCCCACGGGTAGCTCACTGGTAAGCGTGCTCGCTTTCCATCACACGATCCCGAGTTCGATTACCGGTCGGGACAGATTATAATGTGCGATTTCCTTGCAATGTCTCGGATTCTGTGGCTCTGTGACGTCGAGAAAGCACATTTCTCAAGTTGAGAAGACCAGAATACGGCGGAGGGTTGTGTATGTGCCACCCGCGCGTACCCCTCAACACATGTCCACAAGACCGGGACGCCGCAAATAGGCCTTGGCCCCGTCAGACGCTTGTTGTGGCAGTACAGACAGACAAAACTATAATACGTTAATATTTCCTGGCACATCATCTGCTGTAATCATTCGTCCCCGTTAGTTAAGTGAATGTTTTTCCCGGGAGATGGGGTGTTCCTCTTCCGCTGGATAGCGAGATCCGGCGCCAGTGTATTGATCCTCTTGCCGGGGATTTCTAGTATTTTTCACAGCGGAGTACCATCTCAACCGGGACAAGTTGTAAGCTTCCTACTGGTCTCCCGACATGTGTGGTTGTATGGTTGAGCGCATGTAAGTGTGTGTAACGGGCAGGATAGGACAAGGAAGACGAATGGAACATAGCGCGCAGTCCGTAGCCCGTTTGTTAGAGTACTGCTCCGGCATTTGCTTCGCATTATTTGGTCGGGGAAACCATGGGAAATTACCGATCAGATCAGCCGTCTGCTAGAATTCTCCTTCAGACAGCTGCTGAATTCTACCTAGCTATCTAGCTAGAGTCGAAGATCCAACACAGTTGACTGGAATCCCGGGATCTCCCACTCACAGTCACTGCATTTGTCTCTGAACGGCAATTATCTTCGGGAACACGAACTGCACCTCATAAAAACGTCGCGCACAAATGAACTCTACGCGCTAACAAACAGTACCTCAAAAGAACGACGAAGCGTACGCTGCTGGTGAGTCAGGATTAATTAAATATATTCGTATAAATATTTTCCGTAAATTAAATTTCTCTGAAGGTGGTCAAAGGTGGTGGTCAGAGGACTAGTGTTTTAAAAAATGAGGGAAATACGGGGACAGATATAGTCTTTTTCTATTACATCCATTGAATGCAGCAGGAATGTAGTTAATTTGCTACGAAAGAAAAAAATTGTTCAGTCCAATCTACAGTGAGCGAGTATTTGTTTTCAGAAATTCGAGAAAGGAAACCAATAAAAACAACTGTGTTAATACAAAATTTTCTAGTCACATTAAATCATCATTCACGCTCTTTTGTGCACACCTTTAAACTCTACTCACCGATAAAGAGGATTTTTTTACAGGATACGATGAGATGATATATTTCCCCTTAATTTTTTTACTTAGTTTTGAATAATATGTATACCCTGTTACAGAAATATTAATATTGCAAAATTTTGTTTACAAAAGTGTGTTGTCACTCGACTCATCAGAAAGATTCACATTGTGATTCGTTTGCTGACCTCGGTCTGTTAAGTTCTAGACTTTTTTTAGTACGTTTTATTATCCTTGTTCGATAATAGTTCTAGCTTTAGCATTCTTAAAGGTCGGTAGCACATCTTGAATTCTTTAAGTTTCATTTCGATTTGATTAAAATTCTATGCCACTCATTTTTGCAATCGACATCAATCAGTAAATTATCTACCGCGTATTTAATAAAATATTTTAAAGAACTAATTGCTTCTCACTAAGGTAAGTAAAGTTCTGAAAAAAACTTTTGCTTGTTTTTATTATTATTATTATTATTATTATTAATTTCTCCGGCTGATGGTTCCTACCTAGGTAACTTTTGTTTCTACTTTCTATATTTTTTGTAATATTTTTAAGAATTTTTTTGGTCGGGTTTTTATACACACAAACTTGGTTTATATATTTCACACTCATGGAAGATATAATTTTGTTCATACACTCCAATGAGGAGGAAATAAGGACGTAAAATAGACAATTAATATAAAGCTCATCCTTTACAACCAAAACTAATGTTTTAACGCTTGGCCTTAATGTCTTGAATTATTTTATCAATTTGTTTTCATATACCATATTTTGATTTTTTTCGTAAAATTATACATTTATGTATTTTCATTTATTTATTATTTATTTTATTCATCAGAATGTAAAATAATACTAAAATGCTGAGTGCTTTTAGGACTGGGAAACTCTCCTATTTTCATTCATCTCAGTTGACATGTCCCATAAAAGCTGTGAGTGTGAATAATGCACATCGGATTTCACATTGTATAAATACTCACTGAGAATTATTAGTGAATAAAAAATAAATAATAAATCATTCTGGGCCGGTCCGAACAGCTAAGATCGAAAAGACAGTAGTGCCGTGGCGATCTCTGACGGCAGGATCGCAGGTTCGAGTTCCGCCTCGGACATGGATGTGTTTGTGCCGTATGTGTCTGTATGTGTAGATCGTCCTTTCGCCCCTCATCATCATCATTTCATCTTCCTTACCCCCAGGGCTAACAAACCTGGGTAAAAATCGGATCCAGCTAAATGCTGATCCCTTGAAAAATTACATGCAACTGCTATCGAGATAAAAAAAAATTGAGCCCCGGCATATGCAGGGTGCATGCCCACGTTGTCCAAGGTGGCCTATTCGCGGGAAAAAAAGAACAACAAACAACAACAACATAACATTCTGGAACATCGCATGGAAGTGTGCCCGTGCAGAATCCCGCGCCCGCCAGTGTGTCGGCTGCCGCGGCGGTGGCGGCGGCGGCGTCGCGGGCGAACGTAATTTTTGCGAGCGCGCCTCGCGACTTTTAATAATGCGCGAGCTGCGTGGTCAAAGATTTTCATTACGCGAGACATTTAATAAATCCAGGCGCACGTTGATTATTTCGTCCCCTCGCGCCCTCCCGCGCCCCACCCCCGCTGCTTCTCCGCGAAATACGCCAATGCTCCGCGCGCCGCCTGGCGACGTGCTCGAGAACTTTGCCCCGCTCCGGAGCTCTCCCCGCACACTGGGTCCAAATCGGGCGAAAGGCACGCGTAGAAAATGCGGACTTCCATGATTTTTTTTTTGGAGTTACAGAGTGGAAAAGGAGATGCATTTTGAGATGGAGCTATACTCTATACGTAATTAAATAATACAAATTGGAGTCACTAGCAGCTTCGAAATTACGCTGTAGTCGTTAAAGATGTATTGCATTACTTAATATAAGAGTCCCTGGGACAAAAGGAAACATACATTTTCTAGAGTATATTATGTGTAGAGCTACTCCTACTATAAACCTGTTTAGGTGGCTCAGGATATCATTTGATGTCACTGAAGCGCTTCTGATGGAGAGGAACAGAATTCGAGTGGTGGTAAATTTTGGCAGAATGACTGTGGAAGAATTTTCGACATTAGCTACATAGCTAGGTCGAATTCAGCCGCTGTGTGGAGGGGAATTTTAGCAACCGGCTGCTCTGTCGGTAGTTTTCCGTGGTTTCTCAGAGCAATATCAGGCGAAAGCCAGAGCAGAACCGTTACAAACGAGTCATGGACCGCGGGAGATCTTTCCTTCCTTTTCTTTGCTCTATCCTTATCTCTTACATACGTGCACACACTTCCACACATGAACTACATTACCACACTTGTCGGAGTCCCGTCGGGAGCATGTTCTGGGTGGTGTGGTGCCACGCTGGTGGGAGATACCTGGTTGGGGAAATCCCCGCAAGCCGACGTGGGCCGGTGCCGTATCTCGCCAGCCAGCGGGGTAAGATCTCCGCCACCTCCCGCGATAAAACATACACTACACTTACGGGGCTAATGACCATAGTTGACGTGGCCAGAAACACTAGTCAGTAAATCAAAATCAATTAACAAACGGTATGCTTTGCAGTATCTTGAAACCGCGCTGCTTCTGCTTCTCGGCTTGGGCCCCCTTGCGGCCCACTGCGAGTTCTCGCCGGGCAGGCGGCGGCGGGGCGAGCCAGCCCGCACGCGTACCCGAACCGATACCTCCAAGTTTTAATATTAAAATGCTCGAGTAGCAGCGCGCAGGCTAGACGCATCGCTTTCATGTCCAAAGCCCGTTGCGTTATTAAAACATACTTCGCCTGCAACTTCCTCGCGGGTAGCGCTTCGCCTCCACCGAAAGGCCCTCGGCGCGAGCGGCCCACGGCTTCAAATTTAGGCTCCTTGCTCGCGAATCGTGAATTTCCTGCGGGAGAAGTTCCTCTCCGGGGAGGCACCCGCCTCGCTGCGCCGCGTGCAAAAATATTACTTTACGCGGGGATACTCGCTGCGCGTAATAAACGGCGCGTAAAAACAGGAAGCGAAATCAGGGGAACGAGTTTTATGGTCGGGGGCCTCCTCGCGCTTTGACTATTTTGGCGAGACATTGCTTTTAAGCGCGTGCGGAGAAGTTTGAAAACGAATGTTTTGCATTTTGAATTCAGGAAATTATGTTTCCGGATAATGGCTTTGCCAAACTACTTTAATACGAAAGCTCTTAGTAATAAGTAAATACGAATACTAATGTCATCGAGTATCAGAATTTACTTTTATTTGTATTCGAAATAATTAATTTCCTAATCAGCATTACAATGAATAGTTAGATCACAAATACTAATACACGCGTCATTTATGATCTCATGCGCTCAACATTCACGGTTGGTTTTTGAAGTCTTTTTCAATATCTAGAAAATAACCAATAAGTATACGGAGTGCAAAGTGACAAGATAATTTTTGTTCACGAAACTCTAAAGCAACAAGATATTATTTATGTATCAAAATCCAATTCACCATTCGGTACTCTTTCATCACTCATTTACAATCGAGAAAGAAACAGTAGAAAGTAAAGCATGCGGAGAAATGCAAATGCTGACGGATTTTTCATGCATGCACCTTTCTTTTCCATGAGTTGTATCTGAGTGGAGTGCATTGTTCACTGCATTTCGAATACGCAATTTCGCATATGGTAATTAATTAGTTAAATATGTTCCTGAAAACACGAACATTTGTCACAATTTTTAGGCACGACCGAGGCTTAAAGAAAGAAAGTATATTTCACAGGTACTTTATTTTTTGTTTTTGTACAGGATTACATTTGAATTGGGTAACTGCATAATGGAGATTTACTAAACCCATTTTTACTACCTGCAACCATCGCAATATTTACTGCAGCACAATACAACCGCTTTTATGCATGACATTTAAAAATTCACGAGTCTCAGGGAAGTTGCAATATTTTAATTTACCTACCCAGTCGTCGAGACTTAGCCGTAAACAGACCGATAAAGTAACCACAAGCATGAAACAACGTTAGAGTACGAAACATTCGGCATCGCAAAACCGAAAAAAAAAAGAAAATTCCATTTCTGCCCCGGGCCCACACATGACTTCCGCCGCATTCGCGGCCGCACCTCATTCATTCAAAATTAAACTGTTCAATATGCAAATGCGGCTTCGTCCGCGGCAAAGGCGGTGGCGGCGGCGGTGCCAAAGGGATAGGGAGAGAGGGCCAAGGCTGTGGAGACGACGGGGGAGATGCTGCAGAGCGGGCGCTAAGGTTGCCAACAATGTTCATGTCAAAGGACAGGACACTCGATAAGCGATAAAAAAATTGTTTCTATAAATAATTAAGTTAGACTAACATCAGCTCTATTTCTTGCTTCTCTCCATTTGCGATTCAAGTGACAAGATGCGTTCACAAAATGCTCATGAAGATGGCCTTAGCGTGTGGTTTACATTTTAGTCGCTAGACAGAGATACTATGAAGCATGTGTGTATCAGCGTTCAGAAAAAAAGGCATGATTTCTATTCTAAATTAAACAATACACGATACAACGTAGCAGATGTTAGTCATGTAATCAAATAAATAACAAATGTGGAAAATTTACTAAACGAAATTTAAAATATAAAAGACGACGAGAAGTCGTGAATGGAGGACTGTCCTCTCAAATCGAGGACAGTTGGCAACCCTAGCGGCCGCCGTTGGAGGTGAGGGCGGCGCTCTCGCCTCTCCGTCTCCGGTGCGGAATCCAAAGCGAGGGCTCCATCTGGAATTCGCGGAAGCTGCGCTAGGCGAAGCCGCGAATGCGACGAAGGAGTGGCTGGCCACGGAATAGGAGTTGCCCATTGATGTGTCAAGGACACGTCTCCCGAAGAGACCCTGCATTTCGAACCTGACGGGGAGACGTTAGGAATGCTAGGGCTCAGAACGAGAATGACACTGGTTTAGGTGGTTTAGATGGTTTATCAACTGATGCCACTGCAGTGCCTCTGACCGGGACGTCCCAGGGTTTCCGGACGGTGGCAGGATTTTCGACACTAGCTTGTCAGCTAGGTCGAATTCAGACGCTGTCTGGAAAAGAATTCTAGAGGCCGGCTACTCTGTTCGGTAGTTTTCCGTGGTTTCTCTGACAAGCAGGCGAATTCCGGAGCAGTGCCCTAAGAAATGAGCCACGGAACGCGCGCGATCTTCCCTTCCTCTTCCTTGCCCCATCTTCACTCCTTACTTACACACTCTTACACTTACATGTACTACACTTAGAGCTTGGAGATCACCCCGGCCGGGGCGGTGCCACCCTGATGAAAAATACGTGATTGGGATATACGGTAAGCCGAAGTTACTAATTCAAATGAGCGTATATTCGGTGGCAGATAAGCAAAAACAAAAAATGTAGGCACATTTAAAACAAACAGTTTGTTAACACGTATGTAGATCACAGTTGGTTACACGTTTGACTGAAACCCAGGGATGCGGTGATGTTCTCTGCACTGTGAGATTCACTGGACCAGAGATCGAATGGGGCAAAGGTGGTGTGTGAGAAGCGGTGGCGACGGTGATGGCAGCAGGCGCCGGGAACGCAACGCCAGCGGCGGCGGAGGTCGAGGGGACATTTCCATATTTCTCCACATCGTCGCTCCCGAAGACAATCAGATGCAATAACCGCGCAGCTTCCGAGCACACACGGCATGCGCGCGAGCACGCGCATGAAAGGAGAGCGGTTACGGGGGACTTAGGACGCGTTTAGACTTGCAAAACCGACGGTGGCGGACGGAGAGGGGGAGCTTGTGGCGGCGGCGGTGGCGGCGGCGGTGGCGGCGGTGGCTGTGGCGGTGGCGGCGGTGACGGCGGTGACGGCGGTGGCGACGGTGGCGGCGGCGGTGGCGGCGGCGGTGGCGGCGGCGGCGGCGGTGGCGGTGGCGGCGGCGGTGGCGGTGGCGGTGGCGGTGGCGGTGGCGGTGGCGGTGGCGGTGGCGGCGGCGGCGGCGGTGGCGGCGGTGGCGGCGGCGGTGGCGGCGGCGGCGGCGGCGGCGGCGGCGGCGGTGGCGGTGGCGGCGGCGGTGGCGGTGGCGGTGGCGGCGGCGGTGGCGGTGGCGGCGGCGGCGGCGGTGGCGGTGGCGGTGGCGGTGGCGGTGGCGGTGGCGGTGGCGGTGGCGGTGGCGGTGGCGGCGGCGGCGGCGGTGGTGGCGGCGGTGGCGGCGGTGACGGCGGTGACGGCGGTGGCGGCGGTGGCGGTGGCGGTGGCGGTGGCGGTGGCGGTGGCGGCGGCGGTGGCGGCGGTGACGGCGGTGACGGCGGTGACGGCGGTGACGGCGGTGACGGCGGTGGCGGCGGTGGCGGCGGTGGCGGTGGCGGTGGCGGTGGCGGTGGCGGTGGCGGCGGCGGTGGCGGCGGCGGTGGCGGCGGCGGCGGCGGCGGCGGTGGCGGCGGTGACGGCGGTGACGGCGGTGACGGCGGTGGCGGTGGCGGTGGCGGTGGCGGTGGCGGCGGCGGTGGCGGTGGCGGTGGCGGCGGTGACGGCGGCGGCGGTCGCGGCAAGGGCCATCGCCGACGGCGCAGAAAAGGAGCGGAAACAGAGGCAGCTCGATCGATCACTCGTTGACACCATGTTTATGAAAACAAAAGAGACCGCTGTTTTGAAAGTGGGTCTACTGTGACGCCATGCCGGCAGACTGCGCCATCTGCAGCGAATCATCTCCCGTATGTGTGGCTCCCTCTTCGCGATTGGATGTTGGTGGGTATCACTCAATTTCTTACGGATCAAGTGCTCAAGTCTTATGATTTCTTTTTATTACAATCTCGTCGTAAATGTAAAGTTTTTTTATTTAAACAAGAATAAATTAAATGTTGTATTGAACATTTCATTAACGTGGTGATATCAATTATTATTTTCTCTTACTTTTCTTCCTGTTTTTATTATTGTTATTATTATTATTTATTGGCATTGATACACAGCTATAAAGACACACAATGGCATGTTCACTGTACTTTAACACCTGATAGAATTTCGTGTAAATATAGGCATGCAAATCATTATCAGCAAAACCAAAGTTGTTAATTGTAAGAGATTCTAAAAAGTGGAATGAGAGTATGAATGTCGAAGCTACAAAGCTATAACATTAATCACTTTACTAGTTTTCTATGGTTTAAAATTTAGAGAAGGCGCATCCAAAAACCTTGAAATATTAATAAGAAAATAAAAATGTCACACTTGTGAAAAGTAAATGTTGAGAAGATGGGAGTCACTGATGAGATGACTCACAACAATCATGTGAAGGAAGGGCACGTTGATCCTAAGAATGATGAGGTATAAAAGGTCCTTGCATTCTCCCAAGGAAGGGAGGAGGGAAGGAATAATTTTAATGTAGTTTTGGACGATAAATTAATGTACTGCTATAACTAAAAAATACATGTGCATTCATAAAGTATACATACATGTGGATTCATAAAATACAAAATATATTATTCAACTTCTGGCTCTATTAACGGAAAAAATTCGACTTTATCTCATCATTGTGTATTTGTTACTTTATGTCAAAAAAAGGCCGATGTATCACCATAAAATAGTAATATATTTAAGTATATTGCACTAAGACTTATAATATTCCAAATATTTTCGAAAAGTATTCCATGTATTGTTTTCGAGGGAATAGTCCTGAATATTTTTTTATATTGTTGGAACCTGCATTAACTCAAATTATAACATACACTTGTAATAACCTGCAACATATTTTAATCAAAAAGCATTTCAGAAACAATACCACAGATTTTCAGTTTCCTATAAACAAATAGATAAAATTGAAACCAATAAAAAAGGGGGTTGGTGGGCTCCCCTCAGCATGGCTAGAGTTCCCGGAAAGGACATGGTGAGAAGACGAACGCGTTATGGAGGTGGCAGGAGAAGCATCAGAACAGAACGCTACTTGAGACTGCTGTTCTGGTATCTGCATTGACAAAGTATGCTCTTTGTTTACGGCCCTCCCTAATACTTGGGGAACCGAGTAACGGGTTAATCTGCCTCTAACCCCCTTTCTTCCTCCAGTGCACAATACGAGCATACCTCATTCTTTTGTTGCAGTGTGCTAGTCTTGGGTATGACGACGAAGGCACGGAGGGGAAGGCAAACACGAAGCTGAAAGAATGATAATTATATACTTTCTGAGGGGAACGGGCCCAATATCTTTTAAGGAACAAATTAAACAGGTAGGGAAGGAAGGAACTAAGCTCACAGCCAGCGAACCGAGAGGCGGGAGAAGGAGGTTAAAAGGAAACGCGTCAGTAGGATGGATACTTCTCGTAAACCGACAGGGAAAGATTGGCAAAGGCTTTTATTTCTCCGCCAGTCCCCACCCCCCTCTCGTGGTCGTCTTCTCCCAGATGGCGAAACGAACGAGGGAGAAGTAGCAAGACGCAGAGGAACAAAACGACGACGTTGAAGAAGAAAAAAAAAAGAAGGGTCGGCCAGGTAAGTAGGTAGGAAGGAAATATATCAAAGCCTCCTTGAGTTGGAGCGGGCCGGGGGGGGGGCGGTGGCGGCGCCGGGGGCTCCCAATGCAACGGGGAGACGCCTTAAATACTCGCGCAAGAAAGGAGGGCTTTTTTTCTGCCCCTTCCAGCCCCCCCTACCCCCCCCCTCTCTCTCTCTGCCCGGAGCGCGCCCCTCGTGTCCCCGCCCTGTTTGCTGCTGCGCGGAGCGGGCGGGGAGAGAGGACGGGGGCTAAGAACTCTGCGAACGAGGTGCGTTCGGAGAAATTCCGCGTTCTCCTTCGACCGGTGGGCCTGCTAAATGAGCTGCCCGTCAATCCCCGGACGTTCTATTTGTGCGGATGCCACCCGCAGCATTCAAAGGACCAATTGGTTCTCCACGAGCGAAAATACTCTTACTGCTGATCACCAGTCGAGGGCTGGGATGGGCTCCACCGGTATTCGGTGTTTGCAAATGCGCATGCGTGGATTTCATTGATGCTTCACTGTCGTTTAATTCATTTAACGCAATGTTACGAGAATACTATGAATCCCATCGCACATCCATGATCCATACTGTCCAACTGTGGCAACAAGGAGGTGGTACAGTAAATTTGGCTCGCTATCTAACCAATCACAACCGGGTCTCGAATTATAATAAACTCGGCCGCTCGCCATTCTGGAGCAATTCAACCCTGGAAGGACACAAGAAGAAGGACGAAACGTCGGCATCCCTTCCTTGGACGCGGCCGCCAAGAGCGTCCGCATCACTTAAGGAGTAAACTAAAATTAAGGTAAAATAAAATAAAATTATGGTAAAAGTAAAATTAAGGTAAAATAAATATTTTTATTATTCCAGGTTATAGAGTCTAATTGTAATTCAGCCGAAAGTCTAAAATTGTGTTGATTTCTAGGATGGTGAGAAGTCTAACATCGTACTTAAATAAATATAAAATATGCAGTGCTTATACGTTCGATACCTTACCTTACTTCCTGCCACAAATGACACAAATGTCTCGATCACCCTATAGAAAATCAGAAATCACTCTCATCGTCTGGCCAATTAATTATCAACTACGTTGCATTCGCATCGCGAAGCAAAATTAAGTCAGAAACAGGACCATCGCTTCCCCAGTGAAAAGAGAATAATTCAGGTAGGTTATATTTGATTATTTTTATGTTTCCTATTACCTATTGCATGTTTCACACTAAACACACGAAAAATATACGAAATACTCGGAGGAGCCACAGCCATCTGCTTAGATTTTCTCACTCTCCCAACAATTCTTAAAGAGAGTGGACACGTCGTACAAGGAAGGTTCGGTGCCGTGAGCGCGTTTAACAAGGGCCGGACAGAACGGTCGAGTGCGGGGAGTACACAAGGCACCGAGAAAGAAAAAGTGTGTCCGCGTCCGTGCCTTTTCGCACTTGAGCCCTTTTGTGCGCGGCGCGCTCGCTGCCCGGGCAGAAGCCCCGTGCTCTGGGAGGGGCTTGCGGCCAGCGCGCCCGCCCTGAGAGCTACTCGACGACCAGCCATCGCGACGCGGCGCCGCGCGGCCGGCCCAATCTCAGAGGGCTGGACAATGGCCCCGCGCCGCCCCCCCGCCGCCCCCGCGCCGCCCCATGCCAGGGGCGGATCCAGCCGATTTTTTGTTGGGGGGGGTATCGTAGATTTTTGTCAAATTAACGTATTTGTTATGATAATGTGTATTATTTATGTATGTAGATATGATACTATACAATATTATTGTGTAAATAATTACATAATTCGCATAGAAATAAATATTTAAATCAATGTTGCCAAATAAAGGTAGGTACACGAAAACTCTAGGCATTTTGGAGGTCATGGCCCCCACCTGGATCCGCCACCCCCGCGCCTTCCTGCTCTGCTCTGCTTCGCCCCGTCCGGCTCCGCCGCACCACTCCCCGCCCCGCCCCACCCCACCCCGCCCTGCCCCGCCTCGCCTCGCCTCGCCCCCCCCAGGTTAAAGGATCGATACACGCGTGTTACTATCGTCAATATACATGAGGCACAGGTATACTCAATGACTGATTAGTGAATCTGGGTGCGTCAACGTCTAAGGTCATTAGTCCCGTAAGTATAGTGCATGCTTTTATCTCGGGAGGTGGCGGTGATGGTGAGATCCGGCGCCGTCGGATAGCGAGGACTACCCATCGGATAGCAAAGTTTTTCACAACCAGGTATCTCCCACCAGCGGATCCGCCCCAGCCGGGACTAGCTTTAAGCTTCTAACGTATCTCTCGGCATGCGTGGTAGTGTAACTCATGTACATATGTATGTGTACGTAAGGGGTGAGGATAAGACATCGATGAGGAAGGAAAGATCAGTACGGTCCGTGGCCCGTTTGTTAAGTTACTGCTCCGATATTCGCCTGATACTGATCAGAGAAACAAGGGAAAACTACGGATCAGAGCAACCATCCGAAAAAGTTTCCTCCAGAGAGCACATCAATTCGACCTAGCTGACAAGCTACTGTTGAACATCTTGCCACCGTTGGAGCTCGAACCCTAAGACCTTTCGGTCAGAGGCACTGCGGTGACATCAACTGATGCCCTGAGCCACCTAAGCCCGCATGCACACTCAAGTGTGACGTTTCTGCTTTCAGTTATTCAACGAATACACGACTGACAGACGAACAAAGGATATTAATCTTGGTCTCCGTTGCTTTTCTGAAATTTTATCTTTGAATATTACAATTACAGAATTAATTTTTTGAAAGACGGAATTAAAGAAAATCTTGGATAAAATTGGGAACTCAAGTTCTACAATTGATATTTTCTCACCTCACCTCACCTAAGTCTTGGTTGACTAGAAAAGAGCAAATAGTGTATTGTAAACGGGAGAAAAACTCGCAACTTGGGTTCCTGAATTTACAATCACAATGAACAGAAGAAAATAGATGCTTATTTTTCAGCAACTAATCTTTAGAGCGAAATTTAAAAATACACGAAATATTGCTATAAATACCTTATAAAGTGGATCCCCAATTTAAGGTACAAAAGGAAATAATATTTTTGTCTCTCATAAGCGGGATCTCATACGTTGAAAACCCTAATATACTGAGTTCATAAACATTTCTACAGCTAAGGTTATCTTTCATTTTTACTATTCTCGACTTGATGACTTTAAGTGTCTTCGATATTCAGCTCAACTTCGATTTTCCGAGCAATACAAATGGCTTTTCAAAATTACTTGTGTACGGAGACATCGCTTTCCAATACAATGGAATACTGTTCACCACACTATCAACACAAATATCACTATCATAGTGAAAAGCTCATACAAAGTTCACAACGCGTTATGTCGATTAGGACTGTCAAATACTGCACAGCCATTCCGTACCAGCTACATCACAGGAGCCTTACGTCTTCCAAATAGTTTTGCGGAGTTCTACTCTTTAAAATGTCATTAAGAAATCAGAATATCAACTTTTGATAAACGACAGCTCAGACTTCCCTACCACTCAGGTATAAGCACTCTCATTGGATAAAAAATTTCTCCATAAGTGATGTCTGTAGTAGATTAAGAAATGATAAGTACAAGATAAGTCAAGCTCGACTGTCATTTGACAAGCAAGACGTTGTGTTCAATCAGAATATAATTAACTCTCATTTCATGTATATTACATTAAATTATTAATGACGTAATTCCGAACATATTAAGGCTACACGTACGATTTTGTATCACATGGCGCCCCAAAGCGCGGTCTGGATTATTATTATTATTTCCTTTTTTGAACAGCTCGTGAAGCTCCTCACCTTTCGAATTTCGTTTAACACAATTCGTTTTCGCGTCTTCCACGGACCGAATGGTGAGATAATTTGTTGGAGAGCCAGCGGCAACCCTGAAGGGGGAGGAAGGCGGCCGAAAGCGCAAGCGAGTCGCGCGCTTTTATTTTATTTGTGAGTCCAGAGGGATTTGTCTCCCCTTTGGTTCCACTTCCAGAAAGAAAGAAAAATATATCCTTTTAGGTGTACTATGAACGCAGTAAGTCCTGTCTCTCTTTCAGTTGGCAAAAATGGAAGTTTAATTGAAGTTCCATAAGTGATCCACAATATAAGTGAGTTGAGTGCACTATGAAACGTCTCCTAATGAACACATCCCTCTTACATAGTAACATATGACAAACATCTTTACGTTCTCTCACTATTCCCTATTGGCTTTCGCGTACATCTTAATGTACTTCTGTCTATTGTCTACGGACAATTTTGTGCTACGGACGTGAATAGGTAATTGCCATTACTTCATTTAGATTAGCATTGGGTTTGTTAACTCTGTAAGGCACGTAAGGCGAGCTCGCGACCCTTTTTTCCGTTACGCCCAGACCCGTTTTTCCTTTCGGTTCACGATTCTCTGAATTTTGTTAGAGGGATTGTCGTCCTCTCATTCGTTCGGAAGAATGTAAGCCTCGTGTTCAATTTCTAATGAGATTGGTGAATGGAGTTGTTTGGTGGGCCATTTTCGTTTTGTCTTTCTATTTAGTACCGTGTGGTGTAGAGCAAGCGCTGCGTCGAGATAATTTACTGCATTATCTGAACTACAAATGCATATGTCTCCAAAAGACTGTTACAATTTCTTTTAGGATGTGGAGAATTAAATAAAGCGCGTCGTCAAATAACACTGTGTCTTATGCGAAACGACACACGGGCGCTTTGGCAGTTCCGCACAAGATACAGAGTTAATCTACGACGGGCGTAAATTATCGCGCGTCAACGCAACGCTAACACAGTTCTAAGGGAGTTTTGTCATTTGCCCTCTATTGTTAAGCAACTCCTGCAGGACATGTTCTGACGTGGTCAATGTACGTACTTACCAAACACATGTGCACACGGGGATACCTATCAAGCATGAAAAGTATAACATGTGAAACTCCGTAATATGAAACTTCCTTCTACGCGTTTAATGGCAAAATATTATGTTTTTCGACCAGTCTACATGCCTTGGGAGTTTGCAACGTTTATTCCAAAATATCCTGAAAAATTATATATTGAATTCAAAGATTTGCCTACAACGTTTGTCAATTTTTGGTTCCAGACTTCTCGTTAACGGGGATTTCTGTGTAAATGCGAAGTTTTCGTTCCCCAATACTGTCCGTTGAAGGGAAATTTCACTGTATTTGTGTGTACCAGATCCGTTCCTATGAGGATTTACACAATAAATTCTTTTTGTACAAAACTGACGGAAAAAAGCATGAGAGAAAATATGTTTTCTTATTTACTTTCTCAAATGTAATTAATTTTACACGAGACCAAGTTTCCGAATTAAAACTTTTATAATAATTGTAATTTATTCAGAATCTGGGGCTTCAAAGTGAACTAAAGTTGTATAGCTGCATATCCCAAAACACCCGGTCAGTAAAGAACTGAAAGGAGGGGAAAAGGAATTAATGATGAAAAAACCAAAGAAATGAATCAAAGAAGTTAATATTGGATGAAATTAGTGAAAAAATGAAGTAGTATGAACAATTTTTGCTCTAGACAAATGAAGTTGGTTTCGAAATTAGATGCTAAAACTTTCGACGTTCATCCATAAAAACGTAATATTTTAAATGTTAACACGCAAAACATTCCATATAATCCTGCGATTGCAATAAAAGTTCGAGGCACCTGATTCTTGGAACATCTGCAGTCAAAATAGCACAAGCAGATCGATTTTCCCGCCTCGTCATATTTCCATCCCTTGTTTATTGCTTACGGCGCATCGCGTGGCGCTGACTGCTACGACCGTTAATCGACCGCCGCAGGCCGAGGGGCGATCGACCGCCGGCGGGCGAGGGGAGCCGCTTCGCCCCTGGGCGTTCCGCCCTCCTCCTCCCCCTCCTCCTCCCACCCGACGGCATCGTATCGCATCGCGTCGCCGCTTATCTGCGCGCGGCATCGCCCGCCTGCGACACGCGGACCGGCAATAAAAATCGGAAATGATAATCGCCCCGGACGTTTCGCTCCGAGGAAAGGTGCTGTTGCCGGGGTGGGGGGAGGCGGTGGCAGGCGGCCAGGACGGGTGGCGAGTGGGGTTGAGGGGGGCGTGAAGATTGCGTGGGTTGAGGCGCGACGGTTGCGCCACGCGGGAAGACGGAGCGCGTGAAGGTAACAAGACCGAGAGGGGAAGAGCCTTCCGTGATTCGACATTTGGGGAATTCTGATGCTTTCATATTGAACGCACCGGCGGGGGCAAGCTCTAAGTTCCCGACATGTGTAGTATTATAATGCTTATGAGAGTAAATGTGTGGGGTTATGGGGTGAGGTTAGGTCAAGGAAGACGGAGGAAACATGGCGCGATCCGTGGGGCGTTTGTTAGGGTAGTGCTCCGGCATCGACTCTTCTGGTATCGATACAAGGTATCGAGAGGGGGTTGAGGGGGCGTGCACAGAGAGGAGGCGTGGCGCTTCGGAGCAGGCGGCTCGTGTGCAAGCACGAGCGCAGCGTCCACGGCAAAGTGACCTCTATTGATTAATTGATTAATGTTTCCGGGCACGTCAACTGCTAAGGTCATTATTTCTGTCAGTACGAATATAATAGTGCATGTTCTATTCTTCACAAGATTGCGGATATCGTTCCCTGCGTGATGCGGAGAACTGGCGCTGACCTGCACATCGGCTTGCGAGGTTTTCCTCAACCAGATATCTTTCACCTGCGGCGTAACGCACCAGCGGGGGCAAGATCTAAGCTCCCTACATGTGTGGTAGTGTAGTGCATATGAATGTGTGTGGGGGTAGGGGGTGAGGATAGGTTAAGGATGAGGGAGGAAACACTGCGCGCGATTCGTGAGGCGTTTGTTAGGGGACTGCTCCGGCATCGCCTGGTGTTGATCAGAGAAACTACGGAAAACTACCGATCAGAGAAGCCAATGCTAAAATTCCCGGATATATAAAGTATATACAATATAAGAGAAAAAGTATATATCCGGATATATATTCCATAAATATAAAAGTATTTAATTGAAAACGAAATAAACTGTGGGAAACGTATGAGAACAATGAAGGCATTAAAAGTACCGACATCATTTTTGTTTCATACGTAATCGGACAGACATCATATTTTGAGATGCCAGTGGTGCCATCTTCACTCAAACGTTAAAAGGGCAAAACAACCCAAAAGTAAGACGTCGAGAACGAGACAAAAAACGACTAGAGAAACGTTCCAAAATGTCTAGTGAAGAGGAATGCGGGCTGGGCGACTCGGATAGAAATGATGTCATTTTTTAGAGCGAAATGTAGCGTTTTAATATATTGGAATCAATGGGGAACAGGAGCAATACGCGAGGGCTCTTTTAGGTCTTATAGGTAAGCAAAGAGAGAGAAGATACTTAATATTTTTGGTTTGGCTTCGTCCAAGGAGTAGTAGAAGGGGGAGGCCCGGTGTGGCGGCGCAGCGTCCGAAAGCAGCAAGCAACGAAGAACCGGCGAAGGTACTAGGCGAGGGCTCTTTTGGGCAACGCGGGTACGCAGAGAAACAGAATATGCTTAATATTTTCGTTTGTCCTCGGCGATGGAGTAGCGGAAAGGGGGAGGCGTGGCCGAGAGCGGGCGCGACCTCGTGAGAAATGCACGAGGGAAATCGACGGCGGCAGCCGGTCGCCTGGCGTGACTCGTGGCCGACGACAGCCACGCCCCCACCCCCGCCCCCGCAGCCGGCAACCACGCAACCCGCACCTCCACCCCTGCCCCGTGAATTTCGCCGCCGGCTCTTCGATTTCCCACGCGTGCGTTCCGCAGCCGCTCCTCAACCCCCAACGCTCCCTTTGGCCGTCGCCTACAAAATGCCTAGAGACGGTAGATTTCTGCAATTGCTACAAATGCGAAATGTTACCAAACGCTGGGGCTAGTGGTGCTAAAACAGCATGTATTTTCTCGCCCGTATGTTTATGCAAAGTTACGCGAAAAGTATTCAAATTTTAGAAAAATTGTACAAAATCTTATTTCAAAATCTATCTTTAAGGAACAGAATTCATTAAGGGAGAAAATCTCTATCTATAATACTATTTTAGTTCTAGGAAGACGCCAAAAAAATTTTGGATTTTTGCAACTATCGAAAAATCAGGGTTTTCAATAAACATGAGACGTGCACCATTCTCGTAAACGTCCCTTACACTATCCAACAAAAAAAATCAAAAACGATGGAGCTATTTTTTTTATTTGGAAAATGTTCCAGGGACTTTATGTAAAGTACCCGCAAAATTAAAATATTGCTTTCAAATTCAAGGAGCAGCTACATCAGTCAGACCGATTGAGGAATTTCAATTTTGGAGGAAATCGGCTGAACAGTTTAGCCACTAGCGTTGTTTGACGGACGGACACATTGACGGACGGACAGACACGTTTTGCCGTCATTCGATTTTTCGGTATCAAGGTCCCACCAATCATGAATTCTTGTTACACCACGTGTTAGAAGACTTTTTTCTAAATTTAGCAACTGGATTTATTTTAGTTTTGCTGACGAAAATCTTTTTTTTCGTGCAGCATCACATAACTTTCTATTTACTGCGTACGCTGTAGTGAGAACGTAAAAATTAGAAATTGTATGTTTCACGGTCGATGCAGTATATACCCAAAATTCCCAAGATTATCAATCTACCGTAAAATACGAAATTGATAGCAAAATGCGAAATCACGTACAAAATGCGAAATGGTCGTGATTCTGCGAAATAATTGCTAATTTCATTTTATGGTTTCCTTCGTGTTCGCTCTCTAAATTAGGGATACAACATCGACAACAACACATCGATGTTTCAGAATAATTAATTTTAGAGTGGTCGTTTTTATTAATTCTTAGTTAGGATTTAGCTAACAAAAAGTACAAAATAAGGACAAATAAAAATACTGATTCTGAAATCTAGAGCGCCCAGAGTCATCTCAAAGGATCTCAGCTTCCTCAGTTCGCTGCAAGGAGAAGAGGTCACGGGAAGAAGAGGAAGGCCCTGTGCCGACAGTGTCCGCGTTACTTCTTAAGATTCTTACATTTTTATATTTGTAAAAGTTCACAAATGGAGGTATACTATATTAATTATTCTTATTTCCTAATTTTAATGGGAAAATCTATTTTTTAAATCTGAAACGGCCCTCCATTAATAATAATTCCCTCAACAAATGCTACAAAATGCTAAATCTTAATTTTCAAATGCTATAAAAATATAGTCTTGTTTACAATGACTTTTTTTAAATTTTCAGGCGATTTAAAAAAATTAAAATGTTAATTCTACCCTTACTAATAATGCCAATCGTAAACCTGATGAACACCAATAACGGGGGGCCGGATCATAGAAAAAGTAGTAGAATAAATGAAAGAAAATCTTGGAGAATTAAAAACTAATAATTCATGCATTTAGCCATACGTTACTACAAAAAGCTCAGGCAGACCGAGTTTGCTACTTTCGGTGAAAGGATTAGTATGTTATGAGTGTCACACGCTTCCCCTGCCTCCCAAGCGTGTGCATGAAACTACGCCCAGTCATGGTGGACACCATTCGGACAATCCGAACAATCGGCCCAAAAGGCAAGTTTCTGAAGAAATATTTCTATAAAAATGTACGTTATCTTCCCATTTTCTCTTGAAATACGTTTTATAGACGTTTCTTAATGCACACATCCAGTGTGAAACCCGTCAATTTTCCACAGTGGCAAACACTTCAAACATGTGACACGCGCGAGCGCGAATACATACATCGGCCACCGTGTGATCACGAGCGCAAAAACACACATTTGACACATTTGACCACATTTGACCACCGATTTCGTACGAAGAATGGAAAGGTACTGGGTTCGTTAATATTAATCAGTGTGTTAGGACGCTGGGTGCTACCGGAAGGCAAGGAATCCGTGATAGTTTTGGAGACAGTTTGGGACCTGTGAACTGAAAACGTTGAAAGGAGTTAATCATCAGTATCAACAAGTGGGTATAAACGATATTTTTGATAAATCAAGCATGCGAAGCAAGAATGAATGAGAATACAATTACCAATGAAGACAATAAAGAGAGACAATAAATAGAATGGTACACAATAAATGCTTACAACGCAAACCAAAACATGAAGCTGTATACACCGATACACGCACATTTATCATTTTGGAGATATATTAACGGCCGACGAATATATAAATTCAGAATGCATTATAATCGGACATGCGATTGGATTGCTGACAGAACAGCCCAACTAGGCACGGAAATTACAATTGAGATAATGCGCATTTACGTTGCAGACGGCACGAAGCTGAAAGGCTGCCGGAATCAATGGGACACAATTCCAATTACTAGACAATTTGTTAAGGAGCTAAGGCGAATCATTTCATTGCAGGGTATTTTTTATCCAATACTGTAGACTGTAATCTAACCAGAAATTTGGAACACAGCAATTGCGCAATCAATCTACGGAAACTAAGGAGATATTAAGGACTCAAGATTATCAAGGGCATTAAGAAATTACTCCTGAAATGTCAACTTTTATTAAATACAAATACAACCACACACACTTATATAAGCATATTATGCGGGATAAGAAACAATTTTTCATAAACCTCTGTTTCGAATCAATCATTAGAAATTTATTTCGCTTATTTTCGAATCCAAATCATATCACATTCCCCTCTCAGTAGGTTTCCAACAAGCTGTGTTTTAACAAGTTGCTTTCCACTCGTACTCATTCAACATATGACTGAGAGTCTTCCCCCTATCCAAAGGTAGTCTGGCCACAGAATTCCCTTAGCATGCCCTTATTCTCAAAGGAGCTTTTCTCACGCACGCGCTCATGTGTCCACCACCCGAGCCTCAAGGAGCCTTCGAGCTGCAGTCTCACCCCACTCGCCCATCGCCGTAGTTGCCCCGTCTCCGCATGCATTCACGCCTCGGCCCGCAACCCCCGCCGCCAACTGTGGCCCGTTCCCCACCCTCACACTGTCCGTCCGCTCCCCGGCCCGGAAAGCCCCACTGGACAATAACTTCCTCCAAGCAAAAAGTTCAAATCCCGCGCGGCAGGGAGCCGGGGTCGGAGAGATGTCTGGGACAAAAAAGGGCGCCCTTGGCTCTGCGTCGCCCTCCGCCCAAGCGCGCCCTTGCGCCTGGCAGCTGCGGACTCATCTGCCGGAGACTTCCGCTGCGTTATTTAGATGTTCCGTGGGGGACCCCGGAGACGCAATTCGCATTCAAAAGTACTACTACGCAAGTCGTGAGCAAAGCTACAGATATAAAACGGCAACGTGCCCTCCAAAATTCCTTCCAAAATTCCCTCCGTCCATCTCCAAAATTCTTGTAAACACACTGGCAAAGGTGGCTCAGAGCATCAACTGATGTCACTTTAGTGCGTATAACCGGGAGGACCTAGTTTTCGAGACCTGACGACGGCAGGATTTTCGACACTATTTACAGAGCTAAGTCGAATTGAGGCACAGACTGGAGGAGAATTCTAATGGTAGACTGCCCTGGTCGGTACTTTTTCGTGTTTTCTGCCATATTTCCTTCATCATCATTGTCTTATACCCAACTCTTTATTACACACATGTTCACGTGGAGTACACTACCCCACTTGTCGAAGGATCGATTGGGAGCTTAGAGCTTGTCTTCACAGTGGCGTTGCCCGCTGGTAGGAGATACATAGTTGGGGAAAATCCCCACAAGCCGCCGTAGATCGGCGATGGATAAGAACAGCCAGTGGGATATCACTGCCACCTCCGTCGATAAAATCAATCACTGCACTTATGGGAGTAACGACCTTAGTATCCCAAAATCACTAATCAATCAAACTTGTAAAAATGGACTGTAGCTCGGAGAAGATAAATGCTAGGCAAAGTTTTTCTCTTGCAAAATAAACATGATTGTAAATATCTTGAAATTATTTTGCAAGGCTGTCACTTAGATTGATGTAAATGAAAAAAATGTAAATTTATGGCATAAATAAAAGTTTTTAATGTTATAAATATGACTGTCCGAAATCTTTTTGGATCATTTTGAACTTTTACATGATTGTAAATACCATACCTATGGACTTTCTACTAAAATTATTAGAAAAATATGTTAAATATTTTAAATTCATTCTCTTGAACAGTACCATATTTGTGAAGAGAAAAATAGATGTCACTCTAAGTTCTAATTTGACGTATTTATTTCATTGTGAAATACAATAATACAACACAAGATAGATTTTTATTAAGCTACGTATCACCTAAAAAAATTTAATTTTCTTAAGCATTATTTACGTGGTTGATGTTTTGACACCCTACCACATTATTCATCACTTTAATAGATTCACAAATATGTCTGATTGACGCCGAAAGAAGTCTCAGGGATGGCAATCTACACGAAATTCGTCCTTCAATCCGTGAACTGAATGTTTAAACAGCGGTGAGTATACGTTCACACATCAAACCTGATATTGACTAATAAAATGCTACATTTAAGTGCACATTTTAGATAAACTTCATTAGCAGGAAATTTTGCAATTCATGTCAATTTACTAAACAATTTACTGTATTGAAAGCAACTCTTTCGCTCATGATTCTCTGTGAATTACTCTCTATTTACTTATTCTCTTTAATCATCTATTATAGTTTTTATTTTCAGACTTAAACTGTCACTCGAGGAAATACTGCGCCATCACCACCGAGACTGTCCACTGCCCTCATCACTGCTACTAGTCCTCTCCCAACGACTGTAACAGGTTCTTCCCTACCACCATCGTCTGCACCACCGCTACCATCTCTAGGGTTGCACAACCATCAAAGACACGTCCGTATCCTTCCGTCGCGTCCGTCTGTCCCTAAGGGACCGCAGATTCCTCCCCTCGAAGCAACACGTCTCTTAGAGCGGGAGGCATCTCCAACTCCCTGGAACCAGCGTTCCAATGCATTTTTAATACTTCGTTTTCATTGCAAGCGACTCGCGAGGCTCCGCAAGCAACGAAAATTCCGGTCCGCACAGTTCACGGCGACACTGCAGCGCCGCGGGTAACTAGGACTCCGATCCCGGCTCCTCTCATTTCAATACGGCTCCGCTCTCGTTTCGTCTCGATCTCCTACACTCGTTTCACATTTGCGTTCGGGAATTGTGTTGTCGTAGCCCTCTTCTCCTTCAATTCCGAGCCCCCTCCGTCGACATTTGCGAGCCATCATAAATATTTCAAATTCCATCACAGGAAATACTGAATACACAAACGTGCATAAATTATACTGGAGATCCAATTGGCGGGCGGTGCCTGTCGGTAACCCGGGCGGTGATGTGAGTGGATGAGGAGAAGGAGGAGGGGGGGGGTCGGAGGTCGAGTGGCTTAGATCTCGGGTCGCGGTCGCGATGACGTCGGGGCGACTGATTCTGACGCTGGAAAATCACGCGGAGGTGGAACGGGGCTGGTGGGCGGGGAGCGCTGAGTCCGACCGCGAAGCCTCAGAGGGAAAAAGAGCGGGAAAACGGAGGTGGAAGAAGCAGAAGTCGTTGATGTCGTTCGATGTGCGGACGCTCAAAGGAAAAAAAGGAATGTGGTAAAGGGTGAATAATGTTCTATACCTGGTCGAGGTAAATAATGTGTATAGTGTAGGAAGTATGTGTGATGTTAATTAGTCATATAGATATACAACGTTGCTGACAAAACTCGAAATCAGTTAAGGTAATTTTAAATAAAAATAACTAGATTCAATTAATCTCCTTTGTGAAAACTATGATTTACTCGATTGAACTTTAATTATTTAAGTGATCTTCGGGAAACCGCATTTGATTGACATTAACAAATTGTTAATACCGGTTTTGAATAAAATAGAGCAGTGTGTAATAGGAATCAGTCCCTTAAAAAGACCTGTCAGAGACCCTCCAAGAGTCTCCCTTCATAATTCAGCCAAAATACAACTTACGATTTCTGCATACTCAAAAATACTGATAATGAGAATTACATCCAGACGGTTTCAGAAAAGACACAAATGACCTTCTCTGGAAACTGTTTTCGCAAAATTACCATTTCTTCACCAAGAGAAAATTCATAATTTCGGGCCGTAGGAGCAAAACCTGAAATTTCATCATCGGATCTCCTCAGTCAGGCGATTACACAAAAAGTGTACGGGTGCAGATGCGCTTACATAAAACATTTCCAGTGTTATCTTTTGGTTTCACTCTTCGAAATTTTTTCCAGCTCAACTCCATTAACATTTCGGAAAACTGAAATTACTTTGTCTAGATCCGGGAGTTGATCTACGGTATTGACTTCTTCAACCAATGGCACGGATACGTTTAATTTTCTTGGCTTGCGCTGACAAATTTTCATTTCATTTCCATTTACAGGTCCTCCTGTCAACTCCAGGTTAAAAACCATATTTTTTATTTATTCTTTGCGGTCTTTTTAGCAGAGTTGTCAGCCGTACTCTACCTCGCAGATCTTCGCTGTAACCTCGTGGAGAATTTGCTCATGTTTTGGAGAACTTCTCGGAATTCCAATTAAACACTTGAATACTTCATTTCAGTCAAAAGGAATTACATTAACTTTGCTGACAAATAGTGTCAGTCTTTCCTCGCTTCCTAGACTCTATGTTGTTTCCTGGAATGTGTATGGCTACGAAAGACGAAGGGCAGAGACAGCGGGGCGCAGGTTCACGATTCCGTTAGCCAATTCCCACACTACGCAGTGCGGATTCGACATCCCGAGAATCACGTTTACAAAACGTTGCACGATTTTCGTGTATTTCGCTTGGTAACTAGCAGACGTGTTACGCGAAAACTTCATACGTCACATAAACGAGATGAAATAAATAAAGGATATTAACACGTATGCAATAATTAAGAAGCAACAAAATGTACTTTTTAATATGATACACATAATTCTTTACTTAATATTTATTTAGGCAGCTTGCACCTTTTACATTTTTGACTAATGGAAATAGTTTTATATTTTTCATATTGTTTTGCCTCTTGGAAGGTAAATAATTTATATGATTGTGCGTTGTATGTAATTTTGAAGTGCACATTCAATCGCAATAAAACTTTGTAAAGTGGTTTTTGTTTTTGCATACCGGTAAAAACTCAATACTAGTGTGTAAAACATTGCATTATCAGCAGTATTTTTCTGTGTAAGAAAAAAGGGCGATTGTCGTGATCAAATATTTGAAATTACATGTGAAATAAAGGGATAGTTCAAAACACACGCTCTATTCAATTGCAGAAATGTTCATCATGCGAAGAGTGGAAAGTTAAAAGGAGTTGTAAAAGGCAATAGACACATATGCACATGAAGTGAACTAAGGATTCTAAAAGACTCGATTCCGGCAAAATATATTGTTGCAAATTATGTCGAATGTAATTCCTAGAAAATTAAATTTCTATTATCATAATGAGCGAAGAGTAAACATGTTAGTTAAGGCACATTTAAGTACCCTTTGATGAGAGTAATCGGCACAAGATATCTGAAGATTAGGAAAGTGACAAAAGCACACATCCAATACGGAAGATTGCTTGACAACAGACCGCGAAGAACAGGGGGCTCTAAAAGAATCTAGAACGAGACGTACTTCCCCTGCACTAATTCAAACACCATAGCCTCAGCAAAAACCTGTTATTATGTAATTATTTCTCCCGTTAATGCGTTTGTAATGATTTTTAGTGACAATTTCTTTCACAGCATGGCTAAACTAACACTTACGAGACAAATGATTGAAATTTAAGACAATTGTTAAAAAAATACCGAGAATAATGACTAAGGGCGTAGCGCGCTGTCTTCGCATTCGGGAGGCCCGTGCTCAATCCCCGTGCGAGCCATCCTGACCGGGTGTACGTGGTTTCTCTCGGTCATCCAGGTGAATGCTGTGATGGTTCTAATGAAAGGCCACGACGGCGAAACCGACGTCGCTACCCGAAATCGTTAACTACGTAAAGTCACGAAGTTAAGCGAATTCGAGTCATTTCTGGCTGGATGACCGTCTATGAACCCCGGTATCTAAAGGAATCGAGGTCAATTGCCCTTTACTGGACATATAAAAGCTAAATACGAATACAAAATTAATAAAATAGTAACTTTACTTCATAGTTACTTACAACTGGGTGGGACATTAGAGTGAGACCTTAGAGTCAGACTGACGTAATTATAAGTTTTGCAATATTTGTTTACAGCCAACACCAGAAACAGGACTTATTTCTGCATCTTAGAAACAAAGTTGCTAGATAAGTTAGTACAGAAGTCCAGCCTTCACATATTTAAAAAATTATCTTATTACAGTGAAAGGAACGTGAAGGGCGTCATGTTTGTCTGTCTCCAAACATTTCTTTGTGCAGTTATGTCTGTCTGACCCTACGGTAGCGATTTGTGAAATACTTACATTCACAGGAACTCTTCACAAAACGCCCAGAAATGCGGGAACTTCTTTAGCCCCTTTCTGTGATAGGAATGTGCTGCTTGAGGAGGGGGTGGGAAGAGGAGGAGGGGGCAGGGGAAGGGGTCTCTCGGAGCCGAGGGGACGCTCCTTCCGCGGCGTGCAATATTCACGAGGGCAGTTGGACGCGCGTCGCAGCGTCCGGACTTCGATCTCGAGGCCGGCGGGGGCGGGGCGGGGGCTGGTCAGGGGAGGAGGGGGGGCGGACGTGCCACGGGGCCTCCCCAGAGGCGCACGACCGGCCGTTCCCGTCGTTAAAACTGCACGAGCCGGGTCGCGAGCTGGGGACCCCGCCGATCGACCCCTTCCAGGCAAGAGCTACCTAATGTTTCATTCAAGCGCCGCACTGTGTTCTATTTTCCCATTCTAGGGCGACAAAAATCAAATTTTAAATTCCACGTACGGGCTTCCATTCATTGCTCACCGCATTGCAAAAGCTTCAAATCATACGGAATCGATGGCTGTATCATTTCTGACCGGACTGTACTGATAAGACACTGCGCTAAATATAGACTTCCGCTGACGGTGTCCGAGCCCGGCCGCAGTGGCGTTTAAAAGTTCGATTCGTGCGTTAGATTCCTGCGTTCTTTAGCGTCTTATATGCATATTGTGCTATGGATTCTCAAGATCATTGTATGTACTTTCAAATGGAATATGGGACTTTGCGATGTGTTGTACAGGCTTCCGTCTATAAGGCTTTAAAATGAGACTAGAAAAGGAATAAAAAAATTCTTAATTCACTTTTTATCGAGAGATAAGTTAATGAATGCACGTGAAGACACCGAGATATTTCGTTGTGTAGACCCGCAGACATCTGGTAACAAGTATTCGTTTTTATCTTGTGCGCATTCTTGCGCGTTTAAGAAATATTTATCATTTTCAGTGCCTGAGCGTTCTGTCTGCCGGCGCGAGCTATTCGAGCAGTGGCAGCGGGGCGACAGAAAGAGCGAGTGTATTGAACTTTACAATTACACTGTGCAGAGACTGAACATCCAACAGTGTTCAAAGGGTTCCGAGCGTAATATTAAGAATGTTTTACATACATTCGTAGCAAGAATGAAGACAAAATGGGGGAAATGTGGAAGACATCTAGAAAGATTTGTGCTACAAAACGAGGCGTGGCTCGCTGGAAGCATTTGTTTTCCAGAAAGCATATTAACTGAATATCTTATTACACCACAGAAAACAAGAAGTGAAGAAACAAAGAAAAGAGACCGACCAATGAAACTTTTCCACGATTGTACTGAGAGAAGCAAGAGAAGAAAAGTTAACGAATTATTAAAAAATAGATCACCGAAAGAATTATCTTTTGCTACTCAAAGTTCTCTTATACAGTCAGGAAAGCGAGATGCTGCGGACATTGTTAGAGAATTGAGTGAGGCTTCTCCTCAATGAGCAACTAAGTCAAAAAGATCTCGTGCTGTTGCTGAGAAGAATGAAGGTATACCGTACACCAAAGAAGCTCTAGCATATTTTGTAGATAGCAAATCAACGGTATATCAACACAAATTTTCATACAAGGAATCAAAACAGAGACATTTTAACATGTTTCCACCATATTCCGCAATTCTCGAAGCCAAGCAGGATTGCTATCCCGCAAGTGAGCATGTCCGTGTAGGTGACATTTGCAGAAGTACGATTACAAGCACTTCTAAAGACAACAACTGAGCCCCTTTTAGAGGCACAAAAGGAAGTGGCCGAGCAGGTGATGGATATGAGAGCATTCCAGTCGTATACACTACCTAGCAAATGGGGTTGTGATGGCAGTTTGGGTCACAGTACTTAAAACAGAAGTTTTCAGATTTTGCATCTGATGATGGAAATAATTTTATCGTTTCTGTTGTCCCTCTGAGACTGGAAATCAACACAAGTGAATGCCGATTATTGTGGCAAAACCCCAGAACATCATCTACACGGTTTTGTTGCTCTTTTAAAGTGCGATATGTGAAAGAGACTGCACAGGTTGTAAAAGAAGAGTATTGTAATCTGAAGAAGCAAATCAAAAAGCTGGAACCTATAATTATCCCTGTAGCAGGGAAAGAAATTTCAGTAACCTTCAGTTTGCAAATGACGATGGTTGATGGAAAAATATGCAACATTTTAACTGGAAATAAATCTACTCAGTGAGTATCAGAGGCGAGGGATGAGGACCCTTCGTGAACAGTCTGTTGCCTTTGATTTTAGGTAAGTGAATTTTTGCCATTTTTACTAGGAACGATATCGTAATAATTCACAGGAATTTATAATTTTACTTCTGTTATGTTCAGATAGCAAATCGTGACAAATAGAGAGGAGTAAATTAGCTGCATTATTTAGAACTGAAGAAATTGAGAGGTATTTAATTGATATATTCATTAATTAAAAGCCATGTATAATAATACCCATTGAAATATTAAAGATATAATTATGAAGCACTGACAGTATAATAAGTGTTCTTAGTGTATGCTGTATGTTAAGTTTCATCGAGATTGGACGAGTAGTTTTCGAGAAATTGATTTTTGTCGTCCTAGATGCGTAAAAAAGAACACTGTGCGCCGCTATCGCCGGCGCCGCCGCCTACCTGACGCGTTTAGAGGGGCGGAATTCACGCGGCCCGAACGCACCGCGAGCGATTTGGAATTATTGAAATGCAGCCTCCGTGCGGCGGCATTGATAATTCCGTTTAAATGAATTTCGACGAAACCGTCTGACTCTTTCTTTATCGATTATTCATGGTAATGTAAGATCACAGTGAACATTTCTTTCGTTGTATCGTGAAAGGATTTCTCGAATGGCTGCAATTGAGTATTATTTCATCTGAACAAGTGCTATTCAGTGACGGCTTGAAATGTTCTTTGATACAGCCTAAAGGAAGAATTAGTATAAATTACCCAAAAGACGAAATGTTACTAAATGCCTTTAAATTTCTGTTTGAGACACTTGCCGCCGGACTTCAGATAGAGTGAAGAACGACAATCTCTAATTCAGATTCAACCGTGTCACAGCAATTTATCGTAATTGGGGATAGAACCGTTTTGAAAGTTTTGCGAAATTCTACTAATCTGCTGAATTCTGTACGTACTTTTTAGTTTGAAAAATCAAGTTTGTTTCTTAAAATATTATTCATATCCATCCAGAAGAAATTATGTGTTGATTTTTAAAAACTTGTTGTCAAATGTATACTGCCTATAAAAAAAACTTCGTATCCACACTATCTTTTGAGTCTCTGTTCATTGAGTTATCAGGATAAATTGTTTGTATATGAGTATAAAAGCCCCTCAGACATAAGAAAAACGACCGCTCTAAGGGTGTGGTTCCCCATAAGCTAGAATTACCGATACACAACATTAAAATGACACTCTTAAGAGATTTACTCTCCGTATCCAAGTATTATACTTAATACCCCCTAACGGAGAGATGGCTCAGTGCATCAACTTGATGTCACTGCAGTCCCTCTGACCGGGAGGTCCTAGGTTCGAGTCCCGACGGCGGCAGGATTGTCAGCTAGGTCGTATTCAGTCGCTGTCTGGAGGAGAATTCTAGCGGCCGGCTGCTCTGAACGGTAGTTTTCCGTGGTTTCTCCGATCAACACCAGGCGAATGCCGGAGCAGTACCCTAACAAACGGGCCACGGACCGCGCGCGATCTTTCCTTCCTCTTCCTCATCCTTGTCCTATCCTCTCCCTCTTACACACACACACTAACACTAACATGCACTACACTACCACACATGCCGGGAGATCGGTCGGGAGCTTACAACTTGTCCCGGCTGGGGCGGTGCCCCGCTCTCATCATACTAGATTTGCCGCTTGAAAAGGAATAGTGGTTGTAATTTGAGGTCGCGACCATTCCATAATGAATCAGAAAAGAGATGGAAAAATCAGAAATGTTTGCAATAAAGAGTAGAAGATACTCTCTGAGTCGAGTGACTCGGTTGTCCCAGTGGTAATTGGGCGTCACAATCTACACTTAGATATTTGAGAAAGTAATTGAGTATCCTTCTTGTGTAGTATATTGACCGCAGCAGAGTGCACTTCTAGAGCAAGGATGCTCATCTAGTGCGTAGCTATCTCTCACATTCTGCAGTCCTTGGGTGGGACACGAATTCAAAGATGATCAAAGACAAAGAAACGATCTAAGAATTATAGGAGGTATAATTACGTAATTTAGTATACTAGACGATAAAGATATACTTTATCCTTTGGTAGGAAGGTATTATGTTACGAGCGACGATAGGATCGAGTAAGTTATCTTTCTGGAGTAGATCTTTGTCGTCGTGTGCACATTATTTTATTTTATTCCAGTATATTTAATAAATACGCGATGTTCATTTGCCGAATAGAGTCAGGAAGGGTTGTTGATACTGAGCATTGAAAGAAACAGTTGACACTCATTGTATAGAACTGTTGCGAGCGAACCATAAACGAATTGATACCACTTGCATTAACGAATCGAAGTATCTGCAAAATGACATGCAAACAAAAGCTATCATTTAGATTTGCACAACAGCACATTCTTTAAGCCGTATTAAAAACTACTTAAACGCTGGTCGCAGATCAGATACCTATTGCCGGCAAGAGCAAACATGAGCACAAGAGAGTAGATAAGAACATTTTTAACACCTCTGGGTGATAAAGGCGTACTGTTACAGCATATTATTGACAATTAAGAAACGTCCTTAACCTTTTGAACAAAATAAAGTTTTTTTAAACAAAAAAATATTACCTCACTTGTTAATGTACTGCCCCGGCATTCGCTTGGTACTGATCGGAGAAACCACGAAAAACGACCGATCAGAGCAAGTCGCCAGTATTCGTCTCCACACCACAACAGAAATCGACCTAGCTACCAAACAAGGATCGGAAATCGACCTAGCTATCAAACCAGGTCGCGATCCGAACCAAGGACTTCCCGGTCAGAGATACTGAAGGGAGATCACTTGATGCCTTATTCCACCTCTCCCAGTGAATGTCATTGGAGTGCGACTCTTATTAAACAGAATGAAACAGCCTCCACTCTCCAACCACTCTTCGTCCCCGTTCTCTTCGGGACCGCCAACACACGCGTCCCAAAAGCGACAGAGGAGTCCATCCCACCGGCACGAGGTGGGCGGCGGCCGGGAGGGCAAAATCACGTGCGGAGATCGCGGATGTTTTATAAAAGCGACGTAATTCCCTTCGCGAGAGGCCCGAGGGCTGCGCCGCACCGCGCTCGCCTCAGGTAAATTGGATTACCGCTACAAAGAAACTCGGCGGGCGGGCTGGCAGGCGAAGGGTAGCGGACGGGAGGTGATGGTGGCGTAGGAGCCGGAAAGGTGGGGGAGGGAGGAGGCTAAAGGAACGGGTAGAGCGGGTGGGAGCGGGTAAGGTGGGCGGGAGCGAGCAGGAGCAAGAAGGAACGAGCAAGAGCGGGCGGGGTCGGGCGGCGTCGAGTGCGGATGGTCGAGGGCGGGTCAGGGGTATTCGCGGGCGGGTGGGGAGGAGAGGGCGGGCGGGGGCGGGCGGGGGCGGGCGGGGCCGGGCGGGGGCGGGCGGGGGCGGGCGGGGGCGGGCGGGGGCGGGCGGGGGCGGGCGGGGGCGGGCGGGGGCGGGCGGGGGCGGGCGGGGGCGGGCGGGGGCGGGCGGGGGCGGGCGGGGGCGGGCGGGGGCGGGCGGGGGTGGACGGGGACGCGCGGGGGTGGATGGGGACGTGCGGGGGTGGGTGGGCGGGCGGGTGGGCGGGCGGGCGGGCGGGCGGGCGGGCGGTGACGGTCGGACGGGGGCGGGTGGGGGCGGGCTAGCTAGTGGGCTGGGCGTCCAGAGCTCGCGCTGCGAGATGTGAAGATGCCCCGGTGGCAAGCCATCTGAGCTGGCGGAAGAGGGGGTGGTGCTGCTGGTAAGGTAAGGTAAGAGCTGGAGAAGAAAAAACAGCCGATGCGGAAGAAGCGAAAGGTCACCAGACACAGGAGTAAAGTCGTAATGTTAACACATTGCGGGATGTTGATTGATGATCAAGTGATGCATATTCATTTGAGAAATCTTTTCAGAAGTACAATTTTTATATTAAGTTTGTAGAAAACTGTAATAATTCTTGAGTAATTTTTTGTTTGTTACATTGGAACAAAATATCTTAATACTGAGAGGGTTTTTTTAAAATTGTAATAGTTATATTAGATGCCTGTCTTGGCGACTGCAATGAAGAATGAAAAGGCATAAACGAGATAAATAAGCAGAAAGAATACTGTAGGCGGATAGGATCATCAGAAATGAACAAGATCGTCAACAGTCATGAGACGCAAGAGCATGAAAGCACTTTGGCAAAAGTAAATGGGTTATTGTAATAACTAAATAACAAGAGAAAAAAAATAAGGAATATTGATAGATATATGTAGGTATATCAGAAAGAAAAGCATAACTAATGATTTGTGGAGGCGAATGACGACAGAAGCAAATACGAAGGGAAAACGGATTTGACAGAAAACAGCGCGCAAGGTTAAAGACTGAGGCAGCTGTAGACGAGATCCGCAAGCAAGCTCGTTACCTCACGCAGGCGCCAGCCCGGAAAGACGCAAGGCGGGAGCGTCTCCTCTGTTGAAGGGGAAATTGGGAGGGGAACGGGAAAGGCAGGGGACGGGGAAGAAGCTACCCAACTAATTAACTTATCGCGTAACGAAGTTGCCTCCCCCCTCCCACCGCGATTCTTCACACACCACCTTCGGATGTGGCCCCTTCCCTGTCACGTGACTAGGGATGCGACATCTGTGGCTTCGGTGGTGTAATGGTTAGCGTATCGGGCTGTTATACCCACGTTCGCGGGTTTAAACCCGATGGAATGAATTGGCCGAAATCTGTAGAAAATGAACGTAACGAAAAACTCCTCATGCGACATTCGACGAGATTAATGTTGGCTTCGCCATCAGGAGCCTCATGTTACACCACAATCATGATTTATTCTTTAGTATCCTAAGAAAGGTACAAAGTTCATCCTCAAAACGACATATTTTTCTCGCTGATTTTTATTGATAAGAAATGCTAAATTTGGAAAAATCGTTACACACCGAAAGATATGACAAAATTTATTAGAAAATCGTATCACAATGGAGTTAAATTATTTCCAATATTCAAAAAAGAGGGTCTTTGGTTAATAGAACATGTCACAGAACTGACGTAACGAATCGCAGGGGAGAGAAACGAGCCGCTTTATAATTGAAGAGCTTCGGATCAGATAGTCCTCTGACACCCGACTCGTGAAAATCCATTTCAACTCTGTTAGTAAATCAAAGTACCGTGGTAAATGTGGTGTAATTTTAGTCAGCTGCGTTCCGATTTTTTGAATCAGTTATTACAACGCGTTTGTCATAACGTGGCTGGTAGCCATTAAATTATCCCAAAACTAATATTTGATTCAAGCGATGCATCACACAGATACGTCGCGTGAGTTCGTTGAAATTATTTTACTTTAAATTACACTATTATGACATATGTCCACAGTTATCTTTCTTTTTTAATTTTGAGCAAACCTTATAAACCCTCAGAATCAGAAATGCGTGTGGCTCGAGATTTATTTTAATATTATTTTCACATGAAACTTCAATATTTTCACGATGGCAATAATGCAGCCTTAACATATGATTGTAAACACCTAGAAGTCTTAAAAATGTTGATCCGAAATGTTCATCCGAAATGCACAACAATTATCAAATCACGATCTAGTACCCTCAGGCTGGATTGTTACATTAATTAATCACGATTACAATTATTGCAACATTATATTTTTAATATAAAATCATCACACTCAATAAATATTTAAATATTAGTTGCAATAAATAACGTGCACACCTGCCTATGTAGTACACTTCCATTTGTAGATATTTCGAGTTTGAATCTTTTATATTCTTATAATCAATTTTTTAACGTGATGAACTTATACATTCATGAGGTTACGATCATTATATTGTGGATTACACGAATGAGACAGTACACTTGTACGTATGGAAACTCACTATGCGGAATAAAATGTAATGCATCACGATTGCACTCTTACCACCTTCAATTCTTTGAAAGAAGAGGTAGACATTTTCCAGTTTCCAGTGATCCTCGTTGCTCAAAGCGCCCCACTGCCTGAGTTCCGCAGGGCGCCTCTTGAAGTGCGCTGCCTGCAACGCGCCGTGAATAGGTGTCCCACAAGGCTCAATCCTCGGAGTTGTAGACGACTCCCACTTCGCCAAAGGCTTTCCGTAATAAAAAGTGGCGGACTTGGAGCTCGGGCTTCAAAAGAAGAGAGCGAGTATTGAAGGTCCCCTCGTCTCTCGCGACGTGCTTCAAGGGGCTACTCTATTAAATAGCTGTACAGGGTGTTTCGTAAAAACGAATATGTTAACATCTTCCGCGTATATTTAATAAACTTCACGAGGTTTCGCTCTAGTACAATTTATAATTCCTGTTTTACTTTCTCATATACTAGGAGAAAGTTATGTAATGACACAGGAAATCGTGGCGATATTTTCACAGAAAATCACAATTGTGGGACTCCGATATCGAAAAAATATTATGGTCTCAATCCTGTCTTTCCGTCCGTGTATCTATGAACAACATTTGCGTCTAAACCATAGGCAGGACCTTTTCCAAAATGGACATTTTCCTATCCATCTGGTTGATGTCAACGCGGCTCGAATTTGAAACTAATATTTTACAACACATTTTTTTAGTGTAATTACGTTAATTCCCTACCACATTTCTAAACTTTTTCAAAATTTAAAAATGGCACCAATTTTTTACTTTGCATTTCTTGTTTGCTTATACAAATGTAACAGTCTTTGAAATTTCGAAAACTGCAAACGTTTGATTGCCGGGTGTACTTTACGTAAAAAATCATTTTCAATATTCGCAATTAATACAAGGAGTGTTTATGCAGTAATAGCACAACAATCCCTAAATACACAATTACAACAAAGCGTAATGTAATTTTTTCATCTGAATATTTAGCAATATTTGATGAGCAAAGAAATAATATAGAGTATGCCTGAAGTTCGCGATAATAATATTGTTTTTTATTCATCGCGTCATTTATGCACATCAATTTTAAGACTTTTTTCGTAAAAAGTGGAAATTACACGCATGAAAAAATGATTTATTCTCTGAAATTCAAAACATCGAATGAAATAATACATTTTAATGCTTGTCGTCAGGTAAGCAAACGTTCAGATATTTGTTTCCTCCTCTTCCTACATTTGTGTAAACGTTTGCGACCAACCCTGTACCTGAGATTCGGAGATGTTATTTTATTCCATACCGCGTTTATTTTATTCCAAGAGAGGCTTCAGGCGCGACTGGGCCCCGAGCGACGAGTCGCAGTTTTTAATTACTCTTTTGACCGGATCCTGCATTTACATGTCGCCGAAAGTCCGTTTCTCTATTAGGTTACTCCTCTCATATCTCAATTTCAGCCCGTTAATTACTTTTTCCCTCTCTTTAATCGCCTCTCGGATATAAAGTGAATGTTTTTGATCCTTTTGCTCATTTTTGCGCGGAAGTGAGGTGGAAGGAGGGAGCTGGCGAGGTGGCCGAGGATGGTCGTGGCAATCGACGAGCTTGCAGAGAGGAATGAGATGCCCGTGGAAAAGAGACGATTTCGGCCTCAAGTTCGCTTGCCCTACATTTCGTTAATGTACCTACACTTAGATCTTGGAGAGCTTGTAGAGCTGGGGGAAGTCGCTAGGATTACGGTGCTCAACGTGCGAGTCTGCGGTTTATACTAAAAGCTTTATATGAACGACCCCGGCTAGAGAGAACGAGGGCTGTTTTTCTGAGATGGAAACGATGAGAGTATGTGGAGTCCACACAGAGATAGGAAGGAATAGTGATCTGAAAATTGCCAAAATACGAAATTCGGTACGATGACCATCACGTGAAGGTGAAAAACGAGGGATAAGAACATAATTAAAAATTTAGAAGTGGCTTCGGCAAAGCAGCTTTACCGCAGTAATTCACGACAAGAGAGTAAGGCAGGAAAGTATGTAATGTGGCCATGGCTGATGGCAGAATGGAAATGACCGCGACCATCCATTGAAGTGACGGAAACAGTAGAGAGAGAAGGATATTACTGGAATAGCAAACGTTGGTCCTTGAAAGGCACGTCAGCATGGTGTATCGTATATCCGGCAATCAACCATTCCAGATCAATGACACGATTACCATGTAAGCAGCTATTTGGAACGAAAAAGAACGAATACATGTCTGATTATACGCTAAAAAGTGCACGAAGGTAAACCCTCATTATTGGTATCATTATCATTATTGATATTTGAAAAAATACGTATTGGTCATTAATAAAATATTTTCTAAGCTATAAAGAAGTAAAATTAATGAAATTGTACTTTATCGGAATTCCTAACAACACGGTTGCATTTTGTGTGTATTGTTATAGATAAGTTCTTTCAGGTATTGAAGTAACGACTGCAACACTAACGTCAATAAAAACACCCAAGACAAGTGAAACATGTTCGTTGGACGTTCGTTCATTGGACTTGACATTACAACGGTTCTCTATTAGAGAGCTATTCACACTCTGAGAGTAATTTACATTACTAACACGAAACGTTTATTTTCGTGAATATTCACTATTTTTGTTCAAATAAGTGTTTAAACGGGACGTCAAGAAAAACTCGCTTTGAAAAAATCTGCATCATATGCCATGTAAGCAGCTATTTGGAACGAAAAAGAACGAATACATATCTGATTATACAGTTTGCTTAATGTCGCTGTCAGCTGTGAATCTCAATGACAACTTAATCACAATAACAATTCCACGACCAGTAGGACAAATCAATTCCATTTTCGTGAGTAAATACGAGTAGAAATTCAGTGGTATAAATGAACAGAGTCTATTTCAAATGGAAACGAAATTACGCAGCTAACAACGTGTGCAGGGTGAGGGACATCCACCTCACAACTCACCACTTCGTCTTCTTGTCAAATGAGCGTCCGCGTCGACGTCGTGTTTTCTTGCACGTTCATTGTTCTCGTAAACCGATATAGGGCACGATATTGCAATTGTAGTAATTCCCAGGATTTGTAAAGCTTTGAAACATGTTTGGCAGAGTCAGTGACATTTCGCACTGTAACTTTCACATCCTTTGTCCCATTGCGTTACCATTGTTTTTTTCTCACCGTACCAAAAACTGTCGGGTCGTTATTTGCTTATTTGCTGCCATGTCTCTTTCCGCAGGGCCATCCCCACCGCGTTGCTGTGCTCCAAGTACTTTGCCTGACACCGCTGCACATGCCCTGCTCTCGTCTGCGGCGGGGAACCCTACCTCCTGCCGTCCGGTTGACTTAGTGAAGACCCCTTCCCACTGCCCGTTTCACTTCCATGCCGCCCCAACCCCGATTACCTCGCACCCTGCCTTTCGCCTCCGGCCATTTCACTCTGCTCGCAAAGTTGCCAACCACCCCTTTCTGGAAGGCTCATTTCACGTTACGACTTATAACATTCGCTACACATTTCTCGTACTGACCCGACGACGTTTACTGGGCTCATGAAACATACGATGGACCTTGTTCCAACGACCCCAGAATTACAGCTTCACAGTGGACCATCAAGCGCGCAGATGTAGAGGCAGCCAAAAGACGCAAGTAGTCTCCTCTGCGATTACTGTACGGCGACAGCACTGAAGAGTGCCCCACCCAAAATAAACGTGGAAACGTAAATCAAATAAATAAATTACACTCCTCTAAATGAATACCCACATAACGTACTCTGCGTGCGTTTTCCGAGAGTGGAAGATTTTTCTCACTTCTAATATAGGAAAGGAAGATAAAAATAGAGAACTCTTCTCATCCGGCCATGTTTTCCCTTTTGGACTGCTGGAGGCAAACGCGAGGTCTCCTCTTGGTGTTTGATGCAGCTTCATTTTTGTTTTGACGTTTTTTTAGACTTTGACCGAACTTAAAAGTTAGTTCCCCCTCATTGCATTATCGAGCGAACGTCACTTCCGAGTCCGGCGGGCAGTGGGATCAGGCGGAAAGAGAAGAGGGAGGGGGGGGCACGAAGTTGGGCGTTCAAATCCGCGAAACGTCGAGACTTCTTCCAAGCAGCTCTTTGGACGGCCAGCGAACCGTGCAGCGATGGCGCAATCAACACAGCCCTTTTTTAAGCTTTCATTTCGGCCTCTGGGTATGAACGATAAGGATGTGACTGTTTTATCTTTTCAAAGGGATTTTTCACGCGATCTGACTACATGAAAGAAGGAATAATTCAAAGCTTTTCGATCTGATTGGTGATGAACTGATTAGTCTCGATTGACTGTGACGCTTCGTGACAAATTCAGCCTTTCTATTACGTCTCTCTCTTATTTTGAAATCAGGCTGAAAAGTATACATTTTACACATTTACCAACATGTAGATTAAAATATAATTTGCACATAGATAAGTTCATTCGAGATTATCACCTTGTGTCTAAGCTTGTAAATGGTGTAAATGGTCCATTCTTTGTAAAATCGTAAAAAGGTGTTGATCCACTCCGGTTAGACTTATAATTTGTAAAATGTTTCATTTTATGTTCAGAGTAAAATCATTGTAAACAATTATTTCATTCAATAGCAGTCACATGCCATATTAACTTCAGATTTTCATTTAGGAACCTACATCACTAATTTCCAAAGCGCACAGATACTCAAAGAAAACAAGGCATCATGTGGTTGTAAAAGAGGTATCTAGAATTCTTTAGACACCCATAAACTCGAGGGAAAATCCAAAAAACAATGTAACAGTTTCAATTATTACTCAAGCATAAAATATTTTATTATTATATACCATATATTATCATACTTCACGTCGCGACCGAATTCTTATGCTCAATGCGTCATTGATTGCGGCACATTTGAGGTTATTCAACAAAAAGGCTCACAGGAAGAGGCCGCCCACCAACAAATATTTGGTATTTACGTGTTGCATTATAGAACAGCAAACTTTTTGTAATTCTTGGTAATGTAAAGAACTGTTGTACGGTATTTGTACTATATAATATGTTTTTGCGGTGTCCATGAAGACTGTTTTTGTAAATTTAACGCACGAGGATTTTATTTGTTGTTCTTGAGCAGCGTTGCGCTAATTTTTGGAAAACCATTTTGTGTTTCTTTTTCAGCAGCAATTTTGCTGTCAAGGGCCACTTCTTGTAAATTATATTATTTTTAATTATCAGTTTTTATGTGATATTTAAATGTACAAGACTAGGGCCATAATTTTCCAATCCCCCTCTCAGTGTCACGCCATCGGTGGGCCAAGTAATAGTGGCAGTGAAGATGGAGATTGCGATGTCAGGAGCGAATAAAGTAGAGGCAGATGGTTTTACCTACATTTTCACCCACGTGTGTATTAATTTTAAGGATTTTAAAAATAATATATTTCTTGCAAATGATTTACTCGATGTAAAAGTGCAAAATAAATAAAATCTTAAATTTTTTTTAAACGCATTGAATCTAGGCATTGCAAAATTAAGAACAGCGTACACCGAGATTAATATTTTTGGTCTTAAAATAAACTAAAACCTTGTGATTTTCTAAGTTGTAGATAAGTTCGTGTGAATTTTCTAAAAAATACACCAAAACTGTCATAAATGAGAATTACAGTCATAATCAGAATTTGTATTACTCGTACAACTGTTTTATTACATGTTTAAAAAAACAATACATTTAGGTCAATTTATAGCGAATAAACACAATCTCATATCTTTTTTTATTTTATAATGAAGTACAATATGGAACACAACGCAATTTCCAGAATGGCAATGTAGAAGGAAGAGAAATACAGATGGGGAGAAATAATGGAAACTTCGGTACACGGAATTTGGAGAGAGTTGGTGACGGACTCCGACACAAATAGTTGGAGGAGTTGGTCCCCTGTAAGCTTGTGCGGTTGACTGCGTGATGCCTCAAGCTCTGTGCGACAACTTTCCTCGTCCTCCCCCTCGTCTCTTGCATTGGATTGGAAACAAGTCACTTAAGCCACTACCCTCCCTTCTGCGTTGAAGGGTACCGAACGCACTGCTATTGTCACTTCGACACACATCGGCCCCTTACAAACAGCCCTATTCAAAACCAACTGCGTGGTAACCGAAATGTTTTGTACTTTTATTTCCTTTCGAGAATTACAAAACTATAAGAATATAAGCACCAGTATCACAGATTGACGGATGGAATTATAAAATGAAACGAATTATTTTTATACAGATCGTATTCTGCCGAACGCAGAGCAAACTTTAACGAAATCACTACGTTTTTATTAAAAAAATCAGCAAGCTTTAGTTGCCACCTAATATAGAGAATGCGAAAATTTGAACAATAATGCTGCCAAATTAGTACACTTTAGTACTATTAACTCAACTGTGCAAAGACAATAGGCAAAGCTTACTTACTATAATTGAAATATTTACAGACATAACCAAGTTCAAAGAACCAAATCTCCTCCAGGGCCTTGAGGAACAATAAACGTTAACAAAAGCCACATCGGATTAATAGAAAATCTGCCTTTGAAAATTTCACGTTTATACGTCAATCGAGTAGCTTGTGCCTCTCCGTCAATAACTGTTAGACGCAATTTCCTCCCTTAGAGACTTCCTCCAATCGAGAGAAATGAAGTGTCACTCTTAGCTGATTTCCTCTAGAATATACTGGAAGAATGACAGAAAAACAAGTTTTCTATGGTTTCACTGCACATTCTAGAAAAATAATGAAACGCTGTGAATTCTTATTCTCTCTTTCCGGCGAGTATATGAAATTCCTCGTACGACAATTTCTCAAACTGACAACAAATAAACCCAATCTTGTAATGAACGATAGAAAAAAATGTGTTGAGGAGGTCAAGCAGCTAAAACGCTTTAATGGGATAGTTTTAAAATAACACAAGGAGGTGATCACCTTCGATTGCTCTCGTCAAGACGAATCGACTGGCTATTTTTCTACAATATTATGAAAGAATTCTAGCAAAAACAATAACATGTTTTTTTACCATTTAAGGTGTTGAAAGGGTGTGAATTACTATACTGCCCTTACAAAATTACATGTGAGAGTTTTGCAAGTATACTATTAAAAAACCAAGAAATTTGTATTTTATAACGTGAGATTATCAATATATAGTTTTTTATCAACCTTATTTCATTTTTGTCATATTGGAACCCCTATTCCATACTACCAGACCTTTTCTTATTACACTTTTAATGCAAAATGAAAAACAAAGTAAAATGATTCCTTTTAAAAAAAGTTTGTTTTTAAATTTTCAAAACAAATATTTCATTGAAATTAATTACAGTTTGTATTCATTTCATATTCCGTGCTCTAATAAGTTTCATCACAAAGTAATGCTAACAAAAATGGAATTCCATGATATCCGAATTTCCTCTAATAGCCTCATTCTATGCCTACGTATAGCTACTTTATATACTTAAGCCTACTAATGTAATGAAATAGATTTTTTTAAAGTACTTCAATACTTTTTCATGTAACTCTCTGTTTCACGATAGATAAGCCAGATCACTTTAAGGTTTTTAAAATTTATTTTTAATACGACATTACATAACACATACAATGTCATCATGAAAGTTCTTCCCGCTGGAGGTGTCGGGATAAGCCATCTAATAAGGAATTTCACTCTCATGATGCGCTAAATCCAATCTCAACTTCATCACAACTTCAACAAAGACTACAACTGACGTCCGCAGTTACCCTGAGCCTTCTGTTTCGCAAACGCGCGGCTTTGTGTAGTCTGGTCTCGCGGGAGGTCATGTCGCGTTTTCGCGCAGCCGCCAAACGTACTAGCAGACCACTTCCGCTCTCGCCCCCGCTCACATTTGAGGTTATTCAACAAAAAGGCTCACAGGAAGTGGCCGCCCGCCAACAAATATTTGGGATTTATGAGTTGCATTGTGGAACAACAAACTTTCTCTAAGTCTTGGTAAGGTAATGTAAAGAATTGTTGTACGGTATTTGTACTATATAATACGTTTTTGCGGTATTTGTGAAGACGCAGCCGCCCACACGTGTTCGCAGACCGCTTCCGCTGTCGCGCCGTGCCTTCGGCGGGAGAATTTAATTGCGCTAAAACACGACGTGGATGCCTATTTTGCAAGGTTTCTTGCCTCATCCTCGCGTTTATTAACAATTAATCTTCGCAGAGTTTGAAAGCGGCGGGTGGAGCAAGACGTGTGTGGGGAGGGATAGCTGTGAAGCCAAGGAACGTCGCCTTAACGCACCCAAGGAAATTAGTTAAACGCTCGCGAAAGATGGCGTCCGCGCAACACGAGACGCCGCTAATTGCCTGCAGCGGCGTCGCGACGCCTGCTCAGCAATGCGAATCGGGGCGGTGACAGCGGGCGAGGCGAAAAATGGTGCTGACGTGCGACTTCGCGAGGCAGAGAAGTGAGATTGATTGATTTATTGACTGATTGATTAGCGTTTCCGAAGGCATCAACTGCTAAGGTCATCAGTCCCATAAGTATAGTGCGTGTTTTTCTCTGGACGCGGCGGTGATCTCCCCCCGCTGGCTGGTGAGATCCAGTGCTAATCTACACGTCGACTAGAGGGGTGTCCCACAACCAGGTATATCTCACGAGCGGGGCACCGCCTCAGCCGGGACAAGCTATAAGCTCCCGACTGGTCCTCTAGCATGTTTGGTAATGTAGTGCATGTAAGAATAAGTGTGTGAAAGGAGGATATGACAAGGAAGGAGAAGGAAAGATTGCGCGCGGTCCGTGACCCGTTTGTTAGGGTACTGTTCTGGTATTCACTTCGTGTTGACCGGGGAAACCACGAACACTATCGATCAGAGCAGCTGGCTGCTAGAATTCTCCTCCAGACAGTGGCTGAATTAGACCTAGCTAACTAGCGAATCTCGCCATCCTCGGGTCACGAACCCTAGGAACTCCCGGTCACAGGCACTGCAATGACATGTACTGATGCGTGAATAAGTTTGTAGTACGAAGTAAAAAGGTATTTGTGTTAAAATCTTGAGAACCTTCTGCAGTTGGGGTGAATGAAGATAAAAGTCAACGAAAGGTGGTAGAAAAAAGAAACTGATCAGATCCAATTGCTGATTGTTGAACTTCGCACAAAATGAGAACATACACATTTTAAGAACTATGATTTTATAACTACCAAAGTTTTTTTGCAAACAAGGTATTGACTTTGATTATGATCATAAATGTTGGAATGTTTCTTAACAAGTTCAATATCATTCTGGTACTTTATTTAAAAACAATTCAAATATATTTTATGAGCGATCGGCTTAAATTTAAACAAGAGAAATAAATTTACAAATAAACTGGAGTTGCGAGCAGCAAATCAAGAAAGTTCGCACGAGAATATTAACTGGAATAACTCTTGATAGGACGGACAGCGTTAAGAACAACTACATTATCATTCACTATTATTAATTTGTTTGTGATAACCGTTAACTAGCTTCTGAATGCCTGCATTTGCATTCTCAAAACGTTAACATTTATTTTATATGTTTTAATGAAGAACATTTAATGATACAGAACACGTTAAATAAGGACACAAAACATTTCTCTACATTAAGGGAGATGATAAAACGTGTTCGGAATAACATTGCAAATGTGAGCATAATTGGGGCGCATACCTGTGTCTGCAATGCGAGCGCTTTGGTAAGCACTAGGAGATTCTGCACACGCGTTTGAGCTGAAACACGCGGCGGCAGGATGCCTGCAGACCAAGTGAAACGGCGAAGTGCGGGAGTACTCCCATACCGGGCTGTCAAGGGATTTCCACGAGGCGTCTGGCACGTGCCTTGATGGGAATGCAGTAGCTCATCAGAGGGGGAACAGGGAACTAAACGAGCTTTGGATGCGATAGCATCGCAATTAAGGAACTTTCAACAACACCGCCGGTTTATCTTTCAATAATTTATTCCATTCAAAGGAGCACGAGCTGTAAGTGGTTGAAAACACGCAATTTTTAGCGCGCAATTTGTTCAAATGTTTGCTCAAACGCACTACTGAAAAACTGAAAGAGCCATTTAGTTACAAAAAGAATATGCAAAACTGATGCTCGAATTCAATGTAATTAGGCAGAGGCATTTCTGAAACAATAAAAATGAATACAAGAATGTGTTGAAAATAAAACGGAAGTATTTTTGTCAATGTGGTAACTTAACACGGTGAACTTAAAAATATGGTCATGCAATAATTGAAGCACTAACAGAATGCAAATCTGAAGAAGACAATAAAAATATAAGATGAGCTCAAACTTAGTGTGGTACTTATCAAAAACGTGACGAAAGAGCGTTGCGTACTCTACTATGTTTTTGTAAATCCTAATCCAAGAATAAGGTGAGAATTAACTAATGAAATTCAACTTCACGTGATGTCTTGAATTGCTGTACAACATGCTATTTTGAAATTAATATTATATTAGTCTAATTATTATATATTACGCAAAGTATAGATTGTCATTCTATTAAGCATTAGTACTTAGCATAGAGGTAAGGTCCAAAAAAGTATTTTTGTTAATCACGTCGTAGATGAACAACTCATGATCGAGAGTATCGAATCTCTACGGATATCTCCACCACTAGCAGACCATGACAACGAGAATTCCTTTTCTTCTTTAAGGCTAAGATTGTGAATTGAATATACAAGGGATTTTAGAAAAAATCTGGTGTCAATAACCTGTAGAAAAGTGTTTTTTTATGAGATGTTAATTCTTGATGTACGTAATTCACGAAGGCGAAAAATACCTCCAAAACGTTATGTTTAATAGTTAATGAAATAAAATCAATTTAAAAGAAGTGATTGTCAAACATATTTTTTGAATATTACCTCTGTGTTAAGTACTAATTCTATATTTTTCTATTTCCTTATGAATTTCATTACTTAAAATACACATTTCTTCCAATTGCGAAACGGCTGAGTTTACCTCAGCGCCTCGCGGCCGCTAGCTCGGCAGCAACTCTGATCGGAAAATCCTAAGTTGATTGATTTATTGATTGATTGTTACTGATTCCGGGTGCGTCAACTACCGAGTTATAGTCCCGTAAGTGTGGTGTATGTTTTATCGGGAGGTGTTGGTGATTTTCCCCCGATGGATGGCGAGACCCGGCGGCGACCTACCGTCGACTAGCAGGGGTTTCCCCAACAAGCTACCTTCCATCAGCGAGGCACCGCCCCAGCCTGGACTATCTCTAGGCTCCCGACCAATCTCTCAGCACGTGTGGTAGTATAGTACATGTTAGCGTAAGTATGTGTTTAAGGGTGAGGATATGACAAGGAGGAGGAAGGACAGATTGCATGATGTTAGTGACCCGTTTGTTACGGATACTACAGCGGCATTCGCCTGGGGTGCATCGGAGAAACCACGGAAAACTATCGATCAGAGCAGCCGGCCGCTAGAACTCTCCTCCAGTCAGCGACTGAATTCGACCTAGCTGACAAGCTAGTGTCGAAAATCCTGCCACCGTCGGGACTCGAACCACGACCTCCCGGTCAGGGGCTCTACGTTGACATCAGTTGATGCACTGAGCTTTCTCTCCCGGTCCGGAAGGTTCTAGTGTTCGAGTCCAGAAGGTAACGATTTTCCGAAACTAGCTACGTACTAGGAGAAATTCAGCCGCTGTTGGGAGATCAATTCTAGCGGACGGCTTCTGATTGGTAGTTCGCCGTGGTTGCAGGGCGGAATGCAGTGGATGTTCACGCTTCAATGCGTGAAAAATGGTTAATTCCTGGATTACATTACGTATACTAATGTGCGTTACTCGATCCCATCATATGAATGTCGTAATTGATATAATAACGAACAAGAATAAATCACGAGTGAAGTATTAAACACTAAGCTCTAAGAAAACAATTCTCAACAATTTGATCATAGAAAAAATAAAATTATAATATTAGGAATCTTCATTTACCTCTATATAATTTTTTCTTCTCTGACGTAAGATAAAAAGAGACATTTTCGCAAAAGAACGGAATAGTATGTACGCATGTTGAAAACATATAATTCACACTAAAAACGACAATAAGAGATTCTAGTATGCACAAATCATTCAACCGGGAAAATGTTATGCATTGCGCTTAAAAATTATGTTTTAACCCAAAGGTAAAGGAGCCAATATGACATACGGTGCATGTCATCGGCAACGAAATCGCAGAAATTTTTAAACCCAAAGGTAAAGAGCCAAGCATTTTTAAACAATACACATTAAAACCAAAAGTAAAGAGCGCAAGTTACGGTACATGTCATACATACCTTTAAATACAAAGAAAGGTGAAGAGCCAAAAGTACGGAACATGTCGAAATCGCAAAGAATTTTTAAACAATACACTTTGAAACCAAAGGTAAAGAGCGACAGTTGGGGTCCTTGCCATCGGGAGTGTAATGGCACAGCATCGCCCATCGCTTCGCGTCGCCCGGGCCGAGGGGCCGGGGAGGCAAAGCGACGCGCGCGGGCGGCGCTAGGCGGCGCTGGGCGGCACCGACAGGGGGCGCTCCGGTGGCCAGTGGCGCCTTTGGGGCGCTCTCCTCTCTGGCGACGCCCTCCAAAGCCTCCGCCCAGTCCTCTGCGCGCGCACAAAGCGAGCGCCTCCGCGCCCCACCCCCTTCGCCCGCCGCGCCGGCCGCACGCAACAACGCAGACGCACAAAGGTGCGCGAAAGCGTGACCCCGCGCGTGCGGCGGCGCGCGACCCCTCCCCCCCACCCCATCCCCTCCCCCAAACTCCCTCCGCCTAACGATCCGTCCTCCCTTCCCCTCCCCCCGGAACGGCGCTGTTTCTTTCATCCTCATCTTATTTGCGAACTTTGCGACAGGCTACAACGTCCCAAATGAATGCAATTCCCTTCTACGTTTCAAGAGTCCGCTTCCCCTCACGATGTCGTCTTTCAAAAATTATTTCGTAACATCTCCCACGCGATCATCTCTTTCCCTGGGGAAAGCGCACGAAAAAAATTGATGCTAATATTCTCGTATCCGAGTGCAAATCGCGGATTTACAATTTTATTTCCTTTTGCAATGTCAATTTTAAATTTTACAGCTCCTACTATTCGAGAATGTTTGCCTTACTACATGAGATTGATAGAATAAATCGGTGTTACAATACAAAGATGATTGAATCGCTTTCTATTCAATATTTATTGTTGGGACTCATTTTCTTCTCCCAACTGCTCGGGGTTGCTAGAACCGACATGCATAGACGTTACATTACGTTCAATAGGTCACCTATCACACATGAATAATCTGCTCGTCTCCCCCCTCTCTCTATCACTTTCTCTCCTCCAACGTGCCTGTGTGCCTTTCCTCTTGCCCTCTTGTCCGCTGCCACTCTTTTCCTTTGCAACGCCCCAGCGATGTCGCCTGGATATTGCTGCTGCGGAGCTTTGACGGGGAGCGTTTGACATGGGGCTTTCGCCGGCCGAGGCGGCGCCGAGGCTTGGGGGGGGGGGCAATTCGTTTGACTCCCTTCACGCGTCTCCGCTGGCGTCGTTCACCAGCGCGCTTTTCATCCGAGACGAAGGCGATTGCCATTAAAGCGTTTGCGTTGCTGTAATGTGCACAATTCCTCTCTTGCGTTTAGCACTGGCCCTCCCATTGTTCACAACTAAAGGAAATTTGACGTGTAGAATTTCATATTGCAAAATTAATCTAACACAATCACGTATATACACATTGGATTATTTACAAAGACAATGCTATGATAATCATTACACATCAATGTATACCAATTTGAAATAAAAATAAATGCATTAATTTAATATTATTCTCTGAGTTTTACTTTATATTCGCTCACAGACAAAGAAATTCCAGTAAATGTATTTTATGAGCAATTTTAATTTTGTTCATAAAAGTAACCAACTTCATTCTGCCAACTTCATCCAGAATATCGTTTTTCGTTTAGTAAAATTTTTGTAATGTCATAATATTATAACTTTAATATTATATTATAACTTTAATATTATAACTTTAATATATTGAAGTATTTCTCATTCGCTCCAGCTTACCGTACAGCCACTTCACCTCCAAAGAGTAGGAAATTACAAAAATTCCGCTTACCTGCAACAAATCAGAAAAACAAATATGACTTGTGTAACTTATGTATAGTTAACGTGTAAAGGAATATTTTCATATAAAAGCAATGAGAGAAATAATCCCACACAATAATAATAATAATAATAATAATAATAATAATAATAATAATAATAATAATATTGACATATTTGTCCGAATCAAGTACAAACAATTGAACATATCGTCTCAGATTGTCCTTAGATCTAATTCTTCTTCTGAATCCATGGAAACCCGCAGTAAGATGTGCACCGCCCTCAAAAGTTCAAAACACATTATCCATATGGTACGAACACTCACAAAAATCTGTAACGTCTGTTGAAATGTGTACATATTGAATGACCAACATCCTCTCATCGTACAATAGCTAACAAACAGGATATTGTAATTTGGGATTTTAGAAACAAAACATGTGTTCATGTAGATGTTTTTGTGGCGTGCTATCAGAAAGTAGTAACCAAAGAAACAGAGAATCGTCCCAAATGAAGGATTATGGAAATAAAAAATCTAATAATAAAAGTTGTAAAACTGACGGTGACATAAAATCCCTACTCTCATTAGTTCAAAACAAGGAGTCACGTGTGTTACAGGAATTTTTCGTCTTCAGTCTTGTGAAATGTATAAATGGAACACTAATTATTTGGAGGGAATGTAACATTTTAAGTTTAAAGCTAATTTTTTAATAGGTTTGTCAAGTTCAGTAATATGATAGAGATATCATGAAGTGGTTTAACATTGTTAACTGGCTCCGGAGGCGGAGTAACACACACACACACACACACACACACACACGCACACACACACACACACGCACACACACACGCACACACACACACGCGCGCGCGCGCGCACACACACATATTATGTACTCCCCCACTTTCACCCACTGTCACACACACGCAAGTTTATGAAATGCGTATGATGAGAAGATGGAAGAGGGGAACATGGACAGCAAAACCGACATGGCGGCCCCTGACCCCGTTACTGTAGTATTTTCAATAAACCATATAATTTTACTGTTTTCATTTAATACGAATTCCTTATTTCCTCGTTAATTGAAAGGTGTGTATTTCAAAACTTGGTAAATGTATAAAATAGGTTTTCCTAAAACGAATGTTGGAAATGCAATGATATTAGTTTTGCTAAAATATTGTGATTTTGAAAGTTTAAAGCCGTAGCCCAGTTTTGATAAAACCGATTTAAGGGATGACAAAACCGGATCAAAAGATGCCCAAACGATGTAAAACATGTATTGGATTTCTTTTGCATTTATCGGGTTTAAAAAAACGCTTCTCAATTGTTCTCATGAGGTACAGAACAGAGACCATAGGAGGGTTTGTAACGCCTAATCCATTCTTCCAGCTTCCTCATTTTAATCTAAAGTGGTAAATTTGATGATTTATACGTGTTTCCGGCTCCAAACCGCGCCACCTGCTCCTATCTCAATGACCTCTCGAACGACACTATGGTCCGATTAAAGTAAGTGGGGGATTGACAGTTGTGCTTCTGATGCTGCATCTTCATAAAATATGAACATATGATGTGGTTACTTTTATAAGAATTTATCTCAGGTGTTTATTTTCAAATTCCGGTATTGATGAGTGGTACGCAAACTGTCAACGTCGCTCGTTTCCACTCGCAACGATCATTCACAACTTCTTTTAATCGGACCATAATAGACCTTACTCTGTACCAAGTTTAAGCTCTCGTTTATTCAAGTTGTGTGGCAGACCCATCCATCTACAGATAAATCATGGCGAAAAGAAACTAAACTATGACTACCTGGCGAAAAGAAAAAAAAAACTGATTCTCGATGCTAGGAGCCGCTACCACACCCGGCTTCAGAAAAAAAACGCAGTTAAATGAAAAACTTACTTCACTGCGATTTTTCTAACTTTGCCTCTCAAGGTCACTCAAATCCCATCTTCGCGATGGAATATGTCACGGTATTTCGCATATTTCTCAGTCATTCCGCTAGATTTCGCAAGATCGCGACCGTATCAAGCAGTGCTTGCGATCATGCGACTTCTACAGGTAAGACCGAGAAAGACGCGAAATGCCGTGATATATTCCATAGCAAAGACGGGATTTGAGTGGCCTTGAGGGGCAAAGTTAGAGAAGTTGCAATATATGCTACACTATCATTAAATTTAATTAGGCACTGTAGAAATCAAGGAATTTACACTAACATTCTCTTAATCTTTTATTTTAACATTAGTTCCATTGATCTAATGCTAGGAAGACCAAGTGAGTCAAAATTACACATTTGTAATACATAAGTTTATTTATTTACAATGTATTAGGTGAGGAAAACATAATTTTAGCTTTTGATATGCTCATTCAATAAATGGATACCATGTTTCAAAATGACGCGCAACAGCCCTTATAAGTAAAATCAAAAGGCGGGCCGTCTAGACTGAAAAAAATATCGCTGATAATTCGACATTTGTTTTTCGAGAATTAGAAAGATCGTTTTTATTTGTAACTTTTATAATATGGTCATCTTTAATTCGAGATCGAATTGAATTGCAGGAGTTTCCAAAGTTGTAGAAGAATTCGTGGGCCAGTTGTTTACAGGCTCGGTGAATTTTCACATATCTAATCTCGAAGTAATTGTTGATTTGCAATGCACCATGGAGCATTTAGTGTGGATAAGACTATATAGATTACCACAAACGACCTTGAATACGTTTGGCTCAATGCCTGGAGCGCAGGGGCGGGCTAGGCAACTCGTCGTACAGGAGCGGAGTACGGGTTGCGGCGCGCCTGCCTGTCGTGCTCTCTGGCAGAGCATCTTGGACAAACTGCGTTACGAAGTTCAGAGCTCCGAAATCGACCTCTTCAAGGGAACTGCAAACATAATTACAGGGAACGCGAAACTGATTTCTTCAATCGCTCATCTGGAGGAATTGAAACCAGAAACCTCCGCGGCTACGAATTGGTATTAGTTCCAGGTTTTGGAAAAGTTCATTTTAAAGTTAACAAAACGATATCATTTTTCTCCGTTACTCTACTCCATTAATGGACACTATTATAATTTACCTTAACTCACACACATAATGCTGTTATTCTAGTCATACGTATTCCACAGAAAATTCAAGCAAAACATTTACGGACATTCAGGCAAATAATTTCCGGCTGTTAAGGACATTAAACAATACCTCACAAATACCATAAATAATCCTGAACACGACGTGAATGTAGTTAACTTTCGTCTCTAATTCTATGATTTTACATGCCGTAAAATAATAATATTCAATTCATTATTCCCTCCAAATTCATTTGTAGTTTTTTTTAAAGCACATTAGTCATTAAAGCATTTTAATAAAATAATCATAAATGTACAGATGACGCATAAATACATCTTCCGCAAACCAAACCAACCTACATATTTTTTGTTACCACGTTATTAAAAGTGAATTGAATACCCAACTAATAATGCTCTCTTTACGTTGTAATATTTGAAATTCATCAAGTGTATCTGATGCGAATAATTAATAATTTCATTCGAATAATATACAGCGGAATGTAACCTTATTAATCAAGTTTGAAAACAAATTAGTATTCGTAGAACATATCAAGCAGAGTAGTATGTGAGTTGCCGACCCAGCCGGAGATTGAAGGGTACATATCATCTGCACACTAATCCGAAATTGGCATAAACTGACGTACTACGAAGAGCAAAGGTGAATACGGAATATTGTGGAGGGAAAGAATGATGACAAATGCTTAACAAAATGGAATTGTTCATAAATATAACTTTACATAATTACCAACATTAGTCATTTGCAGATGAGGTAATGACGACAAACCTCGATGAATTCCAGAAAATTACGCGGTCACGTTAAAAAAATTTACAAAGAAGACATAATTACAAAACACTTTTGTAATGAATTCTATTTCTCTATAATAGTAAGTAAATATTGATTGAAATGGCGTTCGAATACTTCATACCAAGAAAATAAACAATTTAAACCAAAATAAAATACGTAACAGACTGATTGTGTGATAAACAAGTGTGACTTCACTTGGTAAAATATAATATAGTACATATTCTCTTTAGTTATATGAACAAACATTTCCTATGGCATCTTGTTGACAACGCATCGCTTCTGCAGAAATATTTCTTATTTTGAATAATGTCCAGAATGTTACGCTAATACTGAGTAGAAGAGCCAAGCTAAGTCTAAATAATACAGACGAACAAATCTCCATTTGTCGAATGCAAACCAAGAGAAACACACATTTATGACTGACAGAATTTGGATGTAAATTACCTATGTTCTGAAGATTATGGCCTTGCGATCGCGCTCGATTTTGGGCCATTAGACCCTTAGCCCGCCAGTCGGCCATCAGAAATGCAATGTACTCGCTGTTCAGAAAACAGAGTAATGGCTTCCTGAGACTATAACAACGCTTCGAGTGTTGTACATACACATAAAGTTTGATGATAAATAGAATGTGACAAAACAGAAAAAAAACTAAAAACCTTTTCACGAGAATTTGTGCTCCTGAGGTCAAAGCAGTAAACAAATACTGACAGTAGTACGAGGAAAACGGTATTTTTTCAGTCACCTGAAATGACTTATGTATGTGGGGCATCTGGTCAAAATGTATTAATTTAATAAGAGCTTAACGCATGAAGGGGTTCCCTTAAAATTTTAATACTTTCTTCAGAGGGGCCATTCCGGATGGTGGCGCTATGGGGGGGATATCCCTAGCGAAATAAAGACTATCCACTTGAGATAACATCTACTTGCAAGTAAGCACCCAGGGAGATGAAAGATTTTTTCATCAGCTTCTCCTCATATATTTTCTTTCCATATGCTATTTGTATTGTTCACTGCAATCTTTTATTTTTCCTTCACATACTTGCTTTCAATTCAGAGCAAAAACTAAGGAAAGAGTCTTGCGAGTGTGTTCTTGGTTGCCCGGGTGACGCCGAGTCGAAGGTGTGATGCCGACAAGACCATCTTTTTGTGGTCTTTCTCAGGCTGGTCTACAGACCAACCCTAACGAAGACCACGACAAGGTGGTCGAAACATCGGCATCACAGACTTCGTCGCGGCGCCATCCAGACAACCAAGAGCACTCTCAAAGAAAAACTAATGGAGCTGTAACATCACATACTTTCTCACATTATTTCTAAATTTGTAATTTTCGAAAATTCAGGTAGTTCAATAATTCACATGAGATCCGCTCAATTCTTTTAAGCATCCTTTATTATATCCGTGGAAAAAAATAAAGAAAAATTGGAACGGTTTTTGAGAAACAATGTTAAACATTTTCAATTGCCTATGTTTCGCGCAACATTACACGAAAACTACTCATATTTTCGAAAAATCGGATTGACGGTCAGACGGACGGACGGACAGACCGATAGACGCACCAACAGACACTTTACCGTCAGTCGGATATTCGGTATCAATGATGGCCACAAAACATGGATTCTGACCCGGCAATAAGAGTTTTCCTGCGAAAAATTCGCCGTTTTCGGCCGCGCGATTCCATAACATTCTCTTCTTACGAAGTACCTCCACAGGGGCGAGAAACCAGTCATCTCAGCTTTTGGAGTGGATCGGGCCCACTGCAGGCGGCCGTGGTGATGACCTCCAACGCGGCTGCGGCGGCTGATTGAAGCTTACAGCGGGGCGGGGCGGGCGCTTCCCCTCCCCAGAGCGCGGCCCCCTCGCGCCCTCCTTATCGCGCCGCCAAGACATGCAATCAGAGCCGCCAACGGCGCCCATCCATTACGCCCCGCACGCGGCGCCCGCGCCCGCGCCCGCGCCCGCGCCCGCGCCCGCGCCCGCGCCCGCCCCGCTCGCTCGGGGGCGATGCAGACGAGGCGACGCGACGGGGTGCTGGCATTGGCTGCGGTGGCCTCCGAAGCGAACGGATTCCAGCGCGGTTACTGCTGACACGGTCGAACACGAAATGCTGACAAAAGCGGCCATGAGAAGGAACAAGCAGGAGAAGGTAATTACTCGTACATACCTGTGTACTCTTTTCTTGATGTCAAGAGGCAAGGAAGGAAAATAGTGCTCTGCTGTGCGTGGGATTGTGGAGGAATAATGAAAAAAAAAGGAAACGGGTGGATGCGAAATCTTGTCGGTTGTGATGAACTTATAAGGAGAGATGGCAGGAAAATATAGTAAAGAGATGTGAGTGCAATGATGGAAATAGTACCGAACACAGGACATACATTGTGAAACGAGATGACGTATGGGCATCGTGAACGAAGAATTTGAACAAAGGTAAGATACCACTGAACGAAAGACAAGATTTGATGAGATCAGCCAGAAAATAATGATGAAGAAGCTAGATTGGCAGACCTAAGAAAGTGAAGACGACAATGACGGTAGGGGAGGGTCAGCAGATTCCACTGAAGCCGCAAAGAATACAGCAGAGGCTTCAGCAATGGCGTCGGCAGCGAAGTTGGTGGCTGGCCAAGCTTATCAGGAGGTTTTGCATGGCTCGCTTTAGTATGTTAAAAGCTACTTACACTTAATGTTACTCGTACGAGTCAGAATTCATATTCATTAATTGTACGCTGCTGAAAAGATAAGGGAAGCCACTAGTTCTTACTGGCCCCGGTCACGACGCCGCACCTGGATGCCCCAGGCGGGGCGTTTCCCGCAGCCTGCCCAAAGATACGGCGGGGCCCTGCCCCCGCAACCCGACCTCTCCTTTGTTGCGCTCTGCTAATTTTACCCGAAGGCACTGATGAGTGCTCCTGATAAAATTAAGCTTGGGAGGAATGTGAAATCGGAACACACGGAAGGTTTCATGGTAGTACACGATTTAGTTCACTCTGAAGAGAATAGTTGATGGAGTTTGAAATGTCAAAAAAATAAATGTTTCTTTTATCTTAGTTACACCTTAGAATAAATGTAATTGAACACAGTACCTCTGAATAATTGATGCAATAAACAGTGAGAATGCTTGAATTAAACAAAAACGCGTGAATGAGGGGAATTTTAAATTTAAATGTAAGAGAGTAAAATCTTCAACGTACAACGACTATGCAAAGCGCATTCTTTGTGTATATGAACTAGCAAGTGATAGGGCAGAAGTGAAACGTTCTGCTAAACGTATTTGTTGAGGATTTCATAAAATAACTCTGGCCTGAAGCAGGGCCCTCTCGAGAAGCAAATTGCTGCAGTAACGAGCGAGGGCGGCGAGCGGGGTTGAACGCTCGTTGAAACCTTGAAGCCGCCAGCGAAATGTGAAGCGTAAAGTCCCCTCTGTCGCCGCTTGCAGCCCTGCTCAGGCTCCTGCACAGGGGTTGGCAACACGCGCCACCCCACGAATGCAAGGGCTTGTGCCAAGAGATTCTCTTGCAAAGGTGCTTCTCGCAAAAATAAATAAATAAATAAATAAATGGAGAACATCGACACGTTCGTTGCTATTGCTATTCATTAAAATCGGTAATTATGTACTCACAATACTTAATTAGAAAATAAAATAAATGTTCTTTAAAATGGTTTGAGTAAACAAACACACCGAATGGGCTTGTTTGGCCCAGGAAACAACAACCAACACCAAATACAAAGAAAACAACCGCAAATTACTCTCTATTGATAAATGTTAAATCTATTACAAGAATTCTATTATTTGTTGCTATAACACACAAATACATCGTAGAAATCATTGCCTGCCACATTTACCATTATATTTCCAACAAAATATAAAATGTTCTTTCGAATGTCAATCATCAGTTAATTAACAATGTAGAGCACATTGATATTGATTTCTGTTCTAATAAGCTGTGGTTCAAAGAAAATGATTCAGACGGATGTTTCGTCACCACCAGCGGTGGACATCGCCATTGCAAGCAATGGGACAGTGAAAGCACTGGGAGTGATTCCTGGCTCACTCCTGTCAGTTAGGAAAGCAATTTCAATATTGACCGAGGCCTATTATCGAGGAAAACAATATCAATATACATCAATATTGACCATGACCCTTTAGCTCGGAAAGCAATATCGATATTGATCAACATTGACATCGGCCTAGACGCCCGGAAATCAATATCAATATTGACGCCTGTCATGAAAGCCTACGTTGCTTTACGCCATAACAAAAACAAGATTTAAAGGAATTAAAAAATAAAACGTCAAAAACTAACACAAGATTACAGCAGGTGCTAAAAAAGGTGTATTTTATTAACATCAGTCTTACTCCAATCATTAGCTTATCACAAAACTGACTCACTAAATTTCATAATAATTTCAACACACGACTTGACCAATTCTGGGACAATCGAAATGAAAGCGGTTCTTGAAGCCCATACTCTGGAGAGGCAGAGCTCAGCCATTAAAAAACCTACCGTAGACACAAATATGAGAATTAAATATAATGCTGTGCGAGAGAAGTACTTTTTAACATAGAAAATAATAGCGAGACGTCAAAAACGACTGTGTTTTGCAATTTATTCTCCTTTTTCTAATATACTTGTTTTGAAAAATTTATCAACGAAATGTAACATAATTTAAAATAAGTATATTACTTCATAATGAAATTACTATTGAGGACTGTTAGGAAGTGTAATCAATCGTTATCACCGATAATCCTACTTTCCCTTTCCTAAAAATTGATAATGTGGATGAAAGTCTACCATTCATGTGAAAGGGCATCATCCTCTCATTGTTATATAGCAATATTATTATTGTTATTGTTATTATTATACCAAATAATATTATTGTGTCAGAATAGTGGATAAACCTCTTTACACGTTTTAAATAGAAAGGGTTACAAACAGTACAACAAATCACCAGCTAGAAATCAATTTTTAACAATATATATCTAACATTACTGAGTTAACTGGAAATAGAGCTCAACGTAACCCAATATACACGTGAGAGTATTAAATACCCTCTTGGAATGTCATTTATGTGTACGAAATACTTTAGGCTCAGCACAATGGTGTGATGGGAAGGGTGAGGTATGTGGAAGGTTAAGGGGGAGATATGAGTTTAGGATTAAGTTTTCATGATAGTTATGTTGGTCAGAATTTTTTCAAGGAAGACGTGCTTTGAATGTAATGAGACCACTACCAGATTTTCCCAAGTTGTAGAGTCGAGCACAGGAAACCAAGACATAAACTTTGTCATTTTGCGCCTTAAGCGGGGGCTCCGTAGACCACCCACTTAGCATGCCCCGGCAGAGCGCTTATTTGCGAGCAATCGGTGGCTCACAGCTGATCAGACAGCCTGAGTGGAAGGAATGGAGATCGGGCGCGATGGCTCTAATCTAGTGAAAGGCGCGTGGTACGCGGGGGTGCGCGTCGTACGCGCATGGTACGCGTGGTACGGGCGTGCCACGCGCCACGCCGTCAATTCTTGGTTTCGTGCCCTCGTGCCATAAACTGCATAGACATCGCCAGCGTCTAGTTCGTTCCGCTGCCCCACGAGCGCTGGCGTCGCCTGGTCGGGCTTTGCCCGCCCCTGCCTCCAAGGAGCCAGAGTCTCCGGCCCCGCTCCGCAGTAACAGTCGTCTTTATTACGCCATGAGCGCCCGCGCCGGGTGCGCCAGGGGGAGACGCGCCGCCTGACGCGCTGGCGAAACCGCCCGCGCTTTACTATAATTTATGCGCGAGGATTACGCGGAAATTATCTTGTACCGACGTGATGTACAGCGAAATTGCGCAACGGCCGTAAAAACGCCAGAAATAGCAAAAACTACAAAAGCAACGTTGTCGATGTGCGGCAGAGTGTTTTAGTGCACCTTCAAAGCGCAGCCGGCTTTACGCGCTGGAGAGGAGAGGGAGGTGGTAAGCTGAAGGTGGTTTATTAGAAGCCAGTAAATGTTGAGCCCGGGACTCTGAGACTTACTAAACGAAAAGTTATTGTCATAAATGAAGCATTTTCTAGAGACTATTGCCTCAGTGCTATTGATTTGAAACAGTTACATGTTTAGGGAACACTAAATGAAATGTGCAGAAAATTGCACAAGACATTTAAGTAACTACAAAGAGCCGTATTACTGTTTATTGAACTTGCTGGCAGGGAACTTACAAGCATATTTCTGTAGAGAACTTTGGCCAACTGACGTGGAATAATTACTGACATACAATTTTTTTTTAAAACTGCATAGTATAAACTACGCCGTTTTAAATGCAATGAAAGTTATGAAGATGCGACAATGAGATAATTATTTAAAAGCAATAAATTAGAATGTGTCAGTCACACGACGTCCACGAAGACATTTGTTTTAATGAAAACTCATTTTATAATTTTCCAGACCATTTATTATCCCATCATGATCCCATGCCACGATGACCAACACGAATGAAGCACTAAGAAAAAAATGATAAAACTTCGATATTTCACTTTCGATATACCTAACTTTTACATGAAATAAAAAAGGTGTTTGATTTTCAATGCCCTCCGTTATAAATAGAAAATGAATATAGTGTATAAAGCCATGCCATTGACATTAAATGACTTATCCAAGTGAACTTGACTGTCAAGCTATAGTAATAAATCACTTACAAATCTCTCTGCACTCCCATCTATGTGAAAGCTACCTGAAACCCTGGTGGAGGACGAAATGGGTGCTGAAATGCCATAACAAATTAATTCGCAACTTTCAAAATGTATAAAAGGCTGATGAGATTCTGCCCGGAAAATTGTAGATACAGATTAAATACATAGAAAATGTGTTTGCAGTTTATTTACACACACAATATTATCCTAAAAGTTCCGTCAAGGAAACGAGAATTAACTCGGGCATCATTTTACAAGTACGCAATGGAGGCAGCCCTTATAGTACGGGATGGAAGGAGAATATTGTTATGGAATCAGTACAATATAAACTTAGTTTAGACATGAGAGAAAGGTATGTTAGAATGATGTTCAGGGTCAAAACACAAGGGAACGACACCCAGAGAGAAGTAAATGTAACTAGACCTGGTGACTGCCACGTAATGGCACAACAAGGCTTTGCTTTCTGAAGCTGTGTGCGAGCTGCACCACGCCGTCTGTTGAAGGTTTCCGAATTTACCTCGTGTAATAAGGGCATTTTAGCGCAGTGCTGATGTCGTCCATATGTGTTTCCACCAACACGCACTCACAAAATCAGATTATCTCCGATAAAATATCAATTTGTCCAGTGTAGCATGTAGTAGAGAAATTGTCACGTGAAAGAGTTATAACATGATGTAAATAATTACCCTAGGTATTGAACATTTCCTAGCGATTCAAAACTGAACAATAAATAAATGTAAGTGTATAATATTTCATCTGAACAGTTAATGGTTATTTAAAAACACTTTATTTACAGATTTTAAGACAAATACAGCAATTAAACAATAAGTGGAAACGTTGAACAGGCAGTACAGCTCAAATAATCAAATGAAACAAACGAATGAATGTTGGCATATGCGCAATATAATAAACCCCCATACAACTGAAACCGACTATGAACAAACAGCAAAGAAAGAAAAAAATTGTAATTTTCCCTTGAAATAGAGGAAAGGGAAAGGTTTAGTTAGAACAACGTAATTAAGTGGACTCTATATTAAAAAATCAACATCTATTTATATTTAAATTTCTACATACTCTGCATGTTCTTGAAATAAATGTTCCCTCGATTTAACCAGCTGTACACATACCGTTCGCACAAATTAAATAATACGCTCTACGGTACTTGACGAGGAATGTTTCATGACGGAATGGAGTGGCAGGTAGATAATTTAAGGTAATTAACATTTTTGATGCATTCGTTTTATCGCAAATTTCAAATGCTGGCATAGAGATGATTTGAGAATGTAAAGAATTATCGAAACACAGAGCAAAGAACGTTAACACAGTACAATTTTGTACTCTGTTTCATTTTTTATTTGATGACGTTTCTACGATGCTGAAAATATACGAGATAACAACTTGAAAAGTTTTGTTTTTTTCAGTAGAAATGAGGTGATAAGCATTCGCGCCTTAAAGATTCTTTTCGCATTATAGGAGCGAAATTTTGAAGGATTTGCGAGAGGTCGTATACGTATAATAAGGCTTCATTTAACGTAGCTTTTGTAAAAATTTCGTAATTACTGTTTTCAAGAACTAGAGAGGTTATAGTGCAGTTGAAACATTACATTATTCTTTATCTAAATAACGGTGAGCATCAATTTGTTTGTATCGAAACTAATTTTACTAATTCAGCCTTCCAGCGCCTTCACTTTACAGTAAACACGTATTTAGCTTCAACCTAGAAAATGTTCCACCACTTGCTCCAGAACTTTAAAACATCAGTCCTAGTGGTAATTGCAAATGTAATGGTTAAAATTGGTGTATTACTCTTAGTTTGAGAAAACTATTTAGAAACTTTTAGAAAGGGATACGGGAACTCTCAGTCTCTACAATAAATTCACTCTTTTAACATTGCTTTCTGATATTTGTTTATCATTCAATTCTGTCGGAGACGTGGGAGCCGGAGATCGGTTGAATTATTTCCAAAACAGAGAGCACGCGATCTGTGACAGCAACTAACCACAGAAATTGACACCAGGCAGTGAAACAGACGGCGGTGGGAAGCAGCTGCTGAAGAACAAGAGAAATAGAGGTGGGTTGAGAGCCTTGCATCGCTTACGGTAGGTGAACGCCTATGTACACTCAGAAGGAGGGGGCTGAGGAACACGCCTAGTTAGTAAACACAAAATAATGGAACGAAAAGAGGAATCAATTAGGAAATGTAATGTCAACTTATATTTAAAAGGTCTAAATTTGTCTTCAACTATATAATCTAGACTGTATGGGACGAGCCGCGTCTCTGTCGTGTTGGCTGATGTTTCGGCCACCATATTGTGTTCTTCCTCTCTGTCAAAGAATACAAAAAACTTTAACAATTTCACAAAACATTGCTATGATAACACAAAATGAAAGGTACACTGACTAGGCGAGGCTACCTGACTGTTACAGTAAGAAAATTTAATTAGTGTACACATTGCAGAATGTATTGAAGCCTACGAGGCACACATGTCTAGATTTTTCAAACCAGACTAGTCCCATAGTACCACAGCTCCTCCTATTACACAGCTGTCTAGTAGAGGGTCTCAATGCACATAGAATAAATGCCCTTCGCTGACGGGAATGTTTCACGGCAAAGGTTTTGAGCAGTCCCGTGTCGAGCGATAAGCTGCCCTCTGCACTCCCCGATCCGTCCTAGCCCCGCCGGCCACGCCTGATCTGTCCACCGCCCCGAGAATGTCACCGGGCGCGTGGAAGGGGTGGCTGGCCGGGGGGGTCGGACGGACGGAGGTGGGGGAGATAAGGGCGGCGACGGTGGTGGTGTTGGTGGTGGTGGCGGCAGCAGCAGCGCCGGCCCCGGCCCCGGCGGCGGCGGCGGTGGCGATGATGATGATGATGATGATGATGATGATGATGCCCGACGCCGTCGGCGGCGGCGGCGTGGCTGAAGCCGCATGGCGGAAGAGGGCGTTCCATGCGTAGAGGCGCGGGGGAACAATGATTAATTAATTTTCTTAATTAATTAAGTAATTTTTTTAAGTGAGACGCGCGAATTTTGTGTTCGCGCCCCTATAACACACTGGTGCAGCATAGAACTCCCATAATTTGGCGGGAATACCACAAAGAGTGCCCAGGTGGGCGGAAGTCACAGGAACTTCATCCGCGCCGAGAAAAATGTGCTAACACTCTCAGCATATTGCTTTCTCAGTAGTACACTCTGAGGTAAGAATAATATGATGGCTGAAACATCAACCACTACGACAGAGATGCAGCGATAGCCTAAATAACACACACTCCAGCCGCAGAAGGCTCCGCAACCATAACGTGTCTCCAGCCAAACAAGCACTACAACTGTCCTCGCCATACCCAAATGTGTGGGAGGGTAATGAAATGGAGGCAGAGGACGTTCACCAACGGATCAGGAATCGTTGGGCTCCCACCCAACGATTGAATCGACTGAATCGTTGGGATCAGGAATCGTTGAGGGCAGGGGTTGGGGCAGAACAGTAATCCAGTGCGGTTTAAAATTCCGCGCCGCCGCTCACATCATGGGTTAAGCGCGGATAGTGCAGAGCGAGGCGGAGTGTGGCGGGGGGTGATGAAGTGAGGCGGGGCGGGACGGGGCGGAGCGGAACGGAGCGGGGCGGGGCGGAGCGGGAGCAGGGCGGGGCGGAGTGGGGTGGAGCCAGGAGGAGTGGGGCGGGGAGGGGCGGGGCGAAACAGGTAATAGCGGGGAGGGTCGCAGCGAGGTGGACCGGAACGGTTTGGAGCGGTTCAGAGCGGATAGGAGTGAGGCGGGGCGGAGAGGGGCGGGGCAGACACGACCGTTGGCTGGTGCCTCAGGCAGAAAGCACCGGACCACGGAATGAGAGAGTTTATTCGTCCCTGACACATCCACTACGTTAGTTACTAGTCCTGCAAGTGTAGTGCATGTTATGTACAGGAGGTGTTCCCCCACTGCTATGTGAGGTCCTGCGCCGACGTAAACATAAATTGATGGGTTATACTTCTCCAAGTATCTCCCTAGCGGGGCAGCGCCACATCCGGATAAGCTCTACGCTCCCGACATGTTTACTGATGTAGTGGATGTTTGGTATGCAGAGAGGAAATGGAGAGGAACAATTATTAGGAAAGAAAATTCGAGTACAGTTCGGTCCTGTTTGTAAAGATACAGTTCAGTTTTTTCCTGGTACTGAACGGATCAACCATGCCAAACTACTAGTCAGAGCAACTGGACGCTGATATTCTCCTCCAGACATTGGTTGAATTCGACCCAGCTGTGTAAATTGGGACGACAATGAGCCACGGTCGGGACTTGAACCCTCAAAATGAAGAATTACATCTTGAAGAATTACGTATTTTTCGTTTACATCAATGAAAACTGGGGTTGGCAGGAAAAGAATATTCAGAAGACAAATACGAGTTGAAAATGTTTATGTCGCAATGAATAAACTACGATAGCAGACACCTTTCTTGCATATTAATTGTTTTTATAAATAATAGCTGAATAACATCCAAAAGAATATGGTACATAGAAAATAAAGAATATACGAAACATACAATCCTTGCTATCTACATAAAAACACTGGCAGAGAGTAATTAGCACACTTGTAAAATAGATATTCATTAGAAGTGAAAGAGGCGTTGGCAATGGGGAAAAAATTGTGACACCTCTTCTTTCTGGAGACAATTTGAACACGACACGCAGGTGTGTTTCGTTCGATGATATATAACGCAACTCGGAAGTAATGTTGTAGTTAAATTAATATTTACATCACCCTGAGGAATATCGGGACGTCCTTTAAAGTAAACACTAGAAGAGAATTAAGTGTTTCAAATAAACCAAACCGTAGACACCGCAGACAATTTTTAAATTAATTCTGCCGAGGATGGTCTTTTTAGTTTAATCAATTTCAATTCTCAACCTTTATTTATGTAGTTGCACAATTGAAAGCTTGGCAGTGTCACTGAGGTCTCATCGAGAAAATTAATTATTAGGGAGATCATTTCATGTTCTATAATTTCAAGTCGTGTCACTTTTTCTCAGCAGGAACGCAGTTTTTAATTCTTTGAAAGGAATGACCAATTATGTTATTTGCAAACAAAACTACCCTCCGATTTAATCATATTATAATATGATAAAAACAAAAAAATAGTTAGAATTGTTGTATAAATCTTCAATTAACTATTATTTTTTAAATGAATTTTGAAATTTAAGAAAAAATCTTGAAACGTATAATGTAATTATGGCGAATCAAATGCAAAAAGGCTACAACACAAAGTAATGAATTGAATGGTGTCATAAATGCACAGAGCACGAATGGAAGTTGCTGATGGATTGAGAACTTGGGGAAAATTACATCAAATAAAATTCACATGGGATGAGATCTTTTACTGACCTTCACTTTTATCTTGTTAGTGCATCTTATTAGAGACATTGTTTATCACTGCGCCGTATTATGACTGAACATCGCATCCAAATACTACCCGCAAACGGTGTCGTTTAATAGCGTCAGATATGAATGCAGATATGAAAGGAACTATACCGCGGGCAAGTGGCATTTGAATTATGTTGATATAACTCTTAAAATATTTTTTATTAGTTATATGTGAAGACCTCCACTCATTGGACTGAAGTGCTGACTGCAATACTTTTAGATACTGTTACACAATGCAGCACATAAATACTGAAAGACAGACAGGCAAAAAGTAAATTGAAAACTTTATGTTGTAAAGCGAACCAACAAAAAAACTCAAAGGAAAGTAGTTATTGGAAAATGTTTATTGTGATGAGGCAAGTTATCGAGCTGTCGTGTTCGGAGGGTTGCATCTTTAAAACCCATTTCCCGAAAGTTGATTTTTTGGTACTAAATTAATTTTTTTCCCTCTCACTTACAATAGGAAATTGAAATTATCAGGAGTTGTTAATAAAGGTTTCCTACATTTACTGAAGCAATGTTTTCTTATTATCTAAGTATTATTAATTCTGCAGAACTTTATGTACTAGAAAACGGGATGAAAAATTGCATTATGAGAAAATATTTTTATCTACAAAAAAGTAAACATTTTTTCAAAACCGTTGTTTCAGTGTTATAAGTGATATATCTGTAACTTGTAAAAAGTTCATAAGTCTAACTTTCAATAGCTTCTGAGAATTAGTCTTAAACATTTAACATTGCCAGGATAGGAAATTTCATGTCCCAAACTACTAACGTAGTACAGAGAAAGTATTGTAATGGTGCAGCACAAAACGACGACAGAAAAAAATTTGAGTTCCTAATACAGAAATGGGAATACATCTTATTCCTATGTGTGGTAAATTACTTCCTCAAAAATAATAGGAAATCAGAATCTACGTTTTTTGAGTCCTTGATACCAAAAATTGGTTAACATGAAAACCTCAATGTGCTTGTCTGAACGCAGTTGCGAATCCGGGGGAAGGGGGACCACGGAGGCCATACCTCCCCCAAAAAGCTTAGAATTTATGTTTGTTAGATAATTTTATTTGACAAATTTGATTTAAATATTTATTTATATTAAAATTATGTATTTATTTAAAAATAATATTCAATGGTGTCATTTATTCACTACAAAAATAATATACAATATAATAACAAATATTTATTATTGAACAAAAATATATGATGGCCCCCTCCAAAACGATTAGCTCGATCCGCCCCTGTGTGTTCGTCTGTAATCAACGCTAATGCCTAAACCGTTCAGATGATGTTCTCCAAAACTGACACTCCCCCATCCATCTGGCCGAACACATAATGAAGACACTGGTGTTATGGGATTAGGTTACATTACATGACGTGTTAAACCTATGAACCCGAGTTCGAACTACCACATAGAAAAAAACTTGCCTTGTTGGAAACACTTTTGCAGAAATCGCTTTCGTAGTGTACTAATATTGCTAGGCCGTTTGAAATAATTGCCAGAAAATGTGTGGTGTTGTAGCAACACTAGTTTTCAAATACAAAGCGAAACATTAATTTGTGTCGCAAAGTAATAATAACGTTCGCCTCGGGCAGCGAACGTTGAAACGTGAGAGACCCACAAATACGCGACTTCCGCGTTAGCATATGTAATGCTGCATTAGCATGCGTGGTGCGGATTTTCAGGCGCAAATGGCATTTGTATGCCGTACTTCGCGGAGCGGGGCGGGGCGAGCGGGCGGGGCGGAGAGGGCGTAGCTTAGCGGGGCGGGGCAGGGCGGGGCGGGGTGGGCCGTGGCGGGGCGGAGCGGAGCAGGGCTGGGAGGTCGGAGCAGTCGGTGCGGGACGGAGCTGGGCGAAGCGGGGCGGGGCGGAGCAGGGCGGAGAGGGGGGGCGGAGCGGGGCGGGGCTGGGCGGGGCGGGGCGGGCGGGCGGGCTGGCTGCCACGGATCGTCCAAAGCCGTCTGGGAATGGACGCGGCGTAGATTACCCGTCGCTGGGCGGTGATTTCCACGCCCGCCGGTAAGAGGAGCTCGAGATATATGTGGCGCCCGCTGCTGACGTACGTGGGACACGTGGCTTGATGGCGTCGGCCGTTCTGCGTAGCCAAATTGAATGACGTATGGGTGACCGCAACAGGATGTCCCCAACGCTCGTCGAACGAGATCACCTTTTTTGAAATCAAAGAGATATCAAATGCCGAGTACATTAATGGGGAGAATAAACAAATTCTCTTTAGAAAAAGATGAAACACTGCATTTCTTACTTGGCATTCTCTATTTCTTACTTGGACGATTCGCGCATGCTACTTAATCGCGTTGCATTAAAAAAATTAATTGCTGGTTCGACATTTGAATTGGAAATTCTTGAAAAATTCTCAGTACATAACATGAGTTTTTTCGAAGTATTTTCTACCACAATAAAAGCAAATTTTTTCATTATTTTGACGTACGAGGAGCTCAACCGAAATCAATTTTTTTATTATTGTCGTGATCATGCACTGCACAGTAGCTCACTCAAAAGGGCACACAATAAACTTTCCCGTTTATTCAATTCAAAATATTATTATAAAAAATGTACCCCATCTGAGTGATATTTAGTATTAATTACGTTATTGGATGTTATGTTATTACCTTCACAGAAAAATCTGAAAAATTCATGAATGTTCTTTATGGCATTTACAATAAATTGTGCGTTATTTCGTTACCAGATTCATGCTGTTCAATTTTAAAATATTACTGCAAGAAATCTGTTGCGCATTAGAGACATTAATGGTACAAAAAAATGGTGAAATGTATCACTTTCGACATACTATCAATTCCTGAAAGAAATGATTTAATTCAAAGAGTAAAAATAAACGAAATTATTTTTTTCGTTTCTCATCAGAATGTGAAGCGCTAGCATATATTAGGTATTAACAAGTAATAATAATAATAATAATAATAATAACAATAACAACAATAAAATCTAACCTATATTTTGGATCTATTTTATATGACACAGCAAGACACCCCCCAAACAAAATTGAATGCTTTGAAAGAATTAAAAACTTAGTTCTAAGACTCCGAACTGATGTCTTCATGTTCTAAGAATTCTATACTATCAGAAACACATTTCTTACCTTTACTTCTAAGAAGACAATATCCTGTAATATATGCTACAAAAGTCTTTGCGAATCATAAAATCCTACCTTAAGAAATAACATAATTCAGATAACTTTTATCTATCACACCCTGCCTAGTTTCCTTTAGCATATGTTCTCTACATGGAATATATTAAAGACTTGATAATATATTAAAAAAGTATCTATGTGGTCAAAATTCTACGTACATATACCTATTAATTACATTAATGTCTGAATACCAAAATAGGTTAAAAGGAAGACTAATCAAATTTTAAAATGTATTGATTGTATAATTTGATTTGAAACCAGTTTACTTTGAAGGTCCGGGCTTGGGGGACACTGTTAGCTAGCCGGCAATGTTGGGCAGTCGATCCAAAATTCCACAATAACAAACAATGTACAGTGTATACAAAGATAAAATTTCTCATTAGGCGCATTCATTACAAAAATAACTGTGGTTCTGAAGACAAAAACGAAGCGCCGTATTGACATCCCGCAGGCTCTTCATCCGATAGTACTGCCTTCAAGTTGGAAACCAGTGTCGTTAAATGCAATGATCCGCCAAGTTCATAGGTATCTAAGATCTTATTCAAATTATAGAACATGCAATAAACCCTGTGAGTACTAATAGTCAGTAATCGCACTCTACCCTTTTTTAACGATCTCTCATTTTGTCACAATTTCGTGAACGTTTTATTGCGAGCACTGGTCATGAAAAAAATTTGCAAGCATTCGGTTACAGTGAAGAGGCGGAAGAACACGCATCGGTTATAACCGTGGACTCATTTGTTTCTCTTCCTTGCTCGCGCCGGTTGATTGTGGTGGAACGAATTTCACGCTCCGGCGGATAACGCAAGAAAATTACTCCCGACCGCTTCGCGGATAACTGCGTAATATTTTCTGAAGCTTCCAGACGACTACTGCGCCGCGGCGGTCAATCTGACGAGCACACAAGCCTCCGAGAACATTTTTACTGCTTATGAGTTATTTCTGACAATGAGTATTACCGGTTCATGGCGCCGCAAAATGTGTCTCTTCGTATGATGGATGTGCTTTGCAGATTCTCTTTCACATCCTCACTCTCAAATAGGGATGCGTCAGTTGTCTACGTACACGGGTTCATTTTCATATTTTCCCATATTCTTGATTGTTCTTATGAGTTCGTTTTATTTTATTCCTCAAAACATATTTCGAATTTAATTCTCAATACTTCTTACTATGGCATTAAAACATTCTAAAGAATTTATGCCAGAAAGCGCCAAGTCCCGCGTTGATTTCGGTGGAATTCAGTGATTTCGGACGAATCTTATTTATTCGTTCTATATTTAATGAAAATATCACAATCGCTCAATTTTACATTAAAATATATTCTGTACACAGAATGTCTGGAAATTGAATGTTAACTTTTACACAACCAGTCGCATATTACGAGAAGACCTAGGTTTTCGGAGCTGAAGTCTTGCGAGTGCTCCAAGCTGTCCCCCTTCAGGTTCATTTTTTCACGGCCATATCTTACGGTCTCTTTTTTGCAGCTTTGATGCGATGGAGAGATTATTTGGGATGAATGCCGTAATTCGATAGGTTAAAACGCGGTAGGATGCAGGTGTTTTGATGGCTTAAAGACCTTCGGCCTAACTACATAGTATTTAATTTATACGTATTTAATTTATACGTTTTTACGTATTTATACGTATTTAATTTATACGTTTATACGTATTTATACGTATTTAATTTATACGTTTTTACGTATTTATACGTATTTAATTTATACGTGTAATAATTTCCTGTGAATAAATAAAAATAAATGGTTATTTTCAAGCAGTATCAGAGTCATTTTTATTTTACCCAATAACTCCTTCTTTGATGAATAGCACAGCCTTTCTAATCCATTCCGTTTAACTCCCAGAACCCTCTCCTGGTGCAGATTCCTCCCACTCTGTCAGCTCTCGGCACCTGCCCCGGAGCCCCGCGGGCTGGAAGTGCAGCCATTTTTCGCCCCGAGTCGTCCGCGCCTCCTTCCCCACGGCGCGCCGGCAGGCAGGCTGCCCTCCCCGGCCGCGCCCCGCGCAGAGCACCCCCCGTCGCGTCTCACGCGGATATGTTCCGTGTATCCTGCGTCGCCACGTTCTGTCCCCGACCCGGATTCCCACAGCGTGTCGATGCCAGCCCGTCCATTCTAGAGGCCTGCCTATTTAACACGTTGCCCGCCCCGAACATCCCTGCCCTGCCCTGCCCTGCCCTGCCCTGCCCTGCGCCGCCCTGCTCTGCCCCGCTCTGCCCCGTCTCGCCCCGTCTCGCCCCGTTCAGTGCCTTCTCGCCCCGTTTCGCCCCGTTTCGTGCCTTCTCGCCCCGTCTCGCCCCGTCTCGCCCCGTCTCGCCCCGTCTCGCCCCGTCTCGCCCCGTCTCGCCCCGTCTCGCCCCGTCTCGCCCCGTCTCGCCCCGTCTCGCCCCGTCTCGCCCCGTCTCGCCCCGTCTCGCCCCGTTTCGCCCCGTCTCGCCCCGTCTCGCCCCGTCTCGCCCCGCCTCGCCCCGTCTCGTCCCGTCTCGCCCCGTCTCGCCCCGTCTCGCCCCGTCTCGCCCCGTCTCGCCCCGTCTCGCCTCGTCTCCCCTCGTCTCACCTCGTCTCACCTCGTCTCACTCCGTCTCGCCCCGTCGCGCCCCGTCTCACCCCGCGACGCCTCGTTCCGTCCCGCCCCGCCCCGTCCCCGCCAGCACTGTGGAGCGGCGCAAACGTTTTGGTCATCGCGTCTCCGGCGCAAAAACAACGTTTCGCACTCCTGCAACATTAATTCAGTCAGCGCTTCGCGGCGGCGGTGGCGACGGAGGCGGCGACGGGGAACGATGTGGCGGCGACACGCAAAAACACGGCCTCCGCCGCCGCTGCGCCGGCAGGTAGGCCCCCGCCCCCTTCTCCGTCGGCCGCTCCCCAAATAAGATAAAGCAATCAGCGAGATGCAATTGGTTTAACGCGCTCCCGGCCAGCGAAAACGGGCAGATGCGGGGGCGGTTGGGAGGCGATGTGGACCCAGGCGGAGAGACGGCAGTGGGCAGGGGACGGGACGCCGTGACTGGGGAGGGACGTTTGCCAGACAAGTCTGACAAACAGTTTGAGAGAGACAGAGTACTCGTAGGAGGAATTGTAATGAAATATTGATACCCCGTAAGATGGTGCATTAAATGAATAAGAGCAACTCGCCATATTCTCGACACGCCCTTTTCATTTCAACTATAGACAATAATTGTTTTATTTAATTTACATTAATGAGAGAAATGCCTTCATTGGGCTTGTTACATATAGACAGGAGATAAAACACTGTAAGAGCTGAAACTATTGCATGGGACCAATACGAAGCTTTTAAAGTTTTTGAAAAAATATAAATATACGAACTTGTTGAAAACTTAATTGAACATGTAGAAAAACTTGTTAATTTGCTGAGGTCTGTGAATCGACGTCGCCTACGTGTCGTTTCATTAGGCAACCTGCACGACTGTTGTGTATCAAAGTTTTCATATTACAGCAGCCCCTGCAATTATCATGCAACATAATATTTCAGTTAGGACATCCGTGGAGAAGATAGAGAAGGAAGTGAAAATAAGATACAACATAGTATTTCAGTTAGGACATCCGTGGAGAAGATAGAGAAGGAAGTGAAAAGAAGAGACTAGGAGTAAGGCATAGAGAAATGATAGTATACCGCCTTCGTCTATAGGGAATGAATAGAAAGAAACGCTGAGAAAGGAGCAGAAGAAAGATCAGAAGAGGAACTAAGAACAGACGAAAAAAGAGCAAAAGAAGAAAGAATAAAAGTAAAGTTAAAACAATTGGCGTGCCTGTATGTCGTGTGCTCTGTATCTACTTAATCTGTAACTTCTTATTTGTGGCTTATGAATTCTCCGCACAGCAGTCCAACGGCTGATGAACAGTAGAGTACATAGACTTGGTAAATTGAGAACGAATTATGTATTAGATTTATAACTGTTATTATGTTAATTCATCAATTCCTTCACTCTTGCATTTTCAGGACCTCTCTCCATTTAAGATTTTGCAAAAACATAGCAACTGGATTGCTTGGCGCAGAAAGACCTTATGTTCGCTCTCCACGAACTTTCAGGAAAAGGAAAAAGCCTTTTTTTGTGAGAATATGAGCACCAAAATTGTTTTTCTCGTAATTGTTAAGATATTTGAAATAACCGTACAGGTTCCAAAGCATTATAGCATAAACGATTTCGCAACATTCCAAAAGCATTACATACCGTTCTAAAGGCTCGATTACCGCACGTGTCACATCGGTACGCACACTCACAGGTCTTCACGTCCGTTGCTGAGCACCAGTTGCTACGCGTTCTCGCAGAAACTCTCCTGTGCACCTCACGACTCTCTGGTATGGACGGACATTATTCCCAACAGCTTCCACCTACATTCCCTTTGACATTCTCTGGTATTTCTCCCATGAAGAACGGCTGTCTTGGAGTATGAGCGCTGCTCGAAACACTTATATTCATCTCGCACGGCGACAATCGGACAACTGACTTCACGTTGCTTTCTGTGCTAATAGACACACTTACAAAGCCATCTATTGATGTGAAAACAACACACTGCGGCATTTCTTTCATGCTATAAATGAAATTGTGCAATCTGATAACACTTGTTTTCGAAAAAAAAATGTTGCCATGATTGTGAGTGGAAGTATTTTTTCTAGGTAATTATTTCCAAGGGTTCCTTTCTTATAAAAAATAAGATAAGCATGTATCAGAGGCCTTGATGGTAGTGTTATAATGTGCCTCTAACGATTTGTATGACATAAAAATATTTTTAGCTTATTGTAATAAAAACAACTTTGTGATCCGAAATAATTTCGTATATATATATATATATATATATATATATATATATATATATGAATATATGTATATATATATACATATATTTATATAAGAAACTTATCTATATATATAATATAATATCACGTGATCAACATCTCAAAATCTGTAAAAACAACAACAGAGCATGAGTTTTTGCACCAAGAGATTCAAGTGTTTAGGAACTTTGAGGAACAGCTCAAAACTCCAACATTGAAATATTACGTTTCTAGTTAATAGATGTAAGAAAATTTGTAAATGCCCCGTGGTACGCAACAGCACACAAAGACTTAAAGATTCCTACAATAAAAGTAGAAATCAACAAGACCAGTGCAAAATACCTACGACTACATAACCATCGCAATATTCTAGCCATCAACTTACTAGATAATAGTGACACATTGTCATACTTCACAAGGACCTTTCATATTCACTGAATATTGATCATTTCAGAAATTTTATGTTCGACGTATTTATTATTGTATTATTTATTATTGAATGTTAATTAAATACGTTTAGTGCAGCTTTATAACTACTAAAATGTAATGTTAGCAGAGTACGGTCAATGGACTTGCTCTTCTGAAGTACTTTGAGAGGACAAATTCATGCAATTCTGCCAAATGTTCGTTCGCAAGCAGCAAATAAAATACGAAAATGAAAAAAAAAAGTGTTTCGTTACGGAACAGCAACTTATTTACATTCTTAGTACAGAACTGATGTACTATCCGTATAGGCTACACTATGTCATGTTATTGTAGCATTCATGAAGAGGTATTTATATAACGTATTGTAGTGTTACACGAGAGTATTTCATTTGTTCTTAAGCAGTGCGGGTGCCACTTTTTGAAAAATTATTGATGTGTGGTTTTGTTCAGGAGTATTTCTGCTGCGACAAATAATATTTTTGATGACTAGAAATAGTCTGAATGAGAACAATAACGTTACAACGCAACAACTAGGATCGACTTGGCAGCAACGCGAACGGCGACGCGGCCAAGGTGGTCACCGAGACAGCGCGGCCGCCGGCGCCGGGGGCGCTTTTTCTCCCCGCGGGGGCGTTTCGCTGGCGTCAGCGCGGGCGTGGGCGGCACCTCGGACCTCCCCCTCCCCCTCCCTCTTCCCTTCCCCCCTCCTCTCCCTGGCTCGGCTCGTTCTCCTCCCGGCGCCGCCGCCCCGATTCGATTACGGGCGTGCATGCGGCGCATTCGATTTAGCGCCGGCCGCCGCCGCCGCCGCCGCCGCTGTCTTGGTTTCCTCGTTTCTTTCGGGCCTTTGCTCGCCCGCTCGCTCCTTCGCCGCGAACGTGCGTTTGCCTTCGCTCAGTGCGCCCCCGCCGTGTACATCACAGCTTACCGAGGACGTTCGGGATTAATACTCTTCGAGAAAGGGGAAAGGAATTGTGAAGTCCAAAAATGTGAGAAATAAACAAGACGCTTTACAGAATAGCTATATTACTATTTTCCAATGCGCGTAGAAAATGAGTAGCTTACGGTTATGTGAAGGGGCCTGGTGTTTCGCTACATACCCAGGAACTTGAAAAAAAATCAATGAAATACTTTCAATTTTGCCTGAAAAATCCAAATATCTAATCGTGCTTTTCCGCCTGCACTCACACTGCGGATACTGTCTGAATTCTCAAATTCAGCGACTCATTACTTACGACAGAGTATTTTATTTGTTCTTAAATAGTGCGAGTGCCACTTTTTGAAAAATTATTTATGTGTGGTTTTTGTTCACCAGTATTTCTGTTGCTTACAAATCATCTTTTTGACTACTACAAATACACGTTACAACGAAACTCTTTTAGACACAGCGACAATTTGATGGAAAATACTTCACTACCCTTTAATTCTACGATACAATTTTCAGAGTGGAAGTGTTCAATAATTTATTTGTTATTTGAAAAAATGTCAAATAAACTTTGTCAAATAATCACGGAACATTCCCAACTAAAAATGCAACTTAACATGACAAGGGAGAAAGAATAATGGAATTATTTTTGATAGTTTCAACTCGTTTGACTTTTTTTCGGCTGTTATATTATTGATGTAGTTTGAAACGTTCGAATCTAATCTTTCTTTAAATTTTGAATTCTCCGTCTTTTATAGTAAAAGGAAAATATTCTATGCTAAATAATTTGGAAGTAACTAGGATTTTATAGAATATTTTACGAAATCATAAAGGACACTGAGTATTTCTAGTTAACTTAGAAATTGAATAAATTATTTATTACGCAATAAATGTTGCTTTCAATTACAATAATAATAATCTTTACTTTTCTAATTCATTTACAGGATAGCATTACGTTAGCTTACAACAATACTTGATCAGTATTTTTATTGTTAACTCAGAAGAAATTCGAACATTTTAGTTATCTTTCAAAATGTGTCAAATCACTCTTACGAATAATTATTTATCCAATATTTTATTTTCGTTATATTTATTTTTAAAATTTATCCCAAGAAAAATTAGCCCACGTCAAATTAAAAAAAAAAATTATACTGATGCGCATAAACAAACATGACAAGTAATACTCGGCACATGTCAGTACTTAGTTGAAATTACATACTGGCAGAGCAATTCGTGTGCAACTAATGAATATTTGAATGGCGTGTTTAAACTTGTGTTTCTCTCTGCCTCTCGCTCCCTCGCGCTCTTTCGCTTCGTAACGAATGTGCTTCCTCCCACGCCGCCGTCGGCACCGTTGACCCTATTAACGCGCGAAGTGGGGAACGAGGAGCAGCGCACACAAGGCCAGTGGGGAAGAGTTGGGCGAGAGGCAGGGGGCAGGCTAGATATGCGCCTGACGTCTGGTTTTGTTCAAGATGTTTATTGGCGAAGTTAATTGAGAAAGCGCGCTGCCAGGATGTCGATGCCGCCCGCTCTCGCTAAGGCTCTTGCGGGCGGGAGAGTTCCTGACAGCTCATTTCAGCGCTCTGACGTGAAAGGTTATGCACTCTATGGGCTGTATACATAACTACGACGAACGCTCCGGGCAACGGGTTCAAATAGGGCATTCACCCAACTGTCTGAAGTTGTCGGAGACGCACGATTTCACAGCAAGTAAACCTCCGGGCTCTCGCTAACCCTTGCATCTCCTTAGATTCCATATGGCGCACTGAATGCTTGACTTGTCCCATTCATGAGCACCAACTTGAAGTGCCTGATAGAAGTATACGAACATTATTGCGTTTTCTGATCCGTGGGTTAATCTAGTTACTGGTAACATGTGAGAAATTCAAGTCCTAGTGTTTCAATTGAAGCTTCACAAGCAGAAATGTTTTAGTTAAAAATGCAAACCGAACCTTCTTATGAATCAGAAATATGAATCTTATCTTCTTACATACTTCTTATGAAATGAAGATACATACAAGCCACCGCGATTTGTGAACGTAACCCAAGAAACGAATCTGAAACATTGTCAGGTACAAGGTCAGGAACAAGAAAATTCGAAAGAAATAATATTAGCAGCATGTCTAGGAAAAATACGTGAAACTAAAAAAACTCCAGGCTGGGAAAAGAATGAATTTTTACAGGATAATTTACAATCCGAATCATTAAAATATTTCAATGAACGGCATACACCTGATGTTTAAGCATGATTATTCCTCTTATGTTAGAAAACATTCACCTAAATTTTAACTATTTTTATGATAGAATATAATTAAACTTCGAAATAAATCTCTAATTCTAGAAAAGAAATCTTTAAAAAATAAAAAATTGGTGAAGTCTTCACGGATCTGTAGAAAGTCCATTAGGTTTGAGGAATGGGGTGTTATAGGGACTCGTCTCTCCTTACGTACAGGGTCTCACGGGCAGTGACGATGTTTCTTGACAGAGATCGGAGTGAATGGCTGTTTGTCTGGTGTAAAACATTTCTAAAAAATGCTACATGGAGTAATCCGGTAACCTGAGGGTTTCCTCATGTCCACCCGCATGTAACGTAAGGTGAAACCTATTTCGGCCCACCATTTGGAGCAATACAGAAATCGTTCGACACGCCTCGATATATTGGGCTACTCTCTAATGATATTGTTCCGTCATTTCTAAAACATTCTTTTAACAAGAACGCCCTTTTTAGAGGGACTTTGCGCTCGTAAAACTCAGTTTTAGAAGTGTTAAGGCACCTACAGAAATAATCAATAGTTCATTCCATTCCAGTAGGCAAGGCGAATCGACCGCCGCTATTTTTAGATTTAAAACTGTCTGGAAGAATTATTCAAGAATACTTATTTTTAGGCGCTTTAAAGACTCCTACATTCCTGAAACGCTCGAAATAATTATTCTGCATTCCTGTTATTTCTTGACCCGCTACGTCTCTATTCTTCAGATTGGCAATAATTAAACCTAATTTTGTAATGAAACAGAATGCTTAAAACCAGCATTTATTTCTATACTTTTTCACGTAACTTTCTATGTTCGAGGATGGATGAGTAAGGAAACTGTATTACGTTTAAATGTTCTTTTTATCACGAACTTTCCTAGCACACATAAAAATTAACAAGAAAATGTTCTTCAGAAGACGCTACACTAAACTACTCACAAAATTAATAACGCATTTTTTTTCTTACTGTACATTGATAATGACCGTATAAAAATAGAATCGGCCTCTAAAATAGACCTCAAATGCAAGATTTGGCGCCAGGCTGACCGCTATTATTGCTGCAGTGGGCCGCGTGCCACTCGCTTTCCTTTCCGTCAAAGTCAACAAGGAACGGGCCACACCGGATACCCGCAGATGCGCTGTCAGCCAGGAAACATCTAGTCGCGGACTAAACTACACCAAAGTAAATTCAATTCAATTCAATGATGCCTGTATTTCACGTGGCAAAACTCAGGCATACAGAATAAAATCAAACCTAGTCTACTTACACCTATTCGTTAATTCAAATTTTGGATAATTCAAGTTTTTCGTGTATTGTTGTTCAAATTAAAACGAATTCACGAAAGAATGAAAGGTTCACACGCTTGAATTCACGGAAGGGGTTGAATTTTACATTGAATATTGATGGAATAATGTAAAGAGCTGACTGGAAAGATAAGACACCCGCGCTAAACTGCAACGCGAAGAATGCCACGCGCGTTATGATTATGATGAGATACAATAGTACTGAAAAAACGCGTAATATTAATATGTCGTCTTGGGAAGTCGCATAGGACAGGACTTGGCGGAAAAAAGCTATTCCAAGTCGGTCTGCCGAGAAAGAAAATGGAAGGAGCGTAGAGCGTGCGTACGTGGCACGGATCGAGGGCGCCCCGTGAGAGCGGGTTGTCGACGGTCGGTGCTCACAGAGCGAACAGTCGCGCGGCGCGGCGCGGGGTGGGAGGGGAGGGGGCTGTGTTTGCACCCGCGCATGTACGTGTGTCCCGCTTCGCCGTGTAATTTCGTGTGTTGTAATTTGGGACCCGTTAGAGGGGCGGGGCATATAATTAAGACCGCGGGCGCTGACAGTAGTAGCGGCGGCGGCGGCGGCGCTGTGAGCGGAAGCCGGAGTGTGGAAAGGGCTGGGGAGGGGAGGGGGCGTGCACCGCCGCGAGGAATGCTCGGCTGCCGGAGGAGGGAGGAGAGAGGGAGACGAAGTGAGTGAACGCGCAAGAGAGAGCGCGCCGCCGCCGCACTCCTGCGACAGCCTCGACGTCGTCGCTGCTGCTGCTGCCACCGTCGCCGTCGACTGCTCGACTGCAATAATCGATATCTCGTTTTACGCTTGGCTTGCGAATTACGGCGGCAGACATAATGAATGGCCCGTAAGGCTGATATACAATTAATGTTATGTACATACAAAGTAGCGGGCCGCGCAGCCGCGGGCAGAATTGCTGTGCGATGAGCCGCGGCGAAGCACAGCGCGGCCGTGGTGGGGGGTGGGGGAGGGGCGGGGGCGGCGCAAGGGAGCGGGCAGGTGAGCGCGTCGCCCCAGGCGATGCGCGTGGGCGTGGGCGGGGCGAGGGGGCGGAGCCGCCGGCCGGGCGATCGAGCTGCCCAGGACAAGGCGTCCTGAAGGCACTGGTACAGCACGGCCACAAACAAGCGAAGAGGGATACACTTTGTGTCGTTATGTTTGCAAGGATGCTGAACCATATGAAACCGGGAATAAGATGTACCAAAATCAACGCAGAGGCAAGGTTATAGGAGCTCTGGGGGCGAGGGTTGGCTTGGAAGCGAGTCGCAAGTGAGGAGGAGGAGGACGCTAGCAGAGCAGCGGCAACGGAAGTATAATGCTGTCAGTGGCGACGATAAGGAAAATTCGGTGCGTGCGCGAGCAAAAATTTACTTTCTCGCTACTACTATTTTATTGTCAGTTTCGCGCAAGGTAAGGGATCGTGCATTTATCCAATCTGGTATTTACATCTGCACTTTATTTCATCAATTATTTGTCTTACCGACCTCTGATTAGACTTTACGATGTATTACTCTGGCTGAGACTCCACAACACAGGATATTCATCTATCTGAGTCAAAACCCGGCCTGCGTCCCATGCTTCCATGGGACGTTACCGTCTACACTGTCCATCTATACTCCGATTTAAAGACAGTGGCACTTCGTGGAAGGAGAAGGGGACATTGTCATCCAATCGAAAACTCCAACACCAAAAATTAAGTTTCTAAACGAAGCTTTCGATTATATGACTCCCTCTTCTTCCCCTCTTCGTCCTCTGTTCCCCTCTTCGCCCAGCTCGTGATCTTGATGTGCCACTGCGTTGAAATCGGAGTATAGCACCAACGAACAGCTCCTTTCTCACGCAGTCGCCTCCGCCGAACCCTGCCAACGGCTGCTCAGGCTCTCCGCCAACCTTCTCCAGTGGCTACATTCCGATTTAAATGTAATGTCCCTCGAAGGCCACGAGCTGCAAAAAAGCACTGCCATCCAGTCGAGAGCTTCAGTCAAAAAATCAAGTCGTAACGATGCTCCCGATTAGAAGACAATTCTCCCTCTCCTTCCAGGCCGTGACCTTGAACGGACAATGTACTCCAATTTAAACACCCAGGCATATCGGAGCTTGACGGAAAGGGGAACACTATCATTCATTTCGGGAGCTTCACTACGACCTACAGCCTTGGCACTCCCAATAGGACGACAAGATCTCCTTCTCCTTCCAGCTCGTGACCTCGAAGTAACACCACATTTAAATCAGAGTAAATATTTAAATCGGAGCATACTCACTTGCACGCAAAAAGACTGAGACGTCTCTTGGCGTCGCGTCTGCTATATGAGGCACTTACAAGACCAGACGTGTTCGTACACGTCTTGCGTACTTCCTGCATTAGGTGCCTTCCATTCTCGTCTTCGTAAGCGTGTGAGTCACTTCCTTTGCACCTGTTGCGAGACTTTGTCACTGATCAACATTCTTCCCTGGGAGGTGCTATTGGATCGCCGTGAGAATGGCACGTTCAGCGTTCTAAGTATTCTTCATTGATTATCATCAGTGTTTAGAAACGACTACATCACATTCTGTTATTTATTACATGGTCAATATATTCTCACCCCATGCACGTTATTTAACAGTTTTACAGGAAGAGTGTTTAGCATGTTACTATGTGATAAGAAGAACTTACAAGAACTGTCAAAGATTCATTGTGTAATTTATTCTGTCTGGCTTTCAATTCGTTATGTTACGTTAAATACAAGTGCATTAAGCACAAATGTACAATCGCTTGTGGCTTGAAGTTACATTCACTTATTTTCATTTGTAACACCACTAAGCATATTTGTATTGTCATGACGCAATCGTGTTAATGTAACTAACGAAGTTTGATTTACTAGTCACCTTAAATGGCACTGTATGATGTTTCCTCTTTTACCTATCCATTGAATAATGCTATTATAAATATTGTTAAACAGTTGATTGATTGATATTATTAAATTATTATTAACACCACACTTGATAAACAATATTATTAAATATTGTTTATCAAGTGTGTCAGTATCTAGCTTTACAATACCTAATTCCCATTTTTCTACTCTTATTGCATAAACTGCCTTTTCAGCTTGCTGCTGACCCGACGGTATTCACGGCACGCAAGTATCAATCCCGCTATTGATGGATTTATGTGTAGCAGAGCTAACTCCACAAGCATACATTAGTATTTCTGAAAGACTCCATTTATTTTGATCTTATCAATACTCATATATACGCAATTGCAAACTCTCACCGTATTGCGGCATGTATTGAGACAATACGAGTTTCGCAGAAGCTTACCCTAGTAATCCTTTCACTAAAATGTCGTGATAAAGACGACCTCGAAACATTTGCATGGCCGGCCAGAGCTGCGCGAGGCGCGGACTGCCCACGCAAAAGTACTCCGCGCGAGGTGACGAAGCGGCTGTTGGCTCTAAAGCCACGCGGCCATCCTGCGAGGCGAAGTTATGGGGCGTGGCGTGGCGTGGCGGGGCGAGGCCGCCACACGCGAGTGAACATTCCATCACTATTACCTCGTCGGCGGAGAAAGGGCGTGGCGGGGAGGGGTGGCGGGGGAGAGAGGGGGCGTCGCGGGGGCAGAGGCGAGCTCGGAGGCAGTCATGTGCGCGTAAATAGACGAGACAGGAAGACAGGCAGCCTGCCCGTCATACGAGCAGACAAGCCCTGGATGCACAAACATTGTTGCAGATAGGGCGCGCCCGCGGCGGCGAAGAGCGTGGCGGGGCCGGACGGGGTGGGGCGGGGCGCGGGAAACGCCGCTCCACTAAGTCTGTGGGAAGCTCACATCCCTCACGACCTGTTACACGAAGTTCGAACAATGCGTAGCACTCGCATACAATGCGCCGCCGAGCGATACACTATCTTTACGCAACAGTGCGTGCCGTTCACACGGAACATCCTTTCGCGCAAGAATTCAATCGATGCGGACGGAGAATGTTGGCCGATGTAATGCTTTTCTAAGAATATAGGGCACTAGCAAACTGTGTTACATACCGAACTTACTTGCTTCTAAATAGCAGGCAATCTTGTAACATGAGAGGATCTACTCTAGACGTGCTTACCATTGTATTGATTACGAGCAGAGCAAATAACATGGAAACGATTATGACTTCCAACAGATGTATCTACGAGTAAAAAAGGGGAATAGTATCGGCACACATTAGGATGTAATGTTTCTGGAATTTGCAAATTTCTTATTTACGTATTTTGTCAAATATGAAATTAGTTTTCGCACATTAAATATTATTTTTCCACTCAAAGGGCGAAAAGATATATCTAAATTATTTTACATACTGTGATCATGATGGTGACTTACACATTTGTTACACAGTTTTAACATTCTCAAATTCGATTTATACATTTTGAAGCAATTAATCGTATTCCCACAGTAATGAAGATTTTTTTCACAATTCTTTTATATTCAAATAATTTTACGCTATGTGTATTAGAAGACAGAAATCCATACTTTTCCATCAGAACTGAAAAATAAAATCTAGTATTGTTAAGAAGATTACTTTCCTCAACGAAAAAAATAGAGATTTAAAAACCCTTGTAAGATGTATAATATTACTCCCACTAAAAGCTCACTCTAATCCATAAAATTCCTTTCCTAAAAGCGAAAATAAGTCAAACGAAGAGTATTTTATTTCTTAAATATTCAGACTACGTTTACGCTATTACCAATTCCGTGATTTGTCGACTTTGGCTCGACACCAAAATCCACTGAGGATGGATTGTGTGCGCCAAGAAAAGCGAGGAATACAAATATAAATTGAAAGAGCCTATGCATGGAAACGACGTTTGCTTTGTGAAATCTCCGAGCATCAGCGCCAAGTGGAAGGTCGCTTATATATCGCACCCTTCAGGCCAAGGCCGCGACGTATTTTCATATTTTCAGCAAATACCGACAGATAGATCGCGGCGGGGCGCTGCGGCGCGCAGATACGCGAATGGCGCGAGGACGTGGGTGGGGGGGGGAGGACCCCCATGGCTTCGTCCAAGGGCACATCTGGCAATGCGGAGATGGAAGGTGCGAGGAGAGACTAGGTGGAGATATGAAGTAACACGGTGAGGCGAATGGAAAAGTGATGTCACATAATCCTAGTCTAGAAATGAAGTAATAATAATAGTAATAATAATAATAATAATAATAATAATAATAATAATAACCGGATACAGTTATACGGGATTTGGAGAAAAAATTGTGTTTACTTGTGGATGTTGCTGTACCTTGCGATCATAACGTCGTCGTTACAAAGGAGGCAGAGAAACGTCTTAAATACAAGAGTTTGGAAATCGAGATCAGCCGAATGTGGGGCGTAAAAGCAGAGGTCGTCCCGATAGTTATCGGAGCTCTGGGATTTGTTCCGCAAAATTTGTGTAAGAGCTTGTCTAAACTCCCAGGTAATTCAAAAGACTGGGAAGTGCAAGAAATCGCGTTATTTGGAACAGCCCACACTTTGCACATAGTATTCTTGAAGCACCGACAGTCCGTAGATCTGCTCCTTAGGTATCTGGTTGCAACCTGGAGTAGATTTTGTATTCAGCCGACTCATAACATCTATAGTCGTGATGCAGAGGAAAATAATAATAATAATAATAATAATAATAATAATAATAATAATAATACTTAGTGAAGTCATTGTGGTTCAGCGGAGTCATGCAATTATTCATACGTATGGTGAAGAGTGAGGAATTGAAACAAGTGGTGAATGATGAAAAACTGGAGGTAGAATAATGAGGGTCGGGACGAATGGTTTAAACACATGGCATCCACAAACAGCTGAAGTCACAAAATTTTGCTCAGAATTCCATGGCTTACAAGGTAGTCAAATGGGTAGTCAGGTACGCTTACAAGGTAGTCAGTTGTGGTAGATGGATAATGATAAGAAGAAAACGTTTAATTAGAACATTAAGATTATTAGGAGTGAGTTTTGAAATGGGCAGAAGGAAATTCGACACATTCAGAGAAGAGCATGTGTTTGCAAGATTGGGACAGGTGAGGGCAACAGGAATTCTGTGTAAGAGCGACAGAATATGTAAGAGCGTAGAGGAATTTGGAATTTTCGTGGTCAGGTGGAAGATCAGAACTAAACCTGACAGCCTGAAATTCACCACGGTAAATAAGGCATTAATTGATATGAATTGAACAGGAGTAAGTTGAAGGTGAAAGCGGCGAGGAGTGTGTGCTCTTGAGGACAGAACGCTAAACGGGACTGCGGAGGACGTCGTGGAACTGCACCGAGTATCTGGAGGGGGCACGACCCCCCTCCCTTTACTTGGTTCCCCGCCGACGCAATCCCCAGCACCCGCGTCTCCGTCTGAAATATTGCCGCGGCAGCGTCGTATTCAATAAGGCCAGCTTTATTCCATATTTTTTCATTTCGATTTCATTTTTCTCGTAATATTTTGCTTCCCGCTCTGCGCGTTCTTTTTTCAGAACTTTTTTTCGGCTCCTTTCGCCGCTCTCTCTGCGCTCGAGTGACGCCCGACGGACGTTCGGTATGGCAGAAAGGAATGTGGGGTGTTTGCACACACGGTTTGAAGGGATACATCTATATGGGTGGAAACGAGTGAACGTACTGAGAAAACCTATCAATACACATTTTTTTTTATCTTTGTGTAAAAGATTATCCAGAACGTATCGTCGTGGTAAACGCAGTAGGTCGTATGCCAAATCTACCGTAGTTTTAAGGAAGAACGAAAAAGATTTCTCCCTCTCTATATCGGTCTCTTTCAAAAATGTAGATGCTAGCTATTCGGTTTTCCATTATTCCCTCGTCTTACAACCTATTGCAACTGATGTAGTTTCCTTGACTGATCAGAATGGTGTAATAAACAAAATATTTTTTGACATACGACCTATTGCGGTTACCACGTTATACTCTCTACCTACACTATCAACATTTTGGGAATTAGACAACTCTGCTCGGAAGATTGTCTGAGTTACTGATTCTACGATCATCAAACGTACTGGTTTGGAAAGCATTGACAAATGCGTATTAACGAACTCCTTTGTTCTTTGGAATTATGTTATTCCCTTATTTCGTTTACTTTGATAGAGAATTGAACGGATCAAGAAGGACATGAGACATTCGAATTCTGGTATTCTCCAATCACTCAATTTTCGAAATTTTGAAGATTAAGATAACCTGAATTTTGTATCTTTTCTTTTATATCCAGACATATTATTCTGTGGCCTTAGCCAACAATGGTAGGATGATGTCCGAAATTATCCGTTACCAACATTCATAGATGTTTATGCAAACCGATTGACTTTTGTGCAAATTAACTAGCTAATTGCAAACAATGTCTGGACTCTTGAGTAACATATCAACCACGTCAGGTACACTATTAAATAAAAATACTGTAAATACTGTAAAATACTACAATAAAATGAAAAGGACACTATACGTTTTAGATATACATGTGAATAATTTCAAATGGCAAAAAGCACACTAGTACATTCCTCATAATATTAGCAATAAATAATTCCTGTGTCATTATAGTCTCAGAATCACTGATTCCCCAAGAAAGTGTTTTATATCTTTTTTTAAAAAAAATAGTATCACTGGCTCCATGGGCGCTTACCAACATCGAAGCGATGTTGTAGTCTCAGGAAGTCACTAGAGTCATTTATGAACATCCACGGTCGACTATCGACTGACGAGCTAAGGATCCTGACAGCTCAAATCCCGACGGAATCGCCCCTCACGATACACAGCTGTCGTAATGTGCATCCGAATTTCGTCAATTTACAAAAAATTGTATTTTTTATACCAGCAAAAAGGCAATGTTCTTCTTCAGCAATACTTAGAAATATCCTCGGCTCCGACTCACTATTAGCTCAGCCGTTTCAGATGCATAAAAATCATGAGAAACGGACGCGAAGAAACTAATCATTTCTCAGCAAATCGCCATATGAAGCCTTTGTTCATCATTAATAAAATTGGTGGTGAGGTTGATACCTTGTTAAAATATAGAAAAAACGATGATCTCAACCATCTGTTCGAAGTTAATTTTAGTATTTTTCAGTAGAGCCAATTAAGATTTTTGTAAGTAAGATTTTTAAGATTTATGTAAGGAATGGGTTAGAACGGAATGAGTTTGTTGCAAGCTTATGGAGTGGAATATTTACAATTAGTGTTGTTGCATACATGGACACAGGGACATAGAACACAATAAAACAGAAATTTCATTTTGTTAGAAAACTGGACAAAAAACAAACTCATTCTCAGACATCGAAAAGATGTAGCCCTGTCCTGTCCTGTCCTTTGACTCGACAGCCCGCTACGGGCCTTGGCCGACCAGCGGTGACCCAGCCTCTCGGCCATGGAATAAGGGGTTCGTGTGGTTAGTACGAAGATAGCCCTTCACCGTATATACTGGTATTCATAACCTTAGAGTGGGCTTTATCATCGTCGTACAGCAATAGATACTGGGGCATTTGAAAGGAAAGCGCACAGCTATAATTTGTCTCGGCCGGGAATCGAACCAGGGGTTGCGTCGTGGAAAGCCAGCACGCTGAGCAACGAGTGACACGAGACGACTGTTGTCTAGGTATCAGTAGTTATATCTAGACATCATTGCCATCTGGGACCTGGGATTCCTCTGTTACTCCTAATTTTACTATTTTTTTAATCAAGCTCTTTGTGCTCTTTTTGTTTCGCCTGTCCCGGCTTAATTCAGTATTTTTCTTGCCCGCGAATAGGCCGCCTTAGACCACGCGTGCATGTATCCTGCATTTACCGGGCAATTTCATTATCTCGGTAGCAGGTGCATGTAATTTTTTATCAAGAGATCTGCATTTAGCTGGATCCTATTCCCCCCGCCGGAGGTGTTCACCCTGGGTATGGAAGATGAAATTATGATGATAATGAGGGATGAAAGGACAAACACATACAGACATACACAAACACACCCATGACACAGGCGGGACTCAAACCGACAATCCTTCTGTCGGAGATCGCCACGGCACGACTGGCTTAGCGATTTCGGCTTTCCGGACCGGCCAACTCAGAATTTTATTACTATTATTTCCCAATTTATCATTACTTCCGTTAGGTTTTAAGAGTGAAATAGATCATGGAGTAGACGGAGATGTGTGTTTTATCACCTGAAGTAACTCACCGTATAACACAGTGTTCCCCTTAGCATCTAGGCGGGCGGGAGGGGGGGAGGATGTTGCGGAGGCGTCGGGGGCCGCAGGCGTGGGAGCTTCGTCGTGCCGCCAGAGGCCGCTCCGCGCACGAACGGATCCGCCCCGCCCCACCCCGCCGCGCCCCGCCCCGCCCCCGCCGTCCGGGCAGGAGCCGCGCTACATTATTCATATTGTAAGGTTATTGGTTTACACGGGGTCATTACAGGCCCCGTACGAGACGGCCGGCGCTGTAACATTCAAATGAACACTCTTCTTTCAGGCCCCGAGCCCAGTACCTCGAACCCTCTGGGATTCGAGCTCCGGCGGGCGAAGCGAGCCAGCGCGCCGTCCCACGGTCACTACGGGACGTGAAGGGACCTTGCCGGGTATCAAAGCCGGCTCCTTGAAAGACGGACGCTCAAAAAGCGAAATCCGGATGACGCGAGGTGGGGGAGAGGACGGGGAGCTGCCCCGGCGCAGACGATCGCCGAGGAGCTAGGGGAGGTGTCCGAGGAAGCTCCACTGTAGAGGGGAGGCAGTGTCGAAGGAGATGGAGACGGTTAGGGTTGAGAGGTGAAGTCAAAAGCAGAGACGGCGACTTAGGTGGGGATAACGACGGTGGCGCACAATACTTGGCGCGAATGAGGGAGGTTGCTAGGGCGGAGGGGAGAGGGTGGAGGGGGTTGGGAATAAGAGAGGCGCGGTGGCGTGGCCGGGAAGGAGACGGAGTCGAAGACGTGGATGAGAACGGGAGGGGAACGGGGCGAGATCGGTGACGAGGCAGGGGTTCGGACGGTGGTGAGACGGGGAAGGTGTTGGAACAAGGGCGAATCCAAGGAGGGCACTGGACTGGGGACGAAGCGAAGGCTGGGGTGGTGGTGGTGGGGACGGGGGAGAGGGGCAGAGAGGGCTTTGGGATGTGGAGTGGGGACGGGGAGGACGTTTTCGTTGGGGCTGGACAGAAAGGGAGTTGGCGTTGGGACAGGGCCGGGACGCGGAGAGCGTCGACGTTGGGATGGGGACGGGGACGGGGACAACGAGGGCTTCGGCGTTGGGACTGGGGTGAGGGCGAATCCGAGGAGGGCCTTGGATCGGGGAGAGCGTTGGGACGGGGGTGTGGATCGAGAGGGCTTTGCGTTGGGATGAGGGCGAGGGCGGGTCCGAGGAGGGCGTTGGGACGGCAAGGACGTTGGGGTTGGGTGGGGGATGAGTTTGGTGGCGGGAAGGGAGCGGGGGCCTGGGCGGTGGTGGAGCGGTGGCTGAACCCCGCGCTGCCGTTTCGCAAAGGGGCGTATTTACTGGGGGCGCGGCGCGGCGCGGCGCGCCGTGGCGCGTGGGGCGCGAGGCGTGGACGGCGCGGGGCGGGGCGGGGCGCGGCGGCGCCGGCCTGCCTGCACCGGCCTCATGCATATAAATGACAGGATCCGGGGCCGCGGGTGTCGGGTCGCCGCGCCGCTCGTGCCGCCTTCGTCTCTCCCTGCCTCCCGCGCGCCTGTGGAGCCGACGCTGCTTCCAACTGGACAAAAACAGTTATCCCCGCGCCTGGCACGCGATTACTCTCCGAAAAAAGGTTTAATACAACATGTTTGAAATATTTTTATACCATCAACATTAATAAAGTTACAGATGTCTGGAATGATTCTTGTTAGCGGAGACACACTTTGACATGTCCTCGTCTAAGATGGATTGCTAAACCTACCATACCATACTCCATTACTTACATATCAAACATAATTTTACCAAACAATTAAACACATAAAAACTTCGACAAACTATCATTCAAATCATTAAACATGATATTTAAAATAATATCAAATTCCTGATCCCGATAAATGATTATAGCTACCACTAAATTAATTTTAAAAATGCTCGGTTTTTATAACCGACAAGATGAAAAAACGCGTAGTTGCCTAATTTGTCAACCACTTTCACAAGTCTTTCCGCCAATTTCGCAATTTTGTCCCGTGCGAATGCGCGTTCGGGGCGGAGGCAGTCGCTCGCGTCGATGTGCGGAATCCTCCTCGGCGGATGTCTTTTCTTCTCGCGCCCCTCGGTCGCACTGAGCCTCCTCGGGGATTCCCACCCATGTTATCACCGCGCTTCATGTCATCATGGCGGTGCATATACTCGTGGGCCATCCTCCATTTCCCGATCTACATAGGAAGGGGGAAAAACAAGAAAAAAAACTATTTCGTAACGCACATTGAGCTATCGAGTTAAACGGGTTAAACTGCCACTCGTCTGATGTAAATGCCTAGATGGAACTTTGTGTGAAGACGGTGTTTGTGATCTTCTTTTGGACTGTTGACACTATAGGTACAGTTTCTTTTAAGATATCTGTCCTTCGTTAACATGTTGGTCCTAAGTGTGTAGACTGTTATAAATAACTGAATACGATCATTCCTCACTTTTTAAATAATTGTTTTAAAAGTTAAAATAGTTTACACTGCAACCAAACTTTGACAGTTTAAGAATGTGCTACAAAGTGGGGTTATCCTCAAAGAAATAAAAGGAACGTTCAAAAGTGTCTCATTTAGCAGATAACGGCATAAGAAACATAATTCATACTAAAGCAGGTTTTGTGGGCCAAGGGAATATTGTTTTCGTGTTGCGCACAATGATAATGCGTGTGGATGTAGCGCACATTGGAGGTACGTCTGTTGTTTTCCTTATAATTTGCGCAATTCTACATTTTTCGCCTTAAATATTTTTGATGCGCTACTGGGGAGAGTGTCTATGCAACAATAGCCATGCTGGAGATTTTGTGTAGATGGTATCTTAAAAATTGTAATCTTTGGGTAGTGTATTGTATATATTTCGTAGACGAGATGAGCGCTTATCCGATACTTCAAATATATATACATATATTAACGCATATGTATAGTGCATCCTGTATTCTGTTTAAAATATGTTCCTAAGAAATTACGGAATTTGACATTGAGTTTGAAGATATATGAAATACGTGATTCAGCAAAGAAAGAGCTCTGTAAAAAGCTAATTAAGAAAAAGAAAAAACTTCCTTTGTGGAGAACGTTTTTGTTTGTGCTTCTTTGCTCTGAATATTTCTGGTTTATTTCTTCTAGAGAACGAAAAAGCTTGCTGATAAGTTTCACTGGGCGAGGTAAATTCTCGCATCACTTGCATACAAAATATGAGGATCATGAACAAAAACCGATAATAAACATCACAATGACAATAACCCCAATTGACAAGCACATTGTACTGAAATGTTCAGATAAAATTATGATTTTGTATCGATGAATCAGTCATATTCAAACAAAGTAATATCAATATAACTTTGCATTTGTTATTTGAAATTATCAGCCACAAGAGTGGATTTGTTAAACATTTTCCACATATGAAATTTAAAAAGTGATTATTATCTTATTTTCTGATATCGAATTATTGCGTCTGTGATACTCTCTCTTTATCAAAAAATCCACCGCCCTACTGATTGGCGTTTCAACAGTGAAGCTCATATAACACCGTTTCACTCGCGTAATAATATAGAAAAATGAAAATTTACTTATGGTTCTGTCTTGAATGTCTTTAACTACAACGATTAATACAATTTGAAATGCCGATATTAGAAATATAGAATATTTTTGCGCAGTGTGAAACAAGAGAAAGTTTCAAGACAAAATGACTACTTTTCTCGGAAATGAATAAAAATGTTTTCATTGGTTTACCATCCTCTTCTAAATAATTTTCTTGTTTAAATTAATTTATATAAATTAAACTGTTTTAATTGTTACAAACACTTCACAAACTGTACATTATGTATTAGAGTATAGAAATATCAACAAGTTGGAGTACAGCAATCTCAATATAACTTAGCACACTTGCCCAACTTGGAATCTTGTTAACATAATTTCAAACGAGTGTAAATTGTTGACGACGTTTTTGAAGACGATTTATTGGCAATAGAATATTAACGAAAAAGTATTAGAATAATCACCATTAGCAATAAAATGACTGGAATACAAATATACCTTTATGTCACGTGAAAACAGATTTAACTTCAATGCAACTGTAATTTTGTAGAATGATATTCAGAAAGTTTTGTAATGCTTTAAGATGTGTTCTAATTTAGTGTCTATACTTCAGCTTATTATTTACGCTATACTCCAAAGTTTGTTTGGACATTTCAGTACCTACGCAATCACCAGTCGTTGATAAGTATCGACAATGTGATGGAGGTAAAGAATAAAAAGCCGTTCGTGTGCATCCCTTTTATTGGTGAACGCCGGTACAACTGAACGACGACCCAAGATATTCGAATAGCTAACTAGCGAACCGATGTATCCGACCTATCGATTTTTGCAGTCTACAGACTGCTGAGTGAATTCAACTACAGTTTAACTCGATACTGTTGTTTGTATCTTTAAATGAGCAAATTTAGCTACTAACGAGGAAAAATATGAATTTTCAAACCAGTAATTTTGAGAACTAATGGGATGTCCTAATGCTGAATGATGCAATATTAAAAAATAAATAGAAGCAATTAATCAAGCTCGTTAAGCCGTTTTCCAGATATAAGCCGATTTCCAAATCATTTTGAAGCAAAGATAATTCTGCGCCAATTTTACGGAAATCGCTTTCAATGAAACTCCCAACAAAATCCGCTTAATATCCCTCGGTAGCTAACGTATCACTGGGTGTAAAGAATATTTTAGGCGCCAGTGGAAATTGATCCTATTGCGCAGGGTGCAAAACGAGGTCTTTTCCATCCAACGAGAAAAATGTTTCTGTTAATTTGATGAACACAATTCCTTGGATGATAATAATAACAACAATAATAATAATAATAATAATAGCAGCTTTTTGATGTTTCTTCCTGCTGATCCTAGTTTAATGACATTATTATTATTACAAACAACATGAGACACTAGACGGTGAGTTTATCTAGCGTGGCTGGGGTGGTACATCGTTGGTGCGAGATACCCGCCCGGTTGGGAAAAATCCCCCAACCAGACATGTAGGCCTGAGCTTGATCTCACCATACATCGCGGAAAGATCACAGCCATTTCTCGCGATAAAAATATGTATTACATTTACGAGACTAATGACCTTAAAAGTTGACGCGCCCGGAAACAAACATCCAATCAATAGACCAATCAATTTAAATTAAATATACTGTGACGGTGTATAGCGATCTAGATAATTAAATCGAAAGCTAAATGAGTGAAACTTTAATGACAAGATTCAGTAAATTATTCTTTTTATTTTTTATCATAAATGATCTTTTTTTAGAATAAGTTATTTCCACATTTAGAAGTATTAATAAAAAAGAAATTTTCACACGAATTCAGCGAATGTGTCATCAAATCAAATATCTTAATTTACGTAAACGACGGTGTTCTGATAAATATCTCATATACCCACCTAGTCTCACGTTTTCTCAGGTGTTGATCACCTATTATTATTTTCACTGAAAGAAAATTGTCGAGAAAATGCTCTCAGTAAATTAGTTTATATTATTTCCTTTCAGTACACTGCACTCGCGAAATCATTACTTGTCAACACGTGCATTTTAAACAACATTCCGTCACGCTTTTGTTCTTTATGTGCAGCACAGCACGCACGTCCCTAGACTCGTATTCTAGCTGCAGTGCGCCACGAAGTAATCTAACGCTCGCGATGGGCTCGCAAACGGCCGCCACCGCGACGCCGTGCTTCTCCGTGGCCCGAACTGCGTCAAAGTCGCTGCCACCAACGCCGCCGCCGCTGTCTCCACCTCCACCTGCACTTCCGCCACCCACACCGCCACCGCCTAGGTCTCTGCCGCCGCCACCGCCTCCGCCCCCGCCGCCGCTGCCGCCCCTGCCTCTATTTCCCTCCGCACCTCCGTCGCCGCCTCCACCGAAGCCACCGCCACTGCCTCTGCCCGATCCACCGCCTCCGCCGTCACCTTCAGCACCGCCTCCACCACCGCCGCCTCCTCCTCCACCGCCGCCGGCGGCGCCACCGCCAACCCGTGAATTTATGTAATACCCGCGTGCGAGCTTGGGCGCGCGCGGCCAGGCGCCTCGCCTCGCCTTACTTCGCCTCTCGGCCGCGGGAGGGCGGGCGCGGCTGACCGGCGGCTGACCGCCGTAAGGCTTACGACGCGCCGCCCGCCGCGTGAATCACCCTAAGAGACGCTAACGGCCCTTTGCGGCCGCGCGCCAGTGGAGGAGAAGCCGGGCGGCGCGGGGCGGGGCGGGGCGGGGCGGGGCGGGGCGGGGCGGGGCGGGGCGGGGCGGGGCGGGGCGGGGCGGGGCGGCGCGGGGCGGGGCGGGGCGGGGCGGGGCGGGGCGGGGCGGGGCGGGGCGGGGCGGGGCGGGGCGGGGCGGGGCGGGGCGGAGGCGCCGGCGATGGAGACGGCTGGCGAACGGAGGGATGACACGCCGCGGGCGCAGGGGGAGTTCGCGCTAAACGAGAAGTGCACGCAGACGACGACGGGATAGGTTAGATGGAGATAAGTATGATTGAATGGTAACAAAAACAGATGTGAAAAAAAACAATAGTAGAGGGAGAGGAGGAAGAAAAGGACGAAAATTAGCTTGTAGTGAAAGGAATGGAACTGAAAAAAGATGAGCTCGATGAGATTGCAAAGATAAGGGCAGACGTAGAATTGTGGCGTGTGATGAACGTAGGAGGAAGAGGATATAATGATTTGCTAGTCCGCAATGCGGATGGAGGTGTTTGTAGGGGAGATAACGCTGGACTAAGGCGAGGCAGAAGAAGTGATGGTGTACGTCGGGGGCCGCGTGGGCGAGAATGTGGCAACAGAGTTCAGGTATTTTGTCGACATAATGATGATGCTCGTCGTTAAGGCAGTGATGGTGATGACGATACCGACGATGATAGTGGTGACGAAGCGGCAGCAATTTCATAAAACCGTTTTATGAGAGAGAGAGAGGGAGATGAAGCAAGCAGTAGTAGGAACGTCAGTCATGTTGACGATTATGATGATAATGATGATGATGTTAATAGGTAGCGTCGGGGAATGTACATATTGACGGAGACAAAAATAATGGCGCTGGAGCTGATGTCAATTGCAACTTTGAGTTAGTAGGGAGTTTTTGCACGGTGAACCATTACAGCAATCGAGAGCACTATCGATGTTCTGCAGTTCGAGCTCCACATCACTTTTGTGTAGTCCCGGCCGGAGCAGTACCCTAACGGGCCACAAACGGCGCGCTAACTTTCCTTTCTCTTTCTTGTCATCTTCTCCCCCTTGGGTACACACACACACACACGCACACAAATATACTCTACACTACCACACATGTCGGGAGCTGAGAGCTGGTTCCGGCCGGGACGGTGCCCCGATGGAAAACCTCGCTAGTCGACGGTAGGACGGTCTCAGATACGGGAGGGGAAAGATTACAGCCACCTTCAGAAGAGAGAGAGAGCGAGAGAGAGAGAATGAGGAGGGGGAGGAGGAGAAGAAGAAGAAGAAGAAGGAGGAGGATAGAACATGCACCACACGTACGGGACAAATGACCTTCAGCACTGACGCGCCCGGAATCACTAGCAACCAACGAATCGTAGAGACGAGCGCGCGTAGAAGGAGCGTAGAGACGAGTTGGCGGCGGGGCGTCGGTGCTGGCGATGTGACGGCGCGAGGGAAAGAGGAGGTGACGGCTGCGGCGACTAAGAAGCCCGTGCAGGACCAACGACCGCCCCGAGCATAAACTTTCTTTATTGCGAATCTGGGCCAGGGTACGTCCGCAGCAGGCACTTGCGGGATAAAAACTCCGCCATAGTTGAACACCGAGGAATCTGTAGCCAAGAAAGCTATTACGGACTTTAAAGAAACTGTTAGGTCGTAATTTGCTGCTTTTTGGACACTCCGGGTATCTTCGCATCGCATTCATACTATTTTTAGACTTAACAAACTGGAAAAGAGTGGTTATTATCTAATAATTTTTAAATCTTACTCAGTCCATTTTTTGTTTAAATGTTAAGCTTCGACGTTTGAAATTTGTCGATCACCTAAATTCCTTTATAGGCACAGAAATTCTTTTTTTTTATTTTGATTTATTTGGAGTGATGTAATTATATGTGTATTACAAGCAATAGTAAATATTTAGCAACCAAATGATGAAATAAAATAAACAACAGCAAACGTCTCGAGTTTTTCCCCATACAAGTTAAACAATGGGTTATCTAAAAATGAATTTACTTTAATTAGAAGTTTTTGATTTGATTACGAGCATGCCATCTTTACTTTTCTCTTGGGCTGAAATACCCCTAATGCATAAGAACTTTAGACGTTTTTTCATCGTGTTTTGATGGTGCACGTTTCTTGAGCATTCAACAGAGAAAGGCAACCTATAACAGTGGTCTTTTTTTCATCATTAAGAAGTGACGGTCACAGACTAAAGAAAAAAGAATAGGACACAAAGAGGCGATAAAAATCAAGGTAGGGTCCTTCCATTGCGATGTATAAAGCTAATGGCCGATAAAATAAGCTCAGAAAATGGCGATAAAAGACTGATACTGAAAAGATTCAGTTACACATGTTTTGTATTCAATGTTATTAACCATATTCAAAACTGCAGGTTCTACAGGTTATTTAGATCGATAAATCTTTTAAAACGATGATAAATCTGCAAATAAATGTTTTAAATTTTCTGTTGCTGTAATAAAGCCGTTTTATTTCCCGAACATTTCTTTGAATATTTAATTAGACGCATAAAAGAATCACAGGAATGCCTCTAAAAGAGAATAATATATTTTACAAGTTGAAGATTAAAATAATTTCAGAGATATCATAACTTTTTTTCAATAAATCAATAAAACTTTGGGGCTAGATGGTAATAAGTAAATAAACTAAATAAAGTGAAATCTGCATTAAGAGGTCACTCGTGGTCCTTGAGAAAATGGCCGTCTGTTGAGGTGTCCACTTAATGGAGGTTTTTAGTGGAAGTGTAGACGACATTGACCAAATTTTGTATTTTCTAATTAAGTTGGTAGGCATTGTATTGTGATATACAAAAATACCCCATGGTATTTGGCATGAAAATAATTGCATCAAGTCTGCCATTACGAGAAAATTATACGTATTCGGGACGTTTCGGAGCCAAAGAATAGACGTTGTTAATGAAACGTTTCAATAAATATAGACATTCCATGTTCCATGTCAAGGCACGATAATATGACTTTCGTCACACCCCGGTGGTCATGTGATCCTATAAAAGTGAAGTTCGCTTTGGGAGTCTTGGTTATACAAAAAGTTAAATATTCTCACTCTCATGAAAGCAGTGGAGCTCTGAACATCAAATGATAAGTGGTATGTGTCAATGTTAGTTTTCATTGCAAATTGGGTTATTTGGTAAAAGATATTGACATGAATATTAGGTGGTTCATTCTTATAGATCAAAATGGTGTAGAATTAAAGTTCACAAGCATTATTAATCGTAAATTATAATTGTGGTTTTTGTGTTTCGCATGTTGAAGTAAATTTGGTTGATTTAATTTAAAAAAGTCTTCGTATTTTCCGAAGGGTTTGTGTTAGGATATCACCGTAGCTGGGTTGAAAAAAATAAGTTGATTGAAATAATCGCGAGTAGAGGTTCATCCGAAACGTAGCGAGGGACAGTCGCGTCGCGATATATTATTTTACTTAAAAGATTAAATAATCAGAGACATTCGGGAGGGGGGATTGGAATTTATTAGGACAATAAGCCAAAATCATATTAATAATTAAGGTACAGAAGACATCAATTGGACAGAACCGGACTTGGGAACCATTTCAGAAGACTGAGAAGTAATCGTAAGCTTACGAACATTATTTGAAAAAGACCAAATGGTACATTCATGTATTCAGAGAAAGGTCCGATCATTTATTTCAAGAGATCTCAAATATTGTATAATATCATAGTAATAAATGTTAAATTTTATGGTTGACAATTCATTGTCGTTCCCATCAGTTCAATAGTACGGTTTTCTTCCACAGAACTTTCAGTAATCGTGATTCTGTATAGAATTACTCCTATACATGCAACAGGTAAGACGATTAATGTTAATGTTGATGTTGGAACCCACGACTGCATTTGAGAATCTGATAATGATTTTAAAAGATTAAGATAAAAATGATAATGTTAAAATAGAAATACTTTACAGTATTGTTAACACATGTTTAACTACACTGAATATACATCGTAACGAAAACTATTTTGCACATAAACAACTCTTATACAAAATCATTTAATTTCTTGTATTTGCACTCTGCTTTTTCACACTAATTTTTTTGTTCTCATTTGTATTCTTGATTTTAAAGCAGACTGCAGACTATCTGCCGTTCTCAGCCTTTAAAAATTTCATCATAAGCATGAAACTATTTTATTGATATTTGTAACACACATTTATCACCCTGCTTAAAGAAACTACTCTAGCACGCTGTGTACGTTATCTGACATTGCATTCTCACGGACGAAAATACTGAATATGCAATGATATCCATCGTTCTTAAGTTTTTTTATTGCGTTACGGTGGGAAATTGAAAACTCGTCGGAAGTTGTGACCGTCTAATATAGGTTAATCTACGCAAAGTGTCTGGCAGCTAAACATGTGCCGTTTAAACAAGGGAACATTTCCACGTACCTTGTGATAAATATCAACCTGTTCAATAAAAAATTGCTGTAAATTAAGCTGACTGGTTAATAGATGTAGACTTTTCAGCAGGTTTTATTGCATCAAACAGTAGTTTTAGTTAGATTTCCGTTTGGTATGTTACGTGTCCTGCTTTACCCTTTAATACGTAGTATTCGGGTCAGGTACCAACTTTTGGCAAAAAAATTAACTACGCACACAAAAATTTGAATAAGTATTTATATATTCCAGTTGCAAAGAAATAATAAGAACAATAGTTTTTTCAATTCAAAAACACATATTGTGAATATTTGTTTTAAGCATATTTTTGCTGTGAAGGTCGTGGCAAATCATTGGCTCGAAACCCACACAGTCGGTAATATCGTGTACACGAGAAAAATATATGTAGCAAACATGGATAGAGAGCAATTGTTTTTTAAATTACCAATTCGACTGGCGAACTGAAATAAAACAGACAGAAGTGGGCAGAAAACAATTTTCCATTCCCAGTAAACAAATTCAACAACACGAAAGGTTGAAAAACCTCTTGCGAAGTTGGAGAGTGAAACAGCTACGCATATTCATTGAGTCCCAGCCCGAGGCAGAATTTTTACAAACCCACAATAATCAGGATGTGGTATATCATTCAATACATTTTTTTATTAATCCGAGCATTCGTTCGATGCCTTTGCCGGAAACATGCTTCCTTCCTTCTCAATTACAAAAAATATATTCCTTATTAAGAAAATATATTACATATTTTCACAACCCCATAACAAACAATACATTTTTTTTAAAAAAACATAAAATTAAACCCAGTTTGCTTTTACATTATTACTGAAAATTAATGCACGTAAACCGAAGAAAACAAACAAACATATCACAAGCAAGAGTACATTTCTCGTATTATGAGATTACATTTTTCTTCTACTACAAGTGATTTCAAAATAAATTTCGTTCTTCTCTGTAACTCACTGACCCGTTTATCAAGTTTGTCAAATAAAATGAGTTGTCAGTTTTATTTTTAGAGAGGGTTGGTAATTACATTTAGAAAAGTAAAAGAGTGGTCATCAGCTGTTAACTGACGTATAAATGTGGCACACGTTTTAGAATGTAGTCTTTGGGCACGAAGGGGAGGCAGGGACGTTCGGAAGTGGCGTAACGTCTCAGACGCCAACTTCATTGAGATCCCATTTTTTACTTTCCCGTATACGTACGTATACACGGAGTGATTATACGTAGTATAGGGAAAGTAATGTAATGCTGCGCGAAAAAATGGCCAATTTTCGGCGGAAAAAAATTAATTGCTGGGCCATGAAAAGGAAAAAGTGGATAAAATCAGTTCCTAAATTAAGAAAAAAAATCCCCTAACACGTGGTGTAGCCAGAAACCCTGTTTTCTAGGTCCTTGATACCGAAAAACCAATTGAAAGGAATACGTCTGTCTGTCTGACTGTCCGTCTGTCCTTCCGTCCGTCTGTGAACCCTGCTAGAGCCTAAACCATACGTACGATTTCTTCCCCGGTCGATCTGATTCTAGTCGAAGCTATGAGATTTTGAAAGAGATTCTTTAAAATTTGGAGGTACTTCATATGAAGCCCCCCGAAGATTTTCAAAATTTTCTCAAAAACGGCTGCAAATTTTTTCTTTAAATTTCTTGTATGAAGAGAGTAAAATACTCTTATTAATATGGCATAGGTCCGATTTTCAGGGATAACTCTGAATTTTCGAAAATTTTGAAAGCTTGAATTTTTTCAGCGTCATTCTCCAACTACAAAATTGAACATAGAGATTTTTTTCTTCAAATAAAATTTGTTCTGCATATTGAATTCGTTCATAAAGGCCATGTAAATGTTTTTCAAAATTTTAGTACTTTTCGAGCAATATTGCGTGCAATATGTGCAATTTTAAAAAATTACAAAAACTAGATTTTCTCAAAATCGTCTCCAAATTTTTTCATTCAACATTTGTTAGGGATATAGGGATAGTTGTAAATGATGTACTCTATCAGATGACAAAAAAGCCATTATGCTCTTTAGGTTGTTTTTTTTTTCAAAAATTACAAAAATGTAAATTTTTTCACATGTTTCTCACGTCGATAATATTTACATTAACGGCGATTTTTTCACATTATTATATTTACGAGTACATGTGCTTTAAATAATGTCAAGTAAAATTTCTCGAAAGCACAACCGTTTTCTGTGAAAAGTAGCTCAAAATTTCGGCCTTTTCAGAAACGCTCAAACGCCATTTTCTCATATATGGCTGCAAATTGTTTCTTTAAACTTTTGTAACGGATAGTGCTAATTACACTCTTTAGTATAGCGTAATGTTTATTTTGTTTTTTCAAAATTTACATCAATGTAATTTTTTTGAAAGATCTCTCACATCTTTAATATGCACATTACCAGCAATTTGTAAACATTATTATATTTGTAAGTGCAATTGCTTAAAATAACTTCAAATAAAGTATTTTGAAAACTCAAACATTTTCTGTGAAAATGAGCTTCAAATTTCGCGTTTTTAGTAACGCTAAAACGCAATTTTCTTTAAAACGGCACATAATTTTTAAATGAAAATTGCTACTTAGGACTAGTTTTTTATGATTTTTAATATTCTAAAATTAATATTTCCGTTCTACCAATAGGAAACCGAAAAATTAAGAAAATGACAAAAAAAAATACTTTCGGCCGTGATAGATGGTAGCTGGCAAGAAAGAGTATGTGGCAATTCCGAATAGCTAGCGAAGACTCAAGGAAATAGAAAACTAATACGGGAAAGTCTGTGCCATTCTGTAGCACTAGTTTCATTCGAAATGAACAAACAGAAATTAACCTCTACAAGTAATTTCTGTTGCAACGAAGAAAGAATTGTTTATGTATTGAGACAGGTGTGACTTTTGCTTGAATTAAGGAGCCCCATGGATCCACAGTCCTGGGCTCTTGGTTTCCTCTGGGCGCCCGTGGGCGTTGCCGGCCCCCCGTGGGGCGGCAACGCCCAAGGGCGCCCAGAGGAAATCACGATGCTTATCACTATGGCCGAGGTGTAAGGCGCTCGGTGGGAGACGCGAAGCGGGCGTGGGGAGTGGGAGAAAAAGGTGAGGGAAGAATGGCGAGGCGTGGCTCTTGAGACGTGAGACATGGTTCGTGAGGCTTGGGGCGTCAGGTGTGAGGTGGATCGCGAGGCGTGGTGCGTGAGACATGGGTCGTGAGGCGCGAGGCGACGGGCATGGGGAGTGGCAGTGAGAGATGAGGGGAGAAAGGTGAGGCGTGGCTCTTGAGACGTGAGGCATGGTTCGTGAGGCGTGGGGTGTAGATCGGAGACGGCGAACGTGAGGTGAAGGACGAAGCGCGAGGTGTGGAGACATAATGCTTGGATAGTAAGACATAGTGTGAGATGCGGGCGTGAGGCGCGGGACATGGGCGTTGGGCGTGTGGCTTGGGGCGGAGAGCGTGGGGCTTGGGGCTTGGGGCGTAGGGCGTGGGCGTGGGACGTGGGGCGTGGGGCGTAGGGCGTGGGGGCGTGATGTAGGGCGCGAGGCGTGGGGAGTGGGGTGTGAGGCGTGGGGTTGAGGCGCGAGGCATGGGGTTTGGAGCGTGAGGCGTAAATTCTAAGGCATGGGGAGTAAGACTTAAGGTGTGATGTAGGGCGCGGGGGCGACAGACGTGAGGCGTGGGAAGTAAGGCGTAAGGTGCGAGATGCGAAGCATAGGGCGTGGGGCGCGAGACATGGGAGTGAGGCGCGAGGAATGGGGCGTGGGGAGTGGGGTGTAAGTCGTAAGGCATGGGGAGTAAGACTTAAGGTGTGATGTAGGGCGCGGGGGCGACAGACGTGGGGCGTGGGAAGTAAGGCGTGAGGTGTGAGATGCGTGACATGGGCCGTGAGGCGTGAGTTGCAAAGCGCGAGGCGTGAGGCGTGAGGCGTGGGGGCGTGCGGCATGCTGCGTTGGAGGCCGGGTGAGCCGAGAGGTGCGGTGAGCGCGCGCAGACGGCCGGACGACGAGTCGCGACACGCCCGGCTGAGAGGGATCGATTAGGGGCGAAAGCGCCGCCACAGCAGCGAGCAGCCGCCCTCCGCCGCGCCTCTCGCCTCCTGGCTTCCACTCGCTTCTCCCAACACGCCCGTCGCCTCTACATCCCTGCTCGCGACACGCCCCGCCCCACCTTCTCACTTCCAGTTCTTCTCAGACAGCCTTCTCAGCAACGAGGCTGTCCTCGCTCCCTTCTCCACGCCGTTCTTACTCCTTCGCTCAACTTTACGCCAACCTTGCGTGACGTATTTACCACCGTCTCTGCCTTCGCGCCATCCCTTCTTCCACCGAATCCACTGCGCCGTCTTTAGCACAGTTCTTACCCTCGGCGAGCTAACGCCCGCACATCCATTCCTTTCCCTATTCCTCCTCAGACCCTCATTCATTGTTACTTTACTTCTACCTTATCCATTCTCCATAGCTCTAAACAACATGTCTCCTCCTCCTCTACCATGTTCAACCTGCCCGTCCCATTGCCACCATCCTCTTTGCCGACCTCGTGTTTCCGCGCTGCGGCCGCCGACACCGCTGCCACCGTTCCCGCCACAACCCCCCGCCCCGCCCCCCTCTGCGCCACCGGTGGCGCCCACTACCTGGGGCCGCTTAAAGAGGAGCGCTTGGTCGCGCCCTCTGCCGCGGGTGGCGGCTTCGCGCGCAGCGGAGACGAAGCCAGCTGCCTCCAGCACTCGCGCGGGGAGCGACACGGGTGCGGACGCTTCTTCATTGATTGATCCATTCATTAATTGTAAGTGATTTCGGGCGCGTCATCTATAGGGGTCATTAGTCCAGTTAGTGCAGTGCATGTTTTTCGTCGGGAGGTGGCGGTGATCTTCCCCAGCTGGATGGCTAGATCCGGCGCCGACTAGCGAGCTTTTCCCCAACCAGATATATCCCAACAGCGGGGCACCGCCCCAGGCGGGACAAGCTCTAAGCTTCCGACCGATCTCCCGACATATGTGGTAATGTAGTGCATGAAAGTGAGTGTCTAAGTAAGGGGTGAGGATAGGACAAAGAAGATGAAGGAAAGATTGTGCGGTTCGTGGCCCGTTTGTTACGGTACTACGAGTACTTCGTACACCGGTACTTCCGGTACTACCGGTACTTCCGGTACACCGGTACTACCGGTACTTCGTACACCGGTATTCGCCTGCTGTTGATCGGAGAAACCGCGGAAAACTGTCGATCAGAGCAACTGGCTGCTAGAATTCTCCTCAAGACAGTGAGTGAATTTGACCTAGCTGACAAGCTAGAGAGAAAGCCCTGCCGTCGTCGGGAGTCGATTGTAGGACCTTCCGGTCACAGGCACTGCAGTGACATCAGTGGATTCACAAAGCCACCTCTCCCGGTCGCGAATGCTTCTTGGTAGCCAATGCAATTCCAAAATACTTGGAACAACAAACACGAAATCAAATCAACTAAACTGAACGTTAGTAGAGGAAGAGAGGCATAAACGTGAAGTAGGGGCGCAAATGTGGAATACCCCATGATCTGTCTTCGCAGGAGCTGCTCTGTGACGTAAAGCACTCGAAACGGTGCACCGTCATGCATTTCGTCAATCCACCTTTGTCTACTGTGTTTTTACTGTCTACTGTTTTTTTACAATCCAACTTTGTCTACTCTCTACTGTAGATGGCCGTGATTAACAAGCGGTAGAAATTTTACGTTTAGTAAGGATATAAAACTTTTGTCGTTATACACAATCTATTGCGTAACATACAAAATTACTCTCTTCATGAAAGTGTAATACATTTGAGCTTAGAGCTTATTCCCTGGGGTCAACAACCATGTATTTATTGCCTAGTTTCCACATGCGCTTTTCCTGTTTTGAGGTTCCGGGATTATGTGTACAATGTGCGAGATGTGGCCACGTGCAGACTGTATTTTAAAGGTCACATTTGTGATTACTGCAAATGAAAATATTTTTTGTACAGTTTTATACAGTTTGTTCAATCGTTCTTAGATTTCAAGCCAATAGAACATGTCAGCTTGCAATTTGGACTCATTGTTTGCATATCTTTAGTATTTTACCCATTTTATAAACAAAAAAGACTGTAATTTCGTCTACAATAATGTTTTTAAAGCACTTCGAATTGCATAGTGCAATTGCTATCTCATCAGTGATTACGATATTTGTAAACCTACTCATTATGCAACATTTCACAATCATTTCTTCCTTTACATAGTAGCAAGCAACAGAATACAAAATGGTGTTCCATATTTGAATCTATTCCTCAATTAACATAATTATTTCAATTAAAATAATTTAAATTATGATACGAGTAGTTAAAATTACATTTTATTTTGCAAGTAAGAAAGATTGCGACACGAAGCCGAATGACCATGTGGCGCAATTCTACGCGCAAAATAAAATCACTCTTACCATGTGTGTCATACTCTATTTTCTAGACACTCTATTGACTTTCATTTCATTTACTTCAAGTATACGAATCGCAGAATGATACAGTAAGGTCAGTAGTAGCTGATGAGGTCAGGCGAAAGTACTTTTTTTTATTGCTTTCACAGATTTATTTGAACTCTTGAGTATCCATTTACTTTTAGCACTAGTGGTAAAACGTGAAATTTTAGTACACTGAAAGAAAAAGCTGTCTAAAATAAATTATAAGATGAAGAAACAACAAAAATATTCTTTCCTATGCTCATCCAGATCTTTTCAGCTGCAAGTATTGCAAAGAAATCTATTCACCAGTTTAGTGCGACTCCGACGTTTTGAACGTTTAAAAAAGTATTTTATTTTTTAAAAAATAATTAAATTCTGTGGTGGCAGCAGAGATTTTGTGGTAATCCATGATAAAGTTCCAAGGATAATGAGATATCAACCACAATAAAGGATTTTTTTAATATATAGAAAATTTCGTCATACATATGTTTCGGGAGTGTTTTTCCTATCATCAGTGACACTATAAAATAGAAAATTCAGTAAACAAGTTAGCAAAAGGAAAATTACAAATGTACTTAAACCTATTCAGCTTGAAAACTAATTAATTATAATACTTACCCAAGTAACACAGATTAAACACCCATAATTAAATGTTTGTAAAGTGCTCCGACCAAGGATGCCGCCATCTTGTGCATCGCACGTGGTTTGGGGACAGACTGAGGGAAAGGGAGGGAGGAAGAAAATAAGAAGCTAGTCAAATAAATAAATTTAAAATTGGGCTGGATTTAAATTGGGATTGTTCATAGGCAAATTATATTAGGATTTTGTACAATTTTAAAATTTCAAAATTTTCTAAAATGTTCGATTTACTACCTTTGTTTTCAAAATGTATTATTTAAAAGTTAAAAAATAATTACTTTTTTTAAAAAATCTGCGTTAAGCAAGTTCATAATAAAAACAAATTGTATGCCTACCTATATTAGTTGCCTCAATTGTTCATCCTTCCGCATTGTACTTCAAAAAGTATCGATTACGGCGTAATTATATGAAACTGGGTTCGAACTTCACCCTCTATGTAGACTTTTCTCCCATATTTTGTGTGTGTATGTATTGTGTTGCGGGAATCCTCACCTTCCAATGACTGTAAATTCAGACTACAAATTGTTGTTATTATTGTTATTATTATCATCATTATTAATCATTTATTATTATCATCAGATACCGCGGCACACAAAGCAACAATAAACAGCAAAGGGTGTGCTTGTAACATGTAAATTGTTCTTACAAAACAGAATTATACTTCGGAAGAAGATGATCAAAACAGCGTTTTTCGCATTACGAAAAATTTATCAGTATAACAAATGAGTTGATTGTGTAATATGGTCAGCTGCATGGCATTTTCTTCAGAAATTAACTTAGAAAAAGTCAACAAAAAGAAATTCATTCTTTAGAAAACATTTCCGTGAAATTTGCAATTCCATTGCACACACACCCTCTTCCCTAAAAGAATAAAATCTTTTATCTCTGCAATTCGAACCGATGCCATTCCCAGAAAGCCAACTAATGCCCCTATTTTGCATATAAATGGTTATCTTGGTTCTGCTGCAAATCGGTGCTACCAGAGCGGGGCGATGGGAGCTCGGGGCGTTTCTCTCCTCGGCTATTTCTCTGTTCGAATATCTGGATCGGCGTCTCTCGGCGGAATTAGACATTTCTTTGGACTCTCGCTTATGCAGAAACGCCCTAGGGAGTTTTTTAAGTCGCTGTGTTCCGCAGATCAATACTGGACCTTCTTCAAAGGCTCTCGCATCTCTTACCGAATCACTTGTCCAAATCATAATTACTCGCTATGTAATTATTGTAGTAAGAGAGCGGAATATAAAAAATTGTCTTTAATTAAAACTGGTAATTAAGCTGCTTTCAGTTTTGATCTTCCTCATTACATTCTCAACACTAATAAAAAGTTCGTTTGAACAATTTCGTTCAATCTAATTTCTTAATCAAAACAATATTTTGATTTTGTGGAAGGCTCTCGGTTTTTCAGGAAATGCCGCGTCGAGAAAAAAGATGCCAAGGAGAACCCTGTCAGCAGACCAATACTGGACCTGCCCGAAACTCCCATCTCTGAATCAAATCACTTTTCCAAATCGTAATCACCCAGTATGTAAGTATTGTGATAAGAGTTCGGAATATAAAAAAATATCTTTACTTAGAACGGGTAATTAAGTCACTTTCAGTTTTTATCTCTCTAGTTCCAAACATTCCCGAACAGCCGAAGGCCTTCACTCTGGCGACGGAAGTATTGCAGACATTTTGATTCTAAGTATATCCAAACATTCATACATATTCAGCCCTTATCACTTGCTTGATTTGCCCAACTAAGTTCCGAGAATCGATTAATCCTACTTGCCCAGCCATACAAACCATCAATAATGTCTTCCGTCCCATTGTTTCTTCTCGTGAATAATGAAGAGCACATATAGCTCAAGTCCATTCGCTTCGACAGCGCACGCTCCAGTATGCGCGCGCGGCCTAAGCAAACAGGCGGCGCGGGGCGGCCGGCCAGCTGACCACGCCCGCAGGCTCCGACGGCTCCACAACTGTGTAATTAGACGGACAGGTCCGCGCACACACACACACACACACACACACACACACACACACACACACACACACACACACACACACACACACACACACACACACACACACACACACACGCACGAATGGTCCGCGAGGAGCAGGGCCGCGGATCGCGCGCTCAGGATTTGTCCTCGCCGCTCCCCAAGCTTTGATTGACCTTTACAGATCAATCGTTCTCGCCCGTTACATTATTGCTAATGGGTCCGATTTAACCTAACGACAGAACGAGCATTTAGTCCGCATGATTTGCCGCATCCACTAGACCGGATGAACGTTCCGCGCGCTTATTACGAGACATTTCACGAACCCTAGCGCTCGCGGCGGTGCGACGACGAAGCTCCGGCGACGAAGGGGTGGGAAGAGGAGATGCTTTGAGTGCCCGGGGAAATCAAATTTTAAACGGGTGCCCACTAATGGGCGTAAGTGATAGAGCCGCACCCCGTCCGCGCCTTTCAATCGATGAGCGCGCGGGCTTTGGAGACATGCCGGGACGCCCAAACACGCTGCAGAAGTATCGGCAAAGTAACGAAACACACGAGCGGGGACCGCGCACGACACGACACTGCACTTAAGCCGCGAGCCGGCTGCCCAGCGGTTTTTCGGGCGTCCGACACGGCGACACGGCGGCACGACGCACAGGCCGGAATGAGGAGAGAGCGGACGCTGCGGGGAAAAATTGGAGAAAAAGGAAACACGACAGCACCCCAAGGGAAGAAGAGATTTTAGGCAGTTGCTGAAAAGAGAAAGTTTATGCCTTGGGGTATATGGTCATTTATATTTAATTTTAGAGGTAAAAAGTGACCTACTGTAACAAAGTATTGCATTTATTGATGTTTTAACACAGTTACTAAAGTAATTAACGAGTTTATCTAATTTCAAATGTTTAATTATTGTGTCAATAAACAAGCCGGAAACTTCTGGGCATCACAAAAGTCACTATGGATACCAACTAGCGTAATAATGAAAAAAATATTGCAAATAAATCACAGATTGCTTTGTCATTATAAATTGGACTCATCCTTCTGCACAACGTGAAAATCCTTTTTGCATCCTCTAACTTAAACATTTCCCAATTTCTCGATTGGATACTTTTTCGGGAAACCAACAATTCTCGTAGGCGCAGACGTTTTACAACATCAAATAAATATTAAATACAGTTTTGCGGGACTACAAACATCTTACAGCTTAAGTGGTTTACATGACCAAGACGAAATAATTTCTCCTCAAATAGCGAGCCCAAATTTGCTCTTACGACTTCATTTGTCCAAGACTTCTCACCGCCCCGCACCAAGGCACGCTCACGTCATATGATCTAGCGCGGCGAGAGGGTCTTAACCTCTTCGGTTGCAGCTGTGCCTGTCGTTTCAGAGGGAATGGTATACTCTTCAACGAGCGCATAATAATGAATATTATTCACGAGTTGATGTTTACGACACGAGCGACGTAGGAGGAGCTAGTGCCGAAATTTCTACGAGTGAATGATAGCGCGAATAGAAAACTACTTTCTTTACGACCTTGAAATATCCAGAATAGATTTTGAACAGATTTTGTATTATTTGAAACTAAAGTATAAGGATTGCCTAAATCAGTGTTGTATTATACGATCATATGTCTGAAGTTATTTTCTGACAAAATTAATGGTTTATGCTATAGAGAAAGTTTTGTAAAATAAGCCAAGAAAAAGTTCTCGCTAAAGGAATTCACCCTGTTACTCTTTCTCCACTTCATAAATGTAGTTATATATGATATTTCATAATACTTCCTTGATTTTTCTGTCAATAATAAATTGTCGAACTCACTATTTTCTTAATTTCAGGTGTAGTATAAAATTTACTGTCAGTGTCGCGAATTTCAAGATTCATTTTCTGTTCAATGATTAATTGAACCAGACATAAGAGTACAACAATGTCTAGCTTACATATATGAAACTGCGAAATCATTCACTTGTCTACCGCGGTTCAAAAGAAGCGCGAATTGCAAAGAGAAGCAACCTTTGCTTCTTAACATCAAGATTACAGCTAGAATATAATTACTGATTTATAAAAATTTTGTGAGCTTAATTCCCTTATTAAAAACTGACATTAAAAGTAATTATAAGTAGAGAATAGTATTTTTTTACTGTCACAATCACTTCCTGATCGTTCCCCATCATTAGTCTTCATTATTCCGAATCTCGAAGTAGCTGGCCGTCGTGATGTAGAACGCCGTTGGAAGCGGAGGCCAAGGGAAAAACTGAAGGAAGAGGAAGGTCGCAAGCAAAGGCCAGATTCCCAGAAGCGGGACGGGTGACGTCATCGACGTACTGGGCCTGGGAAGATCCGACGAGGCGGACTCGTCTCAAGTATTGACATAATCCGCTTATTTTTTCAGAAAAAAGTTTCGGGAAGGAAGACGGTCTCTATCCGTGATGCTGCGCAGCCTCAGGCTGTGTTATACAAAAGACGTTTCTCTTAGAGGTTTTTGTTTAACTTGTAGGGAGGTGACCTAGCATCTGATAATGGATTTACATAGCAAGAAATCTGCTTCCTTTTTAAGCGGCAGCGAGGTTCTATAAAGACGTGGTGTGTTATTAAAAGAATTGGGTAACATTAAAAATAGTTACAGAGATGTAATACAAGTTGGTATAAAATTCCAGCTGATCCGTTTACAATCAAATTAAAATACAAAAATTGATATAAGAATACGAATGCTAAACATACGATAGGGTTAAAAGATGAAATGATAATCATAAGAACCAATGTGAATAGAATTTCAAAAACTAACTCCTTACAGGATCGTGTTACTAACAATTACTCAAGTTACGAGGGCCCTATTATTTTTTTTACAATTAAGTCAATTAACTTTTTACTTAAGTGCAACTTCCAAAAATGTTCACAAAATGAAAAATTAAAATTTATCACACAACATCATTCACTTTTCTAAAGTGGGTGTAAACAATTTGAAAACTACCGTTGTGGTTCAAATTTTCAAACTTATTATTTTCTGGAATAAAGGAGTATAAGAATATAAGTATATCTCCTTTCTAGATACTCGAGAGTATATCTCGAAAGGAAGCGCAGTTTCTATTTTTTTCAATTTTATTATATTATTATATTTATATTTCGGACAATGTAACAAATGGATAAATATCGTTTTCTTCCAACATCCTACCAGCAATTCTCGCAGGACCTGGTGATAACGAAAATTGCAGGGAATTAACCGTTTTTAATAGTATTAAAACGAGTAACGTAGGACGTTCATATACAATTTTTCAGAAGTTTTCATTAAAAAAACTCAGGGAAGGTTCCACGCGAGAGGAGCCTATAACTGAGAAAATACGGTCATAACGAAACGACCATTGACAAAACATTGGCAAAGGTACCTGTATCGGGCGTTTGCTTGTGAGTCTTAAGCGGCATTTGCACACGCAATATCCAAACTGAGTTTGAAGGCCGTTCAGGCCGACGATATCCGCCATGCTAATGCAGCGTTTGACGGAGCGCGGGCGGCGGGGGCGGCGGCGCCGGCGTTTGATTGTTGCTTAAACGCCGTCGGATGGCGTCGCAGCTCGTCCTCCATTCGCCAATTATTGTGGTCATCATCGACGCAGGCGGCAGCGAGCGGGCGGGCGCGGGGTGAGAGGGGGGGGCGCGGGAGCGTAGGGGCGATAACCAGGGCCCCGCTCGCTTTATTGGCACGAGCTTCATTACCCGGCGTCATCACCGCCGCGGTCAGCCATAATATTAAGCAATTAGGCCCGTGTCCACGGCGCGATGGCCGCCCTCGCTCGCCCGGGCAGCCTCGGGCCACGCGCCTTCACCAGGCCACGCCCACCCGGCGGCCCACGGGCGCGGGCGGAGTCCCCCAAGAATGTTGCCTTCTCTCTCAATCAGGTGAAGGATTGATTGATTAGTGATTGCGGGCACATCAATTGATAAGATCAATAGTTCCTTACGTGTAGTGGATGCTCATTATCTCGGGAAGTTGCGATGATCCTCACATGCTGAATGTCGAGATTCGGGGCCCACCTGGCCGTCGGCTTTCAAGGTTTGCCCCACAAGGTATCTCCCACCAGGAGGGGGGCACCGCGTTACTGGAGACACGATCTAAGCTCCCGACTAGTCTCCCAGCTTACTGTAGAGCATGTGTGTGTAATTAAGGGGTGAGGATAGGTCTCGTGAGGAAAGGGGCCTCAGGGCATCAACTGATGTCCTGGACTCGAGTCTTAATGGTGGCAGAATTTTCAACAATAGCTAGATGGCTAGGTCAAGTTCAGCCGCTGTCTGGAGGAGAATTGTAGCAACCGGCTGACCTGATAGATTCTTCGATTAACACCAGGAGAATGCTGGAGCAGTACCCTAACACACGGGTCACCGAGAGCACGCGATCTTTCCTTGCTCTTCCTTGCCCTATCTTCATCCCTTTCACACACATTCTCTCACATCCACTACACTATCACTCGTGCTGACCAGCTAGGAGCATAGAGTTCCCCGCTTGGAGAAAATTCCCACACGCTGACATAGGTCGACGCTGCATCTCGCAATCTCGCGAGGGACGATCACCGACACCTCTAGCGGTGAAAACACGTACTACACTAACGGGACTAATGATGTAGCCATTTGCGCGCTCAGAATCACTAATCAATCAATTAACTAACTTCAATGCGAATATGTTTGTGTAGACCTCGGATTTTAAGACAAATGCCTATTTAGTTCCTTCGAGAGCTTGTGGAAAATAATTGCAGATGTTTACGTATCAGGAAAAAATATATGTACTAAGAGCATGTAATAGAGCTTAAAATGTTCTAAAGGGACAGTTGATGCCTATTTTGTTATTTTTTGTCTAAAACTGCCTAAAACAAGTAATTTGGAAGAATTTTCATATTTTCATTACCGTACTCATTGTTTGAATTTGTTATATCAAAACTGAAATACTTTTGTGAATTTCCCGAAACGCCAATGTTAGCTGGTAGAAAAATAGGCAATCGACTACGCAACGAAATCCCCCACCCAACACACTGAACATAAGGAGCTCTGCAAGTTAATATAACGAGTGTGTTTCACGCTCGTCTCCGAGCACGCACTTCTTAGGACATTTCACCCATTCCTTGTGCAGCTGCGCAGTGGGCAGGTTGAGACATCGCCGCGGCGCGTCCTCCACGCAATCCAGACGAGGAAAGGCATAGGTCAGACAAAAGTCTATTGTCGGAAAGGCGAATTTTACAAAATAGAACCAAGTCTTGATCCCCAAGAAATTAAAAGGGGTCATTTCGAGTTTTCGTCTGTGTGTTTTTTTTGGGGGGGGAGGGTCCGAATCGAATGTTGATTATACACTGTGCTATTTAATAATGTAAGTGAATAAATAATATGCTTGTAGTCACTCTCATAAATGTAAAAATACTTGACTTTCCTGAATAATAAAAGTGCTTCAATTTATAGTTTTGCGATCAGTTTTAGATGTGAGAATCATAACTTTTCGTGTCTAATGATTTTTAAATGCCTCATTTAATCATTTTGCAATGTGTTTTAAGTGCTTAAAACGTCACTTTTCATATCTAATAGTGACTAATTTTATAATTTTGTTACCTATTTTACGTGTCGAAATCATAACATTTTTGTGCCTACAATTCCGTGGTCTAGTTGTGTGACTTACAATGAAGTTCCATTTTATTACATGTTTCCGAAATTGTTTTGCTTGGCTATTCATTATCGACTTTTCCTTACGATTCTGTAAGAAAAATAATTTTCTTAAGACGAGTATATTCTTGAAATGCCAGACACGGTAATTCTCTAAATTCTACGTTTGTTGTTTTTATGCTAAGTTGCGTTGAAATCCATTTCCAGATAATTTTGTCCCCACATCGAGTATACATGGATTGAAACATTTGTTCTCAAGTAACATGATTTGTTTAAATGTCCCTAACCTTTTTAGTTTTAACTGTATACGAGACTAAACTTTTTATTTCTCTTCGATATTCCATTAAGACAAGAGAAAATGAGCAATATCAGATTTCGTGTGTCTGATGGAACCATATCTATTTCCTTTGTTCAGTGTAGACACCATTCAATTGCATTTCGAGAGTGATGTTTCCATTTGTTATCCGGTTACTCGGTGGATAATGACCGCTATTCACAGCTTGTTACCGATGACTCTGGGCACCGCATCCTCGCGATGTATAAATGACGCACTAATGAGGAGCCAACCGTTCGGCGCACGGCTGCAGCAAGTATCGGCCGCCGGGACATTGAGCATTCAATAATAGACAATAGTAGCATGTGCGTTCTGTCCTCCGATGCGCGTTTGTCCGGAACGTGCAATTCATAGTTACCCATGAATTCATATTCAACCACCTACACGCCTGTGTGCCTGCGAACGTGTCTATTCCTTCCGCTTCAGTCAGTCTTACGCGCGGAACGAATATGTGCTTCCGCGCGCGCCTTGGATAATGAATTGGCCACTCTATCGAGGTGGACATTCCACCACGTCGCTAATTATTTGCGCTTTCAGTCCGAAACATCTCTCTTCGGAACATCTGGCCAGTGTCTTGGTACTGTGTAGGAAAATGTAATGACACGAATCGCAAGCGGAATGTCTAGAGAAACGGAAATCGCACTCTATTTAGAGGAAATAGAGGTGAATTTTGTGAAGTATTTCGCGGAAAGAAGTCTCACTTTACTTTTCACTGGACAGCAATAGTTTCAAGAAATTCTACAGTTTATATCCATTCTAAGATCTTCCTACATGCATTTAGTACTTTGGAATTAGTGATAATATTAGGTAAAAGGAGTGACGCTGTGAAAACAAAACAACCTGGAGTCTATCCTATACAGTGAAGAAGAAACATAATTGTGACAATCATTCTCGTCTTTCGAAGAGTAGTTACTATCACATCAGGCATATATTGTCAGTTTAAACTTGGCCAGAGTCTACAAATTTTTCTGAAGGCGAAATTTGTCGATATGTGCGAGAAAGAAAATCCTGAACGGTCACGTAGGCGTTTCCGGTCAAAGTAAATTTTCCATTAGGCCAGAAGCACCAATCCAAGTTATCTTAACTCTTGAAATTTCGCGCAAGAAATATTAATTAAAATGTTGGCACGGGTTGCCAGCATCATCCTACACAAAATCTAACTTTTACCACAAGCAGAATATTATGAATCAAACTAACGATTTTGCTGAAGAGAAAGATACTAAGAAAAATATGATGCCTAATTTTCCAGGAATATGTACAATTAAAATACCCATTAATACATTTTAAAATAATTGGAGTTTAAATAGAAATTGAATAATTTAAGGAAACTATTTTTTATTATTTTACTTCAAAAATAATTTTAAAGGAATCATACCACACTTTTAATATATTATCATTGATATATTTCTGAAGAAAAGTGACATACGAGATATCTGGGAGACTCCTAACCACAATGTTGCCTCTTTTCTAGAAAATTAAAGCGGATACCTACAATCTCACTTCAACAAAAAATAATAGAATATCTTCCTGGGAAGGTATTCATTTTACTTCCAACTTCAAAGAGTAGAGCACCTGTAAAAGGAAACATTAACCACTTTAGAGATTAAATTTGGAGGATTTGAGGAAGCATTTGAGCGAAGAAAATTGTGACGCCAAAAGATGTTTGATACTCAAACGCGTCTAAGGGTAGAAGTTCACCCCTTGCCACATATACAGTAAAATACCGCTTCATTATTATTTTATTTATTAATGTATTTAATTATTTATTGATTTTTACTGGGATATATAGATTCATTAACTACTAAGGTCATAAGACTAACGAGTGATGATCTAATCAATAGATGATAGCGATAATGATCATGTGAATGAGGAAGGAGCATTGTTGGAATGATAATGGATAGGCAGCGGATACTGGAGAATTCCGAGAAATCCTGCGGAGAACCCTCTCAATCAAGCTCAGATTCCACACAGACTGGCCGGGAATCGAAGCCGCGCCCCACAGTGGAAGACATACTCATTAACCATTACGGTACAAGCCCCTCACTTTGAGATATGAAAGACACCATTATAAAAGCTTTCATGTATTTTTAGAACCCGCTCGTATAGGGCCAATCTATACGAAGATATAAAATAAAACTATATAAATACTAGTCACTGCGACATTGTATAACGCAAACTGCAGGGGCATTCGAATGCACTCCACTTCAATTTCTTACAATTATTATTTTTTACATTGAAAAACTTTCGAAGTACAATTCCTTCAAAATTGCTTCGGCTGTATATTAATAGTTCTACGTCTTATATTAAATCTTTAAGAAATAAAAAAAATTAACAGTAAAGAATTTGTAAATTGTATGCGAAAGGAGAAACAAAAAGTGGCCGAGATCGCTAAGCCAGTAGTGCCATAGTAACCTCGGAACATAGAGTTGCGGGTTCGAGTCCCGCCTCGGGCATGGTTGTATGTGTTCATCCTCTCACCCCCTATCATCACCACATCGTTTCATTCTCATACCATAACGTTAAATCCAATAGTTATCGCTAATGACCTAGTAGTTAATTTGACTTTAAATAACAAAAAAACTACACACCAGTGCAACTCGTATTTTTCAACATTTATGATCCAATACAAATCTTCCTATATATTTTGAAATCAACATAACATTTTTCAGGTATTATTAACAACTTTAGATCCAAATTTTAAAAAAAACTTCAATATATTTTATTTCTATTCTAATATTTACAAGGAACATACCTTATCTCTGCATACTCAACATGACCGCGAGATTAAGTACCTGACGATATGTCACCAGGAAAACATTCCGGAAGGATCACCAATTTCCTAACTCTAATCTTATCATCCTCAATCAAATTTGTTTCAACGTTTGCAAAAGCAAACGCCGGCATTTCCTATCTAAAAGATAATCCGCGAGCGCTCAATCACTCGGCGGGCAACGTTCCCGAAAACGAGGTCAGGCTGCACCTCTCTCTCGGCACTTTAAACGCCGCATAAACTCGACATTAACGTTCCATTAACGCGCGAGGGAAAAACTCTGCCGTATACGGGACGAGATACGGCGGGAGCCTTCAAGGAGGGCGCGAGCCGGGGGCGAGGGCTGAGCCACGCCGTTGAGCCTAATATAATTGGTAATGTATTACAACTCTCAATTCCCAGAGATAATTACGGGGACTGCGTTGGCCCGCGTAGCCGGCACACACGATAAATCCCGCTAAATTACTGTACTTATTTAGCTGCCGGTTTATGGAGCGTGAAGAGAGCCGGCTCGGCGGCTGCGACGGCCGAGGCGCGGCGCGGCGTGGCGCGGCCCCGGGCTGATTAACTCGTCGCTTATGAAGAAGGCAGCACACTGCCCTCCCGGCACACGCGCACACCATCAAGCCCACACCGGCGAAGGTAGTTCAGGGCGTCAACGGGTGTCATTGCAGTTCCTCTGACCGGGAGGTCCTAGGGTTTACCTCCCGACGGTGGCAAGATTTTCAACACTAGCTATAGTACGATTTTCATAACTCTGCCTCTCAAGCCCCTACGTCCACGACGGAATATCACACGACATTTCGTGTCTTTCTCGTTCCTGCCGCTAGATGTCGCATCACCGCTGACACTGCTTGGTATGGTGCGATCATGCGATGCTTAGTGGCACGACTGAGAAAGACGCAAAATACCCTGACATATTTCATCGTGAAGAGGGGACTTTAGGGGCAAAGTTACAAAAATCTCACTATACATAGCTAAGTAGGATTCAGTCACTGTCTGGAGGAGAATTCTTGCGGTTGGCTCCTCTGATAGGTGTTTTCCCTTGGTTACAGCACCAGGCGAATGCCGGGGCAGTACACTAATAAACGGGCCACGGACCGCGCACGATCTCTCCTGACGCAAGCACGGGGAAGATCCCCGTCACCTCGCGGGATAAAAAATGCATCACACTCACGGGACTACTGACATTAGCAATTGACGCGCCCGGAATCATCAATGAAGCAAAAGCAAATTCAGACTTCCATGATAGATAACACATGAATTTTTCACTGATGATTTTAATCTGAATAGTTATGTGATTATTAACAAAGCTACGCTTGTATGAGATTTCTCCGTTTTTAATAAAACATTCTAGACGAAACGAAACGAGTTAGGTAGAATATTTAATATTATATTTTATATCTGTTTTTTTTAAGATAATCAAAATAGAAGGGAAAGCATGCAAATTAAAGTATGGCAGAAATTGTAAACTCCACGTTTTCAATATAGATCGTTTTTACCAAAACATAGTTTCAAAATTATCAGAGAATATGCTCGACTAGAAATAAGTAAACTAGGATATGTGAACTTCGGTTACAATATAATGGAGTCCTAATTCACATTCATAATTAATACACGCTTGAAGATTCAGTTGTAATGAACACTCATCATCGGTTATAGTGAACACAGTAAATACAATTTCTAGAAGAAAAAATAGTTACCGCGAGGGCACCTGAAAATAATGAGGAAACCTTCTTACAGAGGGAATAGATACATCAGTGACAGTTCTATCCAGCCTGAATATTTGACGCGGACCACAAGTTGAAAACTAGTGAAATCGGCTCTAGTTACGACACCCTGAAAGCGGTGAAGAGATGTTTCGAAATAGAAGAAAGCAAACGTTAAGACGAACAGGATGCAAATTTGAAGAAAATGTGCTAATAGGCAAAGGGACTCCGAAGGGTGATAAAACTGCACTTAAATATTTATTCTATTTTGTCCGCATACTGTAAAGTGTACAGAAAGAACGAACATATTGAAATTTTTAAATCGCGGCGATAGGATATTTTACTGAAATAATAAACCGAGTCATAGATTAAATCCTGTGTTATATTTTACGATTTTGTGATATAGTATATTGCTTTTGCAGTGAACAAAAATTCTAGTACCCGGAAGTTCACTGCAACCGGAGTCAACTGTAATCGAGCTGTTTTGGACGTACGAACTCTCCTATTGAAATATATAAAATTGCATCCCTGTTTTCGGAAATACATTCATTTATGTATCTAATACGTAATTGTTTACATTCATTGTTATAATCGCCTCAGAATACACAGCGTTTGCTGCCTTAATGAAACTCTCAGGCCACTGTGTGCAGGGCGGGTCGCGGGGCGAAGGCGGATGGGGGGTGGGGGGTCCGGAGGGGGAATCCGGAGGTTCTGGGATGCGACCCGCCGAGGCGTGAAAAGAGGGGAGGGGCGCAGTGTACTTCGGGGACACCCTCCCACCCCCGGACGCAAGATTGCTCGGAACGCAGAGACACGGCGCGGCGGCGCGGCGGCGCGGCGCGGCGCTGGGAAGATGCAAGGCGTTCCCTCGCCACCCACCGGAACGGAAGAGGGAATGGGGGAGACGAGGGCAATGGGAAAGGAAACCGGCCAAGTGTCGGGAAAATATCAAATGTTTTCAAAATATGTTGTTGTTTCTACTTTCTCGCTACATAGTAGAAAGAAGATTATGTAATACTGCGCGAAAATCGACGACTTTTCGGAAGAAAAACTTATTACAGGGACCTGGTAACGAAAAAATGGATAAATCCAGTTGCTAAATTTAGAAAAAAATTCCCCTAACATGTAGTGTTGCGAAAACTGATATTTTGTGGATCATTGACACCGAAAATTCGAATAACAGCCGTCCGTACGTCCGTCTGTCTGACTGTTCGTACGTCCGTGAACAACGCTAGCGGCTAAACCGTTAGGCCAATTTTCTCCAAAATTGATTTTCCAGGATGGACCTTGTTGATATCGCGGCTTATTGAATTTGAAACCGATATTTTAATTTTGCGGGGTACTTTTACAGGAAACATTTTGGGACATTTTCAAAATTTTCAAAAAAAAGTCTCCATCGTTTTCTATTAAATTTTGTTGTTGAAAAGTGTGAAGAACGTTTTAGAGAATGGTGGAGATCTCATGTTCGTTAAAAATACTGACTTTTCGAAAATTGCGAAGTTCAAATTTTTTTGAGTCTTCCTAAAAATATTTTACTATACTGAAACATTACTATACTAAATAATATACTTTAGGATACTAAAATATTAAAGGTAGAGATTTTCCCCTCAATTAAATCTGTTCCTAAAAGATAGATTACTAAATACGCTCATGTACAATCTAGCAGCGGGTTCGCAACGAATCGCTGCACGTCGAATTTCCGGCGCTTATGGGACATTAAAAAGATCTGCAGATGACCACATGAGGATAGGGGGCAAGTTCATCGCTCAGCCCTACGGGCGGGAGATGGGTAGGATGAGGAAGGAAGTAGTAGTGCACACGGTTCCTAACCCCTACGCCAGGACATCTGACAGGAATCGTTCAAAGAAAACCACGGGAATGAACGATCACAGTAGCAGGCCTAGAATATAATTCTCATTCAGCAGCATTCTGTTCGGCTTTGATCCAGATATTTGGCTGACGGCACCCCACACAGCATTCGTTCTATGAAGCTTTGGTGACGCGCTCACGACAACATCCGTTATTGCAGATGGTTTCTGTTTAATTTTTCCCATATGTATATATTTCAAAATATATTTCAAAACTAGTGAGAATGATTAATCGGCAGCATTGCCATGATGTTACTGTGAGAACAAAGGAGTAGAATTCCAGGACTATGTCCCCTTCCGTGACGTAGTGATCAGCTGTAAACTACCGCCAAACATCTCAGCGAATCGATTAAATGCAATAGAATGGCCACATGAATGTGGTGGAAGGGGTACAGATTCAGAGCTTCAAGAAAGAACGGGATCTCTTGTAATACAAAAAATCATATTCAACAAATATGCGTTTCTGAAATTACTACAACATAAATTGCTAATTTTCTTTTTGATATTTCACCGCGAAAACCACTCAAACCGGTAAGAATTTATGGAAAAGGGTTGCCCAAGTCACTTTTCGTGAAACTGACACTAACGACCAAAACATTTTTTTTTTATTAATTGTAAGTAAAAAACTGAAACTCAACATTAAAATTGCACGTTTTCACGTTACTTTACAAGACCCAGTTGGTTACTAGAAACGTGCGTGTGGCACAACAGAGGCTATCACTGTGTAATAGACGAAGAGCGCGGAGAACAAGAAAAAATTGTATCGCGTAGGGTTGCGAAAGGCGAGTACGGTGGCAGCGGGGACGGCGCGTGGGCGGCGGGTGGACGGCGCGGGGGCCGCGCGGTGGCGGCGCGGGGGCGGCGCGGGCCCCACGGGGCACCCTCCAGCCGTGCTGACCGAGCGACACGTTACTTAAACGCCGAAGACCGAGGAAGAAGAGGCTGTCGGGTACGGGCGGGGGTGACGAAAGGACAAAGGGGAAGGGCGGTGGCGAGGGGAGGGAGAGGGAAATGGCGTCGGCGGGGTGAGGAGGGAGGGGGCGGGGTGTGGGTGGGGGGCGGGGGAAGGCTCGGGATGGGCGAAGGCGTGGCAGGGGGACTACGAAGGCGAGAGTAAGGGGAGGAGGCAATGGCGAGAGGACAGGGAGCGCGAAGGCGTGGAGAAGGGGGGCGATGACGAGGGGTGGGGAAATGCAAAGGGATGGCGAGGGGTGGGGGCAGGTCGATGGAGAGGGGAAGGGCAAAGGAAGGGGAGAATGCGAGAAGAGTGGAGAGGGTGATGACGCCGATGAGTAGCGGGGGAGGCGAGGTGTGGACGATGGCGCGGGGAGGGCGATGGCGAGGGGGGGGGGCGAAGGCGGGGGCAGGTGAAGTGTGAGGCGGGGGAGGGCAGGGCGAGGGTGTGGCGCTGGGGCGCTTCGCTCCGATTGCCTCCGACAGTTTCCTCTCTACTTAGCGCAGTCGCCGATAGAAGGCCGGAGTGCCGCCAGCGCAGAATTCGGCCGAGGCCGTAGCGGCGGTGCTGGCGGCGGCAGCGGCGGCGGCGGCGGCAGCGGGGAGGGCTCAGCATGCGTCGGACTTGGCGGCGATGGTGTCGGTGCGGCAGCGTGAGGGGGCGATGCCGACGGAGAGAGAAGACCCGAAGGTGCCATAGGGGCGCAGCAGGTAGCACACCTTCCGAGAAAAGGTTCCGAGTATTGAACACGATGAGGTGTTGAAGTTGCTTTTCGCAGAAGTGATACGCGCTGGTAGATATGGTTACAAGCAACATGGTGGACGGTAGAAGTTAAGATACAACACTCAAAACCAACTTTTCGTCGATGGTGGTTGACAGAGGGATGGCTTAGCAAGGTGCTTGATTCCTAAATTGACAGACGGTCGGATCATCAGGGACCCGGTCGCAAGAATGGGGAGACAGCGTGGCGGCAATTGGACGAGGAGCAGAGGCGGCATATGACAAGAGGCCGTACGATGGAGAGCCGGACTTGAGGAAATGGACGCGGAAAGAGGCGATGACCAGCCAAACTGGAATGACAGCGGTGGTGACGGTGATGACGGCTGGGGCAATAGAGCCCGGAGCCTCGCAGATGGTCTCGAACGCATCCCAAGGACGGAGGGGGCGAATGGGGAATCCGGGGACGCCGGGAGGGGGGAGGAGCGGAACGAGCTTCGTCGCGCAAAAGTTGGGGTGAGCGAACCGGCCAACGGCGCAGCCCGAGGAAGCCGACAGCCGCCGGGGCGGAGGGCACGTGGCCGAGAGATGGCGCAGGGGATGAGACTCGGCCTTCCGAAACTCCAGATGAAAAGGTGGAGGGCAGGATGGGACAGTAGATGTAGAAATCCCCTAGCGTGTATCGAAAGGGGGACGGGGAAGGTGGAAAACGCCGCTCTGTGATGGCTGCCGCCCGACACTTCCATTCTGCGAGGAAGACTTTTCCCACTGGAAGGACCTTTTCTGACGTGCCCACGTACTGCGAGAATTTCTACCGTATCTCCTCTCCGTTCTTTCCCTTCTCCACACGAATGCCGCGGTAAGAGCAGATCTTGGAACTTTGCATATTTAAATATCCCATCAGGTTTCGCAGCGTCGCTACGTCGAATAGGGAGAATGCTACCCAAGGGTACATCTACGCACATGAACTCTTGCACGGGCACAAAAGAAGAGCAAAAGATCAGCACAAAAGTGGTTACCGTGATATTTCGAAAATTCTGTTCTAGTCGATTTGAAAAGTTATTATTTCACCCTAAACAATATTCTGACCCTTCATTTGTCTTGCAAGTTACTTATACAATGGCACAAAATAAGAAATAAATAAACTTTGTGTCTGCGGTGTTGAGTCAAATTGCAAAAATGAAAATACGTGATACTTCAAAACGAACTTCAAATATCACGTCTATTCTCATTGAATATTTGACTTTCCTTACCTACTGTTTTGTGGACTCCATACAGACAGTTTTTTTTTCACTTTGTGCAGTCACTTGTTTTTATGATACCTTATCACACACAACCCAGTTATAGAAAATGAGTTTATCTATGTCAACAATCATTCTTAACCTGCAAAGCTAATGAATATTCAAATTCCAAAGTAATAGATGAAACATTGAATGATTTTATCATAACGATTCTTATTTTTGATAGAGAGGTTTCTGCTCTGAACGAAATTAATGTGTTTGTTCAGCAACAGTAAAAGAGGAAACTAAGAAGTGACATCATATGCCTGGTAATGTCAGAGAAAGAAACATATTGTGTGACATTAGATTTTATTCAATGGTGAAAGCTAATGGTTGATACCAAAACTCAGATTTCTCTAATGAAACGGCGTATTCAAATTCAGTAAGTAGCGTTGCAGATCTGCAAACATCAAAATTCATGCCTTCACAGGCAGTTCGAGAGTTATCTTGTTGGCTGCAGTGTTCTTGGCGAACGCAGTGACAGCGTTGGTCACTTGGCAGCTGCAGTGACAGTAGGCTGCAAGTAGTTCGATTCGAGAAATGATGACATAAGACTTAGTAAATTTTAACAAGTGGTAACAAGGGGAATTTCGTCGTGGGCCAGAAATGCCACAGCATAATTTACACAAAAATTGTGTTGAATGGTGTCTTATATTATAAATATTTATTCATAAATAGGAAATTTATATCATAAATATTTATCACATTAACTACCTTTAAAGTCTGTTCACACGTTTAAATGACTAGAAAACTTTGTCACAATGTTACTCACAGATCTTGTCTTAAATCTTCGTCGCCGAAATATTGTCCTTAAAATTTTTCCATCGGCTCTACTCCACTTCTTATATCAATTGTCTATAAACGACATCCCTCCAAACATTACTAAATTATTCATTTTCAGCGCTGTCTGCATGCATGCGCTTTTGTACCACGATCGAAGCTCACGATTTTGATGCTCTCATCGAGCTAAACACTTTCTGAATGATAGTTTATTTTGCTTCTACACATTCCCCGCCAAGTCTTCATTTGTCAGCCGGCAACCAACCATCATGTCCACGCGTAGTCTTTGTGATTCCACACGTTTTTATTAAATCAACATCCGCCTTTCACCATCACACATTGAGATCTGTCACAATATACTTTCAGAATATCTAAGGAGAGCTTGCGGGCTGTGTCTCCGTGCCCGCCAGAAGAAGGGGACATTCGGCGTGCTAACCGCAATAGGTCATGTAAAAAAATCATTTCATGTTTATTACACCATTGTGATCAATCTAGAGAACTGCAGCAGTTGATATAGGTCGTAAGACGACGGACTAATAAAAAACGGAATAACATGATTTTTCATTTGTAAAGCGCCTGTCAAGTCAACGAGCGGAAGAGAACGTTTCTCGTTCCTCCTGAAAGCTTCGGTAGATTTGACATACGACCTATTGCGGTTACCACGACGATATCTCGCAAGTCGCCCTCGCCGCGCTGCGCCGGTCCCGCTCGCAGCGAGCTCTGGAGGGCGACCCGGAGGAGCGCACGGCGGTCGCGCCGCCTGGGGAGTCAATCAGGATATTGGACGAGATCGGCGCTGCGACACCGCCGCCCGGAGCTGCTGCCCCCTGGGGACGGCGACATGAACTAATCAGCGTGGATATGCGCGCGCCCACTCGCTCGCCCGCCCGCCCGCCCGCCCGCGCCCCGCGCGCCCGCGCGCCCGCGCTCCCCGCGGCGGCGACCGCCCGGGCGGCGAGGTGTGCACGAGGGGAGCGGCAACGCACGCGCAATAGACGATCAATTGCGGCAAATTCGCCGCCTCTTTCGCGTCGGAGATGTGGTGCACCGCAGGATGACGGCCAAAGAGAAAGATGACGTCGGACAATTCGGTACTTCAAGGTCTGTATCAATGTTTTTGACAAGAGTAGCTTAGATTCAGATTAGAGTTACGTGACGAATCAGAGTATTTCGCAGCACACGTACTGTTCCGTTAACTTAGCGCCAAAGCAAAGAACGTAATGTGAATGTACATAGAAAGACGTTGAGAACGGGAATTGACAATAGAGCTTCATAAAATCGAGATGAATGTCAGAAAATCCACAGCTTCACTTTCGATCACTGAGAAGGATAATCTTAAGCCTCAAAAAGTTAAAACAACTGATGCAATGATTTTGGAAATGAGTGTTAATTGAATTATTTAACCTACGAGACTATTTGTATAAACTTGTGTTAATACTCTTCAGAAGAAGCCGCAGTTTACCTGCAGCTTCACGGCAAAGATTAGAGAAATGGGAAGGGGTTGAAGTCAAAGAAGTCTTGCAGCGGGATGAATTTCAGAAATTTCTCTGCCTTTCCATAGAAAGCAAAGTGAGAAACTAAATAATTGAGTAAAATAAAACGAAAACAAAAAACCGATTGTCTTAAATTTGATTTGGAAACACTCATCAAGAAAATAAATAGTTAAACAGAAGTAAATAGAAGTTAATACAGACAAAAACTCGTGGATCACCTTCGAACTTTTCGGAAGATGCTGAAAAAATTGTAGGTGCCCTCGTGTTACTTCAATTCAGTAGCAAAAATATTTTAGTCGATACAGATTCTTGAAATATTCCTACAACCCAAGAAGGTACATAATTCGTTTTAATAGTTGTTAGGACAATACAATTTAATTATAAACCTCAAAGGAAAATTAGAACGACTTAATTCTGAAAATATATTACGTAGAAAAAGCAGAATGTATTTCTGAGTTTTGAATGCGTATATTTTTACTAAAAGAAAAGTTGTAATAGCTAGCAAAAATCATATGTGTTGCATTAATATCCAGATAAAAGATAATTCACCGAATTCTCGCAATGTAATAATAGTGAAATATACAATTGCCATTAGATTGTATCGAAACCGAAAAAAATACTGTGTCAAACATTTTTGTCACAAAACAAAACATTCAACATACACGGAAATGATACTTAGAAGCGACAATATTCCGATATCGATAATACTTTTCCCAAGCAGTTAGACAGGAAATGACTCTTTCGCGTGATAACACTTATGTACAATTTTTCCGTGAATAAGCATCGTCACAAAACAATCCCATGGTAGGATCGTTTTAATCAGTTCTATCACAAAGCAAGCATGTGAACGACACATTGCAAAGACAAATGTGTGTTTCGAGAGTACACCTTCTCTCTATTGAGAATTTTACCCGCGGAATAAACGAGAAAGTACAGCGTTAGGGGAAAGGAAAAAAAAAAAGCGGCGAGCAGACCTCGCTCTTTCTGTTATCCATATTTATGCCGTGTCCTCCTTATCATAATTCATTTCCAACATCTCCATTTTGTACCTGCGCCCCTGAGCGGGGTCATATTTCTACGGTAATCCTTGTCTCGGCCTTATCCGGGCGGGTGTTCATTCTCGCCCCGGGAGGTGCGCCCCTACTTGGTATGCAGACCCGCCGCGCGTATCACGGTTGCCGCCGCGACCACGCGGCGCGCTGGCGGCGTCGGCCGCCGGCATCTGCGAGCGACCCGCCACTCGCCCGGAACCATCCTCTCTTGCGCACTTTCATTTCACACAAGCCGCCTACCTCCCGACACATTTCTCCTTCAGACTTCGCGAATTCCGTTTCACATCTAGCACGTATCTGTTCTTCCGTCATTTCATGGCCCGTAGGGGCTTTTGTTGTGTGAATTGTCTCGTATAACTAGGCTCAAAGAGATGGAAATTAAATGAGTAGTATTTTTCCAAAATTAAGATGGAAATAATTACTAAAAGTTACGTTGCTCAGAAAATGAATTTGTATTATAGGCAATATTTTTTTCTTGGCTGTTAACATTTTATTATGTAGGAAGCACGCTAACATACACTTTGCATTAAGTACTTTGTAACAATAAACATTCTTCTGTTACCCCATCCTCTAGCCCCCTACAAATATGTAGATAGTAATAGCTTTCTATACAGACAGTATTGTGTTTAGATTAAAGTATTATTGAATGCACAGAATCAAAATCCTTCAATTTATACTAAAATCTTGGCTTTATATTGTTCTTGATATTTCATACGTCTAGAAAGTTGATTTAATGACATTTCGCGGAGAAAAAAACAGTGCAGTTTTTCTTCTCTTTCTGGTGAACGTGCGCGGTCACCGTGCATTCAAACAGCGCTTTTCAACTTATCTTCCTTCTTCGCGGGTATTGCGTTCCCCCGCATCAATTGCATTAGGCCAAAACGCGTCTGCTTGGGCAGCCTTCGTATCTGCGGGGATCGCCCCCTCACGTCCGCTCCCGCCCCACTCCACGACCTCACATCGACCGCCGTCGGCCTCGTGCCCGAGATTGAATCCAGCACGCGCTCCGCACTTTTCCAGCCGCCCCGCCACGCCACGCCCACAAAAAGTGCTGCCATCTGTCGTAGAGCTCCTCACTTTTCTCGCGCCTCCAAAAAACGCTCCGCCTCCAGAACGTCAGAAATCAGGCGGGCTGGAATAAAAATTCAGTCCGCGACGTACAATTTAATCCTGTACACCGCTTACTGAAAAATATATATTATGACCTTGAAATTCAAGGTAAACATCATCTAATAGTATTTCAAACAAACTTTAACATATTATTTTAATGTAATAGTAGTATAAATATATCAGTAAAAATAAAACTGATCAAAATATACGAACAGATTCATTTGTAATCATTCGTCTGTTTTATACGAATATATATAGAAAGACTTATTCACGTAGAATTCCAAATTACCTTGAAAAATTAGAAATCATTTTAGAAGAAGCGAAAATGAAACATTTCAATCCACACATTTTATTTACGACAGTAACATAAGTCCTTAAATGTGTCAAAAAATAAAAAATGATGAAATGGCTGATTCAGTCCAGTAGAGATCAATGACATTCCTACTATTTGCCACAGTTACTAATGCCGCTAGTTAGCCTATTTGAAATATTATCATTTGCATGTTCTAGATAGTGACAAAGGATAATATACTGAATTTTGTATTTGTAGTTTTATATAGTTTCATGTCCCTGTATTCTGCCACTGTATACCATCAGTCCAGTAGTAGAATAATTTTTGTCTATTTATATATATTCACACTTACGAGTTGATTCTCACAAATTTTAATATTTATTTCCAAAAGCTTATCATCATTTCACTAAAATATCGTAGATTTTTCGGAATACAGTTTCCATGCAAAACACGTATTTTGTTCATGAGACTGTAATCTGACTTTAATTTTTCCACAACTTCATTTGCTTACAATTAATCCTGGATTAGTAATATCACCTCTCATATTATACCACAAAATTACTTATTTATCATAATTTTCTTTTACTCTTTAAGTTGAATTTTTTAAATTCTGAATTGTAGGGTTGCTGTTGTAAGTATTAGCATTCTTTGATTAGCAACAGTATTCTACAAACCATCCTAGTAATTTGGGTGCCAGAGTGACGTCATTTCGGGAACTCAAATCGAGATCAAGCAGTGTTTCTTTTATCTTTATTCAGAATGTAATGATAAAATGCAAATATAACTCTGCAACAAAAAATGCGAAGTCCCCATGGCTCTTTGATAATTTTGAAGTTGCAACATTGGTGCATGAAAGAAACTAACGATCTCCGCCCGTAAAATAACGATGTATCTGACATCTAGTGGGAGCTGGTATAGTTCAAGGGATACCGACTTATTCCTAATAAAGATTTTTTTTTTTACATTTTAACCTTCTTTATCCCAATCTTCTCGTTTCGAACCATATTCCAGAAAAGCGCCCACATGCTTATTTATGACCATACATATTTATTTATTCATTTCATTCATCCATTACGTCGCAAAAACACTAATAAAAATCTATGCATTTTCAGACAGAATTCCAAATTACCTTGAAAAATTTAACATTATTTCTGAAAAAGGGGAAATGTAACATTTCAAAAGCCATATTTTATTTACTTCAAGTCAAGCTGCTACGCGTTATGACCTCGATCGTCACTGCGACGCTCCGGACCGAATTCGATCCCTTCCTGCTCCCCTCGCCTGCCCTCCGCCCTTGGTGCCTTTCTCCCTTCTCCCTTCTCCCGCCCCCCGCCCTCCCTCCCTCTCTCCGCCCGTCCTCCCACCCTCTCTCCGCCCGCCCTTCCTCCGCGCACCCTCCTCCGCCCGCCCCATGCCCGCCATCCCACCGCCCGCCATCCCTCCGCCCGCCATCCCTCCGCCCGCCATCCCTCCGCCCGCCATCCCTCCGCCCGCCACCCCTCCACCTGCCATTCCTCCGCCCGCCATCCCTCCGCCCGCCATCCCTCCGCCCGCCCCCCTCCGCCCGCCACCCCTCCGCCGGCCATCCCACCGCCCGCCACCCCTCCGCCCGCCATCCCTCCGCCCGCCATCCCTCCGCCCGCCATCCCACCGCCCGCCATCCCTCCGCCCGCCATCCCTCCGCCCGCCATCCCTCCGCCCGCCATCCGCCATCCCTCCGCCATCCCTCCGCCCACCCTCTGCCGTCCCTCCGCCGGCCCTCCGCCGGCCCTCCGCCCGCCCACCGCCCGCCCTCAGCCCGCCCTCAGCCCGCCCTCAGCCCGCCCTCAGCCCGCCCTCAGCCCGCCCTCAGCCCGCCCTCAGCCCGCCCTCAGCCCGCCCTCAGCCCGCCCTCAGCCCGCCCTCAGCCCGCCCTCAGCCCGCCCTCAGCCCGCCCTCAGCCCGCCCTCAGCCCTTGGTGCCTTTGTCCTTTCCGGATCCCGAAGGTCCCCAACGTCAGTCATCGCGTGGGCGGACAGGTAACACATGGGCGCCGAGCCAACTCGGCCGCGCGGATCCTTCACGCTGCCAGGTGCAGAATATTCCTCGCCATTTTTCTTTATTCGTTCTGCTGTCGAGGGAGACAAGTATTCTTTCAAACCCGTCCGCGAGATAGGCCGAGAGCGGGAGGTATAAAGGGTTTATGAATAAGTTGGGAATAATTGAATGTCAACGCCGGACAAAGAGTGGGATCTCTTTTGACGTTTCGGGTCACCCATTGATAGCTGGACGTCGTGTTGGGAACGCGGAGAAAACGTTGACACGGCTGCCGAGTGAATGTGGATGTCGGTCAAAAGTGTGCGTCTATATTTTATTTATTAAGCTTTTAGAATATCTACGGAATACTAAAAAAAGGTTCATGTAATATTTGCGATAAGTATAAAATGGGGTAAATAAAGTGAACAGTTATTAATATTTAAGTTTAAATAATAATCCTTTTTTTTCTTTCAAGATTTGTATTCCCTTTCATCTCTCACTTTCGACAAATCAGGTTCCTCACTTTGATTTTGGCATAATTTTCAGTTTTTATTTGGGTCTTCTGTCTTCTTAAGAACGCTCTCTTCGGTCAGTTCTATTAACTTTACCACTTGAATTTATTGTGTCAATTGATATTCACGAAAACCATATTTTTACAGTATAACAGATACGTATTTTACGAATAACTGATATGGTATTATAGTACTAAGTGGTCCCGCGTTTATTATGTTCAAACATCCCAATATTTTTATTACTGGATAAGAACTACAAAAACAATTTCCCCACACTCCTAGACCCCCACTGGAGACTAACTAGTCTAAAAGAAGGCACGAACTATCCACTCTTCCACCCCGTTGCCTTCACTCACAGACCACGTTAACTCATCCTCCCTCGCCATTTGATCACAGCCGCATTCTGCCGCTTCTCGCACGCGCGTCCGGCAAGCAGCCGGCGCTACACAGTGGATTTCCATTAAAAGCACGGCGCGGCGTGCATATACGCCTCTTGCGTTTCTCATTTCGCGCCCGCGTCGCTGCCTTCCCTTGTTTTCCAAACTGTCAAGTCCGGACGCGCCGTAACGAGAAGAGCGCATCCAGCACAGCGGACGAAGCAAGAATGGGCCCGTGGGGCGGGGGGCGGAGGGGTTTGGCGGGGCGGAGCAGCCTTCGTGCTTCTTGCGGAGAGACTGCTTCGCCGCCGGACGCACTCGCACGCGGTCGCCTTCCGCGGCAAAAACTAGTCCCGGCCGCGCAAGCACCCGCAAAGCCATGCGCTGCGTACTACAGAGCTCGATTTTCCGACTCCTCGACGGGAACAGGAAGACGACAATCTGAATCCTAAGCAATATATGAGGGCGTATAATTTCATAACGTTTATTATTGAAGGAGGCTATTATTTATGACAAAGCTTAAGTTGACTCCTAGCTTTTGAAACAATATTTATGTTACTAATTTGCGACAAAGATTTCCATCCTCTCACTTTACAACAAACGATTGTAGAATTATCTTTACGAGATTCCCACCATCAATTACGAGAACTACTAGTCAGTAAAATGATCACCTGTGAGATCATTAAATCAGATATTCTCATTAATATTTATATAAATGTCACAAAAGGCCCAAATAAAATAATGCAATGAATATGTGTCGTAATATACTACAGCAATGTATTCCGAGCATAGTGTGGGATGTTTTCTATTCTACCTCAAAACATTTCTTTGCAGATTCGATCTGCTCCCAAACATCACATTATTATGCAGCCATACAAAAGCACATAATGACTTTATTCATAATTTATCCGAAGCTATCGTACCCGCGTTTCTCCATAGCCGTTTAGTTAACTATTATATGCAGAAATAAATGAGCATTAAGGAAAGTGAAAATTTCTACAAGTGAGACTTTACAAAAAAAATAAACAACTCATAATAATTGAAAGGCAACAAACTGAATTTTGAAAGCGGATGTGCTTAAAGATATATTATTGAATTGGCATTTCAATTAACTAATAAGAGTGACCCGATTCACGCATTGTCTGCTCTCCACGTGGCGGCCGGACATTGACCCCGACTGTCGGCTGGCACACAACTCCGGCAGCATTAATTAGATTATTCGCGCAAGCTTCACTAGACAGTACGACACCACAATTTGCCACTGACAAACAAATCGCCTCACTAACGCATTTTTCTCTATTCGCGCCCACAACAAACATTCGCTTGGTGCGACCCGCAGATACCCTGCGCCCGTGGGACGATGATACTCGTATGATTAGTACTAGGAACCTGATTTCCATGCAAATGCATATTTTCTCCCGTTGTTAGAAATTATGCTAACTGGGTTGCGAGTGAAACACCACTTTTTCTATGAATTAAAGAAGATTTTATTATGCTTTTATGGCATATTTTGCTACTTTTTTTAATGAGCATCAAACAACTACAAATCGATCATTATTCTGCACATATTGCTTCAGACGTTTATTGTTATTAATTTTATTTACAATATTTATTTTAAAAAAATAATTTTGTAATTTGTTTCTGTATAAGTGGTATATTGTATATAGTACAGTTCTCTGGATATGAATCAAGTCTGATACTTAAAAGAAAAATCACGTTTGTTTTGAGCATTACAAGCCGTCGAGTCCATCTTTAAAATTGGTTCCGCCGATTAACTAACACGTGACGTGAATTCGGACGAGTCACAGAGGTTAATAATTAACAATTACTGTTAAATGCATTTAGCGGCACACATTCCATTGTGGAAACTAACACCACCCTCCGGAATTTCACTGAGTTCGAGAAATAGGGTAACGGCTGGATAATACGTTTTAAAGAGCTTATTTCCCAAGTTTTTATTATATATTGGTTAAATATTTCGTAAATATTAGCGCGCATAAATCCGATCTCTAACGATTACATACTTTCTTTAAATAAATGGTCTCTTATTGGTCCTCATATTACCAGGCAAATCCCTCTTAGTATCCCCATATTCCAGTTCGTCTATGAGTTTGGCATTCATTCACAAAAAGCATCGGTATTGTGTAAATAAAACGAAACGGTTTAATTTTATTTACACATATAGCTTAACCTTATATTTGCTTGTTTAGAATGGTTCCGACAAAACCACTGAAGTTTTTCATCTTGATAATGCTTCTTTAAAGGCACTAGCTTGGTAGAAAGCTTTACTCTCTACGACATACAATAGTTTCACAATGAGAGCAAAAATGATAATTGCGGTATGCAATCTATTTAGCATGTCCCGTGTTTTCGCAGTAACTCAGATCGTTAACGTTACCTTCGTGTAGGCCCATCAGAAGGCTCCACTTTTCTTCGGTACTTGAGGAAAAGTTAACATCAGTGAGCCAACACCAACAATAAGAAGTTTACAAAGTTGTTGCGAACTCTACTGACAAACGAGCGCCGAGCCTCTTTCAAAATTCATGGATATTACACAACTGGAAATCGATGGCGTCGAAAGGTGTCCCGCCCGCCCCGACAGTGGCTTGGACAGGCACTTGGCGCTCAAGTTACGAAAGTTACAGACAAAGGGCGCGACCTCCGGCTCAAGCCCTCCAGCGCCCCGAGCCCAGCTCCTTTCGCGCTCCGCGGGTGCGAAGTTTGTTTCGCGGAATTTAATATACGTAAGTGAACAATCGAAGAAGAAAAGAATATCAAGTTTCTATACTTGAATGAAGAAGTAGTGATGGCAATGAAGAAAAATATTTTGTGCCTTTCTCAGAAGAAGCATTCAATACGTGAACGAATATCTTTCTCTGAAAAGAGAATATTATGTTAAATGTTTGAATTCAGTGTTAGCAGCACTTTTACTTCGTTTCCTATTTTACCTCATTTTACGTGGATAACCTTGAATATTTGTGTCAACCAATAATAGCCTCAGGTAATATTTTGTCTCGAAAATACTGATATTCTGCTTGGGGAGAACATAAAAATTTAGTCAAGTAGTTCGTTCGCGAACAGAACCAAGAACAAAATCTTACTCACGAAAATAGTTGTGAAAATGAAATTTGTAAGATCAGTTTGCTTCTTAGCTTTCTTTAACATAGTATCATTCATTGTTGTACGCGAATTACGAATTTAATTAAACATTTTTTTAAATCGATGATCAACAAGCCAGAACATTAAAACTGACATAAATAATTTTATTCGAAACACTTCAATATTCTAGTAAAAAAAAATAAGAATTTGCTATGTTTTAGCTACAAATCCAAAAAAAAGAAAAAATTATCGGAAAGGTGAATACACGCTAGTTACTTATAGAAGAGTGAATGTGAAGGATCCATAAACATTTCATAACTCTACTCTGGGGCTGAGAATAAACAACTCAAACTAAGTCCTAAATTAAGCTATTAATAAAAATGTATGAAGATTTAAACCTTTTGAAAAATTATGAGAGAAATCTCTCAAAATAATATTAAGGTAATATTGTGGTATACAATAAAGGCTATATTTTATTCGAGACTCAACAGTTATGAAGTACAATGCTGATGAAGTTCAGTGTAAACTAAGCTTGAAGAGAAGAAATTGATTAGATGAGAGGAATTACTTCGCCAATTACATGAAATTAAAAAAAATCAGTCATTTCTTCGCGCAGCATCACATAACTTTCCCTGTACTACGTATATTATTCCTTATTTTCGTACGTATACGAGAACGTAAAAATGTTTACTTATTGATTCATAAACATACTAATATAATTCACTGATTAATAAAAAATTCATGAATTTCTTTCGTTTGTGTACGTTGTTACATTTTTTGTACAAGTTTGTTAGCATTCCTGTTCGTGCTAATAGGACACCTATTATAGAATACAGTGTCGGTCAGTAAAAACATCCATTTAGAATATTCTATAAATAATTCAAGATACTTAAATAAGTTTTCATCAAATAATTCACGGGTCAAGGGATCAACAGTTGTAATTATTAGCTAGTCGGTAGCATTTTTATTTTGAAGGTATTGGATCAACTCTCTTTTTTTAAAAAAATTAAAAAAAAAAGAGTACAGTATTACTCTTTTACAGGAATAGAAAGACCTTGAGAAGACAAATCCAGCAATACTACGTACGTTGGTATTTGCTGAATAATTTAATATAAAAATGAGTTATAAAACTTGGTGTTGCAGTAGGTTTGGAAAGTCACGCCGCGGCAGTACTTCTAAACATTTCCACGGGAAAACTGACCGAAATCTGCCCCTTGTGGCTTGGTGGCCGCGTGGTGCCGACGCCGCTCTTCGGGTATCGATGCTGCATGACGCGGGGTTTCTAACTCTTTTTTGCTTTTGTATTGATATTTCTTTAAAATCAAATAATTTTTCTCTTCTCACTTTTAAAACAATGATTTTTGGTACAGACATTCACTTTAGGTATTGACACAAGGAAATTACTCATTTTTATGACATTATTCTATATTTGCCATCGATCTGATTACTAAGTCATTTTCCCCCCTTTTTAATCATTTAAAGGATTTTTTGCAGGTTTCAAATGATTTTAAGTATCATTTTAATGGTATTTGCTGCAAATAATATTTACGAGATGAAACAGATGTTTTCCACAGAATTCATGAGTACTTCACAATGAGCCTATTCGATTTCTTCTCCCAGAAATTGTAATGACAGCCGTTGTAGGTAATTCATGGTTCCTGTGACGTCTGTCAGCACCATTGTCAGTTCGGCCGATTTCGCGATAACTTAAAGACAGAGATTTCCTTGTAAAGAACAGTCCAAACCAAAACTTTTCAAGCAGAGTTCTCTTGAACAAAAAGAAAATGCCTCGATTACATTACTAGCATATCCAACAGCGTGAGTTGTTTATCAGAACTAGATTTTTTTAAGAATATTGTGTCATTTTTATTTGCGTTTAGAGAGTTTTTAAAGCATTTTAAGAGCGTTTTATTGATTATTTTTGGCGATGTTTTAGATCATGAAAATCTGCACCTAGTGATAACTATTTTGTGCTTTATATGCTTTCATATGTAGTACAGATAAATTTGTTTTCTCAAGTCCTATATACTCATGTTCAAAAATAGTGTTTCTTAAAAACAAAGGTCATTATCTTTAAAATAAAAAATGCTTCGAAAAAGCCACCAGGTGGCTTTTAGCTAGCGAGCATCATTTCCAAGTTGCAAACTCGTTTCCATTTCCAGATGGGGAAAAATTACATCGTGGCTTTTCATTCACCGAGTTCATATAGCCACATGTCTAGAAAAGTCTAGAAAACTCCACCCGCCTGCTTCGTCACACAACTACAGAAACTGAGACGATTTTATAGGAAATCTAGAACTCTGTTTGCCTCGACAGGGAATCCAACACTGAATCACACCACGGGAAGCTACTCAACCCATGACCCACCTTAGGGCTATCGTACAGTACATACATGCATCAAAAGCTTATAACTACAACGGATGATCCCCTGGGCCCTGAAAGGTTTGGTAAAAATTGCATCTCAATAGCCTGAACCACACTGAGAGTATTCGATGTGGACGTGTTTATTGGCCAATGCTGTGTAACGGCGCTAGCGCCCGGAGCGACGTGCGCCCGGGGTAGCAGTCGTGATGCAGGGGGACGGAGGCAGGGTCGGGCACTCGCGGAGGCCTGGTAAGGCGGCGGCAGCGACGGCGACGGTGGCGGCGGTGGCAGTGGTGGCGTCGGCGGCGGCGGCGGCGGCGGCGGCAGTGGTGGCGGCGGCGGCGGCGGTGGTGGCGGCGGTGATGGTGGTGGTGGCGGCGGCGATGATGGTGGCGGCGGCGGTGATGGTGGTAGCTGTGGTGATGGTGGTGGCGGTGGTGATGGTGATGGTGGCGGCGGCGGTGGCGGCGGCGGTGGCGGCGGCGGCGGCGATAGCGGGCTTCGTCGCCCGGCACGCCCCCAGCGCCTCGCCGCAGCCCCCTCGCCCTTCTTCCATCGCCCCTCGCCGCCCGCGGCGGTTTCATTAAGGCTGCGGTGAGCGCTCGCCCGGCGCGCCTCGGGACGCCCAGCGCACGCGCCACGCCCACCGCCGCTCGCCCGTGCATCCAGTGCTCGCACCCCCCTCTGCCCCTGTCAAGAGACACTTGCTGGCTCATAAGCAAACGATTCCACTTTCTTATGTTAGAATTTTCTCAGTTTACAAAGTCTTAGTTTTTCTAGTATTGGAAAGGCGGTTTATTGTCCTTTATTCACCTTCGCACTCTTGTCGTCTTTTCCTACATCTAATTTCGTTTTCTGCCGCCCAGTCATAGTAGTCAAAGTATTCAAGGTACGCAAGGTATTCACGATATTATCATTTCACTCTTTTGAAAGTTTGCTAGAGAAATTAATTTGCTGCTGCCATTACTTGATTCGCTTTCTGAATATTGTATAAAACTTTCGCACAATAAAAGTGCGCCGCCACTGAAATTTTTGCATGTTTCATCCCTTTTCTCCCCTCTACTGATCACGAAGCTATTCTTTACCACATTCGCTTTCCTCGGCGAATTTCCGCCTCATCAGCCGTCTCCTTTTCTCCTTGACCCAACCAACCGGTCCCCGGCTCGCGTGGCTGCTTGGGATATCGCTTTCCTTAAGTCCCGCACCCGCTCCTTCGTATATCGCTTTCACTCGGCTGTTCACTCCCCGCCCCCTCCCCCTTCCCCGCCCGCGGCGCCGGGTGGTTGGAAGCCGCTACAAGTGAGTGGCGAGCGGCGCCTCGCCGCACCCCCTATCGACCCGCGGTCTCCGGCCAGCCCGATCGAACTCCGGCCCCCGCCCCCCCCAACCCCCATGCGCCACGCCCTCTTGTCGCCCGCAACGCGCGCGCCCGTTAAACAGTTGCCGGCGATGGACGCACGAGGCCGAGGCGAGGAGGGCCAGAGCGCACTTTAATTGCTGGAGCGGCCTCGCGCACGACGCGCGGCGCTAGTCGTTGCTGTCACGTGCGAGCGCTGAAAGTGTGAACGCGCCGGTCAGTAGTGCGCGTGGTCTTATTGGCTTTAATGAGAACACTGTTGTAATATTCGAGTGTAAAATATTTATGTAAATTTATAAAATCCACAATCCAAACAACAGACAAAAGGATACGATAAAAAATAGTTTAACAAAAAAGAAATATTGAACCAAAATTTGAATGATGGATAACCTGGATAACCGAGGTCGCTAAGCCTGAAGGGCACAAGACGTAGCTGCCTTGTGCCCGAAGGATCGCCTTGTGCTCGGCGCATGAATGTTTGTGTGTGTCCATGTACAGTATGCGAGTTCCTCTACCGTTACCCCAAAGTTCAAAAACCAACGGTAAACAGTGGTCGCTGTATGAGCTAGTAGTTGAAAAGCGACCTTAAAAATAAATAAGAATTTTAGTGAATTCGGAGTTTGTATGTACGAAATATATCTTAAATCAGTACACTGATCTGGAATGCAGATCAACCATGTTTCAAAACGTTTCCTTCACATATTTACTATTTACCTCTCCTTGTAATAAACTTCGCAACATGCTTAATTCTTATTTGTTTCGTGTCACTGGTTGCATGAGCATTGATGCGGCACAGAAGTCATTAATAAAACAAACAATACAAAAACGGCCTTCGCGTTCCGCGTGCCCACTGTCATCGTATATCATCCAAGTTTCTTATTTTTTTTAGGACAAAGTGAATTTCCAACCACTCCGCTGGGGAGAAGTGATAGCCAATTGTGCGCTAGATTCCATCCATTGTGCTGCCCTTGTAAGGCCAATAGAAAGCCTAGGCGGAAGGGCGCTGTCACAAATATTTTGAGAAGGGGAGTCTCTGTCAACGCAGCATTTTCCTTGCGACCGCCCGCCGGCTCCCCGTGGAATTGGACGCGGCGTCGGACAAATACGACGCGTAACGAGCAGAGTAGCCCCTATTGGGGCACCGGAGGGACGAATAATTGCGCAACAGAGACCGGTGACATCGCGGACGTCGGCGGAGGCGCAGGGTGGGAGGGGGAGGAGCAGAAATCAGAGGCTATTCATCCGGCACGAGGGTGCCTCGCCGCGCCGCGCCGCGCCGGCCCGACCGGACAGGCCCGGCCCCTGAGCACAAGTCCCGCACTCTGCACGACCGCTGTGCCGTGCGGGTTGCGGACCACAGCAGGCGTGCGGTCCTGGAGATTGTAGAGGCGGCAACAAAGGAAATTATTTAATTGCGAAGATAATAATGAAACAATACTTGACGATGCGATGTAAGGATATTCATCCGTCCATACCACTATACAATTAGCTAAACTTCTGCAAATAAGACAAGGTGATGATGTAGAAACTGGTAGGCGAACACAACAACTGTGCGACGTGTACTTTGCGTCAATTGTTGAGCGACGATTGTTAGAAGTGGAGATGTGACCGTTCCACTGCCCCACCTCCGGCTGAGTTAGTTCAGAGAGACACCGTTCTCCCATCACAGCATCAGCCTTCTCCCATCGGCGACACTGACCGGGAGATCCCGACTGGGACGGATTTTCGAAACTAACAATGTAGGTTGGTCGCATTTAGCCGCTATCTGGAGAAGAATTCTAGTCAGATCTCCAGTTTTCCATGGTTTCTCCAGTTGGAAAAATATTAGACGAATTCCGGAGTATTAGCCTAACAAATCGGTCAAGGGACACGCGCGATCTTTCCTTTTTCATGCTGAACCCCATCTACACACACTTCAATGCACTACAGTACCACACTCATCGGTAGACCCGTGTGGAACTCAGTGTTTCTCCCGGCTGGAGCGAAGCTCCGCAGGCAACATAGCAGTTGACGTGCCCGGAAACATCAATTAATTCTCCGCACCAAGGAGAGCTCGAAGAGGATGACAGGTCGAGCGCCTGCAACGCCTTAGGTGGCTCAGAGCATCACCTGATGTCACTGCAATGCCTGTGACTGCGAGGTCCTAGGGTTCGAGTCACGAAGGTGCGCAGGATTTTCGACACAAGTTAAGAGCAGTTCTGCCGCTGCATGGATGAGATTTTAGCGGTCAACTGTTATGATGGTTGGTTTTCGTGATTTCTCCGACTGACATCACGCGAATGTCGGAGCACTACCCTAAGAATGCGATCATCATGAAGGAACGCGCGCGATCATTCCTTCTTCTTTCCTGTACTCTCCTCACCCTTTACTTACACACACACGTACACACATAAACGTACATGCACTACACTATCGCATATTTCTGTAGCTTAGAGTTTGTCCTGGCTGGAGCGCAGCCGCGCTGGAGGGAGTTATCTGGTTGCAAAACCTCTGCAACCCCGTGTGTAGGTCGGTGCCGGATCTTGACACTTCCCACGATAAAATATGCACAACAGTCACGCACCTAAAGACCTTACCAGCTGATGCGCCCGGAAACACTAATAAATCAACCAACAAATCAATCGAAGCCCTCAAACTGAAAATCACTCACGGAGAATCACCAGTTTCTGCCACATGACATCTCTTCCATCAAGCCCCCAAATTACCTCCAAAAATTAATTTACCTTCTACCTATAGCACTTGAATTGATTATTCCGTGCCGAACTCTAATGCAGTCCTGCTCTAACGCTCGACAGGCTCTCCGGCGCGACTGTTATAATTTCATCTCCTTTTGCTGGTAGGTGTGAAAATTACTTTTTAATGAGGAAAGTATAGAAATGGAGAATCCAGAATCATCTCATCATGAAGTTCATCTTACAAAATATTAGTATTATACCAGGGGTGTCGAACTTGCAAGGCCTCAAGGGTCACAATTAAAACCTTTAATATGATTATGGGTCATATTTTCATAACTCGGGCGATCCACAACCGACTTTCCCTACTTGTAGATATCGGCTGTTTGCCCGACTGCTCTGAAACGGCGATGAGGCGGAGAATGGAATAATATGTGATATCAGGCCGAAGCCGTACTATGCACAACTCAGTGACTCACCCTGGTATGATTTTTAATTTCGAAATTTACTATAAAAACCCTTAAATCTAAACCAATTCTATTTTTTTACATTAAGGGGCTGTTGTCCCCGGTAAGGCTCATGCACTAGGTGTACCATGTTCTTGCAGGACATGAACGCAAGGGACTTCCACTTTTGACTAATAACCTTTCGCGGGCCACAATAAATGGCACTGCAAGCCACCATTTGGACAACCCTGAATTATACTGAAAATAATTAAAAATTGGAATGGAGAATAAAATGAAGTGAACTGATTGAAAACTACCAAGTATAATATAGGAATGCATTAGAGTAGTACAAAATTTCTTCAGCAACTACAATATAAGTACCAACATGAAAAGAGCATGTTCTCTCTTTTATTATTCCGTAAGCACTTGACGGTGCACGCTATTAATGTCAACAACATGCAACTGCGATTAGCTTACCCACCACAAAATGACGTAACCACAAATTCGGCTGCGAAATTACCTGCAACAAAAAAAACGTCATTAAGATACTCATCGCCACAAGCATCATAAACGATACACACACTTCAGAATACTAATGGGTATTGTTCAGCAAACGGATCGACCCGCGTGAGTTTCGAAAGAAAAGCTTCCTAAAAGCCACGACCTTATACATGAGTTCTCTAACATTATAAAAATAAGTACAACATACGTAATAATTTAAAATTTTTAACCAAGTCATACGATTAGATCTTGTCAAATATGTTAATGCCCGTAATGATTTATTAAAAGAGGTGTACGAAAATGTGGAAACCGCTGGGGCGAAATTCGGATTAGAGGATGAAAGGTCAACCAACTCCCAGCGTAACTAAAGAAGTAGTATTTTGGGCCGAGCCGCCAGTGGCCGTCCACATGACTAACTTTTACGTTTCAACTTGTTCGTACAAATTGTAAAACAAACATGTAAAATACTTTGTCCTCACGATAATAAGCGGCCTCACGATAATAAGCGCTGAAACCTAACAACAGCCCGAGTGGGGGGGGGAGCAGTAGGACTGTTGAATCACCAGCATCTAGAAAAAGTTATTTGTTAATTTAATCGTGATAGATTGAAATATATTGAACGGCAATCTTGACGTAGTTGAAAAACTTTTTGATAAAAACGTAATTGTTCCCACAGGTATCAACTCCTAGTAATTACGCACAATTAGGCTAGTTTACGCATTTATAAAAGATTTCAAAGGTGTTCTGTTAATAGTTAAATTTATATAAAATTTACAAAATTACTGTAAGGACTCAAACATTTTTTTAATTTTTGAACTAAAATGAATTTTAATTTGAGTATGAAATACGAAAAAAATAAGCAAAGAAACATTTGATTTAAGTCGTTTTGACGGTAATGAAAAAAAGAAGGATTAATGAAGAAAGAATAGAAATTTTCATATCACATAAGAAAATTGGCTTAATCTAAAATATCAATTTTTAAATTACTCAGATAATCTAAGAAGAATAAATGTACATTTGGAATTTGCACTGATATATTTAAAAAGTGTATTATATTGATAACCTTTCTTACTTCGGGATTCAATATTTTGACAAAAAAGCGGATTTTCATTTTTACAAAGAAATTATCACTAGCAAAAAAAAAGGGATATTTATAGCCTAAATGTTTAATAATGCCACATTCCTTCTTCCTTATCATCTTATAATATCTAAAGTATAAAGAATCCTAATTTTTCAGTAGAATGCACATTAAAGAAAACGGCTATAACTGTCGTGTTTGGCTGCATATTCTGCTCCTGCGATTGTGAAATATCCGCCGGAAATTTAACACCCGATATTACTTGAACTGACAAGTAAATCAAATTTCTCCAAGACAATGTTACAGCGAATGTATGTACAAACTTGGCGTAGAACGTTGTAACGTTAGGATTCTTCACAACAATATCCAAAACCAGGGCATAGAACAAATCCATACTCCCGAGAAAGTCGTTTATCTATTAGAATTTTTTTCTGAGCGTAGCGTAAAACATGATTAACAATCATGAGGCAAGTAGGGCGTGAAGTGTTATACACTGTTATAGCGAAGCATTGCCTGGTCCGCTATTTTAAAATAAATAAAAATATTAATAACATTTTCTCTGCGAGTTTCTTATTATCTACGTCGACGCCAGGCAAACGCTTTTGCTGCCTGTCAGTGTTGAGGGCATCTCCCCTCCGTGACAGACTAGAAGGAACGAACGTAATCCCTTCCTAAAGAGGGAAGCGACTCCACTCAAGAAAGACAACATACTGCGCAGCGAAAGCTGTTTCTTTCTTCTGACGGAAGAAACTTCAAGGGGCTTAGACATTGAGAGTCCCGTTTGTGCAAGATAAGGTACTTAGGGCTGAGTTGTTGTTGTGATTGGCGACAGCGAATCACATTAAAGCTCCAATCTTGTCCTCGCCTCCTAACAGACGTTGAAGACGGAGAGATTCCTTTCACAAAATATCAATACGTGACGTATACTGCACGAAGGGACTGCTTTGATGAACAGTCTTCGGAATGTTGCAAAGTCTGTGGGTGTTTGTCGGGTCGATTCTAGAAACTACGGGTATTTAAAACTCCCTTTTCAACTTACATTGCATTTGTTATTTCATCTTTGAGGATTTACTGCTAATACATACTTATATATCCACTTGAGATTGATAAAGCAATACTGCACAGATATTTCATGGGAAAGAAAGCGGTCCAAAAACAAAGAGCCAAGAGGCGTAAAAGACTAATTAAATATTAGGTCACTTAACATCAGATGCTTTGCGGTACCAACAAATTATATTCTAAGAACAAACTAATTATGTTTCAGTGGATCGCATTTTAAATATAAATGCTGTTGCGTATTTCCTGCCGGCAAACTTCCTTTCCACATTTCTGATAACCTGGAAGTTTATAAATTAATTCGCTCATCTTCTTCCATCTTACTTTTCAATTTCACGCTAGGCGCTTTCGATTTTTCAAGCCCCATTTAGCATTAGACTCTAAAGTTGGAATAAAACCGTAATAGAAGTTTGGAATCGTGCTCCAAGAGGACGGCGTAAAAGAGTTGGACTTTGATCGACTTTGTTGCTGCAAAGACGCCTCGTCGGCAATTCCTTTTGGAAGCTCTATCGAGTGTTCTCAATAGCTTTTTTCAATGAATTCATTCTCGTGTAGAATTTTGAGGACTCAATTGATGCAATTTTTGCTACACCATCTTGCCTAAGTTAAAAAACCTTTGCTAAAAATATTAATATAATCTACTGCCGAATGGTGCATTTCTAATCGTGTGTGTTTACCTAATGTAACAAGCAATATTTTTCAATGCATGTGAATATTAAGCAAATATTTCAAGCAAGCGAAAATTAACTTTCAAGAAAGAGCATCGATTGATCACAATCAAGTATTTTAAAAAGGCGGTAAAATGATTTCAAGATGCGAATGGCAGTGAACGAAAATATTGATTGCAATATCTTTACAGTGTGCTTGCCTCAAAATGTCACTCTATTCATCTACGCTTATATTAAATATTCAGTTTCCAGTGAATTCGTAAAGTGCACTGCTTATTTCTGTCTCAGATTTATCTAAAAAATTATTTACGTTGAGGGGTTCTTCAAGTACTAAAATCATTGAAAGCAATTAGTGATTGATTAGTATATTATAGCGATAATGTGATAACTATGGGAAAGTCCGAGAAAACCGGCGAAGACATTTTTTCCTCAAAAAAATATTGTAGGGTTTTTATATCTTAAGATAAAAAGTTAGTTGTCGAATAGTTAAAATTGCACCACTAAATAAAAGTCGTTTTAATTAGAGAGACACCAGAAAATTTCACCCAGTAATTTTATTTTTATTTAATTCCGCTTGATTCGTTGAATGCTCTGTCACTTCTCTGAAAAGAAAAAACGTGAAATCTTCTATCAATGAGAAACCGTGCACGTCATCCTTCGCAGACAGCTCTCTTAGGGATCGCGTGACCAGGCAATGCATAAGCCACTAGGACGGTTTTCTAATAATAAGGCATCACTACCGCCACCAGACCAGGGCTCACTTAAAAATACTACCACCATCAATTCGTTTGGCCGACGCCCCATAATTCAGTTCGCAGCCTGCTCTCGACAAGAGATGCAATAAATTAAGTATTTTTTTGTGATAACGTTCTCTCCAGTTCGCGGTGCTACTTCTTGCTTCGGCCTGAGGGGGCCTTATCTCGTGCATGTTGTTAAGGTCCTAAAATACCTTCGCACGCGATGTCACGAAGAGTGATATACTCATTCTTGAAACGTTATCACAAAATCATCGCTTGTACTTGCTAAGTCGTTATTAAATCTACGTACGAGCTCCTCTCTTGGCCAACGGTCGCACAGTTTGTTTTAATTGGGCCGTGTCCGAACAAATGAACACCACCGGCCGAGCAGCGCGACCACACCGGCGCGTGAGCGCGAGCCGGCATTGAGATGGCCTTGGTCGGCCGGACAGCGGGGAAAATGGAAGTGTTAAATAGTGGAATGCAGCGAGAGCGGGGTGGGTGGGAAGAGAACAAATGGGGATAGAGTGATGCGAGTGGGGAACATAGATGGGATGAGTACGCACTGGGAGTGTAGAGCGCACGATCGGTCCGCCTGACATTCGATTTTATTGGCACCGGGATGAAACCGTTTGCAAGGGTACGGCATTTCGTATTGGTCTCTACAGAGATCAATTTTATCAGCCGGAGGACTCTTCAAAGTTTTAAAGTTAAAAGGGTCGCGAGGGAGAACGAACGTGTGAGGAAGAGAGAAAAGCAGAGTTTGAGAAGAAAAAGGAGAACGAAGTAGGCGGGTTGGCAAGAGAAAAAAGGGAAAAGTTGAGGACCGAACGAGATGAAAAAGTTTTCGCGTGTTTCGAATTTTCATCATGGCCCGTTTCAAAAGGCAGATAATAGAGTTTTTTGATTATCGGGCGTGGGAGCGACGATGCGATTATGGTCGTAATATAGGAGGTGACAACTGCGCGAAGGGAGAAGATGTAACAAAAGATGCCGTGGAACAGTGACGGAATATTCATCAATATTCCACGTATCTAGCGGATGTTGTGTTGCGTGTGACTTGGCCCTGACGTCTAGTTTTTTGTGACAGGACGACTTTTTTGCGAAATGTTTAGTTCTGCTGTGTTTTCTATTTCATTTACTTACCTCTTCTTTTAATTAACATTCGTAGAATAAAATTGTGAGATTTGTTTTACATATTCAATGGTGGAATGACATATTTTGTTTTTACAAATCGTCGGCGATCCTTTATATAACGTACTTTGAATTACATGGAAATTATGAGATAAGTAAAGATATAAAAATTCACGATGCTCATATCATCACAACTATTCCGAGAGATTTAAATAAGAAAATAAACATTAGCGAAATTCATCTCAATGTCTAGGAATTATTCAAGAAAAAATCGTGATATTGAAACATTAAAAGATTAATTTACCCCTTTTAGGTCATTCAGACGATTTACGATTTCAGCAGACGTACTGCTTTCCCTTTGTTTTTCTTAACCTTCTCCCTTTATAATATTTCTGTTCTTGAAAGAATTATTACTTAAAAAAGCATATACTTCACAAAATATTTCTATTTTTTTATTGAAGAATTGAAAAGGAGGTGGTTTATGTGCAGCTATAAAACAGGGAGCAACTCGAACGTGCCAATACATTGCCTAACACCCAAATAACAGGATTCAAAGATTTTATAAGATAAAAATAAATTTCCAGTACGTCGGTGACCTCATCCTTATCGATTCCTCGGTGAGCTGAAGCTCCCTCCGTCCCGCGGCTAGACCCAAGGCGCACGTCGCGGGCTGGCGTTGGGGGTGGGGCAGGGGGAGGTGCCAGAGGCCGCTTATGTCCGCGTGTCTTGGGGAGGCTCCTGCGTGTCGGACACGTTGAGGAGATTTCCGACCCTTAAACAAGATCCGGGACGTCGCTCGAAGCACCTTTCAAATCAGGACGCGTCGCGCGAGTGTTTTATCCGGCGGCGGTGGAGATGACGCGCGAGAGCCGATTAAGAGGCGCGGGCGGAGGGCGACGGCTCGGCTCGGCTCGGAGGGAGCCCCCCCCCCAAACACACACACACGAGGACGAGCAGCAGGGCGAAGAGCGATTCAAAAAACGAAAAAAATTCGAAAGTACACACAAAGAAAGAAAAACTATGAATGACCGAAGCCCTTTCAAAATGTGTGTGTATGTGTATACATACAATATTTGTATATACATACAATATGTACAATATATGTGTGTATACATACAATATATATATATATATATATATATATATATATATATATATATATACATATATATTAGGGTAGGTGGCAAAAATGGTTTTTGCCCAATGGGTGCTTAAATTGACGTTTTTGATGAGAAAACATGTTTTGTGAAACATAACGACTTTTATCATAATTGTAAAGGGCGCACCGATCGCTCGAACCTATCATTTTTGGTACTTTTGAGACATTTGATCTTGCAGAACAAAATAGATGCATCGAATATTTTTTGTTTTTCCCACATTCTTACCGACATTCCCACATTCTACCATTACCCACATTCTACCATTCTTCTTGTGAAAATATATAACTTTTTGGATGACCTAAGTATGGTTAAAAATGGCTAAAAAGTACCATTTTCCCAATTTTTACGATTTTCAGACCCATACATTGCTCATTCTTCACGAAAATTGATACATAGCGTTTTTTGGGTCTCTGAATTCAAATCTGATCTCAAATTTTTAAAATTTCAAATGGCGGATACAATACACTTTTCAAATTTTTGTCTGCCCTATTGGAGCGGCCATATTAAATTTAAAAAATCCGACATCATTCAGAGACCCGAAAACCACTATGTATGAATTTTCTTGAAGGATGGGCGATTAGAACAATATATGAGTCAGAAAATCATAAATATTGGAGAAATAGGTACTCTTGTACTATTTATGACAACTTGTAAATTGTAGAAATGTACTTGGGGTTAGTGGGTGCAGAGAAATGAAAATAAGAAGAAATATTATCTTAATGACAAAATCTTATGAAGTCATTCTCTCGAATTTTCTATTAAACTTTCAATACTCATCTAACGAAACGATCTACTGCACATTTATGCTAAAATGCTACTGCAACACGCTTCAACACGGGCTTGTTTACGTTAGAATTTTCCCTCAATTTCAAAATTGCAACTTGTGTATGTTTCAACACGAATATGTGTGAAATTAATAGGTATATATTAATGAGTATATTAATATGTATCCCTTTAAGTCATGCAATATAGAGCAAAGAAAGTCAGATTGTTCAAGTGAAATAGAACTACCATACACAAGCAAGTGTTACATGCTAAGTACAATTCGGAAAAAAATAACAATACCACTAAAGAAAAAAAACGAAGAAAAACTTACACTCACCTAAGATAACTTTTGTAAAGTTTCACTAAGAGAAAATAATATTCCTTGAAATTAATTATTCACTTCATTTTTTCAGGTGCCCAATAAACCACGAAAGCTTCAGCAAACAATAAAATGTCTCCAATTATATACACATCTTGTCTATCACCATCGAATGTCATGTGAATACTTCTGATTATAATACTTCTGACTCTTTACACGTTTTACATTAAGATCTTGTAGAGGAATATTAATTGTATTATCTCGTCATTTTGAGATGTGTAACACATGGCGACGTTCCTCGAGGTGTACAAACTATGCTAAATAAAACTGTAGGTTACCGTATGTATTCCCTGTCCCTCCACGAGCAGGAAAAATACTTTTGTTTGGATTAACTCGTCGGTGGGGCGTGGTGCGTCGGACAGGGCTGACAGGCGCGCCGAGGGCGCGGGAGGACAAGCTCTCAGGTGCAGAGGCAAAGCGACCGGCCGTCCCTCCTCGGGCGGTCACTTGATATGCAGGGCGGGCGAACCCCGCTCGGCCTCGGCCGGCGCGCAGCGGCCAGGACCGCCTGTGTATGGCGGCCGACACGAGCCGGCCACTTCCTCGCCGGTAATTAATTCGGGTCGACCAACTTCGCCCGCCCGCTCACGCTCCCCTTGCTGACACCACTCCCTCAGCTCGCCCGCCCGCTCGCCCGACCGCCCACGCCTCCTGCTAACACCACTTCTTTACCCGCCTGCCCGCTCACTCGCTCGCCCGCTCTCCCCTTTATCCGCCCTCTCACTCGCCCGTCCGCTCACTCGCCCGCCCGCTCACTCGCCCGCCCGCTCACTCGCCCGCCCGCTCACTCGCCCGCCCGCTCACTCGCCCGCCCGCTCACTCGCCCGCCCGCTCACTCGCCCGCCCGCTCACTCGCCCACCCGCTCACTCGCCCGCCCGCTCACTCGCCCACCCGCTCACTCGCCCACCCGCTCGCCCGTCAGTCCATCTGCCACCTCCACTCCCCTTCCTGACACCACTCTCCTCGACCGAGCGCCCACCCCCTCGCCCAGCCGCCCTCCCGCTCGCCGGCCGCCGCTCACGCTATCCCTACTGACACCACTCCCTCAGCTCGCCCGCCCGCCCCCGACGCCGCGGCCGCCCGCTTACAGCTCGGGAGACGTCGCCCTGCTGGCATAATTGCGTGGCGCCAGTCGCTCCCCCGCCCCGTGTCCTGGCGCCAACTCCTTCGCTCGTCGGACTTCGCTACGGGGTGTTTGTCGCTCCTTCCGGCGCGGCCGCCGCCCGTTAGGGCGTGTTTGCGCGCCGGCCGGCGGTTTTCATTCTCGCCTCAGCGCCTCGACGTGCCGCGCCGCGCCGCGCCCACCGCACCGTAGGGAGAGATTTCTTTTTAGCGCTACTCTTTGCGTATAACTAAATGATGGGAGGTTGCTTTCTTCGAATTCAGAAAAAGTTCACGAATCTTTTGAACAACAAATCCCGCAGTCAATATCGATTAAGATGTTGAAGTTAAGAGAGGTAGAACAAATATGTGCAAAAATATTAAAGACGTGGGAGAAAAGAGAAGTAAATTCGGGGATTAATAATTACATTGCTATGTCATCAAATTCACAACATTTATTAATATTAACTTTACAGTTTCTTTTTTTGACAAATTGTGCTCGTAATTGAAGGTGTATCCGAAATTTTACCAAATACATTGGCCATGTATGAGTCAACAATAAAAAACGTTCCTGAACTTTATCAAATTTGATACTATCTACTAATCTGGTGAAGGTTATTTTTAAAAATAAAATACGAAAATATTTATTAATAAATAAGATGTACAATTTTAAAACGTCATAACAAACTAACTGTCGGGGCCCCACTTTACCGGAAATTTACCACAAGCAAAAAATAAGAAGGTGCAGAGCATGATTCGTGATGCAAATACAGAACTCTAAGAATGGAACTAAGACAAAAAATCTTTCTACTTCTCTTGGTTATCTCGCTATCTCTTCAATTTCTTCTTTCCTCTTCCTTTCATTCCTTTTTTCTTCTTTCCCTTCTCTACTTTCTTCTTCACCCCGGTGTTCAAGCAGATACAATACTACTTTTTTTACGTGGCCTGACAACTGTAGTCACTGCAGCACGTAAGCGTGCGATGCAGAACTTCAAGCCAGTTGTTTATTTGACAAATTGACAAACGACCGGCACATGCTGTATTTGACCTAATATTAATATGTGATTCGATCCTAACCAAACACAGCAAAAAAAAATTACTAATGTAATGTAATATACAGTGGAACTGCCCTAATTCTAGACTACAGACAACCTTGGACACAGTGTTTTGTTTTTCTTTTCAATTTAAAACGGAGCATCTGAGGCTTTGGAAGGCAATGGCTCCCCATTATATTTTCTTAACATACTATTTTCAATTTGTATCATATTTTCAAATTTGTTGAAACAGAAATTATTCCCATTTTTCCGTTTCTTAAGTCTCGTCTTTAATATTTTGGACAGTTTTATTTCGGATGTAACGGCGTCAAGATGTCCAGGTCCGACGAGAGCTCACGGGCGGATGTTTGCACCGATTCGTCCAGCGTCGTTGTCGAGCCGTGTTTGCTCCTTGCACACACACCGCGCCAGCCCCGCCCCACTCCCCACCGCCCCCACCCCTGCCACCCCTCCCCGCCACAAACTGACATCCCATGCCACGCTTCGTCCCGTCCCGTCCCACCCTGCCCCGCTCCGCCATCCCACTCCACGTCACGGCACGACCCCGCCCAGTTATGCACCCCGCTCATTCCGCCAAGCCCCACGCTACCCCGCCCCTTCCCCGCACTTCCCCGCCTGCCCGCCCCGCCCCGCCACGCCTCAAACTGCCACCCCACGCCCTGTCCCACCCCGCCCCGGCCGCCACAACACGGCTACCCCGCCTCACCATCCCACTCCGCGCCATGCCCCGCCCCGCCGTGCACCCCGCCCGCTGCGCCCCGCCCCGCCGGCCGCCGCCACCGACTTCTTCCATCGCCCCGCGCTCCGCTTCGCAAACTGCCCGCACGCGCCCGCGCGGACGCCGCCGATCCGTGGCCGGGCCCTTCCGGCGCAGGGCTGTGCGGTCGCCCGCGCGGGGCGCCAGGGGCGGAAATGTAGGGCGCGCCGCCCGGGTCGCGGTCGCCGGACGCCGGATGTGCAGCGTCGCTGCAAAGTTGAGAATTTCTCGCTCGCGCGGGAGACGGCGGCGGGGGAGCCAGCGGCGGCGGCGGCGGTGAATATATGATGCTCGGCTGCGCGGCGAGGCAAGACTTGGGTCCTCGTGTCCTACATTATGATGGGGATTAAAGTGGACTTGTAAACTAAGTGACAAAGTGTCCCTTGTGTTCACGAGTGATGTACACAGAGACAATGAACAGTGCGCTGCTTTTATGTTCGCGTCTCTAAACGTTTATGCTATAAACTTTAGAATATTTCAACAAAAATATAATCAAACATGTTTCACAAATGTTTGAAGCATTCTCGGAAATTTTACAAATCGTAACTTACAGATCGAATTAGTAAGTCGAAATTCAAGTCAAATGTGCTATTTAATGTTTAGTATGTGTAATTTAAATTAAATAATACGCAATAAGTGAAATAAAAGACACATTTACAGCTCGTGTAAGTTTTGAAGTATTTCACAAATTGTGAGATTACATATTACGCATTAAATTGGATTTCAGGAACAAATAAAAAATATTTACAAACTGGTCACTTAATAATTAGTGCATGTCAAGTACGCAGTAAGTATCCTGTTATAAACACAGCATTGGAAAAGATACTTAAAGTCGTTTCATTGAAACTAAGGACACCATTTCCCCTGATAAAATTTGACGATGAACAAAAATAGATCCAATTCCACAAAGAAAATTGTACGTTGCGATACAATATTTGCATACAAAAACGTACGCGTTTCCTCGAAATTCTTTCGACCCTCAATACCATCACACACCAAGCAGTTGAGAATTCTAATTATGCATACATATCGATTGCCAGGAAGTCGTGAAATAGAAATCCTATTCATATTTCAAACGGAATTTGAGGGCCTCCACTGGAGCTCCAATCCGGCGCACAGTGTTCTTTTTTACGCATCTAGGACGACAAAAATCAATTTCTCAAAAACTGATCGTCCAATCTCGATGAAACTTAACATACAGCATACACTAAGAACACTTATTATACTGTCAGTGATTCATAATTATATCTTTAATATTTCAATGGGTATTGTTATACATGACTTTTAATGAATGAATATATCAATTAAATACCTCTCAATTTCTTCAGTTCAAAATAATGCAGCTAATTTACTCCTCTCTATTTGTCACGATTTGCTATCTGAACATAACAAAAGTAAAATTATAAATTTCTATGAATTATTACGATATCGTTCCTAGTAAAAATGGCAAAAATTCACTTATCTAAAATCAAAGGCAACAGACTGTTCACGAAGGGTCCTCATCCCTCGCCTCTGATACTCACTGAGTAGATTTATTTCCAGTTAAAATTTTGCATATTTTTCCATCAACCATTGTCATTTGCAAACTGAAGGTTACTGAAATTCCTTTCCCAGCTACATGGATAATTATAGGTTCCAGCTTTTTGATTTGCTTCTTCACATTACAATACTCTTCTTTTACAACCTGTGCAGACTCTTTCACATATCGCACTTTAAGAGAGCAACAAAACCGTGTTGATGATGTTCTGGGGTTTTGCCACAATAATCGGCATTTAGTTTTGTTGATTTCCAGTCTCAGAGGTACAACAGAAACGATAAAATTATTTCCATCATCAGATGCAGAATCTAAAAACTTATGTTTGTAAGTACTGTGACCCGAACTGCCTTCACAACCCCATTTGCTAAGTAGTGTATACGACTCGAATGCTCTCATATCCATCACCTGCTCGGCCACTTCCTTTTGTGCCTCGAAAAGGGGCTCAGTTGTTGGCTTTAGAAGTGCTTGTAATCGTACTTCTGCAAATGTCACCTACACGGACATGCTCACTTGCGGGATAGCAATCGTGCATGGCTTCGAGAACTGCGGAATATGGTGGAAACATGTTAAAATGTCTCTGTTTTGATTCCTTGTATGAAAATTTGTATTGATGTACCGTTGATTTGCTATCTATAAAATATGCTAGAGCTTCTTCTTTGGTGTACGGTATACCTTCATTCTTCTCAGCAACATCACGAGATCTTTTTGAATTAGTTTCTCGTTGAGGAGAAGCCTCACTCAATTCTCTAACAATGTCCGCAGCATCTCGCTTTCCTGACTGTATAAGAGAACTTTGAGTAGCAAAAGATAATTCTATCGGTGATCTATTTTTTAATAAGTCGTCAACTTTCCTTCTGTTGTTTCTCTCAGTACAATCGTGGAAAAGTTTCATTGGTCGGCCTTTTTTTGTTGTTTCTTCACTTCTTGTTTTCTGTGGTGTAATAAGACATTCAGTGAATATGCTTTCTGGAAAATAAATGCTTCCAGCGAGCCACGCCTTGTTTTGTAGCACAAATCTTTCTAGATGTCTTCCACATTTCCCTCATTTTGTCTTCATTCTTGCTACGAATGAATGTAAAACATTCTTAATATTACGCTCGGAACCCTTTGAACACTGTTGGATGTTCAATATCTGCACAGTTGTAAAGTTCAATACACTCGCTCTTTCTGTCGCCCCGCTACCACTGCTCGAATAGCTCGCGCCGGCAGACAGAACGCTCAGCCACTGAAAATGATAAATATTTCTTAAACGCGCAAGAATGCGCACAAGATAAAAACGAATACTTGTTACCAGATGTCTACGGGTCTACACAACGAAATATCTCCGTGTCTTCACGTGCATTCATTAACTTATGTCTCGATAAAAAGTGAATTGAGAATTTTTTTATTCCTTTTCTAGTCTCATTTTAAAGCCTTATAGAAGGAAGCCCGTACAACACATCGCAAAGTCCCATATTCCATTTGAAAGTACATACAATGATCTTGAGAATCCATAGCACAAAATGCATATAAGACGCTAAAGAACGCAGGAATCTAACGCACGAGTCGAACTTTTAAACGCCACTGCGGCCGGGCTCGGACACAGTCAGCGGAAGTCTATATTTAGCTCAGTGTCTTATCAGTACAGTCCGGTCAGAAATGATACAGCCTTCGATTCTGTGTGATTTGAAGCTTTTGCAATACGGTGAGCAATGAATGGAAGCCCGTACGTGAAATTAAAAATTTGATTTTTGTCGCCCTAGAATGGGAAAATAGAACACAGTGCGGCGCATTCCAGTCTCGAGGGCCAAGTGCACTCGAAGCTCCGAATCGGAAGCCGAAAGCGTCGGAGAGCGGCTGCGCGTGAACTGGGAAGAGGAAGAGGGACAGAAAGAAGAACGAGAAGGCCGAAGAAGAGACACTGGCAGTTCAGTGAAAGAGTGTTTCGAAATACAATTTCTAAATAATATGAAAAGAAAAAGAAGAAATGAATCTAAAAACGCCAATTAGAGAAATAAGAGAGAGGGAGTAGAAGAAAAAGTAAGAAACAGTCAATACGAAAAGAAGTAAGAATGGAGACAGAAAGATTGAGAAACAAATGACAAAAACAATTGTGAATGGGGGCGTGTGAGAGGGGGGTAAAAAGCGGGACGGAAATGATTGACGGAGAGAGAGGCATCGAGTGAGAGCAGCGAGAGGAGAAAAACGGGAGGTCAGCACACGGGAGACGGCCTGCGCCCCCAGCGGCCGTAATTAATATTGATGGGGCACGTGCTGCGACGGGCTGCGTCTGCTGTTTTTGTAGTCGGCACCTGAGAGACTCGTTAAGAGATTCCGGGAGCTGCATCGCGTTCGTTTGGGTCTGCGCGGGGCGTCGGTGGGGTGGGGGCACGGGAGGGGGCAGTGTTGAGCGGGCAATGGACGGGAGGAGTCGGGTGGGGGTGGGGTGGTGAGGAGAGGGGCGGGCGCTGAGGGGCCGGGGGGAGACAGGAGTCACTGGCGAAACGATGTCTGTCGGAGTGGGAGCTTGCTAGCGACCGAAAAAGTTAAGATGATTCTTTGCCGTTTTTAAAATGCGGATTCGCAATGAAATTAAAAGGATGAGGGAATATATGGGGGAGGGGGGAATTTTGTGTACCTTGAAATATTAGAACTGAATTTATTGTAAATATAAAACGAAATATTTTTGTTGGAAATGTGATCCAGATGAATTCTCACGTATGATCTTTAAATCTTTGACAGTTTTTCTTTACTTTTAAGAGAAAAAATATGATAATTTCTCAGATGATATACAAGACATTATTCATTTAGTTTAAATCTTAAAAAGTCTTTATTCAATATCCTTGCTTCTTCTACATGAAACGGGAATCAGATGGAAAAATAACTCATTATTACATAGAAATATTAATAATATGGGAAAAGATACACATATTACACTATTTGCATCACGTTATAGGACGTTAGTGGCCTCAGTGATGTATGTAACACTCCGTCCGATAACTCCGGCAAGAGACAGTGTCCATGGTAACGTACTTTTAACAATGTATTACACCACGAACTACAGGTTATGTAATTTCCAAGTGGTTGCCTACAGCAGAGGTAGCAATATACAATATATGAGTAAATTGTATCAGATTAGCCCGAACTTTGCCTCTTCGATTCATGCTGGAGTTCAAGCACGAATACGGTACTAATGACGAAACAATTGCGGGAGGAGTGACTGCACAACAGACCTGAGAAACAGAAATGCCGATTAAACTTCGACGCACTCAAGTTCCCGAGTGGGCACAAAGTCAGCGCGCAGGTCTCCGTTACACCGCAACTGGGAATGACGTCGCGGGCGCATACCGACTGCATCTGGCGGCCAACTTTTCCTAAGCCAGTTACCTACTCTTCGGTTTTTCTTTCTTGGCACGTAGGGGGTTGTCATCAAAATGGAATGTCTCATGGTATTTCGCGTCGTTCTCGGTTATGCCGCTAGGAGTCGCATGATCGCGACTGTATCGAGCAGTGCTGGTGATCACGCGACTCCTAGCGGCACAACCGTGAACGACGCGAAATACCGTGAGATCTTCCATTTTGATGACACACCCCCACGCGCCAAGAAAGAAAAATGCCTACCCAAAAATGTATAGCCCGACTCCAACCAGTTCTACTTTCCTCCTTGGTATAAAGGTGGATTTCAACCTTTACCGTGGCCTGATTAGAATCACATCGATCGATTGTTATTTATGAACTTTGGTCTGTTTTCAAGAAACATTGGCATGTCCTTTTAGAGCACTGCCAACCTTAAAAAGCACCGCTTAAGTGTTGTGGAAACAAAAAATTATATCACCTATCACGAGCATTTTATTACATCACTGACTTAACAATGTCTAATATTCTGCCGTGTTCACCTGTGCTCAAGTTTTTTTTTTCTGGACTGGTATGAGAACATTACACGTGCTACTTATCAAATCAAACTTTTTATAAAATTTACTCCTTTCGAAGCACCGGATGAACGAAACGGGATGGAGTCAGGCTGTGCCTTATCGGGTAACGAAAAGTGAAAAGGGATTAGCTGGAAAGCGAGAGCGAGAGAAGACTTGAGCGCGGGATGCAGTTGGGCGGTTCCCGTTAGACTATGCCTTATCAGGTATAGATGAGTTTACTCTAAGAAGGGACCACTCTGACAGATAGGGGAAGAAATGACTGTTCTGCAGGGAGATGACATTGCAAGAGATAGTGATGAAGCCATTTGCAAATGAGCTTTAACTGTAAACGAACGCACTGACAAAATGAGTGCGTGGACGTAAATTGCAATTATATTACCAGGAGTGGTCAAGAAGTAGCTGTCAGAGCGGTCCCTTCTTATAACGTATAACGAAAATGAAAGGGGATTATCTGGGAAGAAAGGTGAGGGTTAAGTGATCGCGGGATGCAGTCGGGCGATTCCCCACGTTGCAGCCTCATGGGCGGCGCTAGCAGTTCCCTATGTAGTGCTCCGATTGGGCCCTCGCCCCAGCGCATCGCTTCCGTTTCCGCTCTCCTTTGTCGCGTTTCTGCCCGTCCCTCCTTCCATCGCATTGACCTGACCGTCTTAAGGCCACTCCACAATAACCCGCGAACGGGAACGGCAACGTGAAGGCAAGGACGGGAACGGGAAGGCGAGATACGAGAGCTCCACAATAAACGTCGAAGGGACGAGGAATAGCCGTTTTTAAAATGCGGAGTGGGCAGAACTGTACATGTACGCACGTTGGAGTGGAAGTAAAATTAGAAACAGTCAATACGAAAAGAAGTAAGAATCGAGACAGAAAGGTTGGGAAACAAATGGCAAAAAAAAAATTGTGAAGTCGAAAATTATAATTACGCAAATGTGCGTTCATTGGCCTTTGACACACATACCACACACCCGTAGAGGATGAAACGACAACTTTAAGACACAGTTACCGAAACCAAAGCACTTCTAGCTATGGTACTTATGACGTATTTTTATCAGGTTACTGTGTTATTTTTTCCATCCTGCTGTGCTTTTTGGACTTCGATTTTGGATCAGCGTCCGACTAATTTTGTATTGTGTTTTTGCTGACGAGCTGGGTATTTGCACTTGGCCTACAAATAATATTGTCATTGAACAATTATTCCAGTACTGTTATTTGACCCCCTCCTAAGACCCCCATCCCCAGCCAGCCAACAGCCCGTCCTCTCCACGGACACGGCCCCTGTCCTCCAGCTATCCGCCTCCAATTGCCCCAGGCCCCAGGAACATGCTGCAGCAACTACTCAATGAATTATACACGACAGCTCCAAAAACAGAACAGAATTGAATACTACCATTTTTGGTGAGTACTTTTAGGGAAAAAGTTGAAATTTTTTAAATCACAGATGTTACAGGCTATGTTTTTATTGTAAACGTTCGACGAATTTTATTTTCGCCGTTAATGTGAATTGGCATTTTCAGAACGTTTGATTAGTGTTGATGCATTTTCCCTGACTGGGGCAGTTTGAGGTAGCAAAATTAACATTTGATTTCGTTAATTCTTAAGATGAACCGAAAATGTGCAGTTGAAGTTTGTACATCAAATAATAATAAAATGTTCCAAGAATTCTACGAGATATAAATATTTCTGTGAATCAGGCATACTATTAACCGTGTGTTTCAATTTTTATCGAATATTTAATGTTATACTTGTACTTATATCTTTTTTGATACACATACCAAATAGATGAAGTTAAAATACAAGAGAACCGAGTGAATAATTACAAAAGCAACACTTCAGTGCAGTTATAATTTGCAATTACTCAATTATATGTAGTAAATGAACATTTTGTTTACCATGCTGTACACTTTTATTATCCAAGTTTTATTCTGTCCTGAAAATATAAACTCCACATTTATGGCATGTGTAATTGGTATGCGGTATTTGTGCAAACCAAAGTGCTTTTATCTCAATTTTAAGCACATACAAATGTGCGTTCATTAAATGGAACTGGCCCACACCTGTTTTCCGTTTCACATGGTCTCTAGTGATACAATTGTATGCCAGGAGGCAACTACAACATAGGAGATTGAGATATTATCTATTAAAGGATAGTCGCGCAGCGCATACTGAAACATCAGAAAATGCGCAAGTAAAATAAGATACTTTCGGAAATAGTTGGTACCTCGTTCTTATCACCATAAATCCGCAATGCTGTCATCCCCTTCGCAATAAGCTGAGTTGACCCACGATAGCGAATTCGACCTGATGACACTCAACAGAGCTCCACTAACGCAAACTAAATCGTCATGCCACCTCCGAACATCCGCTTCATCTATTACTTTACAAAAAAAGCAAGAAACTTTCATTTTCAGTCTCATTTGAAACATGTTTATAGGCTGTGGGTGATAATCAGAAATGATGGACGATGAAGATCACAGGCGCCAAGAAGATCACAGGCGCCAAGAAGCCCGCCCTCCCATTCAAAAACAGTTGACACACGCCCTTATCTGCGAATATACCAGTATCTTATTATATCTTAATATCTTAAATGAATACACTGTAAATAACTATAAACAGACCTGCACAGCATTTTGCTCCTTCACTGACCTCAGGAGCTGCGTGCGGGCAACTCGGGTGCAAATGAGAAAATCGATGAAGGGTGGGGATGAGACTCAATCTAGGAGTGGGGTCCACCAATCAGAATGCGCAATTCGAAAGATAGCGCGTAAATTTAAAGAGCAATCGGCAAGAACATGACGGTCATATACAGTTCAAGTAATATAGTATTTTGTATTATTGCAAATGTTTGTTCTCGATATATGACAGGGCGAAATATGAAACTACAACGTATTATACATATTATATTTCGACACCAAGTATTATAATTTCTTGTAGGGCTTATAATGTAATTCGCTTTGCTACGAAGTAATCACAAATTGAGTGTTGTGCTAAAAACACAATTTTGATACTGAATTGTTTTTGTTTGATGATGACAGCAATAAACTATTTTTTATTAACTATGTTTAATTGAATAAGACGGTTCTCTCAAAGCAAAAACATATTGTTCTTAAAAAAAATCACGATTATTTTCTGTTCTAATTTCTGACGAGAGTCGTTTACGACATCATATAAAAATATAAAGCCCTTTGCATTCTATTTAACCAATACCCATGATTATCTTATGATTGGCCGTAACATATCGTGACAGAAGTTTGCTCGTTGATCTCTTTTATTCAGTTTCATAATGGGGAAAAATACCCTTCTTGGAATTGCCACATATTCTATTTTTATGTCAAATATTGCTTTAAAATAATGCTTAAGAGTCACAATGAGCATGTTATTTTCTTAAAAAAAATAGAAAATGAAAAAATAGGTGGATATACTGCAGTGCACAGAACGTAAACAGTGAATTATGACCCTGGTGACTTGAAATACTAGACATAATCTATTTAAACAAATGGGCATATAATTTTGAAGCACGGATCATTGTATTAGACGCCCAGGCATTCAATCTACGCGCCGCGTCGTGCTACGTCAGACTTCTCCCCTCCCCGCAAAGCTTCCTACTCCCCACTACTTGCACTTTCGGCGCTGCCACGGGCAGACGAGTGGCTCGCAAGTGCAGAATGCCCTCGGGAGCAGGCGTTGTGCAGGTCTGCTATAAATCAACAAAACAAATATAAATTTTAAATTCAGAAAACATTATAAAATTATTTATAAGAAAACATCAAGACGGCTAAGGCACCTAGTACAGCCTCCCTTCTAACAGAAAAATCCTTGTTGCGCAATTTTGAAGAGAGTTGATTGGTGATGCACGAGCAAAACAAAGAAAGGTTTCTTTAACTCTAGCTTTACCACGCAGGTGAGAACTCAGTGGACCACCGTTAGTTTTTTAAAGGTCGCAAGTTGTTTAGAAAGTGGAAAATCATTAATACTTTTCGTTATGTGGATTTTGTTCAAAGTATAATGCATTTCAATCGAAGAGTTCGTTGTATTTAGAATAAACATAGTTTACAGTATCGGGCTGGGAGTAATAAAATACAACCATCATTAAATCATGCAATTGAGATAACGTATAATTATCATTAAAATACCTATGTCATTAAATAGAAATATAGACCAGAGAAAACCATTTTTTCCAATTGCAGAGCAGAAATCGATTTTTTGTTTAAATGAATGCATCTGTATTGTATTAGTTAAATAAATGTATTTTATGTATAATGTTAATTTATGAACGTTGTCAAAAAGAAAAATGAATTAGAAATGTAGGAGGTGGTCTCCGGAGCCCCCTCATCCCGGTGGTGCAAGGCCTTGCTAGGGCAGGCCAATGAGCACTGAGCGCCGGCACCCGTCCGAGCGCGAGGCCTTACGTTATTCAATTGGCGGAGCGTAGGACACTTCATTATTTCCAACACACGTGCCCACCCCGGCCCTCTCCGCCGCGCCCCTCTTCGCCCCGTCAAGCCCCACTTCGCCCTGTTCCACCACGCCCCCGCCCCGCGGGTCACCACCCCCGCCCCACCCCGCTGCGCTACGCCCCGTTCCACCCCGCTCCACTACGCTACGCTCCATTCAACCCTGCCCCGTACCACCCCGCCCGCTAAGCTACGCCCCGTTCCTCCCCACCCGCTCCGTTCCACCTCGCCCCGTCCCACTCCGCCCCGCTACGCTTTGCCCCGTTCCACCCCGCGCCGCTACGCCCCGTTCCACACCGTCCCACTCCGCCCCTCCCCGCTCCGCCTCGCCCCGACCCGACCCGCCCCGCTCCGACTCGTTCCGCCCCGACCCGACCCGACCTGACCCGACGCGACCCGACGCGACCCGACGCGACCCGACGCGACCCGCCCCGCTCCGCCCCGCCCCGCTCCGGCTCGTTCCGCCCCGGCCCGCATCGCCTCGCTCTGCTTCGCCACGCTCAGCCCTGCCCTGCCCCGACCCGCCCTGCCCCGCCCCTCCCCGCTCGCCCCCAGACCGCTCACTCGCTCGAGCGCATGTGGACCAGACCTCGGCTCTCGCCTGCAGCAGTCGCGACGGCGCCGCGGCGGCGGAAGGGCGGCAGTGACAATGGCGGCGCCGGCGGCTATAGCTCCGCTTGTAGCAACGGCGGCGGCAGAAGGACACGAGCGTGCAGGAGAAAGGACAGAGAGAACGGGGTGATCATAGAAGCTCGCGGCGGTGCGTTGCCTGCCCTCTGTGGGAAGGGGCAGAGAGGACGGGCAGGATGAACAAGGCAGTTCGGAGCGGAGAGGAATAGCCTAGCGGAGGATACCGAGAACTCAAAAGATTGGTGGAGGATGAGGTACGATATTATCTCCTGTGGAACATTTACCGACCCTAGCCTCTCCATCGCCTGCACCCACCGTCAAACCCACCACTTTTAGCCTCGACGACTGCCAATCTCCTGTCAGCAAACCTCTGTCTACTGCCCAAGGCACTCTACCACCCACATCTCACCACCCACTATCAACCCCGTCCCATAGACCGTCATCATTCGTTAACTTTTCGATGCTACAATTGCAGCGTGTCGCCTCGCCAAGTCAATTACATGCATTCTGAACACCCTCAGAGTTTAGTAATTTTAGGCATGGCTTTTATCGAAATAAATTATGAATGACTGTTGGAGATAAACACCGAATCACAACCATCTTTTTATCATCGCCTTCCGTATAGTTTCGCCTTCAGAAGCCACCCGCCCCACAAACAAGACAATGCTAAATTCATTGAAGCCTCATTTTCCATGGCAAAGCTCAGCGATCAGGTCTACTCTTCCGTCTAACTACACAAATTCCGCTACGTTCACTTCACCGTCTTACAGAAAAAGGAGGTATCACTCAATCGGCAAAACATGTGATTTTAATTTTTGCTCAGAGGCTTCTTTTAGGCTCGAAGATATTTTACATGCAGCAAATCTACAACATGGGATATTCCGCATTAACTCACCTCCGAAGGAAGACGTACGAAGGATTTTTTTTCTATTCCACTTTTTGCCCTTAAAACTCCACGGCTTCGGTGGGGGTTAGAACCCGCGAACTTGTGTATAGTAGTCCGACAGGCTACCCCTTCACCGAATGATCACCCTCCAACTATCCACACTACTCCCCACTTTGCACATAACGCTCTTTTCAGAGGCTTCCTTCAATGGCTGATCGCCCACTCCTCCGCCCGCAGGCTGTGCGCGTAATGAGCGCGCCGGGCTCCGCCTCCGCCCTCGTCCTCGCGCGCGCACACAGCCCTCGCGCTTGTCCGCGACCCCGCGCGGCGCGGCCGCGGGCCACCGCTCATTTACTTTGGCGGCACGTGCAGCTGGGGCCACGCCCTTTCCCACCAGCGCTGCCTTTGACGGCGGCCACGTCTTCGACATGGGTGGGCCGCAGGCGTTGCATGCTCGCCTCCATATCGTGTGCAGTTTTCCCCCTTTCATTTAAGTAAATGCTTTATTAGCTCCTTTTATGAATTATGGTTTCTTTTAATTACAGACGGTCAAATTTGTAGTATTTTAATTACATTACATGCTACGACGTTTTACAGACCGATATGTCTGCTCATCTTAATTTATTTGGAAACTATTTCAGGCTAAAATTAGTGTTGAGGATTTTTTTAAATTTCATTATGACTGAAGACGGCATTTCATTACGAGATAAGTAAACAAGTTACATTCAAAGTTGAAAATTCATAGTTTTGTTTAATTTTATAAATAAATTTTATGAAAATGAAATACGTTTAAAATAAATTAAGATAATCTGATATACCTGAGGAACCAGACACTTCGGTCTGTGTTGAACCATGTAATGTAATTAAAATATTATGAATTTGACAGTATGTAATTAAAAGATACTACAATCCATAAAATTTAGAAAGACGATTACCAAAATATCCTTACTTTATTTGTTCACTTGTAGGTATTTTTGTATGACATTAAAAGAAACCTTGTACAGCAACCAGTATAGGCAAATGTTAGCCATATTCTGGTTATTATGAAACTTTGGAAAATTCGAATTATTGTAGATACGTATGAAAAGTGTGTTTATTTTAATATTATTTTAATTCCAATTATCACCTTACTTTCAAGAATAATTTGTTCTTTCGAAAAGTATAATTTTTTATGTAAATGGGAGAAAGAGAGAGAAATAGTCAAACGTAGGAAGAGAAGAAAAGGAATAGAGAAAAAAAGAAAAGCTAAAAAAAGAAAACGTAAAAAGAACAAAGAGAAAAAATAGAAAGAGTGACAAAATAAACATTAAAAAATACACATTAGGATTGCACAATGGCAAAACAAGCTAATTATTTCATCGAGAACATTCAGTTCAATATTTAAATACACACCTGCACACCTGAAGTAAATGCACTCAAATTTGATGTTATCAACAGACAGTAGTTGAGTACAAGTTGTACTTCATAAAGAAGGACGGTTGCTCCCTGTGGTCTGCTTGATTGCCGAGCCAACGTTTTGGCGACTTCCGCCTTGCGGCACTAACCCGACCTTTGCTCACAAGTCGCAGAGTGGGGGGGGGCGAAAGGTCAGAGGCCGAACACGACGCGCTTTCCGCTCGAAGCAACGGTGGAGCACAAGAACCTCGGGTGGCGGAATTTGGTATTATATTTTCTGGAAATTGTATTCCTAGAGAACTTTGTGGATCCGAAAAAGACTCACATCCTGGATATACGAGGTTTTACATTACAGTGTCATGTTAAGTCAAGTCAATGTGGATCGTTTAAAAATACAAATTAAATATTTTGTAGTATAAATAATCTTATTTTAACTTTCATATATTTTTTTATTAACGGAGATTTCTCATTAATCTTTTCGCATAGCGAGATGATCCCATTTGAAACGTTCTTTCTTTCTCACCATGCTACATCCATTTCAAGCTCATTATCTGTGAGTCTTTTTCACTTTACAAATTCTTTCAAGAAACCGCAGAATAACGGTATGAACACAAATGTTAGGTAACAAAAGTCTCCTATCTATGAAACTGAGAGTTTTCAGTTATGTTGAGAATCGAAATAAAAAACGAAAAAGGCTTGGCATTGAACGGACGGCAAAATTAATCGAGATTTAGCAGGAAAGGTAAATTTAAAGATGAATAAAACAACTTTTACAGGTAGAAAAGTTACATGGAATCAGTGTAATCAGAATGAAGAAAACTGGCCGAAACATCCAAATTAAAACCTCACGTATAATATATTCCGATGCTTGCACAATATATTATGGAGCATGTGTTTATTATATCTATGGAAAAAAAATTGCAATGAGTTAAAACTTCAAGTCCCCTACTTTACCCCAGGAAAACTAAGACCTCAATTTTGCATCTGTTTTTCATAATTGGATTAAATTAATGAAGAAAGGAGTCGGTACGCTCAACTGTATAATGTAGCTAAAGAATAACTGTAAAGATTAACATAACTTCAGTAAATTTCCTTACTTTCTTCGTGAATATTAGAATTAAATGAAAACTGACCTCGTAGCCCTAGTTTTCATGGTTTATCCTGCGTAATGGTTTCCGCGTTATGATTTATCAATTCATTTTCAACTATATGAAATAGTTTCTGATGATCAATTTTCTTACAAATAGTTTGGAAAACATTCAAACCTATTTAAATGAAATAAACCTCCTTAATTGAAAACCTTTAAAAACCATCTTTTCGTCATGAATGTTATCTATTTGCAGAGCCAAAAACCAATTTCACGCTTGCCATTCAATTTGCAACTGCAAAACATTTTATTCATTCACTAAACCCAACATTAAACGTTCGGTACGTTGCGTTTCATTTACAGATGTGGATTGTTTGACAAATGGCTGAAGCGCGCATGATTCCCCTTTTACACGAAAAGCACGGCAGCCGCATCACAGGAACTTCTTCCGAAGAGTCCGAATTTGGCCCGGAATGAAAACAGAATCCCAGGTACAAACGGGCGCGATTTGTTCCTTCCTCTGAAACGCACAGCCCGCTCTTCTCTATGTTGTTCCCTGTCCACCACTATCATGTGAGTCACAGTCGATATGGCCATCCCCAGCCAAGCCCATGTTCTCTGATACCCCCTCCCCTTTTGTTTCTGAAGGGACTAAATTTGCTCGCACCAGTTGCCTTCCCAACATCATATCGTTCACTACTCGTTTCGTTCTTCGCCGTCTCCCTCTTCATTCGCCATGGTTCCTTTCTCGCGCCGTTCACAAATCATTTCTCGCTCTCTCCGCACCCGCTCCCTTACTGCTCCCTCACAGCGCTTCATAACCACCTTTTCCTATCTCTGGTTTCTGCTATTAATATCTTGCCATGTGATATCACCTCTTTTTACCCTTATCCAAAAGCACCAAAGCTTTTGTAACGTATCTGCTCAGTAGTGATTAAGAGGCTTATTACTTAATGCTCTTAACAAAACATTAGAATGAAAGCAAAGCAAAATATCTAATTTTATTTTACTTCATGTTTTGTGTGAAAAAACTTACCTTGTGAATTTTTTAAAGCTAAGTTTGGAGATAAAATCAAGATGAGGGAATAACTCGCCTCAATTCGTACAGCAATAAATACTTGCCTCTGTACGAAAATAAATTCAAAAATCGTATTTTTTAGATGCTACTATGTGGTTAAGGGTTAAATATGGTTCTGTTCTGCCTCACCGGCTTGTTATAGATCCCAGCATAATCTATTATCTTTACAATACTGTCGAAATCACAATGTAGCCTAGTGACCCTCTTGATATTTACTATTTTAGTATCATCCGACCATCAACGGTCCCCTCTTCAGGTCGTATCTTCCCTTTCTCATACTCGTGGACTTGTGACTGCATTTACCGTCCTTTCTTCCCTGCAATCTTGTCGCTCAACAGCTCTTCGAACACACCTGCCCGCTCGCCAGCTGTCCGGTTTTACGTGGCTGTCGCGAATACTCTCTCAAATAACCTCTTTTTTCCATGGGTCTCTCTGCTCCAAATTTCGCGATTTTCCTGTAAGCCTCAAGTCATTATCTGATCCCACTTCCAGCGTCACCACAACCTATCTCCTGTCACATCTCCAACTCCCGTACCTCGACGATTTCCTTTTTTTCTTCTGATTAAACAAATCATTCGCGATCGAAATCTCTGCTCTACCTCTTACTCCATATTCATATTTGCACCTGCCAGCCCTTCTCAACTACCAAAACTGCTTTTTTCAATTCCTCTCTCATTATCATTCTTATTTCTAGTCTCCGGCTGCATCACCGCTGCCTCCACAAACTCTATTCCCATCTCTCTCGTCATCGCCCGGGTCCCGGTGCGCGCGCCTCCAGCAATGAATGGTGGCTTTTGTGCCGTATAAAACGAGCCTCTCTCAACGAGCCGTCCCCCACGGAGGGAACAAGCAGGACGCCAACTTTGCGGGGCAAAAAAAAAAGCAAACAACAAAACAAGGTCGAGGAAAAATCTCTCGTTCTTTTTTTCGCGCGTCCTCGCCCCGTTCGCTTCCTCGCGCTCCCGTTGCGCCGTTCGCGCGTCATTTCGCTGTGTTAAATATGGCAGCTCGCGACGTTTCGGGGACGCACCTGGCGCCCCTGGCGGCAGCCCAGGGCATCAGAGGGGGAGACGCGACCTTTTAGAGACGGCCGAGGAATGGCCCAACTCGGGGCCGCCAATAAAAAATACACACACCTGCGCCTTTGGTTTGTACGGTTGATAATTGAAGATTGGAAATGGAAAACGCTAAAAAAGTGCTATAATTACATATTTTTAGACTTTCTAAGGAAAATGCTGAACGGAGCAAGGCGAATAATTTGGGAAAGTAAAAATAATCAGAAATGTTTCCTTGAAGTTCGAAAAAGACTTCAATAGATTCGGTAATCTGTTACTTGAAACTCAGAATGTATCGGTGAGTATAAAAAAGTTCCAAATAATTATAGACAGTCTTAAACAAAAGATATTTATTATCTTGACAACGTTTCGGAGACTATATGTGTCTCCATCATCAGGCCATTAATTTTATTACGTCATAATATATAAGATAAAATAAAATTACAAATATTAAATCTTCAAATATCTACAAACTTGCATTAATCTTTAAAAACTTTACACTAAAAATAATAAATTGAAGGAAAGTACGTAGTATAAAAATTCCATACTCACATGATTTAATACATTACATCAAAAAATAAAAAATAAAATAAAAAATAGTCTCCGAAACGTCGTCAAGATAATAAATATCTTTTGTTTAAGACTGTCTATAATTATTTGGAACTTTTTTGTACTCAACAATTCAAAAGAGACAGTCTATAGTTGAATTTGATTCAGAATGTATCGGGTTGATTGGATTTGGCACTTTCAGCGTTTCCTATTTGAAGCTTTCAATTCTCTGTGGCTGAACACATAAAAATATTGAATGTACTGATGGAGCAGCTATCATGGAAATAGTCACTGGAAACGCGGTCACCTGAAATGTTAATCTCGAAAGTATACAAATTTAGTCCTTTTTATTTTAGTACATCTATTTGGCTCAGTTTCAAGTCTATTGTCAGTCAATTGAAGCCTCAAAGAACGTTCACGGGCAACACAAATTAGATGATAATTTAATTTATTTTGAGCCTCATTTAGATCTGCGCATTATTTGTTTCTTCGAACAAATAATATACCCCTCATTGCAAAGCTGCGCGGTGAGTACTGGAAGCACTTTGCAATTTCACTGAATGTAACAATTTATATTTAAGTGAATGACCTTGGAGTCGGCATAGAATGAGTACGGGAACTCTTTTTTAGTTACTCTACATCCCTCTCAAAGCTGACACGGAAAGTTTAACATATTCTAGACTACCATAGCCCACACTAGAGCACAGTTTTCATTTCCGAACACTAACATTCACCCGCCTAAGGCAGCTGTTCTGCAAGGAAGTTGACGCAAGCCAGCACGAGGAGCGACAGCGGGGCGCCTGGGGCAGCGGTGGGAGTGGGCGGAGTGAGTCAGGGCGGGGGGTGGGAGTGGGGAACCGCCAGCTGCGGCGTTAAACGCTTGGCTTGAAAGCCCCATTCCAGCGCTGTAAGCTGCGCCGGAGCGAAGTGCGCAGTTAGACTCGCGCCGACTGTTTAGTCCAGTTCGCATTAAAATTTAAGAGCAAGGCTGCGCCGCGCGGGAGCTCTACAGAATGGAGGAGGAGGAGTGGGAGGGAGGGGAGGCGGCCAGCAAGTTACGAAGGTGTGTGGGGGGAGGGTGCAGGTGGCGGAGAAACGGCCGCCACCACGGAGGGGAGGGGGCGGTGGAGAGCACACGCTGTTTTAGGGTGCGAGAGGTGGCCGGGGAGGTCAGTACGGTAGGAAAGCGGCGGTGGGAGATGCCGACCAGGTGACTGTGGACTGTCCACCACAGCAAGGGTTGCCGAGCGAGCCGAAACCTTGAGAGACGTTCGAAGGAGTATGGGCGTGAACTGAGGTGGGCAAGGCCTTGGAAAAGCGTGAGCCAGAAACGGATGGAGGAAAGGGCCCCGGTGAGGAGGGTGGCAGGTGTGTGGGCCACGGCAGCAGTCGCCGAGCTGCGGTGACAGCGGCGGCGGAGCGAGCGGGGAAGGCTCCCTGGAAGAGGTTCCCGTTGTCGGGGCGGCGCGGGGCGGGGCGCAGCGAGCTACAAAGGCAGCGGGGAGGGGGTCTGGCGGTGGGATTCGGTCGAAAGGTCCTTAATAATACATTAAGCGCCGGCCGTACTTCGCGCGGCGGGCGGCAGTTACGAGCACGCGTCGGGGAAGTGTGGGATGTTGCAGTGGCGGTGGGCTGTGGGGGCGATGGTGATTAAAGGAGAGAGTGTTACGAACGAGTACAGGTAGAGAAGGTAGAATTTAGATTTTCAAATTTTAAAAAATCATTTTGAAAACAAGGGTAGCATTTTATAGCATTATAATAATTAAAATTAAGCATTTATTGAGAAAATTATTTTTAAGAGAACAAGGACACAAAAATAAACGGAAAAAATATTTTTCACAATTTTATTTGTCATTTTATTCTCTGGCTTCCCCTAAACACTCTGATATATATAGTCTATGCATGTTTCACAACTACGTTTTAGTCCCTAATAATATTTAAGAGAACTTTGCAGTAGTCAGGGCATTTAAAGATTGGGCGTAACCTTGTAGAAGGGTAGAGAGGGAAACAATTTTATTTTAAAATTAGGAATTAAGGAAACTCATTTAATATTTCGACATATGTGAACTTCAACAAATATAAAACCGTACTTAGAGTAAAAAGCGTAAGAGATAACACGGGTGCAGCAGGCGTCGGGCGTTGCTCTTCTTTCCTTGACCTTTTCCGCACAGCGAACTGAGGAGGCTGACATCCCTTGAAGACCTTGAGCACTTAGGCTTGCAGGATCAGAGGAAGCAATACAGAGGTGTGACTAGAGAAAACAGGAAGGACAATTCTTTTTAAATCGCATACACAATTTACACGAGATGAAAATAAAACGTAAGAAATTGATTATATTGTTTCCTATATAGTATGTTGATTGTCGGTTAGTAAATTGCAGTCGATTTTCAGTATCTTAAGTTTTAAGACAATCAGTTGAATTATTTAAAAATAATCAGTAATTATATTTTATAAATTTTCATAGAAATAAAAAAGTATTTGAAATACAAAACTATAACAATAAATAGTTAAACTGATCAGGGAGGAAAAGAACGAGAAGCAAATAATCCAGATGTATCAGGACGAGAATCTCTGCAATCCCTAATAAAATAAATGGAATAATTACGGTGGAGAAGAATGTATGAGTACTGTTCGCTCTTTATTTTGTAATAACTTGTAAAAGGTGGAGCTTTTCCAAATTTTCTACCTAGTCTATGCTTAGTGATACTTACTCTTTCTCAAAAGTAGTTTAATTTATCTTGCCTCCAGGGTCACGGTTTGTTGTAAAGGGAATCAGAATGAAATATGGTCTCTACAAAGGTCATTTAAGATTATGAACACGTTGACTGCCATGAGGGTCAGATGTAGTATTCAATGCTTTAGGTTTCAGGGAGTTTGAGGACCAGTATTAACCCTCAATGCTGTCTTGTTTTTCAGGCCCTGGGGATCCGATTTGTCCCTCATTTAACATTGAATTCAATATTCGTTTTGAATAGGGAAGACATTCAGAAACAAAATTTTGATCGTAACATTGTTGTATCTTTATTGAAAGTATCAAAAAGTAAGTATATTTATTCAAAATATATAAAAAAATTAAACTATCAGTCTATAAGGACATTCTACTGAAGTGATATTTTCGAAATTTTCTTTCCCTGAAAAACCTTTCTGTCTTCATTAGTTTTTGATTGCTGAGCTTCACATTTTCGTTAACAACATACATTATATCGCTATAACTTGCGTTTAAGTGCAATATCTTAACATATTTTAATACCAACATGTTCATATACATAATGTTCACATTTTTAAACTTCTTGATGTCAAATATGGTATACTCTCTTCGAAGCAGACACGCTAAATTTTGTCGAAAGCAGTGATGATATTTCGGAAATACAATTTGAATTTGTATGGAGATTTGACTTTAAACATGATTAAAACTTAAAAATCCTGTTCGAAATTGCAATAATTGAGATTTAAATATCATAACTCTTAAATGTTTGAGTAAATGGGGACAAAAATTACATTAATTTTCAGTCCGCTACTGTTGCCGTAATCAACACGCATGCAAAGACCGTCTTAATGTAGTTGTTAGTTTTTCACAAGTAATTTAAAAATGCCAAGTGTTTCTTTTCAGTTTACTTCGGTGACTTAATTAATTTTCACCACAGAAACAGATCTGTTAATGAGTTTTTTAATTTAAGATAGTTATTTTTATTTTATTTACTTCAAGGCTTTGAGTATACAAAAAGTGCACATTTGTATGTCTTGTTCTTACATTAGAATTCATTTCGTACTCACGGTACATAGCACTAGAGTATTACACTAAGTTTTTTAACAAGCCTTTCGCAGAATCTACCATCAAACCGTACGTTAATGTATTTTGAATTGGACAATGACAGAGTTTTAGCAGGAGATAAAAATTTGCAATATACACGTCACAACGCAAAGAATTGACAAAGGCACATTAATTTCTGCAAGTGTTCACTTTAAAAATTTAAGAATAGTGACATAATATTCTCATGGCAGTATGACTCACCCTTTCCGCACGACAAGGCCTCGGAAGCATTTTGAAACCACAGGCCCAACTGCGTCCGCCAAAGTACCATTTCATACCTATTTTGAATTTCTCAAATGACTTCCACCCACCCGGTTTCAAGCACGCGCAATTTCAGAAACGCGTCGGCTTATCTGCTGCCCACTCCACTCCGGCCCACGTCTTAAATGCTCGCGGCACGCAACCGAAACGGCATCGCACTGACTTTAATGCCTTCCACCGCAAGGGGCGCCACATTCTCAGAGGTCGCGCCGGTTGGCGACATTCGTGGAGACAAGGGCGCGGTGAAGTCGCTCTTTTCTTTCAGCTAGATAATAGTTTTTTACACACCAAGCGTTTTAATGATCGAGCGGCGACAAAAGTCTGAAGGATTTTCGTCGCCCAAAATTTATAACCAGTTTATGCCCGTGGTACATACACGATTTTATATTTTACGTAATAATATTGATTTAGATTTACTTATTTACCCATTAACTATTTCTTAACTTGACTGAGTTTGTCTTTTCATATTTCCTTCTCATAATTCCCTTTCATAATTCCCTCCATAAGAGCATGTAGCACCTTTCAGCTGTTTTCATATTTCCCTCCTAACCACAATCCTTTCTATCAAGGTAAGTTAAGTAGTGTATATCAAGCTCCGTATTCAAGGCAATAACAAGCAATAACGTGTCAGTAAAAAATAAAATAATTAGAGGCGTTGTCTTTGCCAGCAATACTATTTATTGAAATAGCAGCTTTCGAGAGCTTAACCATCATCAACTGTTTCCTTGTACAAAAACTTATAAAAATATTAAAGTATTAAGTTAAGAACTAATAGTTTACTAATAATGCATTAATTGAGAGTTTATTAATATATAATTTTAAAAATAAAGAAATTAACATATCAACGGAAGAAAAAAATAGGAGCGGAGTGATAAATCATTTAATATTATAGTAATTTTGTGAATCTATACAAGAAAATATATGAAACTGAAAACATGAAAGAAATAATATTCATTGTTGCAAAGACAATGCCTCTAATTCTTTTATTTGGAATACAATTCACAGATAAACCAATATTCTTTCAGCTAGGCCAACTACACATCACTTGAATTGTTAAGTTTTCTCCACAATCTCTTCCATCAGTCACCAAAATGTAAGATTTCGAATGCAGCTCTGCACATCAAGTAATGTCAGCTGCAAAATCTTCCCAGATTCTCAACGAAATGTTTGGCGTCAGCTGTTTTGCGATGGCTGCTTCACTATCAAAGGTCTAAAAGCTGGATGGGGCTTATTTTTGTTGAGCAATAAGATCGTGTGTACTGATCGTGTAATTTCGTGTAATTGTTTGCACGTAACAATGTTTTTATTAATGGTGTATTGCATGTTTTGAATGTCTAAGAATAGACGGTGCAAATCAGGAAACACTGACGTATGATACTAAATAATAAGAATGTTTCCAAGCGCTGCTGGAACAATCATATCATTGGCAACTAAACCCAACTGAAATCATTGAGAGTTCAAAAAATATGAAGATGCTGGGTGACTCAGCGTAAACTTTACGAAGCGTTAACTTTGTAATGCTCTTTCATATGACTTACTTGTTTTCAGGGATCTAGAAGCCATATTTAAGAAGAAAAAATTGAAAAATAAGGTAGACTATGTTGCTGACGTGGTGGTGCATTAATAGAGAATTTATCACATCCACAACAACAATCTAGGACGAATCAACTCGAGATGTCTCGACAAGGACATGGCTGTTCTGTGTTCACCTACATACGCCAGCACCAACAGTGTCATCAGTGAAGCGCTGCTAAAGTAGATTGAATGCGTAACAACTGCGCTGGTAATGTTTCTGTCGGTTCGATGAAGGCACGGATCAATCGATCGACGAGGTAGGCGCCGTCGACGAACGAGTAGTGGCTTCTTCACATGAAGGTAATCTAAACATCCGCGGAGATTAAATGTTTTGATTAAATGATTCTATGTTGATTGATTGACTGACAATTTACAGTTTCCTGGTACGTTAACGGATTAGTGTATAAGTCGCGTAAGTGTGCTGTATATTATATCTCGAGAGGTGTTGATATTCCTTCCTCCCCTGCCTAATTGTGAGATTCAGAGATCCATTCGTAAACTTACGGGTTTCCCCAGTAGATAACAGCACCATCCGGGTCAAGCTCTTAAGATCCTGACTAGCCTCCCGATTTGGATGGCACTTACAGAGGATGTGAGTATTTGTGTTTGCGCGCGTGCGTGTATGTACGTATGTGTAAAAGGACAAAGGTGACGAAGGAAAGATCGTGCATAATCCATGACTCATTTGGAAGGACACTTTTTCTGCAATTGCCGAGAATTAGTCGGAAAGTCATTGGAAAACTACCAATCAGAGCTGCCGGCCGCTAAAATTTCCTGCCGAAGAGTTACTGCTTTGTAGCTAGTATCGAAATCCATCACTGCCAAAACTCGAAACTTACTGGTCAGCAACGCTACAGCGGTAACGGTAGCGTTGCTGACCAGCTCTGACTGAGCCATCATAGCAGGTAAATCAATGTTTTATTTAAGTACAATTACGTCTAGTGCAAAGGTCTAAAAAAAGTCCAAAAAGATGAACGAAAGGTGGCTGAGCATATGAAGCTTCCGCCCATACAGCGGCCACACCCTCCACGCGTTTCCGCCATCCGCTGGCGACGGTTCGCTGGCGCGCCCAGCGGCCGGGCCCGGAAACTCGGGCGCCGTTGCGACGCCAGCGACGTACGACGTGATTTATTGTCGCGGGTTAACTCGAAATGAATTAGCGGCGAAAGAGTGAAGGCGCTCGCGCGTCTCCCGCATTTCTCCCACGTCCCCGTCCGTCCTCCCCTGCGCCAACTCCGTCACCCCGTCCTGGTCCGTTCCCCCTCCGCGTCTGCTCCGTTACCCCGTCCTCGTTCGCCCTCCTTTGCGTCCGCCCCGTCACACCGTCCGTCCTCAACCGTCAACCCCTGCGTCGACTCCGTCACACCGTCCGTCCTCGACCGTCCACCCCTGCGTCGACTCCGTCACACCGTCCGTCCTCAACCGTCCACCCCTGCGTCGACTCCGTCACACCGTCCGTTCTCGACCGTCCAGCCCTGCGTCGACTCTCGTCACCCCGTCGTCGTCCGTCCTCCACAGCTCCAACTCCGTCACTCCGTCCTCGTCCGTCCTCCCCCTGCGTCGACTCAGTCTCCCCGTCCTCGTCCGTTCTCCCCTACGTCGACTGCGTCACCCCGTCCTTTTTTCTGGCCTTTTCAACGTCTTAATCCCGAGTTTGCAACATCTGCTTACAGTTTCCCTCTACGATTTTCCTATTTTCTTAATAAATATGGGTATTTGCTAATTTTATGCCGTCGCTCCCTTCCATTTTGACCTCATTGTAATTGAAATCAAGGAAGGAAATAAAAGTCCTCTCTCTAATACACGTCCTTAAAAACAGTCACGTCTACCAAACCACTACACTTCACAAGACTAAGACAATACTACTCGTATATGAAAACGTCACTAAATGCGCAACAGTCCGTGCCTTTTTGTCTCTCTCGGCTGTGATTTATGATTTGGATATCTGGATAAATCATTTTCCCATCCCAAGCCGCTCTCGGAACAATGCTGGGATCGGCTGTCATAACTCAGCAGCTAACGCTGCTGCGTCGCTCATCATGAGACCATGAGTTAGAGTCCCGTCGCTGATGGATTTTCGACAATAACTAGATAGCTAGGTCAAATTCAGCCGCAAAATAGAGATTTCTAGTAGCCGGCTGTTCTGATCCATAGTTATCCATAATTTCTCTAATCAATACCTGGCGAATGCCCGAGTAGTACCCTAAAAACGGGACACTGACCACACGTGATTTTCCCTACGTTATCTATGCCTCCCCACTCGCACGCACGCTACACCAACACACATGTCAGTATCCCAGTCGGAAGCTTACCGCTTGCCTCAGCTGCGAGGAGGTACCTGGAAAGGGAAAACCGCGGAAAACGACGTGCAAGTGGGCGCTGGATCTCGCTCCAGCAGGGGCGAAAGCACCGCCACCTCCCTGCGATAACATCCACTATACTCTTGGGACTAATGACCATCGCACGAGTTATTGACGCGGCGAAGAGCACTAACCCCCCATCTCTCTCTCTCTCTCTCTCTCTCTCTCTCTCTCTCTCTCTCTCTCGCCACTGCGGGGTGCGTTGGGGGGCGCATGCGCAGTACAGCTGTGTCCGGCACTTCAGCACATCCCTGCCACCCCAAGAAAACAAACGTTGCTTATGCGCTCTACCTTACGTTTCCCTTTAGGGTGGACAGAACCAGCTCTCGGCAGGTTTTCTCGGGGTTCTTCTGTATCCCTGCCTCATTCCACCAATGACCCAACATCATTAACCTAATTCATTGATTGGTAGGTGGTTGGTGAATGATTCAGGGTTAAGGTAATTATTCTTCGAAGTGTAGTGCATGTTTTATCTCGGGATGTGGCTGTGGTCTTGCTGGAAGGCGAGATGCGGCGCCAACCACCTTTGGCTCGAGGGTTTTTCCCAACCAGGTACCTTCCACCATCGAGACACCGCCCCAGCCGGAACAAGCTCTAAGCACCTGACTGGTCCCCCGACATTTGTGGTGGTGTGTGCATGTAAGTGTGTGTGTGTGTGTGTGTGTGTGTGTGTGTGTGTGTGTGTGTGCAAGTAAGAGATCAGTATAGAGGAAGGAAATATTACGTGCAGTCAGCGGTCAGTTTCTTCGAGTTCTGCTTTAGTATTCGCCTCCTGTTGATCGGAGAAACTACGGAAAACTACCGATTAGAGCTGCCGGCCGCTAGAATTCTCCTCCAGACAGCGTCTGAATTCGACGTAGCTAAGTAGCTAGTGTCGAAAATCCTGCAGCGCTGTCGGAACTCCAACCCTAGGAACTCCCGGTCAGACATTCACCTCATCATTATCGCTACCATCTACTCAAACTCGTGCACCTCAATGAAGGGCTTCTAAGATAAATAAATACATTTTGCCCTTTTGCACATACTTATTCATTAGTGAATATGTGAGTTCCCTTTTTACATATCCCGGTAACTCAGCAACACCCGACTCGCTTCCTCGTGATTTGCATTCGTCCACTTCCTTCCTCTTGCCCCAATTTCTCCCTCCTTCTCCCGGACGGCCCTCTCGCTTGTCTGCTCAAGCAGCGGCCGCCATAATTTATTAAAACTGTAATTAAAATGAAATAGGGTAATAGTCTCGAACTTTCGGGTAGTCGTGTAAACCCAAGACGGGAAAAACTGTGCCTTGATGTAATTACGGGAAAATAGACTTAAGTTGATGCAAAAACTGAGAAGACTCCGGAGTTGAATGCAGATTACGAAGTGCTGTATTAAGTTACAGTTTAGATTGAAAGCTTGTGTAAACACGAGACAGCCAGGTCGTTAAATGCTGACTGCTTTTGCAGTCTGAAGACTGCTAAGTATGTTTCCGGATCAAGGAAGAGGAAAATAAAAAGCATAAAACAAATGGGATGAGTATTAACGTCCAAGAACAGAATCCTGTGTTCGCTTGTGACATTATTTTAAACTGAGCGAAGTCTGTGATGCCGGGGATTAATATTCTGTGACGTTTTAAAATGGTAAATGTTGATTGTTCCTGTCAATATCCCGACAGAGTGTCAGAGAGGATCATGGTTTGATGTATGTCGCGCATCGAAAATCTCTGTTTCAGGTATGTAACGATTCTGACGGACTTGTGTTGTCAATCCATATTCTGTACAGAAAACAGCAAACAGGTGCCTTGCAATTTTTTTAAAAGCACTCTTGCTCACCATATTATATTTGTTACAAGTAGCAACACCATTCAACTGAGTTTGAACAGAGGCATATTATTGTTATAATAATATTAATTATTATTATTATTATTATTATTATTATTATCACACCGTTAATAGTACAGCGATAAATCTTGATATGTAAAACCTCTTAATTTAATGAATGTCTTCTTCATGTGAGAAAGTTTTCAATTCCTGACATTTTCAACCTGAAATACATGAAACACCCAATTACTTAGGCTTTACAATAATTTTACCCAATATACAACATGAAACACTAATCGGGGGATCCGAAAAGACTGGTAAAACATTGCATTAAAAATATCATTTAAAAGGAACTTAAATCCAGAACTAAATTTTTAAAATTAATATATTAATGCATATTCAGAGGTAAGAAGAGTCTGACTGTTAAATAAGAATACAACAAACCGCATAAAATCCTTTTTTATGCGTTCTGCCTTTCCCTGCGCAATAAGATACAGACAGAAAACCTATCACGTAAAAACGGCACACGCCAAAAGCGGATAAAATTCTCGTCAACAGTGCTTTCCGACACACGCCCGCACAACTCCTGAAAACAGACCCGCAGCTGTTTCGCGAAGCGTGCCTTCGCGGCTTGCGACTCGCAAGCGACATCGCCCGGCGTTTGCAACTCGCATGCGACATCGGTGCCCGCGCGGGGAACACAAGCAGCTGCCGGCGCTCCGGAGGGCAACTTCAGCGCCCGACGCGACCTCTTGCGGTGGGGATTCGAGCTAATCCTCCGCATTGAAGAGTAACGAACGGCGCTCATTATACGCTGGCACAAAGGACGCTCGCATTAAGCAAAAGTTTTGTACCGATTTAATTTAAAGCTGCGAAACCGCGTCAAAAGGCGCGACCCGTGGCACGCGCAGCTTTGATAAAGGTGTTATACGCGGTCGTAAAATTTAACCTTAAAATTAACGGGAATGGATCTGGAACATGCACAACAGTACACGATTCAATGAGAACAGTACACGATTCCAGAGATTGATACTTCAACATAACTTGAGCTTACTGAGTTCAAAAGACGACGGAAGCCGCTCCGGAAGGGGAGGGACGAGAAATTCGGGCGGGGCGGAGCAGGAGGAGGGAGGAGTTAGGCGGGGATGGAGAATACGAAGAGTGGTCGGAGTAGGATGTGGTGGGGGGGCGGAGTGTGGCGGGGTTGGCGATGGTAGGTGGAGCGGAGTGTGGCGGGGATAGTGAAGATTGTAGAAGGGTGGAGTCTGGTGAGGAGGGCGGAGTGTGATGGGGATGTCGGAGTGGCGGGGATGGCGGAGAGTGGCGGGGACGACGAAGAGTGGCAGGGATGGCGAAGATGGTAGAGGCAGAGTGGGGGGTGAAACGGGGTGTGGTAGAACCCAACAGAGTGCGGCGGGGATGGCGAAGAAGGTAGAGGGCGAAGCCGAGCGTATGAAACGGGGCGAGGACAGAGCGATGCGAGTCGAGTATGTGAATCAAATTACTTCTTTATTACACTGTAGATACATTTATTCCTTTTTATGCTTATGTGACGTACTAGACAAGAATAACACAGACGACTGTTTCTGTTTGATATTTACAATATATTTACAATTATAATACAAAGATTATGATACAAAATTTAACCCCTTGGCAACCTTTTAATTCCCTTAGCCGCGAAACCCCGCGACCGTCCCTAGGCCTAGCCCAGTACCACTGCTCGAGAGCAGGATAAAGCAACGCGAAAAGCGAAGCTGTCGGACATAGAGTCCCGTAACTAGAGAAGTTACATGACCTGACGCCAAAACCGATCTTCCACCTGAAGATCACGTGCAAGATAGCACTGGAGATTCAACCTGTCTTTCGACATTGCGTATCCCGCGTGTCGGCGCCGCCTTAAATATCCGACGGTTCGACCCCACTCTACAAGCGGCGGGCGTCATTCGGCTCGCTGGCCAGCCCTCTCCAGGGCGCAACCGACAGCACCCAGACTCGCGCCCGCGCGCGCCCTGTTGTCCAAGTTATTTTGGTGCCGGGATTTTCCTGCCCGGCGCGTGCCGGCGAGGCGCCGCCGCGTTCCACCCCCATCCCCCTTCCGGCTTAAGACTGGGCTTCCCGAAGCGGCCCGCCGAAGCGGCCCGCCGAAGCGGCCCGCCGAAGCGGCCCGCCGCAGCGGCGCGCTACCCCGCGACGCCACACTTAATAAAACGATTATGATAAACATGAGTTAATGGCCGGGAAAATGCGGGGTTATTCCCACGACTTACCACTACACATTCAATCGACTATAAATATTTAAAAAAATTAGATACGAGGTATTGAAAAATTGAATTATTGTAACTCAAATATTTTGCATTAATGAGAAAAATTTTAAATTAAAAAATAAGAAGAAATCATTCATATAATGATGACCGACTATAACTGTATGTAATCAATTTCATTTATTATTAAATTATTATTTTATAGATTATTAAAATAATTATTAATCAGTGACAGTTTTATACCACACATCCGAGAAGTCAAGTAATGTCACGACTCTTATCCAGTGTTGTCTTTCTTCCTCATGTTCAGTTGATTGATTAATTATTTTGTGTTTCCGGGCGAGACAAGTGCTAAGCCTAGTGTATGCTCTTCCTTGGGAGGTAGAGTGATCTTCCCTAACTGGATAACGAGATCCGCCGCCGACCTTCACGTCGTCTAGCAAGATTTTCTCAAACCAGGTATCTTCAACCAGCGGAGCACCGCCCCAGCCGGGAGAAGCTACCGATCAGAGCAGCCGGTCGACAGAATTCTCCTCCAGACAGCGGCTGAATTCGATCTCGCTATGTAGCTAGTATCAAGAATCTTGCCACTCTCAAACCCTAGAACCTCCCGGTCAGAAGCACTGCAGTGACATTAGTTGATACATTGAAGCGCCAGAGCCGGTTTCATACTGAGTGGGTTCCCGAGAACAACACCCTTTTTTCAATATATCCCATAAAACCAGCTCCTTCCTCGCGCTGTCCGCATCGCCTTCTTCGCAAGCCCATCAACCAGCGCGGGCCTCCATCCACCGCCCCCAACCCCCCCCCCCCGGGGCGTCCCCGGGGGCGAGGGGCCGGGCGCGGCGCGAAGCGTGTCAGGGATGACGCCAACTTTCTCACTGTCGCCCCATTGTTAACGGCAACAAAAGGAATGTCGAAGCAGACGAGGCCGTCCCCAGGCGCGGCAGACGCGGACCCGTCCGTCGCTTCCAATTTTTGTCAGCGCCCCCGTAAGTAATATTTTCTCTACAGAAGGCGCGGCGCGGCGCGGCGCGACGCGCAGAGATAGCTCTGTCTCCGAGATTGCGCCGCGCCCGCCAGAGGGCTCTGTATTCGCGCGCCGTGGCAGGCGCAGGGCCTTGAATCAAAGCGGCGTTCGAAATGTTGGGTTCACAATCACACTCTCCTGTTTCATTGGTTCACGACTAGAGGGAGTAGGAACTAGAAAATATAGTCTATTAAGTCTGTTTGAGGAGCTGCTAATCATAATTTAACCTTTTTGGAATTGAACTTTTCAAAAATTTAACTCAACACCACGGTTTCTACAGCTCTCCTATCCATTATATTATGAATCGGAGAAATTCGAGTTTTATTGGAGAAAATACTTTAAATTCATTTTGTCCAATAGTTTGTTTAAAATAGATTATAAAGGTCCACAAAAACATACAGTTATTGAATTTGAATTATTTTACAGAGTCATAAATAGAATCATGGATATCTGTAATCATCAAAATTTTTCAAAAAAATACTAACAAAGACTTGTAATTTAAGGTCCATAATTGAAATTGAATATAGTTCCTGAAACGTTCTTAACATACGACACATTTTGCAAGCCCACTAATCTTCGGCAATTATTTTTTGCTGATTTAATATTTTACTACCTAGATCAAATTTCACTACGGTAACTTACTGCCCTCTTCGATGAAATCTTTGGGCCGGTCAGAAATATCTTTGGTGAGCTGGAAGAAGTTGCGCCCTCCAGTCCCTTCCAAAACTTTCGCCTTCAATAATTATACAACTCGCAAGACACTCACTACCATCAGACCTTCTGTTTTATTAGAATTAGCGGAACCGACGCGTCGTTTTTTTCTCTCCTAGGAGTTGCATACATTTTGTTCACTACAACTGAATTTTCTAGAGCGAATTAATTATATGTGTGTATTGGGACCAGTGACTTCCTCACGACAAGTCCCGCGAGTAGCAGGATTTTCGACACTAGCTTTATGGCTAGGCTTCGAACTCAGCCGCTGTCTAGAGAATTCTAACGGCTGCTCTGATCGGTAGTTTTCCGTGGTTTCTCCAATTGACACCAGACGATTCCCGAAGCAGAGTGCTAACTTACGGACCACGGAACACGCGCGATCTTTCTTTCCTCTTCCTTGTCCTATTCTCTTCCCTTACACACACTAACATGCACTACGCTACCACACATGTCGAGAGCGTAGTGCTTGACCCGACTGGGGTGTAGGCCCGCTGGCGTGAGATACCTATGTAGCTGGCGCGAATCCCGTTAGCCGAGGAGTAGGACGGCGCCGGATCTCACCATCCAGCAGGGGAAAATCTCCGCCACTGGCCACTGTAAAACATGCACTACACTTACAGGACTAATGACCTTAGCAGTTGACGCGCCCGGAAATCCAAAATCAATCAAGCCTGTATATTATCGAGGACGACTTTTAATTGCCTTCTATGATTTTCTTCAGCAGCTGCACACCCAGCGACACAGCATCGCCGGCGCGGCGTGGGGGAGGGGAAGAGCGCAGAGGAAGGAATCCTTCGGCGGGGGCGAGGGAGGGGGGCCGATGCAAATTGGACGAGGTGATTGGCAGCCTTCCCCGGCCCGGCCCGGCCCGGCGACGCGCCTCTCGGGTCGGCGCGGCGCCACCCCGACGGAGGACGAGTCGCACATACCAATGGGGCTGCCCTCGCGGGGCGCGGCGCGGCGCGGCGGGTGCGTGCTGACGCTTGGGTGCGGTTGCTTGGCTGTCACCCACACGGCCCTCAGGACACTTGCACCGATATAGTGAAGTGCTATGCGAGTACTAATGAGTGAGTGGATATGTTGTAAAAACAGCTTAAGGGTGAATGAGAGTGTGCATGATTATAAAAGAAAAGAAGACAAGAAGAACACTACAGACAACTTTAAATTGAATTAATACAAAATAATGTTATTAAACTAATCAACATCCGAAGTGGCATTGTAAATAGTTTTAATTTCGATATAAGTTATTTATTTAAGATAGTCTTCTTTCTCCTCTGCACAAGTCTAATCGGCTGCAGTCAAATTCACTGAATAAATTCCCGCCTCTCCAGTGCAACTGGATGGGGGAAATGAAAACTAACGCCGCGCCGGCAGTCTGGGCTCTGACCATGCCAGAAAAACATCTAATTCCTAGCGCTAATATAGAATCGAAGTTACATCGAAAAGGCCAAATAAATGCAAAAATTCAAGCAAAAGTGAAGATCCTGGAATTAAAACCATTTATTAATTCCTAACGAAAAATTCCTCTGAACAATGCAATAGCCCTTTACAAAGTGGCGTGCATTCCATGGAATGAAGGGAATGAATCATTCCCCTAAGTAAAGAATAGAAAAAATCCTTTATATATTGGAAATATTCTTTGCTTATGACCAGAGAAAAACTGTTCACTCAACTCTGATTCTGAGTGTGTGATGTTTTCAGAACGGTGTGTAGATTCGTCTCGTGACGTCAGCGAAGCTTCTTGGAGAGTGCTGGGGTTTGATTTCGTCATGCCTCGTGAAAAGTCGGGTCGATTCGTGAGTGCGCGATAATTTAAATGCGTTCTCTTGTGATCAACTGGTAGCAATTTCAAGTTCGAAAGAATTAATTATTTTGGCATTTTGAGCGTGTTTCATGTACGTGATAACTACATTATAATACAATGAAAGTATCAAGTACCTAATAATACCGAGAACGTTTATATTAAGTTAAAGAAAGTATTCTAAACAAACTAATTCTTTGCGTACCGTTCTGCAGTTCTCCCTAGCGGGAAGGGAATGAGTTGGTGAGCTCATTCCGAGCAGTAAGTCATGGCATGTAGCTAGGAAAGTGGAGGGAACCCGTGTTGACAAGCAGAGCCGTCGGCACGGCGCAACGCCTACGGATCCCTTTCGGGTGATACGTTCGAAGTACCCACGATCAACTTTCAGGAAAATAAAACTTTACTGATATTTCGAGGTCTCACCACATATAAGAATTGCAGACGGAAGGTTTGGATCGTATTCGCCCTTGGTCTATTGTCAGATAAATTCTACGAGGATTGTCGCGAGAGCTGATACCTAAAATAATACAATATTTGCATTGAGAGCAAAAACAAGAAACACAAGTTGCAAGAAAAAGAACCCACAAGACGTGAAATTTGTCCGAGGAATTTAAACCGCAGAGCATCCAGAAAATGTGAAAAGTGTAAGAAAACAGTAGAACGGACATCACATCCATTGTTTGTAAAGATTGTGAAAAACATTATTACTGAACTCTGTAGATACATTTTCGAATCAACATTCATCATATATTAAAATTTATGCACACATTTTTCATTTTATGAAAGAAAAAAAGATGCTTAAATGCATTGATGGATTTTGTACATTTGTGTTAATAATTTTAAATAACAAAGTACTCGATCAATAAAGTTACGTTATAATCGCATAAATACAGAATTATATTTGTTTATAATGTCAGAAGTCATTTAGGCAACGAAATTTTCCCTGGGGTCTGTTTTCTCCCGGGCGACCAGTTACGTTCGTATGCAAGATGCTACCTCTCCCGAGTTAATATTCACATTTTGAAAGAATTCATATCATCTTTATCTGTTTTACGTTTTTCTATCTTGAATTTCAAAAGTGCTTCCCCTACTAAAATTATCACTGCACGCCACTGCCTTTACAAACATATCATCCGGCCTATTTTGATTTATGCGTGCCTTATCTAGTTAAATGCTTACAGAATTATTTATACGAAATCCAAATCATTCAAAATAAATGCCTCAAAACAATTACAAAGGCCACTTAGTTCGTTTCAAATTTACAATCGCACAAAGAATTAAATATCCCATACATAATTCTATTTTTTACTAAGATCTCAAAAAAAATTTACTCATGCATCAACAAAATCGAATACCTATCCCAAATTAACCACGCTCAAATCACAGATTCCCGGACAAGAATAAAAAAACAGGTTCCCGGTACAAGCATTTTTAACTTTTACTCGGAGTTGGAGAAAAACGAACACATACGAGCTTTCTTACCCTTGAGTATTTAAATTTAGAGTTAAGTTAGAGTATAAGGTTAATTTAAGTCGCCCAAAAATTACATGTAGTAAAAGTACTGTAGTTCTATGTTTTTTATATATTTGAACAAATAGAAAATAAAATTCAAAAGCCAGGTTGCTCAAGCAAGGCTACTTCCGATACCTGACGAAAAAAATTCAGATATGTTTTAAGTTTGATGGAATGGAGAGAAAATCTCAGAATCACCAACGCTACAAAATATACTACTTACAATTTTTACCTTTTCCTCATATTTAGGAAATCCCAATGATCACATCGAAATGTAACTATTACGAATAAAAGAAAATAGTTTCTGAGAAAATTTCATTGCAGCAGTTTTGGAAACACGAAAAATAATCGCCTATTAAATGAAATTAAATATGGACGTACAATTTTATAAAATTATTCTCACGAGTAGTAAGGTTTTCTCACGACAACAATGCCATTAAAGTCTACTCTACAAATACCAGGAAGTAAACTCGCATTGTAAAGTATGAAATTCAGTTTCCATATAGGATACAGGTACAGTATTATATAAACTTATCCAAACGCTTGTAACATCATTTTTTTATTATTCAGAGTTGAAGGAAGAAATTCGCTGCAGTCCCGTGAAAACAAGTGCGCTGTCTGAGAAACGCGAAGATTGTTGGGCCTCAAAGACAAGCCAATACACGAAGGCGAGCGACAGCAGGAGGCAACGAAGCCCGTCTCGGGCTCATTCTGCGAATCACAATCTGAATGAAGAAAGCGTCTTCGGGAGCAGACAGATATCGGGGCGCTTCGGAAAGAGATTGGTTTGGCGTCTCTATGAAGAGTTTGCTTTATTTTCGTTCGGTGTGAATGCCTTTGCATTCAAAGTGGTAGGAACGGTGTTTCAAGCACAGCGGGTGGTACGCCAACTTCAAAGAAAGTCAGAATATTGAAAACGGTGTACTGCGCGTATTGAGACAGATTTGACATTCACGAAGTCAATGGGAATTCACACTATTTGCTTACTCGGTCCTTTAGAGGAAGTTCGAAAACAATTATTTTTGTATGTTGCATACGAGTATGTTACGTTATGTAGATTACTTATGAATTGATTGATGAACTAGGGAAGAATAGTCTATGTACTTAATATTGATTTGATTACATTTTTATTTCACCTCTTTGTAATGTTGATTTTGCCATTCTTACTTTTGTTATTCGAAGGCAAAAAGAATAATTAGCAGCAATTTAAAGTAAAATTATTTTGCTAATATTTGTAACGAGAAAGTGTGAATACCCGGAGAACAGGACCCGCCAATTTTTTTCTCTTGATACAAGCATATATGTATACTTGTATATATGTATGTATATATGTATACAAGTATACTTGTATATATGACAGTTTAGCTAACCATATAAATTACACTTTGGAGTGTCGGATAACACATTAAATAAAACTTAAAATCATCTTGTGCAACTCGGGATAATTCTGGATCAACATGATTGATGGTCTCATCGATAGAGACGTAACGGCACGTCTGAACGTCCAAAAGATATTTTCTTCGAATATTTTGCAAACGGCAGGTGTGGATCCGGTCCCGAGCAGGTCCCGACCGTGACGGCCCAGTGCGCGCACTCTTATGGGAAACACATAAGCAACTTTTAAAAAATCCCGTCCGTACTGTCCGTCCGTCCCGTTCATAACGTCCAACCATACCGACCTAGAGCGCGCTAGGTTTATGCATCAAATGAGAGAATATTTACTTCCTTGACTGATGAGATAATATTCACTTCCTGAAGTAATAATCTATTTCTTGTGTTTTAAAGTAATTTCCTGTCTTACACAATATTTCTATTTCACTACTTTTATTATTTTGTAATTTTAATGACTTTTTAAAAAGTCTGATAATTATTATTGCACTACATAAACTATATTAATCTCACTGTAAGTTTTGTTCTTGGATTTTCTTTGATGTAAATTGTTTATACGTGTTTTAATTTGAAATTCGTTGTAAACATGAGAATCCTAATATCGAAATGTGGTAAGATAAATAAATTGATTAAAAGTTAAAGTACTCCATTAAATTTGTGTATATAATTTAGAATTTTAAAATTTAAAACTTGAGGTAATCATGAAATGATAATTCTTCTTTTGGGTAAAAAATGAATAAATTAAATAATTTTTAAACATTATTATGACAAGTTTAAATTGGATTCGCGCACGAAATGGTGTAAATATATACAGGTTATTGTAGTGACTACTTTATCTTTCGAGCAGTGTATCGTTACCAGAAGAAAAATAACTTGCGGCAAAAATTTAAAATATTACTAACATTCAAAATTCACTTTTACAACAAAGTCGCAAACAAGTAGCAAAAGTATTTTAACAAAATAAAAACTGAAAAATTTCTGGCTATGCGTTTCAAATAATTTAACTTAAAAGGCGATTTCCTTTCAAAGGTAAACTACGAAAGAGACCCTTAAATTTTCACGCGACGTTAACACGTCGAAATGATCTGAATTTTAAATTGCTCGAGTTATAACTATTACTTCGTTCCTCGCCCGCGTCGTATCTCAAAGGCGCTGGAGACATACGTAGAGGAGTGGTACTCCCTTGAGATGGGCGTTGGCTCCGCCTACTACTCTTTTGTGCTCATTCTCTCAATTCTGTCTTTCTACCCTCTAACAGCCGTCCCTTCACGACTCCACAATTTCTCGTATCGTTGAAACATAATCCGGTCCCTTTTACGATTGCTAATGGCCATGTCGTTAACGCCGGCTGCAAAACCAACATTCGCGTCTCTCTCAGTTTTTGAGCAGTAGTCTCAGTGCAGCTCGTTGCTACAGTTTGCATAGCCTCGTCAATATTGAAGTTACGTGACACGACTGTGGTGGAGTTGACGAGAAACTTTTTTAATCGTGAGGAAGATATATTTTTCTTCTCTGTTTACGCTAGTTATGCAATTCCAGACGTAATGAAAAAGGAACCGATCCTGCCTCTATGTAGTTTGGTACGTAAATGCTACCGTGAAATGGGATCTTTTCGCCGGAAGGAAAGCGGTACTTTGCAAGAAAGAAAATAGCCGTATTCTTCTTCTACAGAGCATCTCCTTATCGTCTGTCCTTTCGGGCACAATTTTAACTCCCCCTCGCACTGAGTTTCATTTCCATCCCTCTCAACAGCTTTAATTTCTCCACTTCTTACCAACTAATCACGATTCAATCCCTCGTTGACCCTTCAACTACTTCTTTTCCTCCATTTCTATACATTCATATCAATGCTCTCTATTTTGAGAATTTCCTCTCCGTACATCACTGTTCATTTTTCAGAATTATCATGTATACTTGCAATGCCACTGACTGAGTCTTATTCCCTCCATTCGAATTCTGACCACTCATCTTCCTTGCCATTATCTTTGATCTGCTTTTCCGTTCCTTCCGTTGAATATATAATGTTTCGTCATTGTCTCAATGCGTATGTCTATACCTTGACCACAAGTACATCATTCTATTACAACTTCGATCTAATGTTTCAATTTTATCTTCTTCTCTTTTCCGTTTTTCTATACTTCATGCTTCTATACTTCTATGCTTCAGTTTTGTTTAGGTACCATTCCTCTACACCTTTCATGCATTCATCTTCGCGGCAGATCTTCGTCTATTTCCTTTAGCTCTCGTTCCTCGTCTCCCTTCCATCGAGTGCACCCTCGCCCTCTGATTTCATCCCGCTTCCGGCTTCTGCAAACAACTCCCGCGTCGCCTCCCAGTGACCCACCGCAACGGCCCAGTCGCTCGGGCAGTGCGGCCTAGAGCCCATCTTGCGCAAGCACTTCCAACAACAAGTTAGCGGCGCTGCAGCCCGGGCGAGAGTCCCGGGAAGCGGGCGGGGCGGGGTAGGGCGGGGCGGGGCGGGGCGGGGCGGGACAGGGCAGGACGGGACGATGATCCAGAACCCGCCTAATTACAGTGATTAACCGCCGAATATACTTTACACCCGCCACATCGGACGCTCTGCTTATGTTGCGGGGACGCCTTATCTCAGCTGCCACGTCTCCGCCTCCCCCATCCCCCTCCTCACAGCTTCGTCCCAACCCTCCCACGGCCCCTCCTCCTCCTTGGCCTGCGCCTCCTCTGGCTCTAGGGATGAGACATCGATGTCGATGTTTTTCAAAACATCGATGTTTTTTGTAGAAATACCGATGTTTTGAACAAAGGTGTATGAACTCCGATTTTTTTAAATCGATGTTTTTTTTCTTTTCCGACGTTTTGTTTCTGAATGAAAAATTCCCCATGATCACAATACTGTAAAAAATAAAATAAAAAATATACCTGATGGTAACGCTGTTAGTTCATGTGTTCAAACCAAAGGAACGCTGTTTGTACTACCTTCATCGACCAAATTCTCTCGCCCGAGGTGACCTCCATGCGTTTGTATTTCCTCTTTCTTCATTTTCGGCCTATTCTTAATATTCGGGTACCCTTATTCGGCGAATTTACAAACACAAACACTGTCAAATTAAATTTTGTTGAACACGAATTTAACGTTATAGGTTACTATACCATTTCGAAAACATCGATATTGAAAAAGATGGATGGTATTTAGTCGACGTATTATTAACATCGATGTTTTGTTATCGATGTCGCATTACTATCTGGCTCTGTCCCCGCCTTGCATCACCCCTCACAGCTAGGGATGGGAAAAAATGGATGTTTTTAAAACGGATATTTCCCACCAGAAACATCGATATATTAACACTGATGTTTTAGATGTTGGTTTCAGGCCGATATATTTTTTCTAGAAACATCGATGTTTTTGTTTTAAAAGAATGTTGTAAACATTTTCGATAATTTCGTTTGTGATAATATCGTTAAACTGTATTTTGAACCTTGTTTGTATAGAATATTTATTAAAAAATTAAGGGAACAGAGTGAATTAAGGCAGAAGATATTTTAAACTACTATTTACATATTATTTGTATTAAATCAGTACACGATATTCTTTATTTTTTATTTCCTTTCGATATACATTATTATTAAAATATTACTTATATGTGACCAAACAATAATACATACCGGTATTTCATTCAAAGACTCTAATTAAAAATGGTACACGGGTGGGGAAATACCATCTATTTTATCATATTTAAAACATCAATACTTTACACATCAATGCTTTTTGTGGATGTTTTCATCGACATCGAAAACCTTCGGCGTTGTTTTGATAATATTTGCCATCACTACTCACAGCTGTGGAGCGATCCTCTTCATCCGTCTGCTCCCCACTGGCCCGCCCCCACCCCCACCCGCCACCGCCTGCCATGGAGAGGGGGATAAGGAGTTCCCGCGACTCTTCTTTCATCTCCGTTCATTTATTTATGGCTACTTTGGTTGCCGAGAAATCTGGCGAGTCCACTTGGGTAACGTATCGGGAAAGAAAACTATTAGTGTGACTGTCGTGATGCGGGGATGCCGTTATAATGACGTACACAACGATCATATCGAAGTTGAATTTCGATTCGAATATTATCAGAGGTTCAAGTTCGCAATGTGTCCCTTTTACGGCTGCATTTTTTCCACAACACTCCCGTACATCAAATAAGGTACACAAATGGTGGCCGGGTAAAGGAAATTAGGCGGGCAAACGTGCAATTCTGGAAATACATTGAAGAAGATGATAAAAAAATTTTTTTTATAATAATTTTTATAAAATATTCTTGTCACAGTGGATTTGATGAGGTGACCAAATTTCAATATTGCATTTCAATACTTAAGCGTACGTTCATTGACACTACTACAATGCTCAAAGAAGTCAATGCAATAAAATTATTAGTGAATATTGTAATTATTTTTGTTAAGTATTTAATAGACATTTTGCGCCACGGTCGTCGTTTGTCACATGGAATCACCAGCTTCATCGTAAAGGAGGAAAAGAAAAAAAGACAAATCACGCATGAGAGACGTTATGTTTAAAGCGAGTTTGGAGATTATTGATAAAAGTTGACAGCACTGTGTTGTAAGGCGCGATGACTTTTAATTAATTTAGTAAGTAACTTATTGCAAATGTTAAACAGATTGCACAATTACTTTGGTCTAAGCCGAAAGCTTACTAAAAGATGGGGTCATTACAATGTTTAAACTCTCAACATCCATCCCATCGAGCTCTGGGATGACTCCCATAATAGATTAAAAGGGGCAAAATATGTCGGGCGTAAATCTCAAGCCCGCGGAGGAAAAACCTGCCATCAAGAAACGAATACTCTAAACTGATTCTAAAGAAACATGCCGGCGCGGACGTTGCATCATCACTTATCTTTCTCGGAATAGTGGCCAGCACCCAGTGGCATATCTACGGTATGGCAGGCATGGCATGTGCCATGGGCGCCACTCACTAGGGGGGCTATTTACAGTATACCCGTTAAAACAAATAACAACAACCTTTATTTCAAGCATCCCCATAGGGGCGCAAATTCTATGCTTGCCATGGGCGCCTGAATACCTAGATACGCTTCTGCCAGCACCTGTAACGAGACTGCGCCACAGAAACTTGCCCACAACTCAGCACCTATGCTACTAACTCAGATACATATACCGGGTGTTTTTTTTATCGTTCGCCGAAGATTCCGGCCGCGTCGCCCGGGCAGTCGAGGGCTCATTCGGCCGGCAAACCGCTGACTCAACTCCCGTGCTATTCGAGAACTATCGCTGCGCCGCTTAACGTACCTTAAAGAAAATGCTGAAAGTGGTGTCCTTCGGCTCGAATGCATTCTTGGCACCTCAGAAACACATTCTGATTTCCCCTTTGAAGTAAGTCTCGAGGAATTGCTGCAATTTTCTCTTCAATAGAGCTTCATGAACAACCACTTCACGGCATAAAGATCGGAGTGTGGTGTGCCTTGAGTTCCACAAGAATTATCAGACCTATTTTTTTTAACACCACCGTTACTGCTGACGTTTACATACATCAAATACTGGCATTATTCTTCGAACAATTGACACCAGAAGAAAGGCACTATGGTTACTTTCAACAGGATTCGGCAACTGCTCACACTGCTGTTCGATCCAAGAACGTTTTAAATAATGTTTATTGTGACGATCGTATAATTAGTCGTGGGTTATGGCCTCCTAGATCACCTGATCTATCTCCTTGTGATTTTTTCCTGTGGGGATACTTGAAAGATCAGGTGTATGCAGAAAACCCGCATTCGGAGGAAGAGCTCCGGCGCTCTATTGAAGAGAAAATCGCAGCAATTCCTCGAGACTTACTTCAAATGGCAAGTCAGAATGTGTTTCGGAGGTGCCAAGAATGCATTCGAGCCGAAGGACACCACTTTCAGCATCTTCTTTAAGGGATGTTAAGCGGCGCAGCGATAGTTCTCGGATAGCACGGGAGTTGAGTCAGCGGTTTGCCGGGCGAATGAGCCCTCGACTACCCGGGCGACGCGGCCGGAATCTTCGGCGAACGATAAAATAAATACTCCGTATTTACTCAATTGCTCGCCAGACTAGGTTTTGATACGCTTACAACGGAGTGAATACAACACGAGACGCATAAGGTAACGAGACGATGCGATGATCAAATTAAACCTATAGGGAGGCACCGGGAGTGGTGGCTCAGGGCATCAACAGATGTCACTGCAGTGCCTCTGACCGGGAGGTCCTAGGTTCGAGTCCCGACGGTGGCAGGATTTTCGACACTAGCAAGATCGATTTCAGTCGCGGTTTGGAAGAGAATTCTAGCAGCCGGCTGCTCTGACCGGTAGTTTTTCGATCAACACCAGGCGAATACCGGAGCAGTACCTTCACAAACGGGCCACGGGCCGCGCGCGATCTTTCCTCGTCCTATCCTCACCCCTTACATACACTTACACTTATACGAACTACGTTAACACTACATGAACTACGAACATACATGCCGGGAGACCGGCCGGAAGCTTAGAGTATGTCCCGGCTGGGGCGGTGCCCTGCTTGTGGGAGATAACTGGTTGGGGAAAACCCAGCTAGCCGACCGGCGCCGGATCTCACCATCGAACGGGATAAGATCTCCCGAGGAAAACACGCACAACACTGACAGAAGTAATGCCATTAGACTGTTGACGTGTCCGGAATAATCAATCAATCAAATCAACGGGAGGGAGGGGTTCTTCTATTGCAGCGCCGCCGCCGCCGTAACCGTCTGCTCGACCTTGCGCTTCGCTCTGCGCGAGGCCGTGCGCCAGCCGCACGGCTCCGCTCTGGCCAGCCCTGCGGCGCCGGTCCATTGAGTGGCGAGCCCTAACGAGAACCCTGGGCCCACCCAGCGAGGAGATGATGATGCATTTCCTGCCTGCCGCGCGCTGCTCGTGCAAGCGACCGCGGACTGCTGGCGGCTGCTTTGCCAGCCACGCCGCGCTCTACGTCCTCTGCGATGGAATCCCAGGACTATATTACACCTACATGTTTCCTTGAGCCCCGGAATACCTACCCCCCCACTCCTTTACTAACAGTTAAATTAACCCTTCCTTTCCTAAGCCAAATATTTTTCACGTTTTACTACTGGAGATAAATTTTGGACCCACTAGTTTTTTTACAAAATGAATTCCTATTTTTTCAAATATTTTTATTAATAAGATTATGATTATATGGGTTGTGGATATTGTTTTTCCTGTTTGCAGGCAATGAAGATAATTTTTATTTTAATTAAAAAATAGAAATACTGTTATTTACTTTCTCATGTAGCGTGTTTTAAATTTCATTCTCCCTTACCTTACAAGGATCTATTTTAGAACTCTGTAGATACTCATTAGTTAACTAAATTTTAAAGTCAAATAGACGTATTAGAATTGTTATGACTCAAACCTGTCATCAATCAAGTTTTAATACTTTGAAATAACAATTATAATTAACAATTACTAAGTGGGTACAAAATGGCCCACTTTTGAAGTATTTAACATATTAAAAGTGTACAAGCTTGCTTGCTTGCGCAAAGCTTGACGGACAAATACTTGATCTGTCATATTTATATTTTAAAAACATCAATAACTTAAAAAAATATGGTGTAGGTACATATTGTACCCAATCCGCAAACGTAGGGTAAAGAATAAATTATAGCTACGAACGTTGTTGACAAAATCTGAAAACAAGAAATTTTGCCTCCCGTGCAATACACACTATTCTGCATCGAAAACGAGTTTCAGATTTGACATAATCATTCTGTCATCGTCAACTCCCTCCCTACTCTCGCATCTACCGAAACAAGGTCTCAAGGAAAGTGTGTTAATAATACCTTACAGATCCAGGCAAAAATTAGAGACATTCCTTACTCCCCTCCCCCAAGTACATATTTTCCACATAATCGTTCTCACAATTACTTAAAGAATGTTGAAAGTAATTAAGGTAATTTAAATACTCTACAATAATAACGTACTAATAAAATAACCCCTATTAAGTGAGCACTTCAAATTCAGCATTTCTGAAGAAAAGTAAGTTACCCCGAAAACACCAAAAGATTTGGGTACCTTTTAGAGGTGTTTAACAACTTAGAATTCATGCTGGACAGATGTTTTTCACAGAACAAAGAAAACCAGACTCAGACAATAAAACTGACATATTACGTCACAAGCTCTCATATTCGTGTTTGAAATTTAAGTTTCGTTAATCATAAGTAAATCTACGTTTCATTTAGTTAAATATCAATGAAATTATAACGTAAAGATAGAGATTAGAATTTGACGAAAATCAAGGTACATAGATTCTGTAGCGAGAATAATTCTAGACATTTTTATTTCCAGTGACAAGTAAATCAGTTAATAAATTAGTGGGTTGCCTCAACTGCAATATGCCAATGAATTTTAATACTTTCAACAAGGTCCTACTAATGGGCAACGACCTACATTCCGTGTACATACACAGAATATTTATAGAGACAATCCACCCAATCTTGAAATAACTTCAAAATCGAATATTTCGATGAGTTGATGTAACATGGAAATTGTAGCTTTTGCAAGAACATATATATTTGCCACCATTTCCTTCAGTCAGCACATTTATTAGTTGCAAACAATAAACAAGTGACGGAAATTTTTCATGAAATCTTCCAGCGAGTACGTTGTGCCTAAGAAACTCAATACAAGGTGACTTCCTTTCCAAAACCTTCCACTCACACAAACGCAACGATATACTTGTAAACCTTCACGTCAAACCTGAATTCTATTACTAGATGAAAACTGGTTCCATTTTCAGCTGTGGCCTAAAGCCTTGCAGATACAGCCCTTGCTTCCGTCTTGCATCTGCAATTGCTTGCGCACGCGCGCACGCATGTGAGGTTACTCGCACGCGATCCCCCCTCATCAGAATTCCCGTTCCGTGAACAGCTGCATCGCTTTAACCTCCTTTCCAACCCACCTTTCCTCCGCACGATACAAGACTATCACCAAGCACTAATGCACTCACGAAAGCCGTCATTTGGGTAGGTTTGTTGAAAAGGCTCACTTACAATCTTTACACCTTCACCTCTGTCGCGAGATTATCTATTTCTCACACTCAGCACATTTAAAAACGGCTCCACAAGAGAAGTTTCAGGCATAACCAGTGCCGGCGCTAGGCAAGGGCACATCGGGTGATTGCCCGGGCCCCGCAAGTCAAGGAGCCCGATGACGCGAATGATGGGAAAAAATTAGTAAAAAATTGAAAAAGAAATTAGAACTCGAGAAAATCGTTATCGTAATTGTATAGGTCGCGGTACTAATACGAGCCTGATGTTTCACAAAATTTTCAATTAATTTTATACATTAAATATTTAATTATAATAATTTCTTAGAAGGTATGACTGTATGAAATGAATCAAATGGCGCTAACATTAAAATAGGATCCACTGAAATTTATATTATTATTTCATGTGTTTAACAAGTAATTTTATTAAACACAAACTAAAACAGAATTTGTAGCGTATAAAAGATCACCGTGGAAACTGTATTATTTGATCACTAAATATTTTTACTTGATAGCAATATTTAAAATGTATTTCCAAAAACTTATTTTTAATAATTTTTTTCCATTTTGTAACTTAAACGTAATTTTTGTTGTTTGTTGAAATAAAATAACTCAGTTTCATGTCACAACTTTCTCATTTTTCATTTTTTCGGGGGAGAGGGAGCTACGTTTCAGCATTGCCCTGGGCCCAATATTGTATAGCTCCGCTGGGCATAATTTCCCCTCTACGAAAACGTTCATAATTACAATTGATTTCTTTAAGCTTCTTATGTGCTTGCACAAGGCACAAGATTTACAGCGCCTCGCTAATTTGTTGTTTGGTAACGCGTGACCTATTGCGGAGAAGTCCGAAAAAAACGAACTCGACAGCACAAAAGTTCGTCCAGCTTACCGCCATCAGCACAGCCCAGAAGAAACCGTAAGTCAGGCGCATTACCTGCAACAAAGAACAGAGAAAAAACACATTAAATTACGCGATCGCACAGTCGGGACGTACAATGCAGCCTCTGAGATAATTTACGACTCGCAGCAAGAAGTTCACGCGAAGCATTTCCATTGGGAGATCGCGAATTTCCATCTCACCCCCCCTCCCTGCGGAGGGGGAGCGTGGAGGGGGGAGCAGGAAGGCGTGGAGGAGAGGGAGGGGGGGAGCAAGGCTCGGCCCCACTCGTCACCCGCGCTCCAATTAATTCTTGCTAAGTGGCTCGTTAGATCAAGGAACGAACGGCGCCCGTAGGGTATTGCGTCACGGCTAAGCCGTGGTGGGAGAGACTGTGGCAGCAGCCGCGGCAGGGACGAGCGGAGGCTAAGGCGGATACACAAATAGGCCCACGCGGGAGGTGGCAAACGAACAGTTGAGGCGGAAGCGGTTGAGTACAAAGGAGTCCTGTAACTTCAGTCTTCTCAGTATTGCCTTTGTCGTTTTAAAGAGACCAAAGTATTTGGTGACTTGTTAATTCTATGCATTATATTGAATATCTGCAACACGTAACATTTATGTGGGTGGGGCGGGGAGGGTTAGGCACAGTGGGACGGGAAGGGTTGAGGCAGGGTAGGGCGGGACAGGGTGGGGCAGGATGGGGCGGGATGGCGCGGGGCAGTGTGGGATGGGGCAGGGTGGGCGGGGTAGGGTGTGACGGGACAGGGTGGGGCGGGGCAGGGTGAGGCGGGGCGGGGCAGGCTGGGGGGACGGGAGGGCTGGGGCGGCGCGGGGCGGGGAGGGCCGGGGCGGGGCGTGGCGGGGCGTGGCGTGGCGTGGCGTGGCGTGGCGTGGCGTGGCGGGGCGTGGCGGGGCGTGGCGGGGCGTGGCGGGGCGTGGCGGGGCGTGGCGGGGCGTGGCGGGGCGTGGCGTGGCGGGGCGTGGCGTGGCGGGGCGTGGCGGGGCGTGGCGGGGCGTGGCGGGGCGTGGCGGGGCGTGGCGGGGGCGTGGCGGGGCGTGGCGGGGCGTGGCGGGGCGTGGCGGGGCGTGGCGGGGCGTGGCGGGGCGTGGCGGGGCGTGGCGGGGCGTGGCGGGGCGTGGCGGGGCGTGGCGGGGCGGGGCGGGGCGTGGCGGGGCGTGGCGGGGCGTGGCGGGGCGTGGCGGGGCGTGGCGGGGCGTGGCGGGGCGTGGCGGGGCGTGGCGTGGCGGGGCGTGGCGGGGAGGGGCGGGGCGGGGCGGGGGCGGGGAGGGGCGGGGCGGGCAGGCAGTGCATTAGCCCGCAGAGGGAGACATACGGGGTCTCCCAGGGTGCCGCGTACTTGATGCGCGAGGGGCGCGGTCGGGCGTTGGAGCCGCGAGGGAGCGGCTGAGGGGCTCTAATATAAATTTCACGTCCTTTGGGCGCCGCGCCGCAGCGGGGGAGGCGCTCGTGCATGCGGCTGACGCCCAACTCGCGACGTCCAACTGGCCAGCAGCCTCGCCTGGGGCCAAGACAAACGGATGAATACAGTTTTTGCATTTAACACATTCGGTTAACCCCAACTGCTGTACAGTGCAATTATTTTATTGGAGTGCCGTGATCGTGGAAAATTCTGCTCGATCCTCGAGCCCTCATTCGCCGGGGAACGGGGCGCTGAACTCCTTTCGGAACGCTCCTCAAGGTCTCGCCCTGCAAAAGGCATGCTTTCCAGTTTTGCTGAATAGTCAGTTTGTAATGGCTCGCTGGAAATTCACTCTCAAATAGAAAGTGTTTGTGTATAACATGCGTAAATTATGTAAAACGTTTGTACATTGTATCCTAGAGCCTTTCTTCGAAATTTGGCAAATTAATTTTTGAATTTGGCAAATTAATTTGGCAAATTTGGTCATTTCCAACAGCACTCCGCAACCGCACATACTGCTTCACCTTCCTCAAGGGCTTTACATGTCGTATATGGAGACAAATATCATACGTAGATTGTGACTTGCACGCTCTTCTGACCTCACGCCGTGAGATTTCTTTCTTTGGAAATTCGTGAAAGATCGCATATATGATACAAGTCCCCACACGGAAGAAGAATTAAGACAGGGTATACATGAACAGATCTCTGCAATACCACAGAACATCCTTTACCCAGTGAACCAGAAATTATTTAGATGTCAAAGAATCTAACAGAGCCGCGGTGAGCAGTTCTAGCATTTAATATAATATAATAATTTAAACTTTCCGGTAGCACCGTGCTTACATAAGAAGAACTTCGTCTGAAGCCTAAAGAGAGTGCTTTCGCACAATGCTTCCGAAATGACAACGGTAAATCAGGTGCTATCATCTCGTGCTAGTGATATCCACAACAAAGCAACAGTTTAGCGCCGTCAGGCTGTATTTTTTCATTTCATTTTTATCGTTATTGCTTCTTTGGAGGATGGGTGAGAAACCAATATTTCTCGTAAGTTTTGAAGTGTTTGCTGATCTCTGCAAAGGAAAAACTGATAAAAGTATTATTTAAGCGAGAGGTCAATGGCGATGAACTGTGGATGATATGTTAGAAGGATGGTGCCCACTGTTCAGTAACGGCAGATTTTGTTTCCTGCCCAGAGGCTGGAAATATTTTATTGCTGTTTATTGCTGCCTACCTATACAAAAAAATCATCTATTTTGGGAACAAGACAACAGTAAGGTTAGTACGATCCTGTTAGCTTCCGTAGTATTACGAAACTTCCTCTTTATCAATAAAATACATTTTTCGTATATCCGGGAGCGTCATCTACTATGATCATTACTCCCGTATGTGTGGTACATGTTACCTCCGGGATAAGCTGATTTATACATAGTGGCACTTCAAGGTCACGAGCTGGACGGAGAGATGGACATTTTCATTCAATTGGTAACTCCAATATCAAAAATTTAAGTCATAATGAAGCTTCCGACTGGGTGACAGTGTCCCCCACTCCGTCCAGCTCATGATCTTGAAGTGCCACTATGTTTAAATCGGCGTATAGGTGGCGGTGTAGAGTAGATAGGTACGTATATAATATAGTTGGCGGGGATAGAGTGTAGTAAGTGCAGTGTAGTGTGATGAGCATATCCAAAGTGTGTGACTGACTACACAGCGTACTAGAGGAAGAAATTGACTAAATTTGAAATAAGATTGATCGACTATTTCACTATAAGGGCCCCACACAACAAGTTTTTGTTTAAACAAATTGACGTTTCTGCTACAGCATTACATTACAATATTTTCTTTGTAGTACTACGTAACTAGTATGCAAGAAAGTATGAATATTAGTGAGAATTCTCAAAGAATGTTTGCTTATAATGTATTAGACAGAAACTCCACTTCGTTACCAGAAATGCTGTGATACAATGAAAGATAAATATACAAAAACCATTGTCAAGTATTTCCGAATAAATATAGTTTTCGAAAATTAGGTAGGAAAGTAAATTCTCATGGAACAACGATTGTGAGTGTTTCTAGAATGGACAACATGCTCCGGAAATCGTTGTAGCCCAAAAGTCAATTGCTTTGTTAATGCACCACTCCGATTCTATTAATATTTGCGATGACAGTGTGACACTTCCCACATTCATTTTCTTCAGAATATCGTTGTAGTATTAGAAAAAAACTTGTAAGTATTAATAAATATGTAAATTGCACATGAAAAAGCAATCAACGCACTCTCTCAGAGCACATTATTTTCTCATTCTGCATTTCCTCCGCCACCGTGGTCCCAGTCCCGACCTGCCCCGCCCGCCCCGCCCGCCCCGCCCGCCCCGCCCGCCCCGCCCGCCCCGCCCGCCCCGCCCGCCCCGTCCTGCTCTATTCAGCCCCGTCCCACACGAGACTGCTCCTCCCGTCCCGTTCCGTTCCATCCCGTCCCGATCCGCTCCGCTCCGACTCGTCCCACTCCATACCGTCCCGCCCCGCACGCCCTTGCTCCGCCTGGCCCCGCCCCGTTCCGTTTCATCCCGTCCCGTCCGGATCTGACACGACCAGCTGCGTCCCATACCACACCTCCCTGCCCCGTCCCGTCACGACGCACTCCGACCCGCCTCGCTCCATCCCGTCCCATCCCGCCCGGTCCATTCGACCCGTTCCCACCCGCCTCGTCCCGGCCCGCACCCTAGCACCACGCCTCCCACTCCGTTCCATCCCAACCTGTTCCGACCCGTCCCGTTCCATCCCGATAGATTTCAACCCATCCCGTCCCTTCCCATCCGAACCCGACCTTTCCATACCGCTCCTCCCGCCCCGTCCAGTCCCGCTCCTCTACGTAGCAATCCGCGTCCTCCCCTCCATGCCATCCCGACCCGTTCCGCTCCATAATTCCCCGTCCCATCCAGCCCCTTTCTAACCTGTCTCGCTTTATACCGTTTCGTCCCATCGGGACCCAAACCGCTCCGTCCTATACCGTTCCTCCCGCCTCGACGAGTCCCACTCCGCTCCATTCCACCCCGCACCTCCCGACACTTTCCGACCCGTTCCCGTTCCATACCGCCCCGTCCAATCCCTTCCGGACCCGACCCGCTCCGACCCATTTGGCTCCTCCTACCCCGCTCCGTACCGCCCCGCGCCGTCCCGCCGCCCCGTCCTATCCCATCCCACCCCGTTGGCCGGAGCGTTCGCTGGGCGCGGCGCCCGCGGAGGGCAATGAGGTAACCAGACGGCGGCGACGGCGGCGACGGCGGCGGCGCGGCGCGTCGCTGCGGAGGGCGCGTGCGGATGCGTGCCCGCCTGCGATCCCCAAGGATATCCTCATTCGCACTCGCTTCCCGCGTTGCGCCCCTCGCCGCCCCCACCCCCACCCCACTGCACCACGCGCTCGGCGCACGGGCCACCCCGCTCCAAGCGGTCGCATCCAGCCATGTGGGACGCTGCTACCACATAAAACAATGCACTGCACACAGTGTTGCACCCACGGACGGGGTAACCAGTGGGCTTCCACTACCCACAGCTAATGTCAAAATGTGCTTTTTACTAATTTTCTAGTCATGTTTTGTCCAATTTATTTTCACTTTCTAGTCCACTTTTTTAGTATATTCAGAACCTCAGTATTGTTTACGTTATAAACAACCAAAATACAATTTTTTAAATTCTGCATAAGTGAAAATAATTTATTACACTAGACAAAAAAGGTATCGAGAAAGATACCTCACTCACTCCCTTCGTCGCTCGTGAGGTAATAGCTTCCTCTCGCAGAGGAAATATTTTTATCGTCGTGTGTAATATTTGATTTTTTATTCCATTATTTTTCGTAAATACAATTTTAAAAACCCGATATAGGCCAATCTTACGTACCCAGTTGATGGGAAGCATGCAAACAGCTAGCATTAAGATATGCACAACAATGCGTTCTTTGAGTCGTTGCATAAATTACTTCAACTGGTTGTATTACTTCAACTGGTTGTAACAGATTAGATGTCATTCCCAGCTAGAGCGCACATGCGCATAAGAGAGTAGATAAAAACATTTTTTTAATCCGTGTGTGATTAAGATGTACTGTAACAAATTTTTGACCATTATGAAGCGTCTTTAACCTCCCTAATAAAATAAAGATTGTTGATAACTAACCACCAAGTCGGCAGAACATTACACCCCCCCGTCACACCTCCTCCCTGTCCGAAGAAAAATTCAGATTTTCGCCACATACTCTTACATTCCTCGCAAAATTTCCGCTTGCACTGTTACGACCGATAAATCTTTCTGTTGAAAGTAATGTTATGATGGGACTGCTTTCTGACGACATAAGACTTTAATATCCGATTTTTCTCTGATACTTGGTTATGTTGATATTTCCCTCCTTATAATTTTGACTGAAATAATTATTAAATGTGCCATATTAAAGATTTTTCATTGCAAACTAAAATTTGGAATAATTATTTGAAATTGACCTTGGAAAGTTACCAAGAGAAAAAGTATAAAGAATGAAATCATATTTTCCTAGTGGAAAGTCTGTGAAGAGTGCAATGCACGTTGCTATATTATGAAAAATATTTATATTTCGATATTGTTACAACATGTGTTACAATAGATTCATTTAAATGCAGGTCGCAAACTGTGCTGCGTGCTACGTTAGCTGAGGAAGGAATTACAGAAACAAGAAAGGCAGCTGAAGGTGACCAGTTGAAGTCACCAGCATTCGAAAATTCTACATTAACGTTAGATCGTAAATGCAACAACATTTTAGAAAACATTTTCAAATATCAATGTTTGCACAATGATTAGAATATGCAACTCTTCGTGGTTAATATATCACAACTCTATTTACTTCAGTATGTAAAATAATTTAAATTAATTGCATGAGGAAATTAGAGAAAATTTCAGAAATTAGAAAAAACCCTCAGAGGAACTTATTCAAAATTAAAACAAATATAAACAAGTTCACATAATTTATTGAGTTAAATTACCACGACAATCAGAAGCCATGTGCTAGTCCTCATTACAATAATTAAAATTATAATGAAGTTAGTTAATGTATTACAAGTTAAGTTATGTAATGTGAGAAAACTGAAATCACTTCTTTCTGTTTCGTGCACGCCCTTCACGGCCTAATCACACATTCTACTGGTGAACTGAAACTGGACGTCCCATGGAAGGGAGAATATTGTGAGAACGTGAGACAATAAGGGCAAAATAAACAAGGAAAGCGGAGACCGAGTTCCGGTTCGCTGGGGATCGCACGGTGCATTCCGCACGCACGCACGTGCGTGAGAATGTTGCGTTGCATATGAGCACGCGCGCGCGGGCACGCACGCAAAGCATCGCTCACGGCGGCGACGCGACGGCAGAAGATCTCACTGCACTTCTCCTTCACCGAGCCGTATCCCAAGAGGAAGACCTTATTTGCACACCGGACGAGTCACATAAGTTATCATCACAATTCTCCTCAGTTAGAAGAACAGACGACTACTCCCGCATACAAAAGTGCAGTTTTTTTAAACCTAAATTCCCAAAATACGTTATCTTCGATTTTCGAGTTTCTTGACACAATATATTGTAAAAGCTCTAAATCTTCATAAAACAAAAGAATTCGCATTTGAAATTGGAGATTTCAAAAGTTACGGGTGTTTAAAATAGAAATTGTTTTAATAATCCATATTTTTAATAGTGTACATATTTTTTACAAAGAATCTACATTTCTAAATTAAAAATGATTGATTATTAGTTTATGTAACAATATTGCTAAGCATTGATTTAATAATAATAACAACAACATCAACAATAATAATAATGTCTACATCTGTAGTCGTGATATGGAATAATAATAATAATAATAATAATAATAATAATAATAATAATAATAATCGACGCAAGTCGGTTCCGTGGCCGAGATCGCTAAGCCAGTAGTGTCGTGGCGATCTCGGACCGCAAGGTCGCGGGTTCGAATTCCGCCTCGGACATGAGTGTATTTGTGTGCCGTCCTTTCAACCCTCACTATCATCATCATTTCATCCATGCCCCCAGGGCTAAACACCCTGGGAGATAAAAATGGGATTCAGCAAAATACTGATTCCCCCTGATGATGTTTCATACCCTGCCACGAAGATGTTTCTGAGCCCCGGTAAAAGCAGTATGTATGTACGCATGGTCTGAGGTGGCCTACTCGCAAAGAAAAAAATCGACGTAAGTCAGGACTGTAGAGATTTTTGCCAAGTACTCTGAAAACGTAATATAAGGATAATTAATTAATAGCTCATCAGGTTGAAATAGTTCTCCCCATGGTTGACATACAGGAACATTATTCAGAATTTAAAAGAATATTTTGCAAATTTTTATATTTTAATTATGATAATCCTTTAATGAAAGGCTTAATTGCACTTCCGTTCCAAAATACAACGCTATGAAATATTCTTCTGTCAGTCTGAAGTGTGCAAGGGTAAGATAATTGTCAAACGATGACATTTTAATTCAATTTGTCACAGTGTCAAATCATATTTATCAAAACGTTCTTAATTTACAGAAAATGTTCCAAGACGAAAATTCATTTTTAATTGGAAGTTTAAATTCCATTTTGTACTTCAAAACTAATACACAATTTATCACCCTCCGAGGTGGTCGAGGCAATATAAAAAAGAAAGTTAAAATAAATTTAAGTTTACAAAATTCAGACAAAAATTCAACAATTAAACCTTTATGATATTTTTTGGATAAATTATTTTTTCTGTTACCAAAAATATGAAGTTTAAAGTCAAAATTATAAAAGAAATTGTTACCTCCATAACGTACAATTACCATACACACGCAACACAAGACGGCGGAAATTGATGATCAATAGTTACAAAATTAAGAGTTTAGACCAATGGTAACTCAACGAGAAATGGTACAATGTATCTTAACAGCAAAACGCAAAGGGTCACTTCAGCCGAACGAAAGATCACACGATATCCATAATCACAAAAAGTACAATGATATACAAAATAATGCTCTTACAATTTACAGATTCAAGTACGATTTCAAATAATGGATTTCGGCATTTTTTTAAGTTGACTGAAGTAAACTCAACTTAACAATACTCCAAGATCAAGATCCCTTGCGGCTCAGGGAACTTGCAGTGTAGGATAAATAACGCATCAAGTCTTCCCGTTAGAAAAACGTGGTCTCAACCGTAAAGAGTTATCGTGTCACAATATGCATCAAGGCACCCAGAATACATTGTTTAAGTGCAGCAAGCAGAAAAGTATTTTCTTCCAATATTTTATACTTTTTTCCATTTGAAATTATTTATGAGATTTGTCACAATGAGAGAGAACCGATGCAGGATCCTAGACGTGCGGACGCGGAATGAGCTAGCTAATCCAGCTCACAAACTACGAACTACGGTTTATATGAATTATTGAGCCTTCTGTGGCACGAATTGCAGAACTCACACAAAAAAGAGATTAAACTTGTAATGATTGCTTTGTATTGCATGATTTTACATGGGGAAATTGGATCCCAATTTCTGTTCTTGAAGCCGCAATAATAGTGTAGAGCGATAATGTGTTCATTAGCTTATACTACCAAAGTGCGATATCATGAACAATTCCATTTATTTTATTGCGAGTACAATTGTATTAAATTATTATACATATGATATTTGGTGTTGAAGTAAGCAAGTTTCACATCAAAAGCATCCTAACCTTCGGAATGTTTACAGTGTTTCGAAGTGTACCATTTCGTTTTCCCTCTACCTGAACATGTCAAGGTATCTTTGAATCTATCACAACAGTTATGCAAATACACTGTAAATACAGTGTACACAAATCCTTTCAGAGGTTTAATGTCCGGTTGATCTTTCTTCTACGTGGCCCAGAGCACGACTGCGAGAAAGTCAATACGTGGCCTAGGTTAGGATTGCGAGAAAGTCAATACGTGGCCTAGGTTAGGATTGCGAGAAAGTCAATACGTGGCCTACGTTAGGATTGCGAGAAAGTCAATACGTGGCCTAGGTTAGGATTGCGAGAAAGTCAATACTGATCAACAACATTGCCTTCATTTAACAGTGTCAGCAATATCGATCAGGTATTGCTCATTTTTTATCAAAGGATATCTGTTTACCTTGCACGTACCAATTATTAAACGCCAAAGAATCAACGACGTCTGTTTACATTAGGAGGGATATTGAGGTCAAAACAACGAGAGAGATAGAGCTGGAAAATAAAACAGAAATGGTGTCGCTCAGTGTTGTCTCTACGCACAATTCTATACTTCATTGAACTGTGCCGGTGGAATACTAACAGAGCACTTATGCTTTACTTAAAACGTAGTACAAATGAAGTAGTGTTTTCGTGCAAAAAGCTATCTCGAGATTTTTGACAATACAAATTCCAAACAGCTTGCTTTCCAAAAGATTTCTCTCTCTCATACAACGCTGGGTCAAATAATAAGACCGGGATTCTCATAAAATTAATATCCTAATAACGATCTGGTTCAATCTGAGGACCAGCGATTTGAAACAAAATTCTTAATTTCGGGAGGGGGGAGAAAGAAGGAGTAATGCTTAAACAACAAATAATTCATTCTGCATTCTATTAGTTTCCTTTATTCCATTTTTTCACTTCACGTTTTTCTGTGAGACAGTGAAGTGCATATTGAGCTTAAAGAAAAGAAAATTGTGTAGAAAAATATTCGTTATAATCTTCAATAGACATGACAGATTTAAAATAAGACGCCACAAAAGTGTCTACAGAAGACTTGGAAAAGGTGTCATAAGGTGTCAAAAGTGATTACAGATATGCAATTTTAAGCCATAAGATACCTGGAAATACATTGACTTTTTTCATTAAGTAACGACTCGCATCATTGTGAATTATTTTACTAAAATAAACATATACATGTTTATTTTAGTAAAATAATAGACTGTAATATACTGCTTCTGCGAAACATTAACAGGAGATAAAACTACAATAATATGTTTCATTCTAAAAAAACCTTCTGAATTTTCAAAAACTGCAAACATTTAGTTTTAAAACACCTCAAATTCTATTCGAACGACTCTCCAAGAAGAATTAACACGTACGCCCAAAAACAACGAACGACTTCGCGATAAGGAAAAACACAGTTTACCACAAGAACCACAAGAAAACGAAGTCTTTCGCAAGGCGGCCAGTGTCCAGATAACATCGGTGACAGTACAATGAAAAAGACAATGGAACGGATATATCCCCTCGGCACTCCCCCTCCCCTCCAACGCCCGGTCTCCCACCCGTCCCCTGGCCCGGGGGAGGCGGGCCATGAGAAGTATTAACCGTAATAGACGTAGTTAAATAGAGCCGCGGGGCGGCCATCGGATGTCGGCGTCCGGGCGGGCGGCAGGGGCGACGTCACGTCGAGGGACATCAGACGAGCACTCGCGGACCGGGCGACGGAGGGGCGATAAGATTTATTCCCCGACAACAACTCGCCCTCGAGCCCGGCGCCGCGGAGGGCGAGGGCGGATCGCCCGGGGCGCCGACGGGCGATCTGTTGCCGGCGCGATCCCGTCGCCCTCGCCGGACCAAGACTGCTGCACACAACTGAGCTCTTCCGTCTCCCGCTTTCCGGCAGTCGCTGCAGTCAATGTCTTCCGTACGCGTTTTATTCTCCATCATAAAAAAAAAAGAATTTGTGGAAAGGAAAGACTGAAGCGATTAGAATACTTATTTTTAGAAGAAGAACATTTGATGACAGTAAAATACAGGTCTCATTTGTTGATCTAAATACTGCTTCCAAAGTTCCACCCCTAATATTTTAATTTCCTGAAAAGTTCGAAATACGCCGAATATAATTTAATTATGTCAACGCTGAACACTTTATGTCACAAGTAATCATGTACATTATGTTATCACCATCGTTTGACATATTTAAATTTCCATGTTTAAAGAGTAGTAGGTAGAATATGAGTAATATCATTGAACAATTCAACAGTTTTAAGTGCGTACAATACGGAACTAGGAGTGACCGTACGACCGATTACTATCAAGAGTCGAAAAAAAGAAGAGATCATTACAATATGGCCACGTATTTCGCAAACTTTTAGGTGGTTCGTTTTATAACTACAGTATGTGACAATTGGATACCTAAGTTAAGTGACCACTTGTTCATCGATTGCCACAGTCTTAATTTTACCTGAAGCAGGACAAGTGTGAAATAAACTCTCCAGACGACAGGTATGGACACGAATCTTAATTTATAATGTTCAAAAGATACGCGCTGCGTATCTCCAGAACCGTTCAGTAATTTCTGTACCGCCTGTAAGTAAGTACCCCTTCTGCCACTCCATGGCCGGTTGATTGTCGGATTGTCTGATGCTACCAGGTACATCAACCATTATGGCCGTTACTCCCGTTAGTGTAATGAATGTTTTATGCCTACAGGCGCGGTGTTCCTGGCCCTCTCCAAGTAATCCCCCCTCCAAGTATCTCTCCAGAGCGGCACTCCGGGGAGAGCTCTACGCTACGGACTGTTCTTTCAAAATACGTAATGCATGAAAGCATAAATCTGTGTAAGGAAAGAGGATAGGGATAGGAAGAGGAAGGAAAGACCGCGCGCGGTCATTGACCCGTTTGTTAGGGCACTGCTCCGGCAATTGCCAGATATTGATCGGAGATCGCACGGAAAACTACCGATCAGAGCAGCCTGTCTCTACAATTCTCCTCCAGACAGCGGTCGTGTTCGAGCTATTATCGAAAATTCGCCACCGTCTGTACAAACCCTAGGACATTTCGCTCAGAGTGACTGCGTAGTCAGCAGCAACGCTCTTTCCGAGCTCTCCTCAGCCGGCCCTTCACCGAAGAAAACCCGTTCTCCGCCTCTGCCCGTCCGTGCTTTCCCCGCTCGCCCGTCCTCGTCGGCCGCCGCCGCCGCGTCGCGGAGCAGTCACTCGGCGCGCGGGAACGCCGCTGCCATACATCCCGCGTCGGCGGAGAATGGAAACAGAATTGCGCGCCGCCTTCCGCCGGATGCAGCGCCCGATTTATCGCGTCGCCCTCGCGTCCTCAGCCCCCCGCCCCCAACCCCGCCCCCGCCCCCGCCACCGCCCCCGCCCCCGCTCAGCACACACCCCGACGCCCCTTGCGGCTCGAACTGAGAGCACGCACAACCCGCGCGCAGGTGATCACGGGACCTCTGCAAACCTTTCATAGCCGCTACTAATGCATCAAGCGTCAGTATCAACAGCTTGGTGCAAGAAATCCGCATACATTACATGCACGTTAATGACATTAAACAGTTAATGTCGGTACACAAATTTAAGCTAAAGGTAAAATATTTTCTGCTGCATAACTGCTTCTATACAATTAGAGACTATACTGATTGTCAAAAAGAAAAATAATGATTATTTTAACAAAATAATGGTATATAATAAATTAGTTTACTTTGGTATTGTACAGATTTTTTAAAAAAGACTTAATATGCCTGTAACGTACTTCAACTTCAGGGTCCATGACCCCCATCTCGATCAGGTTGCGTGTCCAGTTTCTCTGATCCATTGATCAAATGCTGAGATGGCCCTTTGTTTTGCTTCTGGACGTAAATGTAGCTTCACTGTGCGCACGTTTTGTTGAGCACTCCTTTTGCTTGTAGTGGTAGGAGTAGAACTGATGTTCGTTACTATTTTGTTAGCAAAGCAGAAAAATCAAATCAGTTTTTTTTTACCGTTGCAAGTATGTTTTCTATAACTCAGAAACGAAAATGTCTAGTTTTTCAAATGTTGCTAATCTCGCGCTTTTTTTCTTTTCATTCTGGTCCTCAAGAAAATTTGCGCAGATAATCTCTTCCCCCATTAGTTATATACAGTTTTTACTATTGTTGACCAAATAAATAAATAATGCAATGGTGGATCCAGCCGTTCATTTGGGAGGGGGGCTTCATATTTTTTAAGAAATAATAGATCGTTGTTCTTACATTATATATTTTTGTAGTGTATATACAATACTGTACAATATTATTTTTTAAATAATTGCATATATCTAACTTAAATATTTTAATTCATTTTGCCAAATAAAGGAACATAACAAAAAATTTGATTAAAATTTAAAATTAGATTAAATAAATTGTAATTTTTTAAAATATATTAACATTAAAATTTTTTTGTATTATTCTTGTTATGTTATAGTAACGTTAGCTTTAGCATAGGGTTAATACATTAATTTTAAAAAATTGTATTCAGAAATGTTGTTTGATGTTCATTTTGTGTATTTGTTGTATTTATGTAGTTGTCTGATGTTTGTTTTATGTAGTTTAATTGATTAGAAAACGCTGCCACCGGAATTATTTCATGTATCCTAAGTAGCGAAATAAATATTCTATTCTAAAATCTCTAGGCCTTTCGGGGCGGGCAAGGCCCCCACGACCCCCTCCTGCATCGGCCATTATACTAATGGGTATGGAGTCAACGACTGACCCCTAGCATTGAGAGATTATTGTAATAAGGAACCACTTCGACAGCTACTGCTTGGTCACTGCTGGCAATATCACTGCAAGTTAGTCTCGAAACTCATTTTATCAGTGCGTTCGTTTACAATTAAGTCATTTGCAACTGGCTTCATCAGCATCGCTTGCAATGTCATCACCCTGCATGACGTTCATTTATTTCCTGGCCTGTCAAAGTGGTCCCTTCTTAGAGTAAATCTCTGTTTCGTCGTTTAGGACTTTTTTTGTTTCAACTTTTCTTTATTCAAGTGGGACTTTCGTGTTTCAACTGTTGTAGGATGTCTGCATTGCAACAAAATTTTAAAACTTTCGCCATGAGTAATCACTTCGTAGTAAATCCGAAGTTCTCTTAAAGTGAAGCCTGCCCATAAACACTGTGAAATAATATTCTATGTGTCCTTGTAGAGAAGAAGAGTTGTGCGTTCGTAGAAGCAAGGACAATATTGAACACGTTCTAAAAACAAAAACACAAAACAAGTGGTCATCTGTGTCCCCCTGGGAAGGATGGCTAGTACATTTAATATTCGCCATGTATTTGCCGTTGCCAGACCTCAAAAACTGAAAAACTGTAACATAAATTTGCAGAAAGTGATTGTAGTGTGTTGTTACATACATGCAGCGTTAGTTCTTAAATATATTATTTTCCCTTTCAATATCATTTTGCAACTTATTCTTGGATCTGCACCGCCGTGGAGATAATAAAGATAATGGAACAAATTAGTTGTTTTTTTAGGGAATTTTTCAATTCTTTCGCGTTGAAATCACAAGCAGGCTATTAATACGGCTGAGTGTATTTGTAGCACGTATTTTTCTGACACTGATAAAATGTCCTCCTTCAACCATGAAGTGAATTCTTCAGACTGTTTTTCTCTGTTATGACAGACTTTTTCATACTTCTCTTGATTCAACTGTTGTCCCTTATGTATTTTTGGCTTTTATGAAATGTGGGCGGGACATATTGTCTCTCTTTCCGGATCCTTATTACTACATTTAGGATAACGTATTACGCTGAAATCTTCGTGTTACAAATATACTTCTTATGATATGTATGAAATCCTATTTTTTTCAGGCTTGTACTTACTACGCTTTACACTCATTTGTAAAGGATTTATACTGCAATCCATGTCTTTATTGCATTATGTTACTCGAAATACATCAGTTTCGTTTCTTGCGTTAGAAAACGTGTAGTTATCAATTACACCGAACAATGCACGTGTCTCGTGAAGTCCTTCTAGGACTTCATTAGGTCATTTCCCCAGAGAGCAATTTTAGTCGTTTTCTGCCCGCGGGGCGAGATCAACATCGTCCCGACGCATGCAATTTCACGCGAAGAGCTCCCTCTCCCTTCCAGTCTCTGAAACTTCTGCTGGGTATTACACCGGCGGCGGTAGCAACAGATGGTTGTTTGTTAGCGAGTAGAACGCGCTGCAAAATTTGCGTGGCTCAGAAGTCAGAAGCGAAATGCACATTTTATTTCCGGCTTGCTGGTCGCCATTATTCAGCACCGTTGCATTCTCCTACCTCTCCCATACTCTTCTTCTCTTTCTCTCTCGCTCTCTCTCTCTCCTCCTCTCGCTCGCTCTCTTGCGTCTCTTCGCTTAGCTTCCAACACGCGCTCCAGTTTTGCGGGAATTCACAGCGCATGGCTGGAACAGCGAAAACTTCTCAAAGGAGAAAAAAAATGTCCGAGTTTCTCGCTCCTTCCGGGCGCAGTCGTTTCAAGAATTCGAACGAACGAGGCGAACGACTTGGGACGGAAGTGTGAGCTTCCTTTACAATACTGTTTCGAGCTCATTCAATCGTCTCTTACGCCAAGACGGTAAATAGAGAGTCAGGTAGAAGAAGATACTGGTTGAAGAATGAACATTTGAACATTAAAAAGGAAAATATTATGTCGATTCCGGAACCCCAGCTAATCCTTCCGTACGAATCCGCCCGTGTCATTCTAAGGCCTTGCTCACCGTCCTTAATCACCTCATCTAAACACTTTCTAAACAGCAGTTTCTAATATAACGATTTTTGCTTCTTTCTTGAAAAAAAAGTGAAAAACATATCAGGCATCTTCAAAGTACTAGAAATAATAAGAGAAATCTTCCTGGGGGTAATCTCAGAAACTTATTGTGTAACGTCAGATCTGCGTAAATGTACCTTTCAGATCCTTCAAATATCACAAATGTTGAATGGGGATAGCAATAAATTTATATGCATATCAGAGCAAATGACATCCATCAAGTAGCGTTACATTTTGCTTCTATTTGGAGTCCTTATTTATTTAAATAAATAAATATTTGCGTGGTTGCCTGTTCTTTGTCTCTCAAATGTGTTGTCGCCGAGGGGTCACATTCTGCTGACCACAGCAGAAGAACCTGCAATACGTCCCATCGGGACGTAAAGAGTAACCGGCTGTTGGCTGAATAAATGCCCTGGAAAAAATCTATTGCACGCATCTGGAACTTCAAATACGATTAATAAATGTGAACGGGGCTCTAGTGTTGTGCACAGGCGGACATACGGGCGGACTAAAAGGTTTTAGAGTCATCAAAGTTTCCAATATCAAGCAGCCACATAACATGGATTCGGACTACACAACGTGTTAGAGGAAAAAATTTACTACATGCAGGAACAAGAATTATTCACTTTTCCGGTATCAGGGATTCATAATACGAGTTTCTCTACCGAATAATCGTCTCTTTTCGCTACAGTTTTACAATACTACTACGTAAGTAAGTAGTAGCCGACAAAGAGAAAGGGAGGTCTCAGGTCAGTGTCACGACCTGAAGGAATCACACGGCTATATATCGCTACATGGGAACAAAGTGCAGGATGAAACCCGGTGGACATCGTCCGGCTGCTGCGGGGCCCCGGGTCAGGCGCGGCGGGACGCGTCACACAGCGCGTGAGGCAGCGGGGGCGGCGTTGGGAGGGGTCGCAGAGGGGCCGAGAGGGCAACTCGCGCACGCGTCCATAGATCACGCTCTTATCGGCGGCGGCGGCGCCGCGCACGGCCGTGCGTCCGAGCGTCGTCGATTCGTGCGCAATCGTAAAACGCGGACGTGACTTGTGGCGGCGCCGCACGACGTATGAATATACCGCCGGCTCCGCTGCACAGTGCGGACGCCCGTGATCCTAGACGTTCAGCCGGAGACAAAAGCTTTGGCAAAAGATCTACGTAAATGGTTCGAGTAGTCTTTGAAAGGAAACGCCGAACAGGCTGTTCCTCAAACAATGCATGAACTAAGTATTTCTTACGCATTCAAGAACAATCGCTTAATAAGTAAAATTGGAACTTATGAACTTATTTAATAAGTACAATTGAAGACCTTGGGTGTAATAACATGTAATGCCACATTTCTGATGAAATTGAGATATTAGTGTAATTCGACGCCCCATAGGTGTATCTAGATACCAGGTTTTTATTTTAAAGATTTGTTGCAAGATGGCAGTGTAATTCATAAATTAACATTCTTTATCCCAATGTGTAGAATGCAGTAGAATGCGTAGACGGACATACGTACGTGATTTGAGACTTATTAATGAGTTTTGTTTCGCTGAACTTTAAATATAAGAAAAACATCAAAGCAGGATGGCCAAAGCCGGACATTACTCTATTACTACGAAAACCTGTGTAAGGAAATTTAATAACTAACTAAACTAATAAATGGCTTACCGGCCTTTATATTTTATTACTTACCAAAACTTAACCCTTCTCCACACGCCACTGGATTTATCATACACATACATAAACGAACGGATTATAGAACTGAAAGTTTCGTAATGTGTGGTGACATATTGTTAAGAAAGAAAATCAGTGAACCTGAAAGAAGTAAAGTATATTCAAAATTAATTTATTAATACACTAAATTACAAGTGTAAATTACTATTATTTACTACAGGACGTATTTGCACTCGAATCTAATGCGCACCACGACTTTGAGTACTACACTTGGTCAAAAAGCATCAAATTCGCGTAAATACTGCAATTAAAATATTTTACAACAATGAGAGTAAGTGTGTGCGTTCATCGAGGCGTCCTCGTCATTCCGCCGCGCGTTGGTCGCCCACTGCGCGGCGTGGCGCCCCCTCCTGCGCTCGGCGATGTTCCTTTGTTTGCCATCTGCACGATCGAGTTCGTCTCGTGAGCGCCGACCACGCCGCTCCCCCCTCCCCACCCCCTCACCACTCTCGCACAGCGTCCCAGGGGGCGACGGCCGCGGCGCGATCGCCCATGCGGCACAATGGACGCGGCCAGCGACGGCGCTCAGCACACCTTCGTTCCTCCTTTATTATGAAGGTTGGAGCAGAAGTCCTGGCAACTTTTTTTTTTCACTACCTTACTCTACCTCCTGGACTCTCTTTGGATTTTAATTATATTTCTTTGTCCAATTTGATTCTAGACAATCATCAATTATAAGTTTGAAAACCAAAAGGTTAATAAAAACATAATTTAGATTCGGAAATTTATTGAAATGTATTTCTTAAAGTTTTTGAACCATTACTATCTCTCAACGTTTCGAGCACCACTTTTCCTCCTCTTCAGATGTCAATTTAAATACAAAACATACATTCTTATAATTACATTACAATTTTTATTCTTACAATTTTTGTAACTTTTAAAAATTAGGTAAAAACAATTAACTAAAGTAAATTACATTTTTCTAACTTATAAAGTTTAAGTAAAACAAGTTGAGATAGATTATAATAATTATGCACCAGGTATAATAGAACTCATCTTGATAAACTATGTCATCCTTTCTTAAAATCAATTTGTAATTTTTGAAAAAAATATTTTTTTTTGCTTTTTGCAAAGAAGCAAACCCTCAACATTACTCTCCACGGTGTCAGAGGCCATATTCAGCAGAAAAATGGGAAAGGGGACAACGGGTAGATATTTGAATTTTTAAATTTTATTTTTGAATTTGAATGTTTGAATTTGGATTTGAATGAAAAAGAAAAAAATATATCCAAGGTGGAATTTTTGAAACATAATCCCAAATTGTTTTTCTTTTAATTTATGCACAATGCCATAAATACTGGAAATTTGACTACTTTCAACTTTTGTGTCCATTGTGCCACTTGGTTATATATGTGTGTTTTCTGAAATCATTGTAGGATAAATCCTACTACCATGTTCAAAAATACATGTACAAATACAAAAATATAATGTACATTTTCTAAGTAAAATATCTGATCAAGTTCAATTGTATTTTTGGTAAATTAATTTTGTTTAATTTTTTCCGCTCTTTTATTCTTTTTTCCAAATTTCTCTTTGGCCTTTATGTAAGTTGGCAATCTTTGCAAAAAACGTGATATACAATATTATTCTGATACAAATTTTCCACTTTGTCTTTGACGTTTTAAACAATTCGATTCTTTTTGGTACACTTGCATCTCATCTTAAATTTAAATTGACTGTCTTGGTTTTCAAACGCATAATTTATAACTGTCTAAAAATAAAACTGGACTAAGAAATTATTTTGTTTCCAAAAGAAATATTATCGGTTAACGTAATTTTATTTGTCGCGTGAAAGAAATGCAGTACTAGGGTTTTGTTCACTGCAACCATTGTTTCTTTGAGTGCCTCTATTAAGCAATGTGAATTTGCAATGTGAAATTGCCCTCTGTGATAGAGAGCAATTGTCTAACAACCGCCGTACGAGATGAATGTAGCCCTTTGGAGCAAGGCCCCTACATCAAGAAAGCCGCTCTCCGTGGAACAAATGCCCTAGAATGTCACGGGAAATTGGTAGAAGCTGTTGGGAATAATGCCCTTCTATACCGGTCAGTCGCGAGATGCGCAAGAGACTTTTGCGTAGCAACCAGTGATCAGCCACGCGCGAGACGACCTGCGGGATTGCGTTTCTCGATATCACTTTCGCTCTTTGACTCCAGTCGCGTCCATCGTCTGCCTCTCTGCAGCAGATGCTCAATTACCGCAAGTGCGTCACACACAGGTCGTCCCATGCATTGCTGATTACAGATTGCTATGCGACATCGCTGAAACTCTCCTGGCCATCTCGCAACGGTCCAGTATGGAAGTAGTATCTCAAACACATGAAAAGAGTAACATGTCGTTCTACGAGTATTACGTATTCTCTGTTATACAGATTTGCTGCAACGTTATAGCAACAATTCAACACAGAGCTGCACCATCTAAAACACACTATAATGTATAAAATAAAATAATAGTGCGCTAAGAGTCCATTGGCATATTCGTAGTGCAAGCTTTTAAATGTAATATTGCAATTTTAAGATGCCTTTTCAGGTGCTTAGAGAAAATCTCTGGTATTGTGCACCACTATGTTTATTTCATTTCAGATTCTCTAGATGTGAATTTGAGAACATTTCTCCTTTCTGTTCATTTGTAGTGTTACCAAAACATCTCTAAAAAAATAGAACAATCGCCGCTCATCATAATAACATTTAAAACTAAATGTTTTGGCGTGTCATGAAGACCTCCACTCAATCGATTAGAAACGCATTCGTAACGTGGGCAGTAGCTTTCTCACTCTATCTCTCAGTCAGCACTCCCCGCATCGCGACGGGTTCGGGAGACTCACGCCCGAGAAGGGGAATAAAAAAGAAGCTTATCGAGCGAAACAAACGCTGGCCGGTCCATTTTCTGCGATTTGTTACGCTGCCCGCTGTGGAGGCGGTAGCGAAGGCACGCGCCCCACCCCCACCCCCACAGACGCTCCCGCCGGCGCTTCCCCCCCCCCTCGCCCCCGCCCTGACGCGATCCGGACGGGCGGCGACTTTTTCTGCGTTTCTGACCAGGGCGCTGACTTCTCGATAAAAACCCCAGGTGGGCGACGAGGCGGTTGCCAGAGAAGTTCATCGCGATTGTGAAACACACGCCAAAGAAGGGGATTATTACGAACTGCGGCAAAAGATGGGAAGGTGATGATCATATACGGTGAGGAATGTTGCGATATAGTCAATAAACGCATATATATATATATATATATATATATATATATATATATATATATATGGTTAATTTAACAGAAAGAATTATACATTACATTTATAATAATATACATTTACATTACAATATAATAATAATTCCCCAGGTAACGGAATGCCGTTCGGTTGCGTTCCGCCAGAAATCAAGCCCTGTGTATGTGTGTGAGTGCAATTGTTTTATTATACTGTTTTCGTAACTCGTATTTATTTTTAAGATTATCATACGTTCTATTAAAAGAGAAAAACAAATTTTTAATAGACTTTAGTCACATCGATTATTGTGGTTTTACGTCAAAACTCTTCCCTTCACACATTTATACCCTTCACACAATTATTTTATGCCACAACTCTTCACTCATTTTACGGAGGTTATACACGTGGAGACCATACAGTGATAGTTCCGCCAACAGAACATCAAGGCCGATACTGATCAGATCTCTTTGGAACATCAACTAGAGATGTGATAAAGAATAAGTCAGGTATGTGTGATGATCAGTGATGGAAACGAAGTAGGATTCCATGATAGAATGGGAGGTATTGTAAATTGGGAGAACCTCTAGAAAACCTGCCGCACAACAGGGCTACCCACAAATTAGAACGTGATTTGAACCCCGGCACTCAGAGTTACAAAGCAGCATTAATTTATCCAATTTGATTGAAGCGGATTATTATCTGCATCAGTCATGGAGAACCCAATTCCAATTATTTCACAGTATAAAAATTCAACTTATTTAATAACAAAGCGTTGACGTGATCATGTACTAGTAAACTGAAGAGAAAAATTGAACACTCATTAAAAAAAATATGAGGCAGTGACAGATGAAAAGATTTTAAAGTATTTTTTCATTCAATATTTCGTTATGGTCGTGCTAGTTTTCGCGACTGTCGAATGTTTCAAAATGCTTCGTATGATTCAGTCGTACTTGGGCGGGTATTAAGGCTTTGATTACAGTAACTGTAAATTATTTTCCGTGTGACGTGTATTTAAACAAGTATGAAATTAAAATAATAGTTGTTACATGTGTATTCATTTTTTTCAATTTGTCTTTTCGCGGCAATCTATTATCACATTCGCGTCCTACAGTGTCAAAAGCATCTACAAGCCACAGAGCTCTTGCCCTCATTTGCAGAGCAATTTGTTAGAGGTTGTATCGCTGGATACGTCGCTTCTTGCCGGAAAAGCGATAATACGATATGCTTCATAAAATTCGTTAATTACCGTGTCAGAAAGGCAGCGGTTGCAAATAATTAATGAACTTTACAATTTCATAACAAAACGTTTAGATGGAAAGAGAAAGAAGCATTGAGTAAAGTGGTACCTATAGGCCTGTATTTAATACGGGAAGTACGATATTTAAGAATGCTCGTTTCCAGTTATAGAGCTCTTTAATTATTATGAGCTAGTAATTACAAGATGCATTTTCCTTGCAAAACGTTCTGCATTTATTTAATAGGTCCAAAAACCGTTATTTATCATAAAATGTTTAATGCCTGCCATCTTAAAATTGCAATTTAATTTCTTCTATTATTAATCCAGTGATCAGTGTTATTCATCTTGTATAAAACTTCTTACAACATAATTAGAGTTAATAAATGTTGAAAATAAAAAGAGATAAAACTGGTTATTACACTATTTAATGATAATAATCTATAATGATTAGTCTGTGACGGTGACTTAAAATGTTAATATCCGAAGATTTTAATAAATTCTTTAAGTTTCCACGCATCAAATATCCTCCGAGTGTTAAGAAATAAAAGAAGTTATCTCAGTCAACTTATACTTATTTAGAGAGAAGGCTTTCGACGGCTTCGTCCTCATCATCATATAAAAAATAAACAAAATAAAATATAAATAAAATACTTAGTCAATACAATGAGACAAGTTGGAGGATTAATATAAATAACAGTTACATTTAAAATATAATATAATTATAAATTAGTTTCATTCTAAATTATATATTTATCATTTTATTTTGTTCATATTTGTAAACTTACGTCAGGAAAGCCGTCAAAAGTCGGCTCTCTAAATAAATATATCAAGTTGGCGGAAATGACTTCTTTTCTTCATGTAATTACGTCAACAATACCGCATCACAATTTCCACACATCCTCCGACTACTCGACTCTCCAAATAATTCCAATGAAACCATCACACCTGTCCTCGGAAGGAAAGATGTTCGTAATAGTATATGTGCATTTAGTTTATAATGTTAAATTTTATTGCCTAAGTACATGTTTTGAAAACGAGCGACGTTAGGAGCGAGTTTTCAAATTTGTATGAATGAAATAAAGGAACATTATACACGAGTTGCAAATGCTACTTTTTTGTATAACAGCATTATAAATTTTTAAGAGGATCAAACCTAATTTTACGAAACAAAATTCTGGGGACGTCTGCGATATTTGACATCCAACGTCCTTTGGACAGCAAATTCAAGATGGCATTGTTGACATCTGTGCGAGAAAACAGTGATTGGCTGTTCTGTTTACCTATACCTGCCTACAAATATCTCGGTACGATTGGCTGAAAATGTGATGACAACCATTCGTGCTGTAAATGCTAATACGTCATCATTTGTGCCTTAAAATGTTCGATTATGAACGTTTTCTTGTAACAGAAATGGTCGTTTAAAATGCTGATATACAACAACAAAAAAAAAAACCAACACTTTCCTGCACGGAACACGTAGCGCAGCTCTTGCCACTCTCCACGATCAGTTCCATAGGAAACCTGATTCGATTTTGGAGTTTTCGCACAGAAAAACTTTTTTAATTGGGCGATAAATATTTCACGGCTAGAGGACAGAAATGTACAGTAATAATTGAGCTCACTAAAATTGTTGCAATCTGCAAAATTTTCTCTTCACCCTTCGCACAAAACTGCGTCCCAGGTTGCTTACGGATATGCGACATTGACGCGCAAGTTTTCAAAACATCGATGTTTCTATAAAAATAACTGCTTTAAAGCTAGATGTAGTGAAGTCGATTTTTTTGAACACCGATATTTTGTGCACCATGTATTTACGTTTTCGATGTTTTAATCGTGAATGAAAAATCTCCAAAGTAACAATTTTCCAAAAGTTAAAATATGAAATAATAACGGATGGTATTACTGAATATGTGTTCGAATCATACGAACGCCATTTGCATTACCTTCATCGAGCAGTATATCCCTCGACCGTGACGTTTTTCGGTAAATAGACGTTCTTCAACTTTTGTTTTCATGTAAATCTTATTTACAAATTAATATACAAGGCGATTGTGAAATTAAATATTGTTGCCCACGAATTTAAAGTTAGGAGTTTGCCAAACCAGCTTTAAAACATCAATGTTTAAAAACATTATGTTTTTTGGTCGATTTATTTTTTATGATCGATTATTTAATTTTAAACATCGACGTTTGGCAGCATCGACATTTTGTTATCGATGTCGCATCACTAGTCGCTTATACTTAGTATCTTGAAGCGTTTTACTCTGAGTCCACAGCACCGGCAGCATGTAAGGGATTTTGACAATCTCTCGCCAAGTGCTGCGATACCTCACGTGATCTGCTCCGAAGCAATCAGGTTGCGAGGATTTGTTTACTTTCTTCCAGCCAGGGTTAAGCGTTGCCGCTCATCTGACTCACAGTCACGGAGGCTATAAGGTCCCGCTGTGGCGAAGGTTATGAACCTGATATCCAGACGTGTGATCGTCTCTCGGTAAGAGGTAATGTTTTGAGATTTCATTTATGTTGTGTATCTGGAGCCATGCGAATATACTGCGATTTCTCTAACTTTGCCCCACAAGGCCACTCAAGGCCCATCTTCGCGATGGAATATCACACGACATTTCGCGTCTTTGTCGGTCGTGCCGGTAGAAGTCGCATGATCGCAAGCACTGCTTAATACGGTCGCGATCATGCGAAATCTAGCGGAACGATTGAGAAAGATGCGAAATACCGTGACATATTGCATCGTGAAGATGGGATTTGAGTGGCCTTGAGGGGCAAAGTTAGAAAAATCGCAGTATAGTAATGTGTGGCAACTGCGCATCGAACTGTCAGAGCCGTTTATACGCCGCCGCCGGTACTGTAATAAGATCCGAGTAGGACGTCTCCTGTCAAGAACTGCTTCTTACGCGGCGCCGCGCCGCGGCCGTGGGTTTTACTGACGCCGGCGCCATCTCTCGCAGAAGGCGGCGCCGGGCGCTGACAGTGATACATGGAGCGCTGGCCGCTATCTGAGCCAGAACCTCAGTCGTTGTCTTCTCGTTATCACCCGGACGGGCGCCTTTCCAGATCGTTGCCTACAAAGAGTACAGCAGGCTGCTATTTCGGCCAACACAGCAACGTCGTACCTCAGAGGTCTTCGACCTGTGTCTTCGACGCCGCTCGCGGCAAGCCGATTGATATCCATGTGAATGATTAGACTTTTATAAAAGTTTTGCCGGGCGAAGCGACAGTCTACTTTTACTCCACTTCCGTCACTTCGTGTCTGCGAAGTTGTTCGTTACACTATCAGAACGCATTATTCGATAAATTGGCATATCGCACGAGTAATGTCTTAAGGGGACCTAAGCAATAGCAAAGGATGAGGCATTGTAAAGCATCTATACCACTGATTTTAAATGCGCGCAGAAATTAAACGAAAATTATGCACCCGTTAGTCTTAGGATAAGTCTAAGGTTTGGTTAGATGCACAGTAACTTGGGAAAAACACAAAACTAATGTCTGTATTACTAATTTCTATTGCGCACAGAAATTTAAAGTCAACTCAGCAGCCTCTACCTATTCTAATACTATGCGTACCGACTGAATGATCATACAAAGTATGTCACTGCTTACGTCACGACTCACGTCATGCAAAAACAAGGTTCCATGGAAGAGATCGCCGAGCTTTAAATATTTTCTATTCACATGTTGCGATATAGAGCAGCAGCTGTTTACTCATTTTTGGTTTGTAAAGAAATGTCGTACTGTATATATACGACTAGTACAGTCGACTCCGATTTCACTGAACTCGGATATAGTGAACTCTCGGTTCTAGAGAGCTTAAAGTCACTGGTAGCCTTTTACTTACATTACAAATATGCACAAGGAGATTCGGTTACAGTCAACTCTGAAATTCAGCTACACTGAACACGAATTTCAACATCAGGGAGCTAGGCGGCGAAAAAGCGATCAGTTTCATTAGCCGCTTGCGCCATGGCGCTATCGAAAAGATCTGCATAACGACACAAGACCGGCAGCGTATAAGCGACTCTGACAGTTCGATGCGCTCTTGCCACACATTACTACGCACATAGCTCCACCTACACGACAGATAAATGAAATCTCAAAACATAACCTTTTACCGACAGGCGATCACATGTCTTGACATCACGTTCATAACCTTTGCCACAGCCGAACCTTATCACCTCCGTGACTTCGTGTGAGTTGGATGAGCGGCAACGCTTAACCCTGGCTGTGAGAAAGTAAAAAAATACTCGCAACCCGATTGCTTCAGAGCAGGTCACATGACGTACCAGAGTACGTGGCGAGAGAACTGTCCGAGTCGCTTATACGCTGCCGGTACTGTAGAGACAGTGAACAATGCAGAATCAAGAATGCAGAGAACATGAACTTCGGAGAAGGATCAAAAGAGATTACAAATGAAAGCGTGTGAAACAAACAGTAGAAAACGTTTTGATTTTTTAAGTTAAAGAAATATATTAAACATTTCAGCACTTTGCACTTGCCAGGAAACGGAATGAGAAATTAAATTGTCTCCAAAACGTTCATTGCGACGTTACTGACGTCTAATACCACTCGTTCGCTTCAGTTAGCTTTCCCCTATTCAACAGTCGTTTCAACTCCGAAAAATTCAACTTATGTGAGCTCTACGCGTCTTGTAGCCTTATATCCCAGATATCTCTCGTAGGATTGATAAATCAGAATTATCAATAGTAAAATGAATTATACATATGAACTGAAGGAATTTCAATTCCCTCACAAGGGTGTCTGGATTCAGTCATCAACGGTTATAATATCTTAAATAATGACAATCTTATTAAGAAGTGAAATTTCCCATTCAAATCCATCATTTTCGTCTTTTTTCTTTATATCTGAAAATCGTAACAGTCACAATACTGTTTTTTTTGGTTGACTGGCTTTTGGAAATTATTTTATGATTTCTTCAAAATTACTTGACTGTCCGCATGTAGGTATTTTTATATTTATTTTTGGGGGTTTAGCATTATTTCTGGATTTAATTATTCATAACCCGATATTATTTAATTTATTAATTCAGATGAAGCTTTTTTAAGTTCCAGAAAGTAATAATAAGTTTAATCCAAATTCGATTGAAGTTCTCAGTTCAATGATGTGAGTGATTGGACTATCTGAATTACATTTGTGTGAAACTTGTAAGTAACTTATTCACAGAGCACTACATTCATCAATACATTTGATTACTCTCTAAAATGCATTTGGAAAACAAGAAAGTTCAAAACCGACATCACAAACGCGCGAGAACCGTGCTCGCTTCGTATTCGGACGTTGATTCAATAATCCCGCGTGAAGCAACAATCCCCTCTTCTCCCAGCGGCGCCATGCGTCTGTTTCCTGCTGACGCCCCACCCCGCGCCACGCAGCGCCCAACCCCGCCTCGCGTCGCCTCACGTCGTGACGTGTTGCTCCGCCCCGCGCCGCCCCGCGCCGCCCCGCGCCGCCCCGCGCCGCCCCGCGCCGCCCCGCGCCGCCCCGCGCCGCCCCGCGCCGCCCCGCGCCGCCCCGCGCCGCCCCGCGCCGCCCCGCGCCGCCCCGCGCCGCCCCGCGCCGCCCCGCGCCGCCCCGCGCCGCCCCGCGCCGCCCCGCGCCGCCCCGCGCCGCCCCGCGCCGCCCCGCGCCGCCCCGCGCCGCCCCGCGCCGCCCCGCGCCGCCCCGCGCCGCCCCGCGCCGCCCCGCGCCGCCCCGCGCCGCCCCGCGCCGCCCCGCGCCGCCCCGCGCCGCCCCGCGCCGCCCCGCGCCGCCCCGCGCCGCCCCGCTCCGCGCCGCCCCGCTCCGCGCCGCCCCGCTCCGCGCCGCCCCGCTCCGCGCCGCCCCGCTCCGCGCCGCCCCGCTCCGCGCCGCCCCGCTCCGCGCCGCCCCGCTCCGCGCCGCCCCGCTCCGCGCCGCCCCGCTCCGCGCCGCCCCGCTCCGCGCCGCCCCGCTCCGCGCCGCCCCGCTCCGCGCCGCCCCGCTCCGCGCCGCCCCGCTCCGCGCCGCCCCGCTCCGCGCCGCCCGAACGGCCACTCCCCGCCCCAGCCAGTTCCGCACCGTTCTGCCCCGCGCCGCCCCTCCCCGCCCCCGCAAGGCCGCGCAGCGCGCCCGTGGGCCAGGCCCTTTCGTCCGGCGGCGCCTCGTCATACGGCGCCGCATTAAATTGGATCCGCGCTCGCCCCGGCGGGCGCCGCACCGCTCCACTCCGCCGCCCGGTGGCCATAAAAAATCGCATCTCGCCTCGCCTCGCCTCGCCTGCCCCGCCCCCGACGCTTCTTATCCCTGTCGCCGGCGCCCTCAACCGCGCCCCCTCCACGCTCCTCGCACGCGCGCGCTTGTGAACTCTGGCCATCACTGTCCACACGTGTTCCTGCGTTCACTCCCCATTCTCTACTCCCTTTACCAACTTTCTTTCACCCACTTCTTCCGTCCCGAATTTCACTTCTGTCTCCCTTTTTATTTTTTCTTCTCTCTTCACCAACTTTCTTTCACCCATTTCTTTCTATCATTCTTCCGTACCGAACTTCTGTCTCCCTTTTTATTTTCTCTTCTCACTCTTACACACTTTATTTTCTCTCACTTGCGATTCTGTTGCCGGTAACTCGCCTCTTCTCTCTACGAATACCACTCTGCATTCCCACGTTTTCAGAGTCTCTCTGTGGTTCTTACCGTCTCCCTCTTCCTTTTCTATCCGTTCAGTCTCCCCCACTCCCTCCGTTTCTCGCAGTCCCCTCTCGCGTTGTTTCACTTTCGCGTCCTCGCGTACTTCACTACTCCTCGAACGCTTTTATCCACTACGCTTTCACGGCCAACTCCGCCCTTCAGCTTTTTTTCGTCCCCACACGTTCGTATGAGCGCTGCCCTTCGCCGCCGTCCGCTGTTCGCCTGCGCGCTGAGCTGTGCTGCGCGAGTCGCTTCCTTCTCAGCCGCCGAGGCGGAAACGAAGCCTTCGACACTTCCTTCTTTCCCTCGACGGATTTACCTAGTTGGAATCAGCGATTCCACCCTCTTGTTCTCTTCACTGCCGACTTTATAGCAGAGAGTATCGCCTTACTTCATCGCGCGGGCGATCACAAAGGTCGGAATCGGTGTGGTAGAAAGAAGGCTTACCTGTTCTTGCTTTAAGCGTTTGACTGCTCATTGCAATCATTACATCTTTACGCAGCACATTAAAACTGCAGTTTTATATATTTCAAACACTTGGATGTATCGAATTCAGAATCAAAAAATTTACGAATATTTATCAAAATGCGACGTAAATTTATTTTCATTTTACGAGAAGGGAAAATATAGTTATGTATTTTGGTCAGAGATTGCTGACAGATGGATCACATATTCAGGGAAATAAGATAAAATGGATACGCAAGGAATTGCACAAAATTGATTTCTGAATTAATTAATAGGAGGGATAAAGCATGTCTTAAGAATCTTACGAATTTTAATATATTTTCACTCAGTACTAGGCAAAACCATATTGTCCACAACAGTGAACGAACTAATTCTATGGTGTTTGGTCAGGACATTGTAACTCCAAAATCACATTAAATTGCAACTCTAGCTATTCCACATTATTACATTTTGAAACGGATTGGAAACAATTTTGGCAGTTTTGTTCTTGGAATAAATTGTTTTAACGTTACCACATTAGTTTGCAATCGTTTTTAAAAGTGTAATGGCCAAACTAACTCGAATGTTGCCTACGGTCGTATGTACCAAGAGAAAATCCTCATTCCATTCATTCAATGACCTGAGCCAACCCAGCGTATCTTCCCTCCGCAGCTGTGTCCTTGTTTACCGCGCATTTTTTCACTTCTTCCCCTTCTCCTCCCTCTATCTCATCTGAACTGCCACCATTGGCTACTTCTCTGCAACCCTCTCCCAAATTTCGCATTCTTTATTAGCCTCCGCTCTTGTTACCCGTTTCGCCCGCCAGCTTTCCGTTGAGCTCAACACTCAACTGTTTCTCTTTCATTAGTCGTGTACGGCAAATCGCTTCTTACTTGTCTCCTACCCCCAATCTCTCTCTGTCTCTCCGGTGATGAATCCTCGCCGACTCCCTTCGCGTCCGCTCATCCAGGCGGGCCTCTGCCGAGCGGAGATAAGCAACGGAGGCGATAATAACGCAACGGAGGAAGCGCTGATAAATGAAGAGCAATAAACAACGCAGGGGAGGGGCGGTGGGGGGGGGCGGGTCGGCGCAGCTGGAGGTAGCGCAGGCTCTCAAAGGGGTGAAAGAGGGGGGGGGGCTTGGACGGCGGAAGGAAGTAAATACACCACAGGGGGAGTTGAGACTCCTCTCTGCCCCTACCATTTTTCAAGCTACAGCTGTAAAGCGTCCGCAATTAAACATAAATCATTGCAGGACAACAATATGCAATTATTAGATAACCTCAATAGAACCTGTTCAAGGTTTCTTGCACAATGCTGAGATAACTTTTGTGATGCCCCTCTCAGATTAATGCAGATTAAAATAAATATTTCTGCAATGAGACACAGTTACTTGCGATACCTTTAGTGCAGCAACGCATTAAAGGGTTCTTACACGCAACACAGCAACAGAATTTAAGTGTTTGATATTCACAAAGAATTGTACGCTTTTTCGAAAATATATAACGAAGCTTTTAAGAGCCTATAGTATTCATTTGTAAATGCGATCTTATTATTGTTATTATTATAAATTTCTAAAAGATATGATGGATCAATATTAATGTCACTCTACTAATAAAAATTTGAAACATCGAAAGAAAAATATCCAGAACTACAACAGAAATACTGCAGTTGACGTGAGTGTTGGTGAAGGTTGGAATTCAGTCATATCCAGGTGAAAGCTGGAATCCGCCGAGGGAGCGACGTATACTACTCCAACATGAGTGTTGTGTTCAAAACACACCATAACTTCCCTCTATTCTACGATTTAAGCATGCTGGCAGTTTCGAGTCACGAGCTGAACGAAGAGGGGGACATTGGCGTCTAATCGAGAGCTCCAGTACCAACAATTTAAGTCAAAACGAAGCTCTCGACTGGATGACGGTGTCGCCCTCTCCGTTCAACTCGTGACCTGGAAGGGCCACTGTGTTTAAGTAGGATTATAAGTGAAAACAACAGATTGGTGACGTTCCAGCAGTAGCAGTTGACAGTGCGCATGCATTGCTGTCAAGTGGCAACCTCTCCGTCCAGTTCGTGAACTTGAAGTGTCACCGTGTTTAAATAGGATTGTCAGTGAGAAATAACAGATTGGTGGCATTCCAACGGTAGCAGGTAACACGGCGTATGCATTTCCGTCCAGTGGCATTTCCGTCCAGTTCGTGACCTTGAAGAATCACTGTGTATACATTGGATTAAAGTGAGAAATAACAGATTGGTGGCGTTCCAGCGGTAACAGTTGACAGTGGGTATCCACTGCCGCCCAGTGGAGACGCAGCCCCGTCAGCTGCGGTTCCCGTAAGGAAGCGACGCCAGCGCGGGCAAGAGCCGTTGGGGGAAGGGTTCCTCGAGGAGACGGCGTGAGAAACGGCGCGTGAGGGCGACGAGCCAGCGCAGCGCCGCTGTCGATGGCACCGCAGGTCGGAGCGGTGAGGGGCGGGCGAGGTGGGGTGAGGCGGGGGCGGAGCGGGTGAGGCAGATGGGGCGGGGCGTGGGTGGGGCTGGGCGGGGCGGGGTGAGAGGGGGCGGGGTGAGGCGGGGCAGGGTAGGACAAGGTGGTAGGGGCGAGGAGGGGTGGAGGGGTGAGGCGGGGCTGGGCAGGACAGGGCGGGGCGGGTCGGGGCGGGGTGGGATGAGATGGGATGGGCTGGTCGCGGGTCGGCGTCGAGGACGAGCCATAAGCAAAGGCGAAGAGGCGCCGAGGTCGAAGGCGCGACGGCGGCGTCGGCCGGGGCTGTAAAAAATAAGGGTGTGGCGGCGTCGTGTGAGCCCTGATGAACCGCATAAAGCAGGATGGATGGGGCAATAACTGTCCGCCAGGGTTCGCAGGAAGCGATAAATACTGGCCGCCTCGAACGCTTCCGCCGACACCGCCTCCGCCGCCGCGACTGCCATCTCTCCGTCACTTCCAGCACTATCGAACTCCACCCACGCACTCACCGCGCGCCACCCAAGATCCCCCCCCAGCGGTCGATGCACCTCCAATTATAGGCTCTGCGCCACGTAATGGCCGGACGGATTGCGTGGGAGGTCGTGGAGGCGCTGAAGTCGGTGGAGCTGGTTGGGGTTGAGAATTCAGATCTACAGAAGGCAAGGCGGCTTACGTTTTAGCGTAGCTTCATTGGAAATGTATGTACGTAGTTCTCTCCAAAAGTAATGCACATATATTTTTTTTAAATTCATTTTCTTTTCTAAGTCTTTGCTCTTTACAGATTTCGTAGAGCAATTCTTCTTGCTTGAATTGAATTTAGCTCAGCCTGTTTCCGCAAGTGTTGCCCTGGCAGCACTCGTTTAAGATGGCAGCTGCATTATGTGTTCGTCGGAAGACACGTGTTGTTATAGAATTCCTTTGTTGTTATAACGACAAAGTGACAGACATTCACAAGAGGTTATAAAATGTTTATGGAAATGATGCTGTTAATTGCGTTCGATGGGTTTCCACACAATCTAGTGCAGACTTACACAACGCCTGCTCCCGCGGGCATTCTGCACTTGCGAGCCGATCGCCTGCCCGCGGCAGCGCCCAAAGTGCAAGTACGGGGGAGAAAGAAGCTTTGCGGGGAGGGGAGAAGTCTGACGTAGCACGACGCGCCGCGTAGATTGAATGCCTGGGCGTCTAGTACAATTATCCATGCTTCAAAATTAAATGCCCATTTGTTTAAATGGATTATGTCTAGTATTTCAAGTTACCAGGGTCATAATTCACGGTTTACGTTCTGTGCACTACTGTATATCCACCTTTGTATCCACCACTGTATGTATTTTCATTTCCTATTTTTTTTAAATAAAATAACATGCTCATTGTGACTCTTAAGCAATATTTTAAAGCAAAAGCTTTAAAATATATGCTTATATATAAGAAAAATATTATTTAATTCTATCTAACACAAAATTGCAATTTAATAATTGGTTGTTCACCAGGAATGTTATAATCTACAAATCACAGAAAAATGAACAAAATCATGAGAGCAATCTCTCACATCAAGATTGACAAAATAGAACATGTGGCAATTCCAAGAAGGGTAATGTTTAATAGCACATTTGTGACCATTTTTCCCCATTATGAAACTGAATAAAAGAGATCAACGAGCAAACTTCTGTCACGATATGTTACGGCCAATCATAAGTTGATCATGGGTATTGGTTAAATAGAATGCAAAGGGCTTTATATTTTTATACGATCTCGTACGCGACTCTACATTCTTGTCAGAAATTAGAACAGAAAATAATCATGATTTTTTTAAGAATATTTTTTTGCTTTCAGAGAACCGTCTTATTCAATTAAACATAGTTAATAAAAATAGTTTATTGCTGTCATCATCAAACAAAAACAATTCAGTATCAAAATTTTGTGTTTAGCACAACACTTAATTTGTGATTACATCGTAGCAAAGCGAATTACATTATCAGCCCTACAAGCAATTGTAATACTTAGTGTCGCAATCTAATATGTACAATTCGTTGTAGTTGCATATTTTGCCCTGTCATGTACCGAGAACAAACATTTGCAATATAATACAAAAGGCAATATTACTTCAACTGTATATGACCGTCATGTTCTTGCCGATCGCTCTTTAAATTTACGCGCTATCTTTCGAATTGCGCATTCTGATTGGTGGTCCCCACTCCTAGATCCCCACCCTTCATCGATTTTCTCATTTGCCCCCGAGTTGCCCGCGCGCAGCTCCTGACGTCAGTGAAAGTGGAAAATGCTGTGCAGGTCTGATCTAGTGAATAAGGGAAGCGAAGACTCAGGATCTCCCCGCAGCGGCAGACCGCGCTCTCCACTTTCTTTTGACAAAGTCAACCTCGTTTTGGTTGACAAACACAATCAAACCAAAATGAGGTCGCAATCACAACCTCATTTTGGTTGACAATCGTGTAATCGTGAAAGAAGTGTCAATGAATGTGGGTATAGGAGAAGCGAGTGTGTGCAGAATATTGAAAGAACTACAGTTGAAAATGGTTTGTACGAGATGGGTTCCAGGAAATATTGGCTCCCTTGTGAGGGCTGCTACACAGTGGCTCAGACGTACTGGCCCAGACTTCTACCATGCGGGTGTACATGCCCTTGTTCCAAGGTGACATAAAGCAGTAGGAAGAGACGGAGATAATGTGGAGAGGTGGCTTTTTGTTCCTCGAAGATGGACGAACATACTGTAAAAATAGCACAGGTATGGAAAATAATTTTTAAAAAAAAATTATTGTGCATTACTTTTTGAGTGACCCTCGTACATTGGAGGTTTTAGCAGACAATGGTCGTAAACTTCGCGCGATCTAACACATTATTAAGCACACGGCTGACATTACAGAGGTAGGAGACGACCACATTGAATACCGTCACCATAGCATCGTTTCCTAGATTTTCGACAGAGCAGCCTTCGGCACAAGGAAGTTTCATTCACATTTCGTGTACGAAAGCACACAAGAAAATAAATTAAATTGCAAACGCAACTAAAAAAAACTTCTGGGCGATTACAATCCCTGGTTCACATTCGGCTACCCGATGTTTTCTGAACAGCGATTGTATGCTGTACTACGCATGCGCAAGGCTTCCCTTCTCGAGTGTCTCGCTCGCGCTTCAACGGTCGTCGAGTGCACGCTCTATCCGATGCTCTCTGAACTGAGATTGTATGCGTAGATGGCTCTACTGCGCATGCGCAGTGGTTCCCTCCTCGTGTGTCTCGATGGCGCTTCAATGGTCGAGGAGTAAACGCTACTACTGTGGAAAGGTATTTATACCTGAGAGTCATTAGGTTATGTGGCATGCAGACATCCCGTCACCAATTGCGTAATTGAATTTTTAATAGCTCATCCCTATGCAATGGCATTTTTGGATATGCACTTTTATTGAAACACTCTCCAAAAAATTAATATTGCATAGGAAAAGTGCATTAACAGTACTTCTTTGATGAATATTCATCAGTTTGTATGAATAACAATGAACTGGTAACATGAAACTATCACTAGAACAAAATTATTCCAGAGTCACTTGGCGAAACATATAAAACCAAAATTGCTTATTATTGCTTTTCATAGAGCTCGTCTATAGTTAAGCAATTCCTATAGCATACAGCTAGATCTCTACAGCATTAAACAAACAGAACGACCGTTGTGGAATGGTGAATGAAAAGACAATTGCAAATGTTCAGGGTCCCAATAGCATTCGAATTTGTGACCTTTAGTCATCACCCATCACACTCCACCGAGATTATTAATACTTCACACTAGTAACGCCTTAAGTACTTACTACCAAAGAATAGGAGAAAAATACTCATAGGGAATTCTAACTTGAAATGCAACTAATATACGCACATTGCATACTGCGCTGTGACATACTTCCCATAGGGCAAATTATGCACACGGTAGATATGTTCCGTTAGACGCTTTAAGAATATGTTTTGAGACATATTAAATTTATAAAACACCAGGTAATGAAAGCAATAGGCCCTACGGAATTAGTTTCGAAAGAATCTGGAGTTAAATGGGCTTGCAATTATCACTTGTTGACAGCAATGTTTAAGAAGAGTTAATTGCAAAAATATGATTGCTATGTGTAATTTGCCATGATATGATCGACGCAGATTTAATGGGAATGAGGTTTGTTAATGAGTTGAGTTAATGTGGGTTAAAAATTACAGATCAGATGGTCTGAGAAATAAAATACAGTAAAACTTGCTCAATGCAGAACGTGAATAATGCGGAAATCTGTCTAATGTGAACATAAATCGCGGCCCTGAAAAACATAAATTCTGCAGTATTACATTGTATAACACGGAATCTTGTGTAACATGAAAAAAAAACTGGTCCCTTGAGATTTCGCATTGAGCAAGTTTTACTGTAATACGAAGATCCTAAGTAGTTTTAATTGATTGGTGATTTCGGACGCGTCAATGGCTACTGTCATTGTTCCCGTAAGAGTAGTGTACGTTTTTTTCCCGGGAGGTGGTGGCCATATTCCTACGCTGGATGGTCTGCACCTCTGCTAGCGGGGTTTTCTCAACCAGGTATCTCCCCCAGTGTGGCACCGCCTCAGGCGGGACAAGTTCGAAGCCCACGACAAGCGTGATAATGTAGTGCGTGTGTGTAAGTAAAGGGAGAGAAAAGGCAAAGGACGAGAAAGCAAAGACGAGATAGTGCTCCTAGGAACTCAAGAATTAAACTTCCATGTATTACTTGACAACTTGCGTAAAAGAAACATGATAAAAAATGTAGCAGTCTGAAAGAAATATGCAATAATAAATTACGAGGAAATAAATCAAAATAGCTTTTTACCACGAAAAAAAACAACAACTACCGAATGCTACGTGTTTCTAAATGTAATCTAAATCCCTGAAGCCATTACTCATGGAAACGGCACGTGTGTTGCTCGCCGCGTGGCAGCTTCACAGCGCTCACAGACGAGCGGTAATTGCACCCCAACAAATTCCGCCGCGCAGTTTCCAATACCAGGCGATATTTTGCCGATTTCACGCTTCTTTGCGCGCGGCGCGAGTCACAGGGAATTACCTGCGACACAGAACCTCCACGTGGCACGCGGGGCGCGGGTCGAGCGCGCCGAACGAGGCCAACGAATCGCAATGCGCCACCCTCTCACGACAACCCCCGCCATCACCACGACAGCGTGTTTCCATTAAGTCGAAACGCATTCGATAGCGGGGTCAAAAACCATTGGGGCGGACTTTTTCGAAACCAGATAAATTAATGTGAAAGACGTCATTGTCTGGAGAATCGCAAGCGGATGTTTGACGCATCTAGGGTTGACATAAGGACAGCAATGGAATTCAGGACATCCGAAATATATGTCTGAGTAAATTATTTATTTTTATACAAATAAATAGCACATCAAGTAAATCGTGTAACAAGGGAATAGTATATTAAATAAACAACTAAATAGTAGATCAAGATAAATTACACTGTACACTTTCAAGAATATTAAGATAACCATTATTTTTCTAGGAAGAATTTCCCTGACTTTTCCAGATTACCCAGGTCATTTCCTTATTTTTCCATGACAAAAGTAAAGTATTTTACGGTATGTAAATAAAATATAAAATCAATTGTGACTTGGATCGATATTAAAACACGTATTGACTCAACCCTTTTCCACTTTGCTTTCCACAAACGTTTGCATTGACACATTGTGAAACAAATGCTCTTCAATTCAAAACACACAGACCTTTTCTTTATTTTGTATCTCTGAGATTAGTAAAAGTACCGTAAAAAATACAAAAATAACAATATTTGCTTAACCCGGGAGTGCCCGCAATAGGTAGACTCACGCCAGTGCCCGCAATGTATCTCTCAGATATAGCTGGAACTTTTCGTGAATAGGAATGATTTGAAGCTCTATTAACTGAAATATGTATTTTATTTGGTTTGTACATGTCTCTCAATGCAATTGTTACTAAATCGTACACTTGTCATAGACATGCCTGAAAATAATATCACGATTCGTACCGCTTACGCCAGCTCACAATGCACTAGTGCCAATATACGCAACGTATCTGACAGACATCGCGCAACGCAGCGATCGCGTTTCAGCATGCACACGGGAAATGACTTAGAAAAGTACAATAAGATAAAAGTAACAAATAAAAAAAAGTAAAAAGTAACAAATAAAAAAACAAATAAAATAAAAGTAAAAAGTAAAAATACAAGCGTTCTTAGAAAAGTACAATGAAGGAATACATGAAATATCAGATGCCTAATGCATCGCAATAATCCAGGAACATAAAATTGCCCTGGCTTGGATCTCACAGATCTATTGCGAGCACTCCCGGGTTAACAAATGAATTAGCCGCTTGTTGTAATCGTTCTCTTATGTAGCGCATACTTCAGTGGTGTAGTTCAGACGTTCCAAACGGTTTTTTCGTAGGACTGTGCGGAATTATAAAAGAGTATCAAAATTCAGGACATTTGGTAGAAACAAAGAAAAATCTGCCGACCTGCTGGCCGATATCTCTAAGACAGTAGTGTGGGCAGGGTCGCGGGTTCGAGTCCCGCCTCCTGCATGGTTGTACGTGTTCGTCCTTTCAGCATCTAACATCACTATATCGTTTCATCCTCATAGATACCATAATGTTAAAATCCACTAGTGGTCGCTAATGCGAATGACTTAGAAGTTAATGCGACCTTAAATAACACAAAAAAGAAGAAAAAAAGAAAAATCTCGCGGGACAGCGGGACACACGTAGATATTCGGGAAATGTTCCGTTTTTTCAGAACCGCTTTCTCAGAACCTACGAAAACCACTGACGCGAGGAACGTGGCGCGATTTTCTCTTCCTCATTCGTCCTCAACCGCGAACTCACAAGATGGGTAATGGTTCGGGAAGTGAAGGCAGTTGGAGACTATTTCCCGCCACGATGGTGTGAAATAGAGGAAATTCAAATACTGTTGAGAATGCACCGATACCAGCAAAATGAGAACTAGCTAGCACCCCCTGTAACATATACAAATTCTAGTAGGCAATACGTCGTGGGTACTGTTAATAATGTAATATAACAGAAAGTATGCCTATTACAAACGTCATAGTAATAAATAACTCTGGTACTACATTTTAAAAATATGCCTCAAATGATGTTCTGAATCACATTATTAATGTGTGCACACTGAATGTAGATAAATCCCTTGCCCATCAAGATTCTCATCAGCGATTTCGTTCAAAAATTCCCGGCACATTTTATGTGACGAACCTTGACTGCATCACAGATCATTCAGTACGTTATCTCTGTGAAAAATTTTGCTCGTTTCAATCCCACGTGTTATGAATACTAAATGGGTTAAAACTCATACAGTGCATAAACTTTTCTGCAAACGAGAATAATAAATGATGGATGATATTTCTGAATGTGTTGATGACTGGAAAATATAACATTACAGAACTACCAGGAATGGAACTCAAACAGAAACAGAAACGGATTTCTCTCCGGCACACACTACCATTGAAATTCACATAAAGAATATCTATACTCACGCATATGCCAGAAGATCCATACGGAGAACGATGAACGTGATTTAAGTTCACGGTGCGTAATTTCGCGCCTGGGAATGACGAATCTTTCTGTCTTTGAGTAATATTTCCAAGACAGCATTGTGAAAGTTTGGAAGCGCCTAATAGAGAGAAGTAAAAATGAAAATGGAACAATGTCATTTTGTTCGTAAATTTTCTACGAGTCAGATATGGAAATCATCTTAATATGTCGTAAATCTGACAATAGTGTTCAAAAATTTCAAAATTTCATTTTCTCCAAAACTCTCAGATTGAATATGTCATTCTGAGGACGCGTTATCTTAATATACGCATCGAGCTTTTATATACCTGATGTTGAAAAGCATTATAAATCTACAAAGTTCACGGAATTAGGAGAAACTGAATCCCGCCTCCATGTAAACTCATTATTTCGAAAGCTGTATAAAACAAGTTTATTGCCTTTCCAGTGCTGCCTAGATTGTCACATTGTTACTCTTCACCATCTCACACAACCCTTCCTGTAGCCCCAGATTTTCTTAACTCTCTGTAGCAACTCACAATGGACCCCTACAAGCACCCGGCCACAACGAGTCACTTGGCCTTTCTACTTCAATTCCATCGGGCACTTTTCACTCCCTTCTCTCTACCTCCATTCTCTTCCCTCCCTCTCTCTCGCTCTCTCTCCGTCCCCCTCACTCACTCATCTACCCTCTTAGGGGCAAAGAGCAGAGATGATATGAGAGCCACGCTGGTGAGAACGGATGCGCAGGTTATTGACGGGCATTCGACGAAAGGAGGGTTGTGATAAGGGTTGGTGGGGAAGCGGGGACTTCGGCATGTTTGTGTGTATATGTGTGAGTCTGTGTGTGTCACTGTGTGTGTCGGTGTGTGTCAATGGGTGTGTGTCAGTGTGTGTGTGTCAGTGGGTGCGTCTTAGTGTGTGTGTCGGTGTGTGTGTGTGTCGGTGTGTGTGTGTCGGTGTGTGTGTGTCGGTGTGTGTGTGTGTCGGTGTGTGTGTGTGTCGGTGTGTGTGTGTGTGTCGGTGTGTGTGTGTGTGTCGGTGTGTGTGTGTGTGTCGGTGTGTGTGTGTGTCGGTGTGTGTGTGTGTGTCGGTGTGTGTGTGTGTCGGTGTGTGTGTGTGTGTGTGTGTGTGTCGGTGTGTGTGTGTCGGTGTGTGTGTGTCGGTGTGTGTGTGTCGGTGTGTGTGTGTCGGTGTGTGTGTGTCGGTGTGTGTGTGTCGGTGTGTGTGTGTCGGTGTGTGTGTGTCGGTGTGTGTGTGTCGGTGTGTGTGTGTCGGTGTGTGTGTGTGTCGGTGTGTTTGTGGGCGCAGGCGAGGAGAGGGGAGGGGAGTGGGCGGAGCGGAGGAGCGTCGGATTGCGCGCGCGCCCCGTGTTTACGGCCTAACTACCCCCGCGGCGCTCGTCCCGTGCGAAGAACGCATTACGATTGATCACTCGCCGGAGCGGAGCGGATGTAGGTCGAGGGGCGGAGGCGGAGATCCGGCGCGGAGGTTCCGCGCCGAGGGCTGCGAGTGGCGAGAGAGTGGCCAGCGGGCCATGTACCGTGAAAAGGCATTGTGGCGCAGGTCCACCAGGGGGCGGGAGGCCGAGAATAATGCAGAGAGCGGTTGAAGGGCAAGGAAAAATACACCACCGACAGAGGCGGTGCGAAAGATCAGCGTGGATCTCATTACTTGGGAATTTCAACAAATACAAACTCAATGATTCATCAGCTCGTAGTCGGAAATGTATACGCTGATTGAAAGAACACATTTAAAATATTTTCTACCCAAGACGTTGAACAGAGTATTTCAAGTATAGAATACTTCAAAACTATTGGGTTAGACCTATTCAAATCTGCGACAGTATATTATAGAAGAATTCACGTAAGAAAAAGCAAAAGTGACAGCTCGCTAAACAAGTGAACATCACATGTAATTCAGAGAAGTATCCCTCCGCCGCGGCAGCTGTTCAGCCACGCCTCTTCGTAACCTCACTTTAAAGGGTTTGTTTATGGCTCCCGTGAAGAGAACTATATATATGCAGAAGTCTAAGAGTTTCGCTCATGTATATGCACGTACGCGAGTCCGCGAAATATTGAAATTTAATTACGCATGTGGAAAAATATATTAACATACTCTCATATGAAGTAAAAGAAAACTGCCACGAATGTAAACAGAAAGAAAAAATATTTTTCAGAGGACGTTCAAATACCTTTTCTTTGAGTCTCACAGCGCAGCAAAGGGCCCGTGTATTTTTGTAATAAAGAGTGGTTTATTTATAATTACAACACCCCGATTTTCCATACTTAGAACAATTGCTCTCATAACTCAAATGTGACTTAATTGTTTTGTATGTCAAAAATGTTCTACAAGGCAATGCATTCCTTAATCTAGTATGTCTATTTTCATCTCTTATTTCTTGGATGAATAATAGGCACATCCTTTAAATTCACTCTTACTGATTAAAACATCTTATCAGTGAACGCTATCTTGTATTCTTGCATCCTCAACTCAAGGCTTTACTAAATTTTCTCCAGAATTGTTTTCTTTACAAGCATCCACTTAACAAATTAATATCTATTTTAAATACTTAATTATCAATAGAACATATCTCAATAATGTAAAATGAATAGATGGGTTTGAAAACTGTCCTATAAAGGTGAATAAAAAAGAAAAATACACAAGAACATTTATTTGTCACTTTGACCAATGGGGTGGAATTGCCATTACACTTGAGCTCCAAATTTAGATCCATCCCAGCATTTATGTATAATAATAATAATAATAATAATAATAATAATAATATTTTATTCATTTTCACATAAGTTAATGAATGCAGTTCAAGCACACTAATAATGAAAACAAAAACAAAGAAATGGTACAGAAACAACAGAATTTGTAATCAAGGAAGTTTTACAAAACAGTATCCTATCATTATGGATAATTATATAATATATTTGTTGATACAAAGAAAACTGTCACAAATAATATACAAATTTAAAGAATAAAAATCTGCAAATACAATACATAACACAACTTTAAAATACAATCTACAAAAATAATACACATCTTTACAATACAATCTATAATATACACTATATATTTTTAAATGTATATTGTATGGTATTTGTAAATTGTATTTTGAAGTTGCATTGTGTATTGTATTTGTAGCTTTTTGTTCTTTAAATTTGTGTGTATATAAAATTTAATTATTTTCATGTGTCAGTAGAAGTTTCCTGGAACACAAAGAGAATAGCATTAGTATTCTATTTAGTTAACTGTTAATTAGTATTCTGTTTTTTGGTTGAATATTTCCTCTCTTAAAGCACCATGGCTTGTCACTATTGGGGATCAAGAAAATACTTCCCTAGAAAATTAGTAATATCCAGTCTCAAAGGTACAATCTGAAAGATGGTCCGGGGCCAACTGCTTCATTCTCAGGCAACCAAATGTGGATCTATTGAAGATAAAGTGAAATGTAATAGACGACAAATTTTATAGTTTCATTAATTAAAATATATGGAAACTATACTACAACAGGATCATCTTTGTTACTTTACCCATAAATACAGTACAGTTCTGGTTTTCCTGTACAATACTACTACAAAATAAATATACAGGACAAGTAATAAAATATAAATTATAACTTGCCCTTTTCACACATCCCGTAAATCATTTTCCAGATGATGCCTTTGCCAAATTGGTCCACTTTGTCTATTACATATGCTCTTCGCCTCCTTATTTCCCAGGAGTTTTCAATTCACTGATGTCCTTTTTATAATACCTAAATAAACAGAATTCCTTCAGTTACACTTATATCAATTGCACAACAACAGCTATTAAACTGTAATTATAATATAAAAACTTACTTCGTGACAGTAATTTTGCTCAAATTCAACTATTCCATTATGAGGCTCGCAGCAGAACCGGATTCTAACCTTCCTTTCCTTTGCATTTCTCGGATTTTTCTCGCGAGAAATATAATATCCTCTTGTCGCTGGCGTGAACAAGGATTCTTCCTCCGACCACTCCGATGTTCCACGATTCGCAATGGTGTTATTATTTAAAAAATAAATAAAAACGCAAAGCACAGAACCGCGAAACACAAGAGCCAGGAAACACGTGCACCAGTACGCACCTTACATTCAAAACTCGGTTTTAAAATAAACATAAAACTTATCACACAAAAAGTAAATTCCATATAATGTGTATAAGAAAAGAAATTTTTACAGAAGAGCACGTAGCACTGCACTTCCTATTTCAATTATTTCTCGTGGCGCACTATATTTTCGGCGGACGAGGACATCACAAAAGGAAGCGTCGAAACCATTTACAAGCTAGCCAACTGCAAACGAACGAATCGAGGAAGGAGATTTCAATGGGATCAAGGACACAACGACCACAGAACCTTCGGTTATGTTGCCAGCACTAGCTGTCAAAATTGCTTGTTCTTACATGAATCTCTCTTTACCATTAACTAGAAACTCTTAATACACATTATTTTCCTTAAGTAATGTTTTCGTGATTCTATACATCATCCATTAATAAGGTTGGTGGTCTCTTAGCAGTTATACATTGGAAGGAAAACAAAAGCTGCACTTTCACAATCAGGGGCGTATACGTTAATTATCTAGCATCATATTGTTTCATGGGCAGTCCTCTTAGCAGAGGCAAACGTCAACTATTTTCTCTTACAGCTCGGGTGCCGAGGTATGATAAGTAATTTCAGATACCGGGAATGCTGATGTGAAGAGATGCAAGACTTGAAAAGTTATGCCTAAGAGTTAAATGCATTTATATATATTAAAACTTTATTTAAAATGAAGTAAAATAAGGCAAAGAGGAAACTCATAATATCAGAGATAAAAGTGGAAGGAAATGGGGAGAAAATGGAGATATACAAATAGATATTCTACAACAGAGTATGGCATAGAAACTAAACGTTATGGATAATAAATAAAGGACATAATAATCATGTCGATAATGACTGTGATTATGAAAAGAGAGTCGATGGTGTAAATGGAAAAGACCAATAGTCAAAAAAATAAAGAATATTATTTGTTTAATGGCGATGAAATAAATCGTGAGTCATCTGTAAACAGAGAATCTGCTTCTCGTAAAACAGCTAGCGCCCTAAATCGTAGTTCTTCTCTTCTAACCACACGCATACTTCTACAACACAAAATCCCTATGCCTGCCCCTACCAATATACGCAAACTCAAAATATTCCAAAATAAAATTCTAAGAATAGCCATGAAAGCACTCCGGTTAGAAACAACCCTTTCCACTCCGACTTAAAAATTCTCTCCATCCAAAACTGCGTAAAAACCTTATCTCATGCCTTCTTTTTTAACATGCAAAATGTTCCCGGTATCCTAAATTTTCAAGTACGACTGACAGGTCTCCCCAATTCCGAGACTTCGAAAACGGTACCCTCTCTACTTCTTTCTCACATATCACGTTGGTATCCTAAGTCACTAAATCAACTGGAAGTTCTCGATTGAGTTTGCCCTATCAATACTAAACTGTGCTATTTGTCTTATCTGTCATTGTTGCGTTCAGTTTTTTTGTGTTCTTTAACATCTGAAAGAGTCAAACAGCTGAACGTAAAATCAAGCACTCAATAAATTTGTGTACACTATTTTAACAATTGAAATATCTTAAGGTAGGTGCCTACCTGAGAGAATAATATACATATTGTTTCTATTTTGATTACTCCTGTACTTTTTATTTCCACATTCTCTTAGACATCAAATAATTTTCTTTTAATTCTCTGTTTCATTATTAACTGGCCAAAATGTAGGTTTTTACTTCAGACATTCTACTTCCACAACAAGTTGATGTATATTCATAATTATCTTCGTAAATTAAACACAAATGTATGTTCTTGAGACTAAACTAGTATGGTAAATGTACTGTAAAAACTAGAGAGTCAGTATTTGATTATTTTAAAAAATTGTTTAAAAATGTATTCTGGAAAGTTCAGTTCATTTAATTGAAACTTTTAGTGAAACATTAATTATTCTAATCAATTCTCAAGACCAAATCATGGAAAGCTGCACGAAGCATGCAAGTTGCAAAAACCATTATATCGTTATTTTTACAACGCAATAAAAATACCATACAACTTAATAAAAAAAATTAAAAAGGAAATATTTCACGATATTTCTTCATTTCGTCAATTCACGATATTACTCAACAGATAAACTTTCCGGAGTTGGCTGTGACATTTTTTCAAAAAATCTTACCAAATTGACAATAGTTAACTTTGACACAATCACACACTTAATATATTGAATTTTTAACAATTAAAATACGCTTAATATAAACTATTATGTATTTGTACACTCACCACCAAATGTGTATGTCTTGCACAAATACGCATATCTTATTTACTTAGTCCATTTACTGCCCACTGCCTCCGAACTACTCCGAGCGTGTCAAGAAACCGCAAGGGAAATCGGCAACCTGAGTCCGTGGGTGGCTCTTATCTTACGAATAGGAGAGGGGAGTGAATGATGCCACGAACGAACGCTGTGTGGATGCCACTGGGTGCTTGCGGTTTCTTCGGCGTTGCCTCCTCTTTAAGAGGACTGATGAGCCGACGAGCGAACGATTTAATAAAAAATCTCAACAGAACAGATTATACAGAATGAAAAAGAATGTGTCCTATAATTATTTTCAATACAATATATCTTGAAAAATTTTTGTTCTCGTAATTTTTTTGTGCTACCGCCGGTAGCCCCCGGTAGTATACGCCACATCCGAGCGCGAACTTCCTCTGGGCCGCGCTGGCTCCGTTCAGTGCCTGCGGCGCTGCACGGCACGGCAGGGCACGGCACGGCACAGCATGGCTCTCGCTCGGCGAGAGCCAAAGCAGCAGCGGCGGCGGCGGCAGCAGCAGCACGGTCGCTCTGCGCCGTCGCCCCCGCCCCCGATGCCATAGGTTTTCGATATTCGGCTCCCAAGGCCCGCTGCCGCGCTGCGCCGATTCCAGCCCCGACCCCGGCGACCCGCCCCCACCCCCACCCACCCCAAGATTTAAGCCCGCGACAAAGAGCGCACTCCAGCACACTGCCAGTGCTCCCAACGGCAAACGCTCGCAAATACCCATCCACTCGGGTGGCGCTCCTCTTTTTTTTTCCCAGCCGGAGGTCAATTCAAGCTATCGGACTCGAGGAGTTCATTACACTCCAATGAATAAAAACCACTAACCAGAGATCAGCTCTTTTTATCCGCCGTTCAGGAATTCCATGAACAATGCGCCGCCCTGATTATGAGCGTTCGGGATTTGTATAGCGGCGGCAGTTGAGAAGCGGGGTTGAGGTAGGGTGGGGTGGGGTGATATGTGCTGGCAGGCGGACAAGTGGGAGGGGGGATGAGTCAACCGTTGGGACCTGTCAAAGGGCACTCGGCAAATGGTGAGGGCGGCCCGAAAGGGTCTCGGGCGCTGCTCAATGACGTCGGGGATGAGTCAAATCACAAAGAAGGGATGCGCGAGATCACTAAGCGGGGACGAAAAAGTGAGGATTAGGAACAAGAAAGCGTGATTATAGAACTGAAAAGGTTGGATGTGCTGGCGGATGAAACCATAGATATTAGTTTATTACTATAATATCATTCTTATAACAGTATCCTTGATGAAATAATGGATTAATATGTCATTATTACCAAGGATAATAAAACATCAACAATGTGTAAAGGTCTTGTCTGTGAATATTTTTCAATCATGGAATCAAAATGATAAATCTGCAACCCAAAAACGCATGATACTTCTGAGAAAGTCGACGAGAAATGTTTCTCCTTTATTTTGCTTAATATGGAGAAAATGTTGAAGTATTTTCGGATGTTTTCGCTTCTGATCTGCTCCAGGAGGCCACAGCCTTTCACTGCACTAGGAAATCACATTTCGGAAGTTTTTGCATTACAACTTTTCTTTCTCGTCAATACCACGACATAGTAACGTAGGTATTGACATATTGTAGTGATACCGAATATATTACAGTTAATTGCGCGCCTAAGAATTACTCCGCGTCGCACGACAGCGAGGGTCAGCCGACGGCGCCAGGACGGCGGCGGCCACTCGCCGCCCCCCTACCCTTTGAATTTGTCACGGCCACGTCTCCCGGAGCTTGGGTGGTCGTTTCGTGCGCACGGCACCCCCGGTATTTTTCCGCGACGCTCAGAGCCCTCCCCCAGCCTCCCTTGAGATTTCCAGCCCCTCACACCCCCAGTCATTAATAACTGCCCCTATTTGACGCAAAATTGAAGCGAGAGGGAGCGATAGCCAGCTTCTCTCTCATTTCTCGGCCTCAAAAACACCCGACGATTGGGCAGAAATAGTTTGAGACGCACTACCCTTGCGCCAATAGCCGCCAGAATTAGGCAATGTTCTAGAAGGTTCCAGAATCTTGGGGATAATTTTGGTGGGGGAAAGAAGCTTCGAGGGACTTCGAGCAGGCGACGCGAAGAGAGAAGCGAACGAGTTGCGTTCGGGGTAGGACGCGAGTAGCGGTCAAGGGGGGACAAGTTGCTTTTGTGGTGGCACTAGGCGCCGGAGACAGAGTTCGGTTCGTGTTGAATGGACTTATAAAAAACACTGAGTTTTCTTGGGAGAATTTGTGCAAGTCCCCTTTAACAATTGTAGACCGCGGGGCTGTGTGACGGACAATTGACAGTGAATTGTGCTGTGTTAATATCCGACTTGTGCTCGAATTCGGGACTTTTTCGTGAGATTATTAGATGATTCACGAATTCGCTACGATCTCCAAAATACCGTGTGATAGATCGACAGTGAGGAGATCATTCGTTCGAGCAGACATTACCTAATCATTCACAACAGTGAGCGGACGGCGCTGTGTGTTGGGCCAGCCCCAGCAGCCCCCTCGCGTATACCTGGTTCAGTCCTGCGCACCACCCCACCCGGGCGGCGCCGCATCGCCCGTGACGACCCTCGCAGCCAGCTGACGGCCCGAGGTTATTCAACTTTGGTGGGTTGTGCAAGCCGCCTTGCGGAGGCAGTATTTATTTTGCTTTTGTGGTGCGCCCGTGGTCGAAAGTCATAAACTGTGTGGCGAACAATTTTTGCTAATTACCTTTTGACCGGGCGACGGAGAGAGATTCCCCGGCCGCGCTTGGCCGCCAAGAGGGAATTTGCGCAAGGAGAAAATCTTTGTCATTGTAATTGTATTAATTTGTATTTCTTAATTTTAACTTGTGTGTGTGCATGACATATTCTTTTGATTTGGGTAAAGGGGAGCATGCTCGCCGACATGATTGGTACCAGTTCATTCGTGATTTATTACTGAATAAATCCCCCATGTTGTTATATGAATGCAATGCTTCTCATTTGACCCCGACCGCCAGCTTCCTCCATCATCGCCATTTCAGGCCTGACTGTCTATCGACTGCGCGAGCTGGCTACCCGTCCGAGGCGCCCAACCGAAGACGAAGGGTAGTCGCAATATTTTTAACATAAGTCTTATTAACTCTTTGAAGCCCAAGTCCGACCTATACTCGAGCTTTGGTTAACCCCGGTCGAGAGTCCCAAGTGCGAGTCTAGCTCGGGCGCATGTTTTCTCGCCTTTTCGTGCATTTGCCCCAGTTTACTCGTATATCGATTCAAGGCTCCGAGGATATGACCCCATTGATGTAGCTGTATTATGGTCAAATGTTGGCCAATTTAAGACTATTTTTCGAAATGCAAACCGGTAATGTCATTTTCTTTTTTAAGTAGTTTGCATTGGTACGCGGAGTTCTGTAGATGGCGCATATATGGTTTTGAGTTTAGAACAATGAGCATGCCACAAAACTATGACTTTTTGGCAAATCATTCAGAAATTAGCTTCGGAAAAGTTCGAAAAAATGTTTTGAATGAAATATATTACAGTTCTGATTCTGAAACATTTTTGCTGTTGATGGGCACATTTTTAGCTGTATTTTTGTAATATAATAAAGTACTTATATCAATAAAATAAAAAATAAATAAAAATGCCAATGTTTATAATGGTTTTCAATTATCAAAAAAAATTACTGAAGTAATGTAGATTTATGCATTTATTCACTAAAATAATTACTGTCACTTAAAATACCACTGTATACCTTGGGTTATGGGACCCAATGCTTGCGTCCCCGCGCCCACCTGATGTCTCGCCTCCTACAAACGCTTCCTTTCCTGCCAGAGGGACTCTCCCGGGCATCAATCACTGCGCATGCGCAACACGAGGCGCTTGGGTGAGCCAGGGGCCCTGAGGTTTAAACCAGCAGCCATTCCCTGTGGCATTCGACATTACATTCTTTTCCAACATTTGATTCCACTGACTTGTTTTAACTAGATCAAGCTTGTTGCTTTCAAAATCATTCTAACGTTCATCTTTCTACCTTGTGACCTCAGAGCTGTAATCTGCCTCACAAACAAAATTGAGATTCATAATATATATTTTTTATTTCAGGTTTAAAATCTCATTAGTAGATATTACAAACTGCTAAATTTCAGTGATATCAACCGGCGCAATTAACTGAAAACAATTCCCTTATATATTATGAACTTAATAACTTTATAAAATTTTACCGAAGATTAAATACATTCCCAAATTGTTGAAATCATTTCAACCTTATGTTTACTCGCTTAATTACAGATAATTACAGATCTACTCGACAGGGATACGTTATCTGTCATGGAGAAAGTGCCGGGTAGAGGTGTATGTCGAGGACCAGGACCCGACTTACCTCTGGAATGTCGAGCCGAGACCAATCATCTCAAAAACACGAGCAACCAATGCAAAGGAAGCTAACAGGGAATCAGGCTGAAAGTGAACAAAAACTAGCTGTACTACTGAAGTGCAAAAAGAGCCAAAAAGAATAATGCAGAGTAACATGCTGCAGTACGTGTTGTGTAGTAAGAGGAACAGGAGAAACGGAACAAATGTGCTCAGAGTTTAAAAAATGCATTTAATGTTCCGGTGAAATACAGTTTAAGCGCGAGTAAAGCAAAACCGTCGTTGACTAGCTTCCGTGGCCGGAGCCAATATATTCTTGTCTGTCTGGGAGTGGGTCACATTTCGCCCTAAGAAAGGTCGCAGTACAACGGCCAGAACGTTCGCCTCCGTGCCTAGGACGCGGCGTCTCCCGGGCAGCCACGGATCCGCCGGCCTCGATGTTCAGAGACTGCTTGCGGCGTGGCATGCACTGCGGGTGGGAGACGCCAGTGCGTGGGAAGAAAAGCGAGCCGTCCAGCTTCCAAACCAACGCGCAATGGCGAAGCAGCGGCGCCAGCAGTAACGCACACGCGTGGTGGGCGACGCAGCGGAGGAGGTCGGGCGACGCAGCGGGGGGCAACAGGGGACGGAGGGGGGCAGCGGCGGCGAGAGCGGAGGGGGCAGCGAGGGTGGCGGGGGGCGGCGGCGGGGAACGGCGGCCGGCGGGGGCGGCGGGCAGTGGGGGCGGCGGGGGCGGTGAGGGGGCGGTGAGGGGGCGGCGGGCGGCGGCGGGCGGCGGCGGGCGGCGGGCGAGAGCCGCGCTGGCGGTGGAGACGGGATGATCCCCTGCGGCCCGGCGCGCCGGCGGCCCGGCGGCGCTGAATGGGCGCTGGACGAGCGGACGAAGCAGCCTCGACCAGCAGCAGGCGGGGCGGGGCGGGGCGGGGAGGGTGAGCGTTCGGCGTGGCAGAGCGGGATTGGGAAGGGCGGGAATGCGCAGAAAGGAGCGATGCGGAGCGTGGCACAGTGGCGTGTGGCGGCTCGGGGGCAGAGCAGGGCATTGTATGGCGGGGTGTGGTGTGATGGGGCGGGGCAGAATGGAACATGGAGGGGCGGAGAAGGGCGGGGCGGTGAGGAGCAGGGCATGGTGAAGTGGGGCGGGGGAGGGGCAGGGCGATGGATGCGGGTGGTGAGTGAGAAGGGTTGGGGTGGGGCGGTGAGGGGAGGGGCGGAGGCAAGGGTAAGGTGCAGGCAGGATGTTGAATGGCGGGGAGAGTGATAAGGGGTGGGGTGGTGAGGAATGGAGCGTGATGAGGGGCGGTAGTGGGAGGGGCTCGCCTGGTGCAGAGGGACGGGACAGGCATAGGGAAGCATCGAATCATTACCCTGTTCAAAAGACACAATTTAGGTGATAATAATCTCAATTTTACATTTTATATCTAAAATTCAAATTGCATGTTTTGTTCATGTATTCGATTTACTGTGTCATGACGTTTTCTTCGGCCCAATTGAGCCCGGAAGCGTCAACTGCTATTGTGGTGGTCCCGTAAGTGTACTTCGGATTGTATCTCGGCGAGGTTTCCTCACTTGCTGAACCGTGAGACCCGGCGTCAAGCTCTAAGCCGGGACAAGCTCGAAGCTCCCGCCTTATCTCCCGACATGAATAGTAGAGTAGCGCAAGTGAGTGTATGTGTATGTGGAGAAGGGGAGAGAATAGAGACGGAAAGCTACTTCGGCCGTTTGTTAGGGTACTGCTCCGGCATTCACCAGCTATTTTTGGGAGAAAACATGGAAAACCACCGGACAGAGCAGAGGACTGCTAGAATTATCCTCCAAACAGCAGGAGAATTCGATCTCGCTCTTCTTAGCGTGTAAAATACGCCACCGTTGGACTCTTAACTTCCGGTCGGAGTTGCCATTGGCCAGCTGGTCGCGTCGGCCTGAACAAAACGCTAATGCATTATGCTCATTAGTCCTTTCCTGCCTCACTGATTACCTACGTGTGAACGGCGCGGTCGCTGATAGCGGCGCCCCAGTCTGCCTCCACAAACCGACTTAGATTGCTCAGGGCATCAATTGGTGTCATTACTAAGTGTGGTTTTATTGTTGTTATTATTCCTTTAATTCATGATTAAAGGTGTTATAAGTGGGATTAATATAAAATCTGCCCCGGTTTACAACCAGCTTGCTAAGGAGCAGATTTAGGCATGGTTGGTACTTCTACAATATTGCACAAAATGTGGGCTTTCCCAATAAAGTAATTGCATTTATTATTATTATTATTATTATTATTATTATTATATTAATAATAACATTTCCTCTCAAACATCCCTCATTACTATTATCAATTCAGCTGTTCCTGTATTCCCCAGCAACATTACCATCTTCATCTCCGGTCCCGCGACGCGCACACACCTAACCTTCCGCTCTCCACTGTTGCTTCCGTCTCGACTCCGCCCCTCATTTTCATCTCCTCCTCGTCCGCCGTCGCCCTCGCCGTCGCTGCGCTCAACGCCGCCGTTGCGAGGACACGCAATCGATTATCGATGGCGCCCGGCGATCCGCGCGACCGCCGTGGGCGAGCCGCGGGACAACACCGCCGCAGCTGCCGCCGATACAGCCACCGCCGCCGCCCTCACCCACCACGCCGCGCGCCGCGCCGCGCCACGCCGCGCCGCGCCACGCCGCGCCGCGTCGCGCGCCCCATGAAATATGCAGCAGGGCCGGCCGCCGCCGCCGCCGCCGCCCCGGGCCGCGCCCCGGAGCACACTGACCCCGAAGAAATTATCACAGAAAAAATATAAAATTTGCGTTGAAATTTAAATAAAATGCGTACGTGCTTTCTTACCGAAACTAAAACTTAATATAATTTAATTTATATAATTTATTTTATATAATTGAATATTGGTTATTTGTAGTAAAGAATATAAATAACATAAAATATTAAGTATGTAATAATAATATAATATAATTTAAGGCGTTGTCATTGTCAACTATATTGTTTATTGAAACACTAGCTTTTGATGGCTTAACCATGATCATCAGTTTCGTGGTACAGAAGAAAGGTATAAACAGATATTTGTATCAGGAAACTGATTGTGGCTAAGCCATCGAAAACTACTATTTCAATAAACAATATTGTTGGCAAAGACGACATCTCTAAATATTGGTTTGAAAGCCAACGCCAAATCTCCGCTAAACCAATAAGGCATGTAAATAAAATAGAAGCAAATAATGAATCTACATGCTGTATCGAAACATATTCATAAGATTGATATTAAAAATTGAGATAAAATCACCGCACATTTATATTAGTATTTTACACCTTACAAAGTATGTAAGGTACACTTGAAAGAATGTTTAGATAAATACACAGTTGCCGACAAATTTTAATATGTTAGGAGACACAGAATATTTCCTAAAATGATTAAATAATACACTCGAATGGGTATCATGAACTTCAATTCTAGTCACTCGTAATTAAACCTCGCCGTTTAGTGAAAAGCAACAAGTGCGGGGTTCTCATAGAAAGAAGGAAAGGGAAAAAGTAAAGCAAACACGAGGAAAAGAAAGAGAAGGGAACGGATGGGAAGGAAAGGAAAGGGAAGGGGAGGGAAGGCAAAAGAAGGGAAGGAAAAAGTCCTCCTCACGTAGTTCCTGTGCCCAGAAGAGTTAACGTTTTGAAAAGGTGCTGAATGCCTCAGGGAGGAAATCTTTTTCTTAACCTCCCATCTACAGACTTATTTTGACCAGCTCGCCTCCGGTCTTGGGCAGGCAATGTAGTTGGGGCAAGGTAATAATCTCAAACGTGTACGCCCTGTCGAAGACCAATACATCTTTCTCCCTTATCATGCACGTAACCTAATTAGTTAGGTGTATTATGTGAAATGTATAACATTCTTCTTTGTCTTTCCTATCCTTAAGAAAGGAGCACGAGCCGCTCCTGACACCGTCCTCACTGCCTCCGCTGCCTCGCAATGGTTAGTAATGGCAAATTTTACCAAAACATCGATACATCTATATTTGTACCAAAAGGTTTACAATGTCGATGAAAACATCGATGTTTAAAATATGGATGTTTTAAATATTATAAAATAGATAGTATTTTACCATATTGTTTCCATTCTTAACTAGAGTCCTTAAAGGAAACACCGATATATTTTATTGTTTGATCACATATAGGAAAAATTTTGATAATTTTTATCGAAAGGAAATAAAAAATAAAGAATTTTATTATTTATTTACTATCATTCATAAATAATCCAAGTAAAATGTCCTGTAATTTATACATACTGTATGCATGTGTGTGTGTGTGTGTGTGTGTAAATATTAGTTTAAAATATTTTCTGCCTTAATGCACTCCTGTCACCTTAATTTTCTAATCAATACTCTATTCAGACAAGGTCCAAATTACAGTTTAACGATATAACTACGTACAAAATCACCGAAAACAATAAACCTTTTGTACAAAAATCGATGTTTCTGGAAAAAAGATTTTTTATTTATTTATTTTGTTGCCCTCCCTACCCATGGTGGAAATAGATGGGTGGGTTCTTGCGCCTTAAATCCGACTTCAGGCAATGAGCTTCAGGTCCCGGTTTCAGTCTCAATATTAGCGGGAATTTTAAATGCCCAAATTATTACATTGCTACAAGTCATTGAAACAGATTCCAACGCATTTCTTTTAAATATTTCATCTTGTACACCTTCATCGTGTTACTTTTGGTTGGTCACCGTTGAAAATTGTCACTGTATGCCACTTTCAAAATGCTTCTCAACATCCCTCGCTCTCCATGCAACATAGCGGCCAATGTCTGGTCTGGCTTTTCAAAGGAAGTGGTCGTGTTGTGGTCACGTGGCTCGTGACGCAAACTGGTGCAGCGCAGAACGAGCAAAAATCGGTGCACCGAAAGAGCCCACCCGTCTCCTTCCATCATGTCGCTGCCCACGAGAGCGGCGTGGGCAGGGCCTTGCAACTCTCCATCCAAACCGGGGACAAAGCTGGAGGGTGCTACGATAGGAGGCGCTAATGTCGCTGGGTACAGCCGCAGGTTAGGCTCTCCACGCACCTAAAAATTGGCTGATATCTGATAAATGCGAAAAAGTCTTCTAAATGCTCATTTATTCATCATATATACATATAACAAACCGCTGAAGAAAGCGCGAACATCGACGCTAGCTTTTGTAACATGCCGCGCCTACTTGCGTCTCGAGAACCTACGCAGCAGTCACGCACGTTTGAAGTACGGTTGGCAGCAGTTCGTGTTTTAGTTCCTGTAAGAAGGTGCTGCAAGAGAGGGCGCCACTGTAATGGTCTCCACCACGTTACATGGGAGTTAAAAGGCGCTGGGCGTGGGCCCACTGGGCGACCTGCGCCGGCAGAGGCGGAGGGTGCGCGCCCGGGCGGCGGCGGGCGCCACAGCCGCAACGTGGACAACAGGTTAACACGCCGTCCACGTCAGCGCGGACCCCGCCCCGCCCCGCCCCACCCCACCCCGTCCCGACCACCTCCCGCAGGAGCCTTTGACCCCGACAGATACGCATCCGGCTTACGTCTTGGCGCGTAATGAGGTCCGCCATTTGAGAGATTGGCCGCCCTTATCTGGGCGACTGAGGCCCCTTATCTGCGCGCGCTCCGCCGCCCCGCGCGACTCGCTAATGAGCGCGCTTGTTGGAGGTGCTGACACACTGTTACCATGCGGGGAATATTCATTTATAACTCACAACTCCGTTGATGGAAAAGATTCCTATTGATCTATTCACTGATTGACTGGATGATTATTGTTTCCGGGCGATTCAACTACTATGATGGTTGATGCCGTAGGTGTAGTGCTTGTGTGTGTTAGTGAACTGAGAGGGGTCGAGGATATTTAAATGAAGACCTAGCGCAGTCCGTGGCCCGCTTTTTGTAGGTACTGCTCCGCCAATAACCTCCAATTCATCGGAAAAGCCACAGAAAACAACCGATCAGAGCAACCGGTCGCTGGAATTTTCCTCCAGATAAAAGGTGAATTCGAGCTACCAACGAAGCTTTAGTGACGAAAATCTGCCATTATCGGGTCCTGTGCCCTAGATATTCCAGTCAGCGACCTCCAGGGGCAAAGGCAATACTGCCGCTAACCCAGTATATTCAGTTTTTTTTGACTAGCAAAACATCCGGCGTTGCACGCGATTTCTTCATATTCAATCTTTGTGAAAAGGGTAAAATATCAATATTATGTAGATCACCGATTTTAAGATTATTATTTTTAATTTAATTGTTCAAATTTTAATAAAATACTTCAATTTTATTTTATTTTATTTTATTTTAGAGTTCATTGCCTAGATTAAAATTTTTGATCTTACGCACCGCTACTGCCCTCTGGAGGAATTTATTAGGAAACTATCTCCTCTTGGAGAAAGGTGAAAAATAAAGATCTGCATCTACAAAAATATTAAAATTATTTATTTTTTACATTTATGTTGTGTTAATCTTTATCAAACTTTGCAAGGACGCTGCGACAATCCTGAAGAAGACGCTGTAAAACTTTCGTATCTATTCATATGCTACTTTTTGTGGTATCGATGTCGGTTTCACGTCGTTGAATTCACTTTTATTGGTATAGATTATTGCATGTTTTGTCGTTGTTTAGTAAAAATTATTTGAAGCAGCTGAACATTACGTAGCTTCTAAACGATTAGCTAACGTACATAACAATTTCCCGTTGAGAAAAAATAAAGATTGACATACTTTACTTTGATCCACTCAGCATTCCAAATCCACTCGGTTATATAGCAGGCAACAATTACCTGAAACAGAAAAGAAAAGAAATAAGCTATCATGAATATGAACTATTTTTGAAATGTAATACCTTTATTAGCGATTTTCGCTCGAAAGCAATTAACTTGCACCCTTTAGCCATGCCATAAACATGATTTCTTTTATTTCGGCGATAAAAGAGAAATCCCACACTTCAGGAAGAAAGGAAATGATTCATATCCTAATAGGCAATCATGGCACGCTACCCTGCAGGATGCGAGGTCGGCAAAGAATGTTACGTTGTGACGTGTTTCCTGACGAGATTTCCCAATGTGTGCGAACACACAGAACGGTGAATGTCTCCCAGAAACCACCCACGTATTTAGATCATAAAAGGATTGTATCCTTAGACAGGATAACATGGCGGGGGGTATTGAAAGATAGTTTTAGTTAGTGGCCGGAAACCTGATTGAAGCCCATGCCATATTTTCGGAGGGTAGCGTCTAGCAGGAAAAAAAAGCATCGGGAATGATTGGAAGTATATGGGACGTCAATGAAATGCATCGTGAATTATTGACGATATACGACTGCAGCGTCTTGGTAACCACCCGACTCGACCCTCCCCATCTTGCCTCTCCTCCCCACCCCGCCTCACCCCGCCCCGCGTCTGTTTGTACCCACACACAGCTGCAGGCTCCTGAGGTCCGCAGGCTGCGAAGCCCTCCGCGACACAACATAGAAGAAACACAAGGGACAAACATTCCTTCTGAGGGTGAGATTAGATCTCTGGATGTTAGCATCCCTCAGTATCCATAACATCTAACCTCCAATGAGAGACCTTCAGTACTAATGGCTCCGAACCAAATTTAATTTTACTAGTACATTTTCAGATGTTTATGCGCAAATCGCTTAATATTAAACATGCATAGAAGAATTCCGAGATTTTGGTCATGTTTAAACCGGCAAGAAGACCTACTCAGTTTAAGTCTGATGACTTAAAGGAAAGATTAGTGGATTTTCAGATAGAGGATACACAGTAGGTATAAATTGTTGACTTACAATTTGTGGCAAATATTTTGGCAGTAGCATGAATTGGTCAGTTTATCATGAGCCTGGATTTGCTTTAGTTTCTACAGAAATTATCAATATTTTATAAATCTTGATTAATGCTCTTTTTTTAATGTTTTTAATTTGCGCTGGAAGGCGAAGCAAGACAGCGTGAACTACCAGTCTTTAAAATGCAAAAAAGAGGCAGAGGGCAGCCCTGGCATCTCCTGGGAGTGAGCCAGCGCCCTTGCTGACCTCAGCGCTCCAGCAGGCAGACAGAGCACTTGGTCCACCGCCGCCACCACCACCACCGCCCCCGCCATCCCTCCCACCATCGTCACTGACGCCGCCACGCCGCGCCGCCACCACCGCTGTCCTTACCACCAAAGCCACTTCCGCCGCCATCACCGACACTACCACCGCCCCCAACACAACCACCATCGCTACCACCACCAACGCCACACCGTCTGAGGTGGCTCAGGGCATCAACTGATGTCACTGTAGTGCCTCTGACAGAGAAGAAGTTCGAGTCCCAAAGATGGAGAGATTTTTTGACACTAGTCAGATAGGTCGAATTCAGCGGCTGTGTGGATGAGAATTCCTCAGCCGGGACAAGCCCTGGGCTCCTAACTGGCCTCCCGACATATGTGGTATGAATGGTGAGTGTAACTATGTGTAAGTATGGGGTGAGGATAGCAAAGTTCGCGCGTATGCCCCGATTTGTAGGGTACTGCTCCGTGCTTCGCCTGGTGTTGCTCGAAAATAAAACACAGAAATCTACCGATCAGAGCAGCCGACCGCTAGAATTCTCCTCCAGTCAGCGACTGAACTCGACTTAGCTATGAAGCCCTGGTCGAAAACCCTACCACCGTGGGGACTCGCACCTGAAATCTCTCGGTCAGAGGCACTGGATTGACATTATTTGATGCCCTGAGCCACCTTCCCCGGTACCGTAGCGGAGTCCGCACCCGGAAACACGATATAATCAATCAATCAACCGCAACCGCCGCCGCCGTCGCCGCCGCGGGCGCAGGGCAGAGAGCGCGCGCAAGCGCCAGCGCAATCACCGCGCAATAATACGCGCCCTCGCGCTCCAATGGCCGCTCCCCGCCGCGGGCAGCCGTGCGCACCGTTCCCGGAGCGCCTGCTTCGAGCCCCGGCGAGATCAAACGCCGCCGCGTGGGAGCCGTTCCGCGTGACCTGCTCGCCGCGAGGGGGAGCCCGGGGCGGCGGCGAGGACGGAAGCGGGGGAGAAAGCGGGGGCGGTGGGGGATGCGGCGTGGAGAGTGGGGTCAGCGGGGAGAGCGGGGACGGCGGGAAGAGCGTGGGCGGCGTGGGCGGCGTGGGCGGCGGGGCGGCGTGGGCGGCGTGGGCGGCGTGGGCGGCGGGGGCGGCGGGGGCGGCGGGGGCGGCGGGGGCGGCGGGGGCGGCGGGGGCGGCGGGGGGCGGTCGTCGGGACTCCGCTGGTGCGCATTCGGTTGCCCCGTCAAAGAGCCACTCGCTCGCTCAAGAAGCGTCAAAATCACGGCTAGCATTCTTTGTAATGGATGCGTCTACTAAATAAAAGGCATGATCGCTCATGGAACATTATTATTATTATTATTATTATTATTATTATTATTATTATTGACGTAACGGCCATTCCTGACCAAGCTATATGGATAACGTGTGTAATTTTTAGGATCAGCTTTTCAACTGTATCCCTCGCTACGCCTGGAAGTGTCACTAAGCCTTCAAGTGTGAATTATGAGGTGATAGGATGATGAAGAGGGTGAAGGGACAATCACAAATACAATCACGCGTACGCAGGACTCGAACCTGCAGCCTCCTCGGCGCACACGACGGCTGCCGCGAGGGTCTGCGCCACGGCACCAGCTTATTGTTATTATTATTATTATTATTATTATTAATATGATATTAGTAATTATTATTAGCAGACATATCTAATACACAGGGACCCATTTTCATATATTATCTTTTAAAATGAAAAATATCCCTAAATTGTTGATTGCGCCGTCAAATACTGGTTAATTAATTTACGCAATAAGCCATCGATTTTACGTTTATTTCAGAGAGTTGCTTTTACCTTAATTGGATAACGGCTCGATACCCTCCATCGAGGCTTCGGATGTCTCTTCACTGCTATCACCAGCAGAATTCTCGTCATCATTGCTGGAAGAACTGTTTGTCAACCGAATGATTAGAGGTTGGATGCCATCCTGAAGTTCATCTGCTTGCCACATATTATTTTCCACCTCTTGAACATGCCTACAGTAATTAATCCATTGTTCCTGGGAGACTGATTCAAACGCTTTATGAATCAAAATCTCCACTTCTTTGACCCTAAAATTAGTGTTATTTCGAGCATCATGCCCTTTCACTTGACTCCACACCAATTCAATTGGGTTAAGTTCACAATGATATGGAGGTAATCTGTAAACAGTTGCCCCAAACTCCTGTGCAATCAAGTCCACATTATTATTACTGAATTGTCCGCGCACAGAATGCACGACATCGAGCAATTCTCTTTTGAGAGAATCTTCTGCAAATACAATGTTTTTCGATGTCAGCCAATTCTTAATTTCTTCCTTACGAGAATTGGATTTGGGAATTGCTTCTTTTTTTCTGCAATGGTATTCCATAACAATGACAGTTCCTGGCTCTATGTTAGGTAATAATTGTTCTTTGAACCACCGTTCAAATCTAACACTATCCATTTCGTCATGATAGCCACCAGAATTCTTCTTCGCCAAGAAAACATGTTTCGCTCCCTCTATAAATCTCATCTTGCCACCGGCGTGTAGCAATACAAATCGCGGTCCCCGAGCTGTAGGGCCCTTAAGACCTGTGGACAATCCAGCCCAAAATGCATCCTTCGGTGTTTCTACAGTTTTGTCCTCCCAAACTTTCGATACAGTATGTCCAACATTTATCCAACTTTCATCTATGTACATTATATTCCTTTCTTCATTTCTATACTGTCGCATTTTGCATATGTATGAATGTCGCCACAATATTATGTCATTTCTTTCTATCAGTAGAGCATTTTTCCCTCGCTTTTCAAATTCAAAACCCATTTCTTCCAATAGGCGATAAAATGTAGTATATTTGAAATTTGGTAAATCTTTATCATCATTAACATCTTTCATTACACCTTCGATTGTTGCAGGGACATTTTTAAAAAGTAATGCGCGGAATTTGCGAAGTATCGCACTGCATACAAAATCATCATACTTCACTTCCCTACTTGTTCTATACTCCAGTCCAGTAGCCCTTGTTTTTTTCGGGTTTGTTATTTCTCCTTTCTCATTTTCCTTTTTTATTCTATAGAACGAACGCCTGCTAATCCCTGTTGCTTTGCAGAGTTCATTCACAACGAAAGATTGACTGCGCTTTGGATGATTTCTTTTTAAGTACTCGAATACTTTTAAAATTATTTTTCTTTCACCACTTTTCATTCTTTCGCCCTTTTTCCTCTGATCCATTTTATCTCTTAATATTAAAACACTTCACAATTGATCACAGACTAAATTATTTATCTACTTTTCTACACCACTGCACATTCACAACTTCCACTCACATCCACCAGCAAAGATCGACTGACCAGAACATCGAAGAAGATGAAACTTACGAAAAAACTTAACGAATTATTCGGGGATTGTTTTGGTATGCCCCTTCCCCTGCTGACGTCAAATAAACAGACCCTTCCTTTCAGCCCTACAGGTCAGAAAATTATGCCTCTGTGCCTTGTATTTCGTCGCATCGCTCATCGATATTTACGTCGTCGCCTCACGTCGCGCCCGGCCACCACCACGGCCCGGCTCGACTTCAAAACAAAAGGCAAATACGCAGAAGTAATGCATCCAAAGACCTTCGGGTGATAATAGAAAATAACTTCATAATTTTTCCAAAAACTTTGTCGCTGGAAGTTTTTAACCGGACTTCAAGAACGAAAATATGTCAGCGACGATATATTCTAATGCACAAATTAAAAATTTACTCATTTTGGTTGATAATTCATTTTTTTAAAAGCACACATTTCGACGTATTGATAAAATGAAAGCGTTGACTCCAGGAGAGGTAAACGAAGTATTGTATCGATTTTTTGCAAAATATTCCACCAATATTTGGACGTGTTTCAACGGTTTGAATAAATAAGTGTTTAAAAGGTCAGTTCCGCACAAATCCAAGGTTTTCATTATTTTATTTAAAAAGGAACCGACATTTTTCATGATTACCATCGTGTTCCTCGTAATTTTCTCTACAAGACTATATTTTTTTAACTTAATTTTGCAACAATCGATTTGGCAACAGCGCACAAAATTCTTCCGTAAGACTAACATTGTCCATAAGAGCCCACTGTGCCTTCTTAACGTGAAAACGAGTATAAAACGGTGTAGCAGTTCTATCAGCTCGCGGACAAGTGAGCTTTCGGCAAGATATTGGTTCAAGGAAGTTGCGGAAGGTACATAGAAAGTAGATACATCTTCTTGGGTATACCACCCTGGGGCAATTTTCTAAATATAAGAGAAATACAATATTCATCAAATGAACATTATAATTTAAAATACACCAACATAAGAAAAAAACAATAAAACGCAAGGCGCGCAACACAAATATATTCACAGCTTCATTTGAAAACACGTATTCCTATTTACAAATATATAACATATCATTTACAGACCCGCATATTTAGGAGGCACTACTCAACAACAACAACAACAACAAGAACAACCAACAGTTGCGCAATGCGAACATTCTTTTAGCTCTTCAACGGGAACATACAAGCAAGCACCTATTTTTGCCCACTCCACATTCCCTCCCCCACACACACAAACAAACACACATTTTCATTATCCCAATGCCATTCATACACCTACACATCTCAACAGATAGACACCAGTCATGGCCTCCGTACAACATGCACTAGTGTACCTCATGACACTGCGCTCCTCAAGCACACACAAGGATGGTTTCGCGCCTACGTTCTCGCTTCACTTGTACTTCAATGAACATATTCCCCACAATCACCACACATTATTAGCGACAACATAACACAATAATACGTCTATATTTTACATCACTATTTTTTCCTAAATGTATTTACACTTTCTTGGCCACTTCTAAATGCTCCCGAACGTAAATTGTTCCAGTCATTTATTGTTCAATCTGCAAAGGAGAATTTCCCTGTATGAAATAACTGCGCTAATAATGGAATTTTGAAATGATCCCTTCTGCTTAAATACGTCGGTTTGAGTTGACTGCTCCGAATTTCTTTCCACGCAGGGACATATACTCGGCTTCGCTAAGTTTATTTCATTTTATTCATCCATGCTCATTTTTCTAAAAATCTGCAACAGCAGGAATCTACAGATGATAACAGCAAGTTCTGTAGTTGGCGTAATGTTCGGACCTTGTGTTGTAGACTGGTATTGCCTACTTCTTGCGGTCCAACCACAAATGCAAATACTCAAAAGGAATCTAATAGTATATAACACTCCGCGTTCCAAGCACATAACCTACTTTCGGGTCCAGGTTGCCATAATGAAATCGGGAGAAATGTAGTCAAATTAAAAAGAAGGTGAGGTACTTCGATCCCATTTGTAGACTATTGTACATTCCAGAATATGAGCCGTTGCTCCACATAAAATTTTGTACACACTTTCCAAGTTATAATCGACTAAAAGCAATCATCCCCAGACTGCTTGCTTTGAGCCCGCTGTGGGAGGGAGTGCGTGGCGGGTGACATCAAGATCAAAAGCCGGAGGGAGCAATTTTACGCGTGACCTGTTCGCCAGAGGAAGGGGAAAGTAGCAGTACATCAAGGACGGTAACTAATGACACGACACATCAAATTTTACTGTGTAATTGAGAATGTTGTTAGTACACACAACTTACGAATTCCACTTGTGCTTTCATGAGAGATACGTGATCGTCATAATAACAATATGCGCCTGTCTGCATCCCTTTACACAGCAAATGCCTCTATTCCATCGGCGTATGCCTGTAATGAGGGGGAAGGCACTCCTCCATGGCCTTGCCCTAGTCTCGCGTGGGGGAACTAAGAGGTAAGGAAAGGGGAAGCTCGGGTTCGGTGACGTGGTGTACAGGTGATGTTTCGGCATTCGCCTGGAAGTGAAGGGGCAAACCACCGAGCAGAGCAGAGCATTCGACCGAATTTGACTTTGCCAGGCACCATAAGTGCACTGATTCAAGTTAGAATTCTGGCACCTCTCCGAATTTAACTCATGGCTTCCTTGTAGGAATAAGCGATTCATTTTATTGTTCGTTTAATATGGTTCAATTTTTGTGCATGTAATCTGACAGTGTGTGCATGAGGTTCATTTAATTCTTTAATTTAGAAAAGATTAAAACTACACATAGATGAAAACCCACTTGAGAAGAATCGACCGACTTTTTCTTCTGTTCATACACACACACAAATAATAGCCTCAGGAATTCAAAAATATTTCATCAGCAGAGATGATCACAAGGAAAGTGAAAAGTCTTCAGTCTTGAAATTAGAACAATGGAAAGAATTGACAGAAGAATCAAACGTAATATGCGAGTAAAACAACAATTCTTTATAAAACCTCCAATCACAACTGCTGAAGTATCATCCTAGTCGACAAAAGCATAACCGCCCCAAACAGGAAGAAAAGATTCAAACTATATATACTTTCGAGACAAAATAATGTAGTCTAGTGCAAAATGAAAATTCGGGGAATTATTTAGTAAGGAGTATAGCAATAATTATAATCTGACGTAGTCCCTCCACAACCATTCTAAGGTAACTTGTAAATGTATCTTTCTTATCTCATCCCACGTGCCATTACTAAAATATTATGTTTATTAATAGAGACATCATTTTATCAGTTTCTCTGACATGAAATCAATCGCTTATTTCTGATTCTTTTTGGTAGTCGGAGATAAAAAGGTGAAGGCATTATTAACGTTTATGTTAAAGAGTCTAGAGCGCTATTTCTATATATTTTTTCATTATTAGAAAATAATCGATCGATTTGCGACTGAGCGCGTTTAAATCGCCAATTTCCTGACCAAGGGCACCCTCCACCGTAAGGTTCTTGCCCCAACCAATGCTGCCAAGCAACTGATACGAGTTAAACCTAAGAGTGATATTCTTCAAGAATACAAGATCACTGATACGTATTTGCATACCCAGATTCATATTATGCATGTAGGTTAATCTTTACCAGGTTCACATTTTAGATCTTTTCACTTTAACTTCGTTCCTAAGATAAACGAGAAATGAATTTCTCTAAGAAGTTTTTTTTGAATTGAATGTGTCAGTTCTCTACGTGTATGCACGTGTTTCTGAAACGCTCTGTACGAAATAAGCAATAACATGATGGAACATGTGCCAAGTGCCGCCGTTGTCGCGCACATGTGCCATTTGGACCACGAGATATAAGAGCGAAATTTAGCCTCGCGCTGCTTCAATAAACGTCACATGAAAATAAAATTCTCTGAAATACCGTAGGGCTGTCAGAGTACTATTTCTTTCCAAAACAAAGTATAAAATTACTGACCTACTTTTTCACATCTATAGCAAATTTCCCACAGAATAATCACTGAAGCTTGATAACACTGGAAGGACTCTGACAAGTTCCAATGTAAGTTCTCCATTCAAGGTTTGAAATAAGTGAAGAATGTGAACAATTTTTATTCTTTCATATCTTTTCTTTATCTTTATTGCCATGCGACATATTACAACTACAATTATTACAATGTATTAAAATTTATAACGAAATCCTATGTGCAAATCAAATATTCAATCCTTTCTCTTGGTATGCAGGTTACGGCCATTAATTAATGTCACCCTGAGCTAGATTGTCTCTCACAAAGTCTATTTAGATTCTCTTTGAAATGCTAGGTCACGTACTGAAGCACACAAACAAATCAGCACATTATTTTGTCAGCGAGAACACAACGATGCGTAAATAAATGCACTGCACGTCAGAAACAATAGTAAATTGCTACTCAATACGTTCCACAGAACCACTCACTTCATGAATACGTTCCACAGAATGGGTATTCCAAATACAATTTTTTTTTGTCCGGCGCAAGTACTGAAAGAATTCCAGAACTTGAGATCGTTTCATTGGAGCAATTTAAATATCGATGTTCAAAATGGTCAGAATGAATCAAAATTGCCTTGGAAAGGTTCGTCGCGATATGACAACGTGTGATGTCCTGCTTTTGCGAAATCGCGTGCGCATTCCTTCCAGAGAAGTCAATGGCGCTTTCGATGCTCGCAACCAGAAGCCTTTAGCATCAGCACTAGAGGGCAGAAGCTGCTCCAAGCGATGTCTGCCTGGGGAAAGCGCCAAAGGGACGCGTTTAGTGTTGTTACTTCGCGACTCATCTCGGCACACACACACACACACACACACACACACACACACAAGGCAGCGGTCACAAAGGAGTCGATTTTGGCCGAAATTTCGGTCGGCCTGTTATGACCGACGTTCCAGATTCCTTCAAATACATGATGGTAAACAAATATGGTCAGCTTTAACCCAAACGACCTCTTCCGATGGTGTCCGAAAACATCGGCTGTCGGACGAAAATCTCGTTTGGTTTAGTCCGTCCCACGTCGGCCGCCCGAAATTTCGACCAAATTTGACTCCACTCCACTATTACCGCCGCCTAATAAGTTCACTGTCTAACTAGTAGGTCCGCCTACGCGGACACTTGGTGTCTAAAGTATCACACGTATCTTATCCATACATTATTACATTATATAGGAGAAATTTCGCACGTTAATGAGGACAATGCATGCTAGAGAAATGTAATGTATCGTATGTTTCTGACTCTTGGAATTGCAATAAAATAGTATAACTTTAATCATTTCTAAACGAAGATTTTCGCATTTCTTTTCGAGGAAATGGCATTATCGTAGGTAAAAGAAGCCCACCTCGCGTCTCCGAGAGCAATTTTGAATCATCCTGTACATTTTCATGTCCACTTACTGAAATGGGAATACAATATCAAATATAAGCATACAGCTACAACAGGGAATGTTCAAAACCAAAGACTTAAAATGATAACACATTTCAAATGTTATATAACTTCCAATCCCAAAATTATTGAATTGTAACATATTATAGAAATAAATCGGAAAGATGAATGACGTTCACAATTTAAAGTTTACTCCATGTTTTATGAGAGGCACAAACGCTCTTTTAACAGATACTTTTGTTGACTCTTTTCCTTAAAATGTCAGTACTCGAGTAGGTGTCAAATATAATGCAATTAATATAAACTAAACATTAGCTACTTCCCTCAGTGACTCCAAAGCAAAATGTATTATTTCCTTCTACGACCATTGCAGGTAAATTAAAAAAGGTTTTCAGTCGAAGTTGCCAGCATTAATAACGAAAATTAGAATAGAAGCATTTTTTTAGAATTACCATTCACTACTCTTCAATTTCCATACATTTCATGACTGAAAATTCCAAGTCGTAATGTGAAAGACCACAACATAACCATTTTGAAAATTATCGCACATTGAAAAAAAATGAGAATTAATGATTTGGTATCTTCTATAGCGCTAGTGTGTTACGTGTGCAAAATCATCTCTTTAACTCGCCATTCGTTTTTCTTTCGTTCAATCGTTCGAAGATTCAACTTCGGCAACGGACGAAGAACTCCCTAAAACAATCTCTCACACCTCAGGCCGTGGTCTCTACGTTGCGCTGCAAACCCTGTTGCAGCATCAGAAAACAAATGAAACAATAACGAATGCGACAGCTATTAATGGATTTGAACGCATTTTCATTCATTTAACTTCCCGATGTGCGTGGATCGAGAAACGAAGCAGCTACACTTTTCAGACAAAAGCTTGGCCATACTACATTTTGCGAGCAGTCCAGGGTTATCCAACTGCTGTTCCCGAAAGTCCCGCTTCACACACTCGTATATTCGTATAATTACGGCGTTCGCTATTGATAATAAATTATCGATACAGCGTTTAGCTTCAGCGAATAGCGTGTTATCATTGTATTACAAATACGGCGATAAAACACTATTCACATTTCCATTAATCTCATTTTAGCCTATCTGTGGTATGATTACATACAATTTTGATTTCTGTGAGGACCACAAAATGCCGATCGTTTTAAACGCGATAACACCCAATAACATACTAAATATTTAACAAAAGAAAAAATCGACTTTTTCAGGCATTAATCTGTCCTAAAAGTGTTTTTCATGCAAGATAACATTTTTTGTGTATACACATGTACACATGTTAATGAAACTATATTATTTCATTACTGTACTCTTTTTCTGTTATAAATTGAACTACTAAAACATAAAATTCCAATGAAAAAACGCCTGGGACATCTTATTAACGATTTTCCTTCCCAGAGTAAACGTGAATTAGTTTCTTAACATTGCTTTTCACCCACACATTTTCTGGTGGTCACCCATAACGAATATCGTAGTCATGTTTTTCGTTTAACTTCGATATTCCTTGGGCAATCCCAAAACGACTAAGAATTTTGACAACTGACGAAAATATACACTTCTTCGTCGACAGAAAGTAGTATACTGCAAGCTACAGAATCTTCCGCTAATAAAGCATCTCTTAAAATGCAGCGTCTTACTTTGCCCTAAAATTATTTAAACAACAAAAATGGACATAAATAGCAACTGGGCATTTTTGTTACTTAAGAAAACATATCATGTTTATGAAAATATTTAAATACAGATGAAGTGGAAGACCAACACCGGAGGAGACGAGAGTTAGCGCAACGCCCAACTGGCGATTGGGAGGTCGCAGGATCAATTTCCGGAGTGAAGAAATTTGCGTGGTGCGTTTAGCGTCAAAGAAGCACCTGAGAATATGAGGCGTAGATCGAGAGCAATCCGTCTTACCTTCCCTGTCACTCGTTCCCTACCCTTAGTGCCGAGTGATGAGCTAAAACCAACTTTCGAACGGCTCATCTCCCACTGATCTAGAAAAAGTTTCCGTCTAATGTCGTAAATATGTCAAGTCCAAACTGTAGTGCAGTTAAGCCAAATAAAATAAACTGTAACCGTTGAATTTTGTTTTGTAATCTCTCTCTAGGTTAATCAACGAAATGAGACTGTGACTGCGTTCCAATATGACTGGACGCCCGCCCGTAGGGGCTGGACATTTGTGTGCTGCGTTTGGCATCAGTGTGTTTTGTGGCGCGTCCCGGAATCGAATTTGTAGGCTGACTGCTCTGGTAAGACATTTCTGTGGTTTTGCTGAATGCTTCCAAGCGAAAGCTGAAGTAGCACCTGAGAATAGGAGGCGCAGACCGCGAGTAATCTAGAGATGCGACATCGATGTTGAAGTTTTCAAAACGAATTTTCAAAATGAGGATATTTGAGTGTTGCATTGAGTATCCATGTGATTTGTGGCGCCTGTTGGGATTTAATTCGTAGCCCGAAAGCTCTGATCAGAAGGTTTGGGTGGTTTTCCTAATCAGTTCCAAGCGAAAGCCGAAGCAGCACCTACGAATATGAGGCACAGACCGCGCACAATCCTTCCTTCCCTTCCCTGTCACCCGTTCCCCAGTTTTTAGTGCCGAGTGATGGGCTGATCACCCACATTCGAATAGTTAGTTCATCCCCCACTGATCTACAAAAAATGTTTCGTCTAATATCGAAGTAGGTCAGGCTTTAACTGGTTAATCTTATAAAAGATGCATTGGAAGAAATTAAAAGAAAGAAATATGATTCGTGAGGTATCGTATTTATTATTAACATTAAACCTTTCAATACGTCAGGGGCCGAACGTAATTAAAATACTTTGGAAAAAATCTTCATATTTATAGTGACGAGATAACGTTTTACGGTCACTGTCACGGGGGAATTTACAGCGTAGAAAACCATATAAAAATTGAACTTTTAGCGCGCTAAGAATGCTCTCCGGAGGGACCGGCGATGGCTTCACACACGGAACAGTCGTTTTTAGCCCCGCAGAACACCGTTGAGAAGGCGGGAATTCATTTTATTGCTTTTAGACGTACGTTCTTAGGCTACTACCTCGCGACTTAAGTAGCCACTAGAGTAGGAGAGCTTTTATTAAATAACAATCAATATACTAGGCGTTGCCTGAGCTTTCTTCATAGCCAATCCTTGTGAATAAGGAAAAAGATCTATTTTATATAAAACATAGTATTTAAGATTATTATTTTTAATGTGATTGGTTCAAATTTAAATAAAATACTATAATATTATTTCATTTTATTTTACAGTACATTGCTATTTGATTCAAAATATTTTTCATGCACACTGGTATTATTAGCCACAATCGAATCTATTGTGTACCAGTTCAGCTGTTCCGCTACTGGCCTCTGGAGGAATATATCAGAAACCAGTCTTCTCTTAGCGCCAGGTGAAAAATTATGATCGCGATGCATGTACCAATATATTATTTAAATTATTTATTTTCCGCGTATATTCTGTAAATCTTTACCAAACTATGCAAGGCCACTGCGACAATCCTGAAGAAGAACCTGTAAAAATTTAGTATCAATTCATACACTGTTTTTCGTGGCATGGATGATGATTATACGTCACCGAATTCACTTTTTAATTAGTATAGTTTAGCTAAAATAACTTAGTTCTGGCTTAATATAATTGTGCAAATTAAAAGAGTGTACTTTGGCTTCCCTAATATGAATTATTTTTAAAAAATCCTCGACGCTAATTGAGGCGTTCAGAATAATAACAGCAGATCCCAACCGACGTTCGTTTCGAGAAAAATTACTTTTTCTGATTTCATTCTCGTTCACTTAAAATCCAGACAAATTTTTGAAGGTAGAATTTGAGGGTTTTCCATATTCCGATTAATTTTATATTTCTGCATATGGTAGGTATACGGCAGGAATTAACCGTCAACTTCTAACTGAAAATGCGAGGTTGGCTGGAATTTGCCGTTATTATCGAGAGCGTCTCGATTAGCATCAAAGATTTTTTTAAAATAATTAATATTAGGTATATTTTTGTTCTTTTCCAGATGAGATTCGATATTTCTTTCTTTCCTTTCAAACAACGTTCATACTCTTATATGTGAAGCTCTAATATTAAAGACAATCAAATCAAGAATTATTTTAAAACACTTCTTTTATTAGCATCAATCTATTAAAGACACAGTGGCGTCATCTAGTATTAAAGACAATGTGTATTTAACAGACTGATGCCAATAAAAGAATTGTTTTAAAATCATTCTTGATTTGATTGTGCACATAAAAAAATACAACAATCACTTTTGGTTTCTTCTTTCATTACCATTATTTACATTACTTTATTTCCATTCACGTAAGAGCCTTCTGTCAGCCTTTGTGCCTTCTTCGAGGACCCAAAGAAATGTGCGAGTTGGCACCCCTGCGGCGGCGCGGGACCGGGCGGTGGGGTGCGGGACGGGGCGAGGCGGGGCGGAGCGGGCGCGACGGGGCTGCAAGCGCGTTCCATTTGTATCAATTCTAAATTCATCAGCTGTAAATGCGCGCGTTTACTGGCGGAAGCGCTCCTCGCTGTTTCAGAACGCATTTACCGAAATCGCTTCGTCGATAGCGTTTGAATGCCGCTACCGCCGCAACGCCAAGTCGGCAGCGCCGAAATCTCCCGGTGCGACGATGAATCGAGCGGGATTTTTATTGCCTCCCGACGCAGATGTTGGCAGGTCACGTTTGTGAAGCTTGGAGGTTAGGTTAGGTGCATGTGTGATATTTATACTACGCTAAATGTACTCAGTAAAATTGCGTCTTCATACTTTATTATTAATGCATATTGATTTCGAGATAACTGATATTCTACATGAAATGTATTTTATCTTCAGTCTGTTATTGGAAAGCGTTTCCTATTCCTGTTTTAACTATTCAGCAATTAACTGCCTGTCTTGGCTTGTTTGGTATATTCTTGGTTTTCTGATTGTTTTATTGTGCTAGGGAAATAAATAGTAGTAAACTACTTTTGCTCTCTGAGTATTGGGAGCATTTGAAACACAGTTTTTTATAATGTACAAAACGGCATATTTTGGCCTTTAAATATAGCTAATAGCTTCGTACATTTTATGTAATGTTTTGTTTTCAGCATTTTTAATCACAAATTTTACCTAGAAGATTTGGGTTTCGGAAATTCATCTTTTAGAATTTCTAAAAACAGCCGTCAACTTCTCTGAATATAATGTGATGTCCCTTGAGTTGTCTTTTACTATTGTTGTTGTTGTTGTTGTTGTTGTTGTTGTTGCTGAATACACGTTTTGTAAAGCAATGCAATGAAACCGACCCTATTGTGAGATTTTGGGAAAGCCAAAAATAATATTCTTTTTACATGACGAAACGCCGAGCGGAGGGTAAGCGGGAATTGTGTACTTTTCGTCCTCCTGCGGTCGCAAATGTGCGTTCGTTTATCACGACAAGGAATGTGAAAGTCTTCTCTGCGACTCGTATCAGAAGAGGCTGCTGCAATGTCGGCCTACAAGACGCTCCTAGCACCGGAAGCTACGGCAACTGCCGCTAGCCGCTCATTTTCAAATTGGTACCTTTTAATGCCTGTGTTGAAGATCTTCCCATCTTCCAAATCTGACCTATGGGTACATACCACGTGGTGCGTATAAATATTTCCATTTATTTTTTACTCTTACTTTCGTAATAAATGGTACGTCTCCGGTACACAGACACAGTATGAATGCAACCATTGCTCCGGCGGCGCTCGAAGGCTATCAAAAGCAAGGAAGGCCATAATCCCTTTGCGGCTGGCAGAAGAGCCATGTCTCATTTAAACTATTCAAACTTCCCTCGTAAAGAGAGATGTAATTTATGCACGTAAACTTGGTGGAAGCCGCGTTGTGCGAGGGTTTGGACTTTAGTAAGAGAAAAGAAACTTGAACTTGAGTAAAAAACAACAAAAAACAACTAGAGCGAAGGGTGGTCTTTTACGAAGTGTACGGTATTTCTCGGGTGTTCGTCAGGTTCATTGATCATTTACAATGGGTTCTTTCCTTACTTTACGGTGCTACATAAATGTCAACTTATGAAACTGAAGAAATCTTCAAAAACAATGTGTATAACAAGCCCAAAATAATACAACGTATTGTTTAACGGTTATATACTGAATGAAAAATTATTGCAATGAATCTTCTAAAGTAACCTTCATGAGAAAACAAAAACAGATCCCAAAATGTGTTTTCTTGAGACACGCTAGAGTTCGTCGAGTACATTTTTTCTTTCGATCTTGAATAATTTCCTAGTGAGATATTTCAATGGAGCCACTATATACAAACAGTGGACGGGTTTGAGAGAGAGATTTGCATCTAGTATACATTCCTTTCGATAAAACATTTAGAAAGAATAAACGGGAAATAAATTACGATACTAAATTAATGTTTTAATTCTATTTAATTAAAATTGGATTTATTGACTACTTAGGTATGTAATAGAGCACGTTTCAATAGAAATAGATAATGTACACTTTTCTAATAATAAATAGAAAATGAGTATCTTTCTATAGAAATAGATAATATAAAAATTTAATGGAAAAGTGTTAGAAAATGACACACACGAGTAAAATTCTCATTATATTTTCCGAAAAAAAAAATTAAAAGATGGATGTGAGCGTTTTCTAATTCTGGCGCCTTGTGCATAATACGATGCCCCAGCACCTCACCAGGCTGATTCCGTCCCCAAAACCAGTCGGACCTACGAGTTCGCTCTCCCGCCTCTAGTACAGCGGCGACCGAGCACTTCGCGCGCCGTAATCCGATAACGCGGAGAACGCCTAAACGCAGCGTTTCACACGCGCCCGCCGCGAGCGCTAGTGCGGCCTCGCGGCGGTCACCGGCGGCGCGACCGACCGCTTCCCGAAAACGCCTCCGCCGGGCCGACGCTGGCGCCGAGCGGGAATCAGATGAAACAACACAGATTAAATTCCAGTCCTTCACCCGGCTCTAATGTGTTTAGAGCACTCGGAAGCAGCTCGGAGGCGGGGGGGATAGAGACAACAGCGTCGACCGGACAAAGCGAACCGTCCGCCCACCGAGGCCGGCGCGCGAGCGGTCCTCGGCAGCGCGATTACAGGTCTAAATTCAGGGATCGCGACGGCGAGGGCGGTCCGGCCCCGGGGAGAGGACGCGGCGTTTCTCGCTAGAGAGGGAGGCGGGGTGTTTTAACCCTCTTTTGGCTGATTACGGTTAACTGCTGAGCTTTAAAATTAGTTACAGCTGCGACTATTGATTCGCCCGGGCGGCAAAGCGCGCAGAGGGGGACGACGAAAAAGGAGTGAGAATGCCGATGAACTGTCCGTAGCATGTAGACGTAGGGTCGCACAGGGAGTGGATGGCGAGAGCACGTTGGTAAAAGGACGACGCTAGGTGATGTTTAGGGCTGCGAATACTAAGCGATTGCTGTACTAACGGGGCATTGAGATATTTGTATATGTCGGCGAGAAGAGCTGTTATAGCGGGATGGAAAACGTTCGAGGAATGTGTTCGTTGTCCAGAAAACTGAGGTGTCGATGTTTTATTAGATTATATGTACGGAGGAATGCAAGCAAAATAAAAGAAATCAATGAAAATGTGAACGTTTCAAACAGTATGAAAAAACGGAGCACACAATAATGGTAATGTCAGGCATGCGGCAGAGCCGAGAGAGATGCCGAGAGCAGAAATATTCCGTGATGACTTCAGATGCGTGTATTGAAGAAAGTGTGCGGAGATCGGGGCGGGCAGCTCGGCGGTGGGCACATACGAAGCGGGTAGATCCAAGGGGAGCATACACAAGACGGGAACATACAAGGCGGGCAAATATGAGGCGGGCAGCTCCGAGGAGGGCATACATGAGGCGGGCAGCTCCGAGGCGGGCAGCTCCGAGGCGGGCATATATAGGAGGCGAGCACACACGAGTTGGGCACATACGAAGCGGGCAACTCCAAGACAGGCACGTTCGAGGCGGACACATACGAAGCGAGCACATACGAAGCGGGCACATACGATGCGGGCAAATACGACGCGGGCACACACGAGTTGGGCACATACAATGTGGGCAGCTCCAAGGCAGGCAGGTACGAGGCGGGCACATACGAGTCGGGCAGCTCCAAGGCAGGCACATACGACGCGGCACATACGAAGCGGGCACATACGAAGAGGGCAGTTCCGAGGCGGGTATTCAGGGCGAGCAGAGAGATGGGGTACGGAGATAGCGAGGGTCGCTTAGAAGGAAGAATTTGAGGCGAGTGGTCGCAGTGGCCTCGCGGAGCAAGTTCTGGAGGGAAAGCCGAAGTGGCGAGGGCGATATTCAGGATGCTGCTTCGGACGGGAATAGGGGAGGCGGAGAGAGGGCAGGGCGAGGTATGTGGGCGAAACTCGCGGAGGGCGTTGAGGGGCGGGCGAGAGAACGCGCGCGGACTTTCTGCAGCGCCCGCCGCGACCGTCCAGGGCGCCTGGCGCAACGAGCCACGAGGGGAGCACACGCGGCCTGGAATGGTTACGAGCTTCAGCACTCCCTCCGCCTCCGGCGCCCGATAGGCCGAACCCTACACGCTTCACCTGAATGTTAGCAGATCGTCCAGCCACATTCGTACCAACGGTGAGTACCAACTCAATTTGCTTCAACACTCCTGCCTTCGATTTCTTCACCATTTGCACAGAGTCCCACATTCAGTCAGTTATAACTTCTTGCTTTGATCGTCTTCCGAGTATATGGTTTTGTCTTTCTCTCACGAGTGTAATTTATTTCATCACAACTAACGCCGCATCTCTCATATTATGAGAAATAGTATTTTTAACGCAGAGTGCACGAATAGAGCTCTGAATACCTGCAGATCAGTGAACCCGGCCGCCCGCCCGTTTCGATGAGTCCAACCCACAGGTATCGTAACAAACGGGTACCCGTATCTTACCCGGTTGTAAAATTGCCTACTTACGCTCATATTATCACACAATAAACGACCTCAACCTCACAGAATCATCCATGCCCGTGGCATTCGAACCTGCAACCCTTCGAGCATCCGCTGCAGCGATATCGGCCTACATGTCCGACACATGCGGATAATAATGAAGAATTTATTCTAAATAATACGAGTATATTCTGGTAGTATCTTTTCTGAATAACGACGGATCAACGTTTCCTGATTGCTGTCTGGTTATCCAAGGCTGCTTGTATGTATTATTTTTCTTGAAAATGCATAATATTGCCATCAAAGTGTAACGTTATTGGATACTTTTTTTAAAATCACTTTCTTAACATTTAAATAAGGGAAAACACATCAAAAGTGCCTCATCATGATATTTTGTATTGATTCTGTTCACAAACAGGGTGGATGGTGTAGTCCAACATGAATTCGAGCTGGGAAATATTGCTCTCCAAAGTCACGAGAATTACTAGAAATTAGTAGTTTATCAAAACTTTTCTGTTCAAAGGGTAAGGAACTAATAATAATTTTGTGAAAAAGATAGAGAAATACGTAGTTTGCATATTTCCAATCATGAAGGGCATTTTAAAAGGATCATGAATTATCTCGCCGGTTTCCTCTTGCGTTCAAACGGAAAACTGCCGTGGCAAGCGTTTTGAATCTCATTTGGCCGAATCGGCTCCAAGGGACTTGGCGCCAGTAGCCCGCCTGTCGGAGGGGAGCATATATGGTTTTATTTGAAAGTGGAACACCGCGTAAGCAGGTTTCCCCCCGTTCTTCCGGTCCAATGTTCCGTTGGATTTGTGCTCAAGAACTGACACAGCGTTACAATAAACGCTAATTCCGTTACAGTGTGAAACGTTCCCCGGGAGGCGTGAGCGCAGCGCCTGGCCACAGACGCAGGGGAAAGAGGAGAGCGGCGCCACCGCGGAGGGGGAAGATACATATCATGCACGCTTATCGATGGAGTCCCCCTACAATATCTCTGATTAGCAGATCACAATCCAAAACTCACTTTACCCGCAGTTTGTCGAGACTACAATTAGATTCTAATTTTGTTCAGCCGATGTATTCTAGAGATTGTTTCGAAGTCTATAAATTATTAGTTTCCGATGCGAACAGAAATTGAAAGAAAAATAGGCTGCCTCCAATTTTTTGAGAGGTATGTATGGTTTAGTTAGATACCCAGGAACTCGGGAACAACAGTGAAATAGTTTCGATTTCGATTGGAAAATGCCAAAATTTCAATTTGTAATTCCGCCTGTTCTCATACAGCGCGTTCTCAACAAAATAATTATCACACTCTGGGCGCCACCGCTTACGACACACACGACGTCATGGAATAGCAAGGCTCCAAGGAAGAAACCGCCCGCCGTCACATATTTACTATTCAAATGTTGCGTTACAGAACTTTTTTCATATACTTAGTATGTAAAGAACTCTGTAAAGCAACAAATACTACACAGCCACAGAAATAAATACTACACTTCGTTATTGTAGTACTTGTGTAGACTGTTTTTTTTAATTAATTATAAAATAAACGATTATTCCAGCCAACATTTTTAAATTTTTATTATTATAGACGTTTTGATATCTTCTGTACATACTAAGATGAATGTTTTGCACGATTCGACACCAACACCATAACTATTCTATTCCTCGGTAACATACAGGGTTGATTCAAACAGATGAAGATGGAAAATGAGAAATTTCGTAGAATATGCTAAGAAGGAAACTCAAGGGTGGTATATTTCAGAAAACGTACTCTACCAAACGAAACATATTTGCATTGTCTATTGAGTTTTTGCAGATCTTGTATGTGTCTCACTCCGTAATGCGGGTGATCATGAACTTGCAGAATCTCGACATTTATGTTAAATTTCATTTCTTATAATACATTCTGTACAGTATAATTGCACGGGCCTAAGTCCATTGTTTTTTTAATACATTTTTAGCAATATTATGTTTACTCCTGCATAGTACCAATCGTATATGATGTAACACACCGTTCAAGGTTTGGTTGCGGTATGAGGTTATTTTCAGTTTTAAAATCACGATTTACGAAGTGCAGAATGCTCGTAACTACTACATATTAGTCAGGTACTTCACACTCAGCGTAACGTATTGACACAATATTGTTCATAAGATCTACCGAAAATGAGAAATTATCCCTCCTAGAACACATGGAAAAGAGAGAGACAGCAGCGACAAGCTCGTATTCTCCAAACGACCAATTTCACATGCACGCAACGTCAGTATTTCACGCGCAGTACGCCACAATTCTCCTAGAATTCATTCATAATAAATTTTACGGGACGGTGTCCCGGAGAGAACGCGTTGTCTGGGGGAAATAATTGTTATTACCTGTTTTCATAATGTAGGCGACATTTTAATTTCAACGACGCGGCATGACCGCAGGTAATGGCGCCCTCTAGGCTACAAAAACCGCAAAGGGAACGGGGGACGTACAGAACCAAGCGTCGGCTTGTCTTACTTCATAAGTAGAAAAAGGTTTTAAAATATCTAATCTTAAAACAGCTCATTTACTCAACGCTCCGACAGCATAAGCTAGTTTTCCACGAACTACCGACGACCTCTACCTACAGTGAAAACTACGTATTGTTTTTTACTGACACGTTATAGCTTGTTATTGCCTTCGATATGGAGCTCGATATTTACTGCATAACTTACCTGGATCGAGAGGGTCGTGATTACCAGCGAAATTTGAAAAGAGTTGAATGATGCTATACATGTTCTCTTACGGCGGGAATTATGAGAGCGATACATGAAAGGGAATTATGGGAGGAAAAATATGAAAAGACAAGCCCAGTCAAGTTAACATCTACTTAATTAGTAAATAAGTAAATCTGAATCAATAAAAATAAGTAAAAAATAAAATTATGTATGTACCGCAGGCGTGAACTGGTTCTAATGATCTCGAGCGACGACAAACCCTCGGTCCCAAGGCCCTAGGGCATTTTGTCGCCGCTCGATCACCAGAACGCTTTTGGTGCATAAATATTTTTTTTGTCATTTGAATTTCCAAAAATCGCCAACTTACACTATACCATATACTCCCTGATCCGTTTACAAGAGCTTCGGCGATCTCGTTCAACGGGGGAATTGCGTATCGTTCTCCAGTGGAGCGAGGTTACCACGTATAGACGTCACTGCAACGCGGTGTGCCTTCCGCCCCAGTAGCGTCCCAGTATCTGCCCTCGAGTTGCATTCAGAAAGGTACTTAACACGACCGCTGCGCCACGATGCTTGGAATGATATATAAAGCCGGCGCTACCAACATTCATTACTTTATTCGCTTTGTAACGTGCAAATAACGTCCCCTACCCCTCCATTTCATATTGTTAGCGTCCTGCGAATCCTTGTAGTCGGACCAGGCGAGTAGTGACTGCACCGAGTATGTGTAGGTGCGTATGTGTGTGTGTGTGTGTGTGAGTGTGTGTGTGTGTGTGTGTGTGTGAGAGAGAGAGAGAGAGAGACAGAGAGAGAGTACGGGTGAGAGGTGGGTATAGGTGGACACCGGAGGGTCGCCAGTGTGCATGGCTGAGTGCGTGCTATTGCGAGAGCGGCAAGCAAATAAGCAGTATTTATTCAGCACGCGGAATTTACAAACGCACCTAATTTAAACCTGAGTCCTGATGAATAGGGAGGAGCACAATTCGGGGCTCCGCGCATCCCCGGTTCCACAGAATAAACTAGGCTTGTGCGGCGGTGCAACTGACCGATTCTCGTTCCGCCCACGCATTAATGCAAGGTCACGGGAATTCACCCTTCCGGATCCTTGTAGCGCCGCTGCGCCTTTTTTTAGTGACGTAGCGTGAGAGCCAAATACGCGAATATTTTCAATTTGCGTTTCATTATTTCGCTATGTTCTATGTGAATTCTAATAGCTCGCAACATTACGTAATCCGCCATTCCAGAAATAATGGCTCCACGCTAAATATATGTATTTTCAGTGAGACACATCTGAACCATACGCATTAATCCATGGTATGCTCTGAAATAATTATGAATTATTGATGTTGAAAAAATCTAACCAACAGACGAGTGAGCTCTTTTATTAATTATTTCAGAAAGGCTTACATAAAATATTAGAGAGTGTAACGAAATTGCAAACCTAACGAAGAGAAACGCTTTCGAATAACGTTACACTCAGACGATTTCGTTTAGTGAAGGGATTGTATTCATTTCCCGTATCTCCGAAAATGCCGCACCAATAGCGTAGCGTGTAAATTTTTAGTTTCCCAACGGGACCTCAATCAAGAGAACTTTATTCCTCTAAAAAGTGGAAGGGGGTTAACGACAATTGTCGAAACTTCGCTTAGAGCTCGGGTATTCGAAATTGTATTCGGTTTTACACAATGTGATATTTTGTAAAAAAAAACTCTCTTTAAATGGATGCATTGTGTTTGAAGTTCAAAGCATACAAACAAAGGTAAATGGAAATGAAAATGAAATATCGAGCGACTAGTACGTGGAATTTATATAGGAGTGCCGGGGGGGGCAGGACGGAGAAGCTCTGGGCATATTTTAAAAAATCCTCCAATTCAATGAGTGACGTACATGTAGAGTTCAGTCAGTTAAAGAAGAAACATCATATGAGAGTTAATAAATGAAAAACGAGCAACAGAAACACAATACAAATTCGACCTTTCGTAATTTTCATAGCCACGCTAAAGCAGCTTCCAATCTCCCTAGAAATAATTGTATAATGACCACAAACATGTAATCTATACTTTCCGACGAGTCTGAATTATTGAAGTTAGGATGACAAAAAAAGAGAAATGGTTACCTTTTGAATGTACATAGGTTTTGAATTTTATTTCCTAGGATTTTCTCCCACAGAAATTCGAGAAACAGGCTTTCCTCAAAGCTTAGAGAAACTAATATTTCTACTCAAAATCATACGAGAATGATTCCAATACTGTCTTGATCTCGTCATAAGCTTCTGCCAACGCATAATGAATGTGTAAAATTTTTCAAGAGGTTCTTTTGCTCAATCGTTATTGTTTCAAAGGACAGTAAATCCTTCCTCTCTAAATCTGTTTCACCTACCGGACTGAATATAATTTTCGAACGTAACACGTTCGTAAAGTGGAGAAGTACCAGATTTCCCATATTGTTGTAAGTTGTCAGTGATTTTTTTTCTTTTCAGAACTACATATCGAATGAATCATTGCTTTATGATTTTATCCAAAGTTTCAAAACTAATTTTTCAAAATCCACTTCATCAAAAGTTTCGAAACTCATCTCATTGAGATGGCAAAAAGTCGGAAACTGCACAATCATCGATTTGCTGGAACATACACATTACACTCGTAAAGCCTGCAATATTTCCTTGCTCCTGTCATTAGATTATTTTAATGCGTAGTTTCACGAAGCAACGCAGAAAAAAGTTAAGGATGAAGATTTCTGAAGTTAAGCGATAGGTATGTGATATCGATAAAAGAGGCATTTGCTATCAAAAGCATTTGCGTTCCACTATTTACCAAAATTACCTTTTATGTAGTTTTGCAATGACGTTCATATCTTTACAAAAGGATATAATTTAAATCCAGCTTATAAACACCTAAAATGTGTCGAGCGCATGTATCTCTTTTATATCATACCGCGTACGGACGCGATAAAATGTTTATTTCGTTTGCAAACTTTTCACAAATATAATAAGGTAGTTTCCAAACGTCCCAAATAATGACTATTTATTGCTTAGGAATGAATAAATATGTAAAATTAATTTCAATGTGAAAGGCAAAATTAAATTTAAAATAATCTGTTGAAAATTCAAGACATTCAAAACTTTTCACTTACTCCGATTTACCACCTCCAACATATTAAATATATCGCAAAAAATAATCATTCATAGAGCACACTCATACCTAAGTTATGAATAGAAATAGTAATTAATGATATACAGATAAAATAGAATTAAAAAAGACTCACAAGTTGTATCTCCAATGTCATTTAATTACTTGGCATTTCAGAAAAAAAAGCAAACAAATCAAAAAGTGACGGGGGAGTGAGTAAAAATGAAAGATCTCAATTGCATTCAAAAATAGATTAAATGCACTAACTGCTACACAATAATGTCAGTATTGCTCTCTCAATTGAATTAAGAGCAGTGTATCCCAGTCGCCTCCCTGCCTTGCTGCTCCCTACCGCGGAGGCAGCTGCAACTTCCCACTGCTCGTCTTTCGGCCCCCACGACGGCTCGCAGAGTGCAGTGCGGCCTGGTACCGCGTAGATTAAATAGTTGCCGTTCGGGATAAGCAGTCAGTCAAAGAAACGCTCCATCATTGTTCCCATTACCACCAATTAACGACCGCTTTCCTCGCCCGCCCCGTGTTGCAGCACTCTTTGCCGTCATGTTAAATTAACGTGACAGCTTCGAATGATCGATGTATCGTCGTGCGCTCTCCCGGCCGTCCTTCTCCCAGCGCTCGCGACGGCCTCTTCCGCACACTCGCACCACCTCCTACACACACACGGCTAGGGATGGCAACAAAAAACATCGATGTTTGTTAGCATCGGTGCTGAAAATTAAAGCACGGATGTCAATAGAACATCGACCCAAAACCATCGATGTTTTAAACTGGATTTGTTACAACTAAAATTCACGCAGGGAGGGCGGGGGTTAATTTGAAAGTGACACGTATTTTTAACAGAACTGTTTCTAGGAACTTTTTTTCGCTTTTCTTATTTCTTTCTTTTTTAAAACCCATCTGACCAGTGTGTGTTTAGAGTTCTGAAACCCATCGTCAACGTTCCTTACACTTTGATTACTGATTCCGGGTGCGTCAACTACTAAGATCATTACTCCCGTACGTGTAGTACATGCCTTTTTTGTCGAGATATGCAGGTGATCTTCCTCCGTTGGAAGGTGAGATCCAGCGCAGACCTACCGTCGGTTCGCGGGCGTCCCAAAGCAGGTATCTCCCACCAGCGGGGCACCGCCACAGCCGGGACAAGCTCCAAGTTCCCGAGCGGCCTCACGACATGTGTGGTAGTGTAGTGCATATAATGATGTGTGCTTGTATCTATGTATGTAAGGGGTGAGGATAGGATAAAGAAGAGGAAGGAATGGTCGAACGCGGTCCATGGCTCGTTTGTTAAACTACTCCGGGCACTCCGGCATTCGCCTAGTGTTGATCGGAAACTCTACGGGAAACTACCGATCAAAGCAGTCGGCCGCTAGAATTCCTTCAGACAACGGCTGAACACGACCTGGCCATCTAGCGACGACAATTCTGCTATCGTCCGAACTCGAACCTAGGACCAACAGGTCAGAGTCACAACAGTGACAGCAGTTAATGCCCTGAGCCACCTCTTCCTGTCTCCCTACACTTTGTTTCGGCCTCTTCTATCTGAGTTTACTTCTCTCCACATTCCACTTCCACCATACTTAACCATTTGTTCCTTCTGTTCCGAGTGACATTTGCTCATAGGCCTGATCACAAATCAAAAAACTACAACCATTTCGTAGTACATAGATATTCCTCTGACTTGGCGACAACGCGCGTATTCAGAAAAATATACATTTTTAAAATTCCCATGTTTGCTTGGTCCCTTCCAGTCGGATAAAAAAAAGATGTTTGCGTCGAAATACATTTTTCATACAATGTGGTTATATTTTCTGATCTTAAATTTACAAATTATGGTTGAAATGGTTTAAAGAAGCAAAGTCCTGTCGTCATTCACATTTGACCATTCCCAACACATGTTGACATCGTTATTTATCGAGATTCATGCGTATTACGTTTTAGATATAATGTTTCTACCTTTCATTATTTTCTCTAAATTACCAATTATTTCTTCTGCGAGAAAGAAAACGACATGAGTGATACCTCCATTCTAATCAACTGTTTAACTTTATTTCAATACGTCTTCCTTTGCCTAACCTTTCACATCTACTACTTCCTAAATTTACTGCTGTAGGTTCAATGGTTCGTGTGTAAATAAGCATCAGGAAGCACACTTTAGTCTCACCTCCATTACCGAAAAACTCGTATGTTTCATTAAAATTTAATCTCTACCAATAATTAATCATGTGGTCTTCATTAAACATTGAAAGACTCTTGGAAATCGCCGGAGCGTTATAAATTATGAAATCTTCGGCGCCTGAAAGGAGAGAAGTTATTTTCAGTGCATGTAAAAATAACATGACATATAGGAGTTTGGAGCGAATATTTAATGATTTACATTCCTATTTCTACGACGATAAATCCAAAACTAAGTACAACTGCAAGAGATTTACACTGCAAAGATTTCCTCTTCCAGATTTTTCAACGCATAATTTTCACAAATATTTTTCTAAATAATTTAAATTTGATTGTATCGACAGACAGACTTTTGTATTTAGAGTGAATACTTCGACGTTCGTATTTGATTGTACTCGTATAACAGAAAGACGTTGTACAGAATCTGCAATATTACGCAAATAGATTTGACTCCGAAACACATTTTTTACCCTTTTAATGTTATTTTATAACAGTAGCAATATTTTTTAATATTCTGCCTCTGAGAGTAGAGAAATAAAATTACATAATTTCGCCTTAGAGAAGTCGTTTGTGAATTAATTTCAGGTTCGAACATAACCCGTAATATGGTTAGACCCTGAGTTCTTGCGACTGATTGATTAGTGTTTCTTGACGCGTCAAATGCTAAGGTCATTGGTCCCGTAAGTGCAGTGGATATTTTCTTTTATCGCGGGGGGTAGTTGTAGTCTTCCTTCGCTGGATTTCCCCAACAAAATATCTCCCACCAGCGGAGCACCGCCCCAAACTCTAAGTTCCTGACGGGCTCCCGAACGGTCTCCCGGCTAGCCGTGACGGTGTAAGCTCCCGACCGATCTTCCGGCATGTGTGGTAGTGTAGTGCATGCAAGTATAAGTGCGTGCAAGTAAGGGGTGAAGATAGGACAAGGAAGAGGAAGGAAAGAAAGTGTGCAGTTTGTAGCCCGTTCGTTAAGTTAATGCTCCTTCATTCGCCTGGTGTTGATCGGAGAAAAACACAGGGAAACTGTCTAGCATGCTGCCTGCCCAAAAGTATTTTTCTCAGTGCATAAACCGCTCGTGAATTCATCTCCGCTCCTTCTTTCTACCCTCTCAACCCCAACTCACACCTCAACCCACGCTCTCGTGGGGCCCTTGCACTTGGAGCTATGCCTTCACGTACACCGCCTCCGCCACAGCCGCCACCACTGCCGTCTCCACCACCGCTGATGCTACCGTTACCGCCGCCGTCTCCACCACCGCCATCTCCACCACCGCCGCCTCCACCATCGCTGATGCTACCGTTACCGCCGCCATCTCCACCACCGCCGCCTCCACCACCGCCGCCTCCACCACCGCCGCCTCCACCACCGCCGCCTCCACACCCGCCGCCTCCACACCCGCCGCCTCCACATCCGCCGCCTCCACACCCGCCGCCTCCACCACCGCTGCCGCTACCACCGCCGCATCCACCACCACCACCATCTCCGCCTCTACCATCGCCACTACCACCGCCGCCGACTCCATCACCGCCACCACCTCCGCCACCGCCGCCGCCGCCGCCGCCGCCGCCGCCGCCGCCACCGCCGCCGCCGCCACCGCCACCGCCATGTCGCGCACGGCGGGGAGCACGTTGTAGCGCACGCCGCGCGAATTAATTCCAGGATTAACTCGATAAAAATGAAGCGCGCGCGCCGCCCCTGGAGAGCGACCCGGCCGTGCGCGGGTATATTTAGCACCTTAATTTCAATAATTAACCGTAAGGGGTCAGTATATCAAACGCAGCGAGCATCTAGGGACCCCTAGTCGGTCCCCGAGCCTCGCAGCGCCCGCCGCGGCGCCGCGCCGGCGTGGATGTGGATGCGGATGTGGACGTACCATGGCGTCAGGTTGGCAGCGCCGGGCAGCAGGTGCGGCAGACGGGATGAGGGCGCGCGCGTGGGGACTCGCGGCAGCGCACAGTGACTCCTTACAACTGCTTCAGAGAACCAAAATACCATTTGCTACTCTGAAACTGCCTTCATTTTGAGACGTGGTACTCAATTAATCTGATGGACATGGGTCTTTAATTTGCCTCGCATTATCATAGGTAATACCATGAGTGCTTTAGAAATTGTCGATAACTCGCCAAGCGAAGAGGGGATTTATTTGAGAATTTCCAAAGCACGAGTGGTATTTAATAGGACTATTCCAGGAATAAAATTATGTCTAACAGAGTTCCAAATTGCGCCAAATATTGAAAGTAATTGACAACTATGTTAAAATAAAAGAGGTTATGTTATATAATACATACGCGGTTTATTGGACATCGACATAGCGATCGATGTATACCTCTAGTTTATGATTGACCAGTAGGGAGAAGGCCTAAGAAAAAGCGGATAGAAAAAGCGATAAACTTTTTGAGATTCACCGCCTGATTGGGGCATTTTGGATGTATAGTTAAAAACTATTGGTTTTAATTTCACGAATGGAATAGTCACATCAATGTACGAGTGATTGAAGACAAGTTTTAAAAAGACTTCCCTTTGGCGGAATTCCCATTTCTTTACAAATACATTTTTGTAGTTCGAAAGCAAAATTTGGATATTTTTGCGCACATTAGATACTGAGATCTATGCATATTAACTGACTTACAAACACATCCTATTTGAAACGAGATCATGACATCCAATCTCTCGTCTTTGGAGCTTCTTAGGTGCTTTAATGAAGGAGAGAGTTGTTTTAATCGCCAATTAAAAGGGAATCTTTTAACAAAAAATTTGGAACGTGTAAGTTAAATGACAAATTAGTATTATACATACGACCACAAGGAAGGAAGGTAAAAATCACAATGCACACAAGATACAAACATGAATCGTAATGCACATCAGTACAACCTCTACATTTGCAGCTTACGTTTTGGCATTATCACCTCTCCCATTTTGTACTTTATCATTTTTATGCACCACTGTTCAACAAAGTGTCGAGAAGAGCTTTTGTTTCAACAACAAATCATATTAAAATTATAGCAAACCTATACAGAACCAAAGATATAACAGAACTGTCGTGAACACTCAATTGTGGGAACCATGAGGAAAATTTTTTTTATTGGACATAAGAAATTATTCACTCGTAAACACGAAAACACATACATGCAGTCCAATTCGCTTTCTACTTACAATTTGAAAGGACCAAAGACATTTTTAAACCCTTCAGTTTTCAAACAGAGATTTACAATTGTAACATTGACAGTGGCAATTCTGATGATTAGAGGGCAAATGTTAATGAAATGTCATTTTTTTACTTTAGAACAATGCCTTTCAGTACAACATTAATTTTATGTTATGATAAATAATATGACCCATTTTCATATGATTGCATTTTTCGTGGATTTTGACAAATAAGTCATTTTTTTACCTTTTTCTGTCATTTTAAAGCATCTTTCCCTGATTTCGTCGATTATACTGATTTTAATGAACTTGCTTCAAATAATATTTACGAGACACAAAAAATGCTTTCTACGTAATTCCTGAGTTCCTTTTAGCCTATTCGATTTCTCGCTCAGAAATTGTAATGCCAATCGTTTTGAGGATGTAATCTAAGGTCCCTGAATGTTTATCAAGCCATTGTTGGTTCGGTCGATTTTGCGATAACTAAAGACAGAGATTTCGTGCTAAAGAACAGTCCAAACCAAAAGTTTGCAAGCTGCGTTAACTTAAATGAAAGGAAGAAGCCTCGATTATATCACCAATATATCCAACAACTTGAGTTATTCTTTTGAACTCGTTTTAATGAAAAAAGTACGTAGTTTTGCTTTTAGGGTATTTTAAAAACATTTGAAGAGCATTTTATACGTCATTTTTAAAGAATTTTTAGGTCATCAAAATCCGAGCTCCGGTGATGATACTATCGGTGATCGTGATGGTGGCTGAGGTCATTTTGATGGTAGTAGTAGCGGTAACGGTACAGGTACTGGTGGGGAAAGGGAAACGCAATTCCCGCCAACTCTCGTCATCGTCCCTTAATTACGACCTTATTTCGCCTAATGATTAATCTACTGAGGGATAGGCTCCAGCGTTTGCCCAGCTGCCCCCACAGAATGCGCCAACGTGCCTCAGCGGCCGCGTGCAGAGCGAAGCAGACCTCCGGGTATTCCCCCCGAGGCCCCGTGACCCGCTCGGCAGCGCCGCCTGGCGAGCGAGGCGCGCACTAACAGCGTCACTTCCAGTTCACAGAGCCGAGAGGCGGCGGCGGCGGCTGTGCGGCGCGCGGCTGGGCTCCGACGGGAGCGAGGAGGGAGGGAGGGCGGCCGGGGACGGACGGACGGCAAGGACGGAGGACGCAAACTGCAGAGAAGCGGGCCGGGCCGACTGACCGACCGCGCCGAGCGACGCTCGCTTGCTCGGCCGCTCCTCTGGGCCCTTTGGGAGGTACAACACGGCCCTAACAGGCTAACGAGTCTACGGCAACAATACCCTTTGAGTGCCAGGCCCTCTGTTAATTGTCACAGACGGCTGTTTTTTTCGCCCCCCCTCCCTGGCCCCCCGGCCCCGCCGACCGAGTCCTCCCGCCACAGCGCTCGGCGGCCGGCTAAATCAACATCACCTCCAGTCGGGCTCGCGCCATCGGCAAGGCAGCACGATGCATTACCAGCGCCCTTTTGTTCGTTCGCGTCCCGGGCAGGCGGCCTCTATGACACCGCTCCCTCTGCCCGCCGCCCCGACCGCCCACGCCGCCACCGCCGCCCCCGACGTCCCGCCAGGCTAAACTCGTCGTCAACGACATCAATTCCGTGAGGCACTCCCTCCCTCCACTCCCAGCCACGAGGACATCTCCATTGTTGTCACCACCACCTCCACCGTTGTCATCTCGCACGTTTGTAGAAACAATTCCAGCCTACGTCCACATTCCTATTATACTCACCGCTCTCTTTGCACTCGTCGCGCCCGCCATCCGCTCACTGCACCCCCTGTCGCCACCCCCATGATGTCCATCTCTCTCTCAACGCCCCCTCGTGCTCCCGGCGTCGCACAGCTGCCGCTGTAACCTTTCCCCTCTCCACCTCCCCGCTCTCTCGCGGCCCCGGGGCTCTCTTTCGTCGACGCGCCCCCATCGCCCGTCCGGCCCCTGCGGCACCAGCCCGCGCCCGCGCCCGCCCCCGCGCCAGCGGCCCCGCCCGCGGCCACTTTGTTATTCCGCTAATGTAAATGTGTGTCCTTGTGTGCGCAGCGTCTGTCATCAGCGGTGACATCTGAGCCCCGAGCGGGCGGCCGTGCGGCACGGGGGGGGGGGAGGGGAGGCCGGGGGCGGCACAGCGCGCCCAAGGGCGAAGCGGGCGATGCGCTCCGGGCGGACGGAATTCGGTTTTAGGCTCAAAACAGAAATAAAAGGCTGTTAGGGCGAGCGCAAAGCCACACACGTACTAACTGGGGACGCGGTTTCCCTGCTCTGCGGCAGATGTAAAGTGTTGGGGGGAAAGTATTTGATGGAAAAGTAACTTCGAAAATGTTTCATTGCTACTATCCTTTTCCAACCATTCTATTCAATTTTATTTACAACTTTTTATCAACTGCATATTTAATTAACATAAAGAGCTTTGAAATTAAATCTGAATTGCCGCTTGACTTGAAAAATTCATTACACCAAGAATCATTCGAAGAAAACAACAAAAAAACAAACACATTATTTATAAAAAGCTGCACTGTCTTATTCAATTCCGATCCTTTTTTCCCCTCACATTGTGAATTTGTCTTTAGATACCTTTAACATTAGTATTGAGCGAAATTACGAATTCATTATAGCACAATAAATATACTTCTTTCCTTTCACGTGTTTATATTAGCATGACTAGGACTGCCATGAAAACCGTCAGAGTTATTGAGTGTTGTGCTCAACATTAACAGAAAAAGAAAATGTCAATTTTTTTTAGAAAACACGTGAAATACGTCAAGACTTGACGATACTTGGATAATGTTACTGTGGGAACGAAACTCCTTCAGAATTAAAGTACCACTTTAAAATTATTTTATTTGCTACGTTCCCATACTGGAATTCGAATTCATTGAATCATTATTTGCGCTATTTATATCGAATCAGAATTATTTATATTTTAGTTTCCTAGAGCTTGCTAGTATCCATAGAATTATGCACATTATGCGGTTACATGTTCGTCGCCCTGCTCATGCGGTTTTCTTTTTTTGTCCTCATAGTGGAAGAATTTTCTCGAAAATAAATTAACAGAAAATAATATATCACAAATGACATACATGATTTTCACAATGCTCTAGTTTTGTTCGTTTTGTTGTCACCAAAGCATTTGGTTGCAATCATATTTATTTCGAAAATATATTCACAGTAAATGTCAATACTTCTGTATTTTTCTCCTAGTGACACATTAAATAGGACAATTGTCAGTTTGTGAAGCTCACGGCTTATACAGTATTTTGTCACATTTTAACATATTTCTCTACCGTATACCCGAATCGGTGTAAAAGCATTTAGACAAATTAACTATGTAATAGATACAGCAAGGGTTGAATAAAAAGTAATGAGAATTTCCTTTTCTCTGAAATGACTTTACTGATAGAGATACATCTACACACCTTCAATACAATCGCCTCCGTAATGACGTTTTGTCAAATGTTCGGAAGGCGTCGTACACCATCTGCCCGTCAATTTCCGTTAATGTCCCCTATTGACCGCCCTATAGCATGCATAACGTCTTCTCTGGTATTGTATCGAGTTCTTGGCAGAGGTTCTTTCATTTTGTTGAAGAGATCATAATCGCAGGGACTCAAATCGGGTAGTAAGGTGGATGATCCAGAATCTCCCATTGTCAGCGGCGCAAAACATGCGGTCGTCCGGTACGGAGGTTATCCTTCACATCATCTCTGCCTAATCTGAACGCTTTAACCCATCGTGCGACTGTGAATTACAGCAACTGTACATCACCACATGCTTCACTTAGTCCCTGAAAACATTCTTGCTTACTCTGACCTCGTGCCACTTCAATTTGGAGATTTGTTGGTTGTTTGATACGTACCAAGGCGCTTTTACGGCAGAGCGAAGGATTTTATTTTGAAATGTTTGAAGCGTTTTACATGCCGAAAGGGTAGCTCTTCTCCGTACTGGACATGCGTAAGTACGTATGGGACGAATGGCAGTTTTGTAAAGTAATAGGGAGGGATCTGTTTTAAGAGCTGACATTTTGTTTAATATATGATACAATTTGGAAAGTGTGCCTTATTAGCTTTTATTTTAAACTGTCACATATCCTCATCCCTTTGACGAGAAATCCCTGCACATTCTTTTAATTATACCTCACACGTTTCATAGACACCATCCCAGTCTTCATTTTTCTACAATCTGCTTTTCGTAGCCTCTTCCCTTCTTAAGCTAAAATCTTAAAGAATTGTAGTCTCTTATCTTCCTATAAAAAAGGTCCCTTCCATATACTTTTCTCACATTTATTCTTTTTGTCCTTTTTTCAAACTCCATCACTATGGTCTTATCCATTTTTAATTCGAGTTCTCTTTTTTCTATTTTTTTTCAAACCACTTCAAATATACTGTCGGACGATATGTAAAAAATATGTATTATGTAATTTTCATCTGATGGTTCGTTTAAGATGGTTGATGTACACTTTTTCAGAAGAATCCATCAGAAATGGGATATGCATGTTTAACGTAACCAGGATGCACTTGGAATAACTGATTGTTGCTCATATTTCACAACATTTATTTACAATGGTATTCACACATTAATGAAACATGAATACAACCAGATGTTCTTGTTACAGCTGCTGTCTTCTAGAATTCCAGATCGACATAGCATGTATTATTCTCAGTACTAAGTTCACGTGAAAAAATAACTAATACTTGTGACAGTGGAACGTCCTTCGTGCATCCAGTAGGGAATATATATTTATTATTTTTTTTGTTTAATGGCGTTGTTGACAGGAAAGACCAACGATAAATAAAGTGAAATCTATCAGAAAGGTTTTCCATCAGAAATCCAACTCTCGAGAATACTGTTCTCTCTTCTCAGAAACTGTCAGTTCCACAAACACATCCCTGCAATATCAAAGAAAACAAACTAATGTAGTGTACGAACGCATAAACAAACCAACGATTAGTTGGACGTATACGAAATAAATTACATCACATTCAATTTTTTGGTTTAATGTTTTATTTATCACAAGGGAATACTGGCATCAATTGCGGGTTGTTATTAATTTACACCTCGTCGGCGACTCCCCGGAGCATTAGCTTAACTTTTCACCAGCTGTCAATACTGTCATCTTCTCATTAATATTTTCACAGACAACTCAAATGAAAAAAAATCTCCACAGAGACCACAAGACACAAAACGTGTTATAGTTATCGATAAAAAATATTAAACAATAAGAAGCAATTTTCAAATTCTTTTGAATACGCAATAATGACATCATATAATGCCGTTTCTGAAACAATAATAAATAAATAAATAAATAAATAAATGTTTGTAAAAAATGTAGTAAAAGAAAGTGAAAGTGAAAGAAGAGGAGGTATGTTGGTGTAGTGCAACAATGTGATATACGTGATATGATAAAAAGCAGGGCATTTTAAAAACGGCTGTTTAAATTTTTACGCCTACAGATCACATCCGCGTACTTCGGAGTGTTTTTAATAAAGTTGAATTTTTTTTATGAAGAATTAAATTGTCGACATAAACATAAGAAACATAAAATTTTTGGAAAGGAAGTAACGAAACAAAAATGTCAGCCCAATGGTCGTTAATACCTTTACAACATATTTAAATAGATTTAAGATATTTTACTTCGAACTTTTCTAATAAATAGTTAATAAGTTGATGCTGGATTATAATTAACAAAAGTAAAATTTTATTACGTAACTCCATTTTGTCCAAAACCAAATTTTATAGTCCGTCCATTACATATCAATATATTGCATTCTTCACTTTTCATATTCGTTCATTCTCTTTTGGACAACGCAAACCCCTGCACGAGTGTCACACGCCGACTCCACTATGAACTTCCCTCCTCGAGCGATTCCAAGTTTCAAGGAGCGAGACCGTCCTCGACGACTGCTTCCATCGGCCGCGCGGGGCGCCACCATCGACACGGCGCGGAGCGCCAAGCCCTCCGAGAAGTATGTCGTGCTCACTAACTTACAACTGAAATTAAATGAAGGCGCCACCGGCTGGGTCGGAGGTGGTTGGAAGAGCGAACGGAGCACAGTGACCAATTTTGCGTTCGTAGGTGGACAAAAATGAAAATTTCAACTTTGTCATTGGAATTTGAAACATAAATGATCATATCCCCAGATGTCTAAAGCGTCTGAAAACAGCTTGTGTAAAGGCCGGTATACACGGTATTGTTTTTGTGTAGATTCTCATACAGTTTCTACATAGAAACGTCAAAATCTCAAACTGAACGCAGAGTCGCGCATACACGGTGTAGACCAGACTTCACGCTTTCTGCATGAGCCTCCACAAGCCGCCGCTAGGGGGTCTACCGAGAAACAACTGAATTGCGCCGTCCGGGTACTACTACAAATTCCCACTCGTTTCGCACCTAGGGAAGGAGGGCTCAAGAAAACGTGCGCGGATAAGTCAAATAAACTTACCTGAATAACCGAAAACAGAAACGCTACGGTGGTACACACAATTTCACTTCGCTCTATCACACCTAACCACAAAATCGTCGCGTTGGGTACACAAATCCATTAGTGAACAATTCTGCCGCTAGATGCGCTGGAGTCAAACTACATGCTTTTCCACAAGAAAAAATTACGAACATGTTCATAATTTTCTCAGGTAGTCTGGACTACATGAAGAATCTACACGAAAAACTACACCGTGTATACCGGCCTTAAGCCTCAGTTGATAAGCAGAGGTGGCATGGGAGACCTTACTTCGGCAACTCCGAGCCCCCTTCGTACTAGTCACGTTCGGAGGCCCATTGAAAGTAGTCCTCGTAAATGTCCAGAGACTCGACATACAAAGATTTTGCAGCATGGAACTTGTTCCCCGGGGTGTGTACAACACATTCAACATATATAATTAACCATTTCTTTGCTTTCTTTAGTATTAATAGACCAATCTATTTCTCATGTCGTTCGAAAGGATGAACGCTTTCTTTGAACTGGATTATAAAAAAAAGATCAAAAATGACCTCTCTGATTTTCTGCTATCCTATTCCTGAGTATGTGTTTTAATAGGTGTATAAATATATTTTGCTCCTGTTTGCGATTTTTTGAGAAAAGTTGATTTTTCTTAGGATCGGCGCGCCGAGTAACGCGGAGGGAGCTGTTCGAGCTACATCGGACAGGCGGTGTGCTGCAGGGCACTGACGAAGGGGAGACGAAATGGCAGACAGCAAACTCTTTGTGGAACTTTATAATTGGTTTATATGCCCCTAACCGTACACAATATTGTGATTCACAGAGCAGATTTCATAATTTCAATGATACTTCCAATAGGACAACTGAAGGAAGATGCGCAAGACCTCCGACAAAGATTATCGGAAGTACGGGAACATCACTCCTGAAAAATGTTGCCATCTGCAACAAATGATAACATTCATCATAGCCTTTTGCTTTCTTGAGACCCCCTCATATCGAGTCTGTAGAAAAGGTAGAACACAAGAGGTGAAAGTCTTCCAGATGAAGTGTCAAGTTTATGAGTTCGCGACTCCAATGAAATTGAAAACGAAATGTTTAACATTCAAATGACAGTGAATGGGACTTAGATTAACTAGAAAAGCTCAAGAGTGTATATATTTATTTATTAATTTATTTATTTATGAAATTCAAAACAATATGTCATTGGGTGTTTTGTCTTAAAACACGAAATAAGTAGATATTTGCTCCTTCAGTGCACGTTTAAGAGGTAATATTGTCATAAACTATAAATGCTTATTTCTTAACTATGCGTACTATCTTATTTTTATATCTTACATATCTGTCATGTAATTGTTGTTTTCCAAATAACTATTTTTGATTGACTTCCAAAACGTCTGTCTTGTAAGAACTTCCTTCGCTCTTTAACTAGTAGTAATTTTCCTACTTGCTGCAGTATCGATTAAACCCAAACAAATATGAGACACCTGATTCCTTCCTCTGTCACTGATGTTCAGTACCTCAGCGTAACTAATATCCTTCGGTGAACGAGACTACAAACAGATCCTTATTCAGATCGAACCTAAACATTTGAAAGATAGCAAATCAAGTCCAGAACAAGGAAGTCTTGTGGCCTCAACCATGCAGGCACAGAACAAATTAGCCTCCGAATCAAAAGTATTTATTTACGAACAATTTTATTCTAGGTTGAAAGTTAATTTTATTATTTTATTCATTTCGAAGTATAAGATCAATAATAAATTAGTTTGAATATTGTAAGCGTTTACAAATATTTGTTAAGCGTCACGTAATTAATTATATCGTAATATCACTTTTCGACATTTGCAACAGACTGAAGTCTTGGGATATAGTGATGTTCTAGTATTCACCTGGAAATGATCGCGATTATAGCTGTTAGATTACCATTTCAATTCCGGCAAGACCACAAACTTGCTGGAGTTGATCACATGAAGCCAACTTCCGGCCATTGACCGGCATCGAACTGGCGACCTCCCATTTACTGGCATACTCGGCCGAAGGTGTTGCCTTTACAATCACCGATACTCGTATTGGTAGTGAACACACATATACCCAAAAAACATTATTAATCTCAAAGATAGCGTCACTATGATTTTTGTCCACCTAGGAACGCAAAATTGATCACTGTGGGGCGGGTCGGGATGATGTGTGGAAGGGGGGTTGGGGTGGAGGTGGAAGGCTCTCGCAACACAGCGCGGTCGCGGCAGCCCGGCGAGACAGAGACCAGCTTAGGTGGCTCAGTGCATCAGCTAATGTCGCTGTCAGTTCCTCCCACTGGGACACGTCCTCGTGTCCTTTGGGTGGAGAGAGGAGGGAGGACGGATGAGGGAGGAGGGAGGAGGGTGGGGGGAAGAGGGAGGCGGGAGGAGGGTGGAGGGAGGAGGAAGTAGGGAAGAGGGGGGAGGGCGGAGGGCGGAGGGCGGTGGGCGGAGGGCGGGAGGAGGGAGAAGGGAGGAGGGAGGAGGAAGGAGGGAGGAGGGAGGGGGAGGAGGGGAAGGGAGGAGGGGGGAGGGAGGAGGGTGGAGGGAGGGGGAGGAGGGAGGGGGAGGAGGGAGGGGAGGAGGGAGGGGGGAGGAGGGAGGGGGAGAAGGGAGGAGAGAGGAGAGAGGAGAGAGGAGGGAAGAGGGAGGAGGGTGGAGAGAGGAGGGAGGAGGGAGGAGGGTGGAGGGAGGAAGGAGGAGGAAGCAGGGAGGTGGGAGGAGTGAGGAAGGGGAGGGAGGAGGGAGGAGGGAGGGTGGAGGGGAGAGTCGAAGTATCACGCGACGCGGCGCGCGCTGCGGCCGCGTGCCGAGACAGAGGCCTCGCGCAGAATTAAATGCGCAGCTTTTTCGGTTGCGCTTCGCGTGCTTGGTTCGATTGGGGCGCGGCTAAAGCGATAGACTTGAAAGCGCGGCGGCCGCCGCCCACTGCTTTGCTCCGATGCGCTCTTCTGAGGCCGCGCTGCACTCTCGAGAGAGTGGAAGAAAATCCGGGTGCGTGATGGGAATTTTCTTCCCCAAAGGTAGTCCCTGTTTGGAGGTGCACGAGACAGCCACAGAACCGATGGGAAATTTGACGAAACTAACTTTTCATTTTGAAATAGTTTATTATCAACAATACAGTATCAATTATGCCATTATATAATTTTGCTGACTTAGTATCTTCATTTTATTTTACATTGTACGGCGATGCAGGGAACTCTGTGTTAATTAGGTCTACATACGTATCATCTACATAATTTTCGTGTTCGTTAATGTGTATTGATTGAAGAATTAGATTAAAATTTTTTATCACTATTTTCTTAACGTCATTCAGTTAGGTATTATACATTTTCAGGAATTTTTATTAATACTGCTACGATTCTCCATACACATATGTTTCAATTATTTCTTGGATGTTGATTAATCGTACCCATTTTATCAGTAGCGAAAACGTATGTATATTTACCGAAGAAAAGTATTTTATATTAATTTTTAAGTTCTTTGCAATAAATCCTTGATTATGAATGAAATGACGTCATTGACAAATTTCGCAAGCACGTTATATTTAGTGGTTTATATTTTTCGTTTTAATATTTGATACATTTATCCTCGAAACGGACAGGAAAAGGCCGTCAAATGCGCGTAGGCCCGTATTTAGAAATTTATTTACATATAGAAATTAGTATTTATGTGATTACCCCAGTTAATAGTTCTTAATTGTACATAATAATAAAATATTTATTTTAGAAGAATACAACAACAAAATCTGTGATCCATTGTTTCAACGTAACTTCAGGGTGAATTCATAATTCTCCTCTTTCAAAAAATCGGGTATATTATTAATTACTGTAATATGAAATGTAGGAATCGGATTTTAAATCAACGTGAAATAACATATTCGAACTTAAATTTGAATGCTTTTCTGTACAATGAACATTTCTATTCCTGAATCGGTATTGGTAATAAATTGTTGCCTGAGAGTATACCGCATATACTGACAACCGCAATCTCAGCACCGAAATACGAAGGTCTGGGCATACCAGCCTTCGTGTTTACTCATAGCAATGGTTTGTTAGTGCATGGATACGTGTATGCTTACCTAAGCAGGGCCCACTACTATTATATGGCCGTGTTAGTTTCTGCTCAAGTTAAACAGTGATAGTTTGGTTGCAGAGTAGCCACATTTCAGAACAACTAAACAGCAGGTAAAGATTCAGCACCGAGAACCATTTTTCTTGCAGATCGAAGGACGTGTACACCTTTTGCATACACAGCCCTAAAATACAAAAAAAAAAGTAAAACGCCTTAAAACTGTAATTATTTGCCATCGACATAGGTTTTAACACTGCCAAGAATGGCCTGCATAGAGACTGAAGATGATATTTTATGGGATAATTTTCTTTGGAATCATTCTTCACAGAAAGGCTTCCATATATTAGGAGTGTTTGTTATTGAAAAGATACCGCTGATCTTGGGTTTCAACCAACATATACGGCGTGCTTTCATCCGAGTTTCAGTGGAGGAATTCTATTGCAGTTTCATCGAAGATATTCACCCTGAAGATGGACTGCATCACATCCAAAATCCGAAAGCCATTTGCGACGTGAAATGCCATTAAGAAACCCGATCTAAAATTTACGACCCCTTGCATCTGCGAGGGATCGTGAAAAATTACACGTAACAATAACCCAACTGATAGGTGAGATAATTAACATTAATGGCCCCGGCAAATTAACACGCTCTCGGGCATCGCCCCCCCCCCCCCACCTCACCCTCGCACGCGAGCGACAAAACCCCCGAGGCGCGGCGGGGTTTTACGTACTACCTGTAATGGATGGGCAACCGAATGGCCTAAGGGCGGCACGGCGGTTACGATACATCACTTCAAAATGCGCCCCCGCCCCCTGCCCCGCTCCCGCGCACCGCCCGCCCCTCAGCCGTCGAGTTATTGCGTCGCTGGGGACACGCTGATAGGCCGGCCCCAGGGGACGGGGGTGCGGCAGGGTGGCGGAGCGAGGGCCGGCAGGCGAGAGGACGGGCTGACTGACATGGCGGCAGAACCCGCAACTGGAAAGGTGTCCGGTTTAATCCCTTGGCATGTTTGGTAGATAAGATATTCAGTATTTTCGTGGATAGCATTTCCTGAGCTACATTTCTGTGGTCACGGGGTAAAGGTTCTTACGTTAATTTTTGGCAAAATTAGGTTAAGGACTGAAACTACAAGTTAAGTATCTATATTTTATTTTAGCAAAACGACCGAATTCAAATGTTGCCTCAACGACAAAACAGCGTTGGGAAATAGCGTTGTTAAGCATAGGAAGAAGCGTTGGCTCAATAATATTTAACCCTTGTTTTCTCCAAACAAAGATTTTTTTGACTTAAGAACTTTTACGCCGTGACCACAGATTTGTAGGTTGATGCCTCATAATGCAGTTTACAATACGATCCCTTAATTGACAAGACCAGGCAGAGGGTTGAGAGAAAATATGAAACTGGACGGAATTAGATTGTAGCATTCCCATCGGATTTTGTCACACAGAAAGAGGCAGGTCCCATTCCTGAGAACGCCTTCTTTAATTTTGTTCATGACCGATGTAATTGTTATAGATCATAAAGGTGTAGAATGAGATGTATTTTCTGAATGATTTATTTCTCTTTTCTAAAATCTTTGTATTTATATCTCTTCCTAAAATCTTCTGTTGTAATATTTCCTCAGTTGTATGGACGAAAAGTAATGAAATCGATGCAAAAATTAGAGGCCGAAATGACAAAATTCGTTCTGAGGGTCCCGATGAGATGAACAGAATATTTTGATGGATAAATGTGTGAGTGAACTTAGGGATCGATGTGTGTACGTCACACATAACTCAAGTAGATTAGTAAGCAAGTAAATTACTGCTAATTTTAAATGCAAAAGTGCTTACAATTCTTCAGTGATTCCTAAACTATGGTAGTGGGGACATGGAGTGACTGTCAAGACTTGCCATCAAGTCGATCTCGCTGCTCCCGCTTCCAACCCTTTCTTTCACTAGTCCCACAAGATTTCCTTGGATACAATTGCTGTTGAGATAAATGCTACTTTATAATTGATAATGCCAAAACATATTTCTAATTTATGATACCTACAGCGGGTGGGATAATGGGATAGACTACCAGGCTTGGTGAAGGATCGAGTTGTCCTTCGGATCCCTCTAACCAGGAAGCCCAGTTGATTTCCTTGAGCGCAATACACAGAAAAACGGATTTTTCTTTTTACACGAAAATTACCAAAACCCGTAAAATCCCTCGGTTTTCCGTAACATTGAAACATTAGGTTACGAATATTAATAAAAGTTGGCAAGTAAATGATGGGGGAGTGAATGAAAGAGGATTCAGTATTTAAATTTCTCTTTTCGTAACTAAAGTTAATTTTCAGTTCTTATATTATTTTCTCATGAACATTAATGAGTAACATCATTTAATCATACCCAATTTTGTTTCATTAGGCAACTGAAACAATTAGTCTAGCTTAAGTTTTCGCTTGAGGGTATATATCGGAATACCGTGTATTCAAATTAGAACAGAACAAACAGAACTTATAGAACCACAAGTATTGATTACTCATACCTATGAACGAGAATTGTGGGCAAAGTACAATCTTAACTATTACTGGCAACTATATTCGAACTGCCTTCTAAAACCTCTGGAAAAATCTAGCACGATTTCCTCGCTTCTAGTTTTCCATGCACAATATCATGCCTTTTTATCTTCACCAGTTTCTATTGGAAGATCAGCTTCAAATATTTCCTCTTTCACATCATTTCGCACAACTCGAATTGTCCTGGCGACAGCCTGCGCTTGCACACAGCTCCGAACGCCCCTGTCACCCCTCCCTGTCACTCCCTTCATCCTCGGTAATACGCCACCCCTTCCCCCACGGGGAGCCCCGCCCCTCGGCGCAACCCTTCACCCCTTCGCCCCTCTGTGCATCGTTGCCCACGTCGCTCGCGGCCGAAATTAACGTCGCCCCTTATTGCATTACATTCATTCAGTGACTCCGCTTACGTCACATTTATTTCGTCGAGCTCCCACAGTTTTCTGTTCACCGCGGCCATGATTCGGTCAATTCCACGCGAACCGGACGAGATCCTCCGTGCTGAATGAATCCGCAAGTACACCGCGCTACAACTCTCGCGGGCTATTTATGCTCCCGTAAAGCCTCGCGCTTCGACAAATCCCCGAAATCCGTGAAATTTTGAAGCTTCATTTCATGGGTTCGTAACTTCGCTCTGCATGTGGCCTGCGGGCTATCAATGTAGTGGTTACAATGTTTATGCACCCCTTTCGTTTCAACTGCGAATGCAAATAGTACTGTGTTGTTAATCTGAGATTCAATCTAAATTGTAGTTTTCAAAGAAGTCAGTTTCTACGGATACACGTGAACGTGATTAAAGTATCGCCTGCGTTTCATACCATTCGTTGCAAACAGGTTAAAATAACAAAGAGACGTTTTTTATTTAAACTATTTCGATTACTCTTAGTATTGGATGTTAACATTGTTCATTTATGGATTGTATTTGTCGTTACATATAACCCAATAACAATATTCTAGAAGAAGAAATAGAACATTTTAAAATTTACATTCGCTTCAGAACTACCACCTAAATGTAGATGAGACATTATTACTTCGTCATTAACGTCTCTCTAATGCTGCGGATGCGAGAACTCACCGCTTCTGGCTGAAATGTTTTTAAACGAACGAAAAGCAAAGAGAAAACCAATTCTCTCACATTATAAAAAAAATAGTACTTGTTAAAACGACAGTAAATTAAAATTAATAGGTGCTAAAAATACGAAGTCCGAACTTCAACACAAAACAGTGTCTGAAGAATTGTATTGATTACATAAATATAAAGAAGCGAACCAGACAACTCATTTAAGTTGAATTACCGGCAGTAGTTCGTACAGCCAATTCGGATCAAGTAAATAACACATCCGCAATGTATTTCAATGATCTGACGGCCACGTTACATTGCCCTGATTCCTGGGTTTGCTGCTGTCCTGTCTACACGCAGCGATATTTTCGGAGCCCGTGACGTCCGTTTCGGCAACATAAAAACGCACTTTTTGTACATGCATTATGCCGTTTCGTAAAGAACGCCGCATTTTCAGCAAGCGCCGTGTTTCACGGGCCCGCATAAATATATGAAAAATCCATTAATAATTTGCCCCCTCATTTGCAAAATGCGCAAGGCGCCCTTATGCAGGCACTTTGCGGTCTCGACCGGGGCGGAATAACGCTCGGGGAACAAGCCGCCTGGCTGCGCCAAAAACCGGCCGGCCTATGCCAAACCGCAGATCGCGCGCGCACCGAAAGGCTTATGCGCTTTCATATTTTTTTCGCTCCACCAAACGCCGCGCCCTTCAATGAGGAGGCGGCGAATATGTCACAGAGAGCTGATCGAAAACGCCGGAATAATTTATAATCCGTGCAGCCCACATGCTGTCAGCGTGTCAGAGATTGAATTATACGCAGCTCTCGTTTCAGATGTTCATTTTCCGAGGTCGCCGCCGCCGCCGCCGCCGTTGCTGGTGCCCTGCAGCTCCTGCCTCGGCCGCGTCCGCGCTCTGGCTTATTAATGACAGCCCACTGCTGCTGCTCCGAAGTCCGCTGCAGACCGCCTGGCTGCTCTGTCAGCGGACACGGCCCCGCTGATTTATTCCGCCCGATTTTTTGTGCGCGTTTTTCAATTTATTTCATTTCCATATCTGATCGGATCTAGCCGGCCGACTGGAAAATGTAGTAAATAAGGAGGTGGGCATGAGGACACGTGGCATGGGTTCCGGGTGGTACTCTGAAGCAGGAGGGAATATATTTATCAGAAAACGAAAGTCGACTCACGAAACATGTGTAGAAATTATTTAAATTAAGTCAATGTGCACGCAGAAACAAGGGACTGAATCAATGTCTGACGTTGGACTGAAAATACATTCTAAAATTCTATAAAATTACCGATAGTTCATTGCATCTCTGTTATATTCTCTTCTCATATTATATATTTCAACTGCGAACATATATTTTTCTCTACAAATATTTAAAGTATTCATTCAGCGACACTCTTTTTTTAAGTGAAATCATCAAGTGAAATGTTTTAACAACCATTTTTAACGTTACATGATGTTACATGATATAACATTTTTAAAGTTACATAATGATATTTTAATGAAACTAATAAGTTCAGTAACATTGAAAAACAACAGAATAGTACATGCTACTTGTTTTTTATTAACTTTATTTCCATAATTCTCAAACAGAAACTGAAGGTGGGTTATTTTTCAAAAACAAGTGATTTAGTGTAATAAATGTAATAATGTGAAAACATCGTAACATCATAGAAGCCATTAATGTTTTACTAAGTAGCGAAAAATTAGTGTTAATATCCTTCGCTTTTTCGAAAAATCAAGTTCTATTAATTAATTTTTTGAGATCAGCGGGCCAGATCCCCTGTAATGCAGAATGAGTCGTCGGGGGGGGGGGTGCTAGCGCACGTGGCGCGTGGGAGCGGACGACGAGGGCAGGTCGACAGGAAGGGAACGCCAAGTACCGGGACTTCGTCGACTGAGGGTGGGTGGCCTGCAGGAAATTGGACTGCGGATTAAGGCAAGAAGCGTCTTAGTTCGAGTGTATTATATGGAGAGAGGTCCTGTAGAGCAGGGAACCGAGGGCGGGGCGTCATAAGAGGGTCCCCTAGACCTAAACCGAGCGTAATATTCAAATTTTATTTTGTTCCCTACACCTCCGAATTATGGTATTCATTAAATTTCGTCTCATAAGCCAGACGCTTTCATAATCCCTGTAAGGTTTACGGTGTTCCGAGAGAGCAGTCTGATAAAATCTGTACTTCTCTCCGAAGCCGCGCCGAGCCGCCGCCGCCGCCCCCACCCCACGCTATAGATGACGCGATCTCTTGGTGCCCGAATGCGGTCGCGGAGGGAGAGCCACACGAGATTACTGGAAAGCCACAGGCGTCGACGGCTTTCCGCAGGACCCTTTCAAGCCACTCCCTCGGTAATAGAAATATACGTTTTCAGAATTTTATGGTATCTTCTTCATTCGCGCGCCGTTGAAAGTGTACTCATTCATTCAGAAAGGAGCGTGAAGCCCTTTGGGAGAGGTGGGTGGGAGAGTAGTGGAGAAGTAAAGACAAAGTTCAAAAAGTCGGAGAGAAGAAAGGTAAAAGAAACTGGTGAGATCGCAGATCAGTATGTTGGGTTGGTAGACCTCTAAAATGACGTACGACGAGAGTAGTTGAAGAAAGCAGTAGGATAGTTAGCAGTGTTGATGGGTGGAGAAATGTAGTGCCGATTTGAGTGTATCGAAGAAACAAACGGGCGATGAGAATTGTGGGGTTCTTTTTTATCGCGAGTGGAATGTCAACTGGTGAGTGCTGAGGTTGGTGATTGACTCGATGAATCGGAGCAACAGTAGCGAGCAGAAAAATCAGAGAGGCCTGGCATCCGGTATCCGAGGTCAACATCGAAAGTAATTGACAAGATACGAGACAGAGCATTGGCGGGAGCAAAATCGGAGCGGGGCGCGGAGGGAAGTGAAGAGGAGGAGTCACCGACAGCGAGAGAGCTCTCGGCGGCTGTGGGAAACTAGAGGCGATACACAGGGATCAATTTTGGATCCGCAATAGGACAGTACATCTATACGTAATAATCAGCATTATTTCACATAAAAACAATGAAAATAATTCGAACAGTGTTCTTTTTAGTTTTTTATAAAATATTCCCACAATGGAACGCAATCGGTGTGCCGAAACTAGCAACAGTAACCTGGAACGAATTATCTAAAGTAATGTATTCAGCTTTCAGAAGTGATTAAATGAATTAGGTCTTATCCGACACTTTTGTGTTTTGACTGACATGCTCTCCTGGATATTTCCTGTACACTTGGTCCATTTAGAGTCCATTTGTGCATTTTTAGGACTAAGCGCCACATTTGGTTTCCCGATTTTTCGGTAGCTTTGGAGCCAAACTTGACCACTGTGAAAAGGAGTGAACATAATGACAGGAGCAGTCAAGTGCGCGATCACATCTCGTGCCAAGGAAGCACGGATAACACGAATAATACATCTGATGTCCAGGCTATCAAACAAGCTCTCCAACTAAATACTGTAAATAAGAAACGTTTAAGGGGAAATTAAGTCAGATTGGTCTTGCCCGGAGAGGGTAGGAGATGATGCGGAGAAAAAGGTGACGGTTTGCTGATTGACATGAAATTCGGAACGCATTATGTAAGGTACTGTCGATGCGGAGAGGTGGAGGATAGTGAGTGGCAAGTGACACCGCATGAGAGCTGCACAAGGTGTCACAGCTCAAGAAAGGAAGCAACAAAAAGAGTGTGATGGATGCATGGTTTAGATAGCTCACGGCATCAACTGCTATCACTACAGTGCCTCTGACCGCGTTCGAGGTTCTAGCGTTCGAGTCCCGATGCTCGATCTAGCTACATAGATAGGTCGAATTCAGCCGCTGGCTGGAGGAAAATACTGACGGCAGTCTGCTCCGATTGGCAGTTTTCTATAGTCTCGCCGATCCACACCAGGGAATGACAGAGAAGTACCCTAACGAACGGGCCAAGGACCGCGCGTGATCTTTCCTTCCTGTTGCTTATCCTATCGTCACCCACTTACTTACCCACACTTACTTTACATACCACACATTCCGGGCGATCAATCGGGAGCTTGGAGCTGGTGTTGGTTGGGGCGGTGCATCTCTGATGGGAGAAACCCAATTGAGGAAACCCCGCCAGCCGACGTGTAGATCGGCGCTAGATCTCACCATCCCGCGGGGGAAATTCATCGCCACCTTTCAAGACAAAACATGAACTACATTTACGGCAAAAATGACCTTAAGAGTTCACGCATGCGGAAACTAATAAAATTAAGACAATTAAATGATGCATTGACGGAAGTATGACTGGGGTGGGAGGCGGACGGAAAACGCCCAGTGTCTCAGGAGAGCGGGTGAGGCTCCTGGCGACGACGGCCAAGAGGACAAGCGAATATCGGACGAAAGCGAGAGCTGACGAAAGAGAAAAATGAGGGAGCAGATCAGGTGCAGATGAAGTGGGGGGTGTGGCACGGTACAGATGAAATGGGGAGGGAAGCGTGTCGGACGTGACCGGGGGGGGGGCGTGTGGCACAGAGGCTGCCGTGACCGGCGGGCGAGGTCTAGACCTCACCGCTGACCCCCAGAGGTATCGGGGCACTGGCATGGGCGGCCAATGATCACGGGGTGGAACCGGGAGGAGCGAGGTTGGACCGTGCGCGGCGTGGCGGGGAGGGGAGGGATGGAGTCGACCGTGGCAGGGCCGACAGGGGCAAGGCAGAGCAGGCCGGGGCGGAGCGGGCGGGACGGGAAGGGGCCGGAATGGGCGAGGTCGGGTGAGGCGGGGCGAGGTCGGGTGGGGCGAGGTCGGGTGAGGCGGGGTGGGGCGACGCTGAGTGAGGCAGGGCGGGGCGGGGCGGGGCAAGGACGGACGGGGCGGTGTCGGACGGGGCGGGGTCGGACGGGGCGGGGTCGGACGGGGCGGGGTCGGACGGGGCGGGGTCGGACGGGGCGGGGTCGGACGGGGCGGTGTCGAACGGGGCGGGGTCGGACGGGGCTGGGCGGGGCCGGCCGGGGCTGGGCCGGGCGGAGCAGGACCGCATGGGGCCAAGCGGGTGGAGAAGGCGAGGAGGCGGGGTGGAATGCCGACTCGAACCCCGCCCTCTGCACTCTCGGGCCATTACCCCGCACTCGCATTGAGCTAACTGAATCGCCCAATGAATCGGCCAATTAATTAACGAATTCCTGCTACCTCATCGCCGTTAGCTGTTGGCCCAATTCAGTGGAGCTTTCAGAGCTCGATAACGCCGTTCTTGCGCGCGCTGCCTGCTCTGCACGCGGGCTATTTTTGGAAGTGCGTGCGCAAATCGACTTCAAACGAACTATCGATCCATCGCTTTTTGCCATGGCTCGTTTTAGTAGTGTCTGCCTTTGGATAAAACCTTCAACTTACCCATGTATTAGATTGCAACGATTAACAATGTAGGGGTGTTTTCAAAAGTGATTCGCACATTTTGTTTTGCTACTAACTAAATGGTTTATCGTTATTTCAAATTTATTTGTACTAATCTTCATCCTTCAGAAAATGACATCCAAGCAAAATGGAGATAAAGAGACCAACAACGTGTTAACTTGTCCAGAAGTGTGTAAAGAACAAACGCATTCAGAGTGTGCATCGGCCGTAAGTAAAGCCCGGGAATCTTCTCTATGCATGTGGAACAATGAAATTACGATGTTATTAGCGGAAAGTCACGAAAATAAATTTCCAAACTTTAAATTTTAATACTAGAAAATAAACGCCAGTGCAATCAAAATGAAGGCAAATTTAAATATGCACCGAGTGAGAAAGTCTTTAACATTTTGCTTAATTTTATGGAAAAAAATAAGAGCGTAGCTACACACGAAACGAACGGAATATTTTCAGGCACTTAAATAACAAATTACATGAAACGAAGAAAGGGGGTTACAATAAGTTCCGTTTGACAGAATTTCAGCACGTAACAATTTCCGAACGAGAATTTCAACCGTGAAACAAAATCACATTTAAATAACACTCAATGTTTGCAAGCTAGGTATTAATTGAACAGAAGAGCTAATGGAAATAAGATACACAGGGTATCGTGATTGAAAATAGAGTAATGTAATCCACAAATGTAACAATCTTCAGAATATTGGCATTACTTCAGCATTAAATTTACTCAAATCGAAATTAAAATCTCGGCCTCACACAGAAAAGGCGTTCAAAACAAATTTTTGGCAATGTTATGTTTAAACATGTTTCATAGACACATTTGCCCAGTGTCAACTTGTTCAAGTTACTAGTTGTGTTCGTACCGCTATTGATAGTAGACGTGGTGTCTGTGTTTCGTTCAAATGGAGACATTGGAGTACCATGGTGTCATAAAATTCTTTGTTTTGGACAGTCTATCGACAACTGAAATTTACCCAACGTTGGTGAAAGTTTACAAAGAGTTTGCACCTTCATTTTCGACGACCTAGAAATAGGCAGCAGAAGTTAAACGTGGACCGGGCGGAGATGATCTCTCGGAGATGATCCACGTAAAGAACGACTCAAAACTGCAGCCACAGACGAAAATATAGAAAAAGTGTACAATATGGTTCTGAAAGATCGGCGAGTAAAGATGCGTGATATAGCCGACACCGTAGACACCTCAGAAGAGCGTATACGATACATTTTACACAAAGAATTGAGTTCAGTACGAGCAAGCTTTGTGCAAAACGAGGGCTGCATTTATTGACTGCTGACCAAAAACAAATCCGAAAACAATTTTCACGGCAATTTTTGGAATGCTTTTTAAAAATCTAACTGATTCTGTGAATCCCAGAGTTGCCTCATTTTTTCCTTATTACAGGACATAAATCCCCATCTCTCCCATGTTAGTTTGTACACATGAGGTGTACAGTACATGGGATTCATTATTTAAAAAAACATAGTGCAGTAAAATTTTAACCTCCACGAACAATAAAAGACGACAGTGAGCTGAGAGGATGTACCAGTTCGTGAAGGGTACAAACGTCGCAAGACAAACATTTAGAGGGCTCCAAAGGCAAGGTAGCCAAATGAAAAAAGAGGGCTACAAAGGCAAGATAGCCTTTCATTAATTAAGGGGAAATGAAATCATTTCGCGGTCAAAAAATAGTTTTTTGGTATTTCATTTTCCAGAAATGTTTATTATTTTCTCTTTAAATTGGCGTTTGAAATATGTTGTCATTCTTACAAGTTTTTTTTATTACTTATATGTGAAATCCTCTTTTCATTGGGTTTAGGTACTGGCTCCAATACTTTTAGATATCGTTGCATAATGCAGCGCATAAATACTAAAAGACTTATACATGCAGAAAGTAAATTGAAAACATTATATTGTGGAGCTAACCAATGAAGTCTCAAACGGAAGTACTTATTGTGAAATGATTATTCTGTTGAGGCACGTTATAGAGCTGCGTGTTCTGAGGGTTGCCCATTTCCCGAAAATTTATATTTTTGATACTAAATTGTCCTTTTCTCAGTTTACATTTGTAGTAGGGATGCGCTTTTCAGGTGTTAATAAAGGTCTCCTACATATACTGAAACGTTTTTTTTCTATTTACCTTGGTATTTTCCATTCTAAGAAACCTTATTTACTAGAAAACATAGTAAAAAATTGCAATATGAGTGTTTTTATCTACGTACAAAAAAGAAAACATTTATCAAATTCTTTGTTTCAGTGTTGTTATGAGTGACATATCGGCAACCTGTAAAAATTTCATACGCCTCACATCAATAGATTATGAGATTTAGGCTAAAACTTTTAACATTGCCACGATAGGGTATTCGTTTCCTTCGTAAGGGTGCATGCGACTCGTCTAGGGTGATGCGAGCGGTAGAGAAAAGAGCACAGTATGGCGGTCGTGTGGCCCTCGGGTGGCCCTTGTAGCGCCCGATACTGAAACACAGCGGCAGCGTGGTGGACAGCGGGTATCGTGGACACTGCAGGGTGAACACGTACGGAATGCATCACAATGGGCCGGAAGAGGCGAGTGTCAAGGGTGATGGTCCAGATGGATGGTGTCAGACTTGCGCCAGATGTGTTGCAAGACCAGGCAGCCGCACCCGGGGGGTGGCGTCGCGGTCACAGCGAGGCTATTGTAGCGTCGCGAGGTGGCGCACGTGCCGTTTCGCTGGAAAGCCCGGCCTTAAGCCGGATGGGGGATGGGGGTGGAATGCGGCGGCGCCTCGCCGGCGCGCGCCGGGCAGGAAATCCCAGCCTCAAAATAGCCAGGACAACTGAGCGTGCCTGAGTGCGAGTCCATTGATGAAGGCTGCTCTCTGCTGAGGGCTGGCTTGCGAGCCGAATGACGCCCGCCGCTGGTAGAGTGGGGGACGAGCCGTGGAGTATTTATTGCGGCGCCGACATGCGCTCGGGGGATACGCTAGTGAGTCGAAAGACGTGAGGTATCTCCGTGCAACCTTGCACGTTTTGGCATCCGGCATGTAACATCTAGTTACGGGGACTAATGTCCGACAGCTCGCACTTCGCGCAGCTTCTCATGCTCTCGAGCAGAGGCACTGGGCTCAGCCTAGGGACGGTCGCGGGGTTTCGCGGCTTAGAGAATAGAAAGGTTGCCTAAGGTTTTCAATTTTGTAACATTTTCTTGTAATTTATTATTGTAAATATACTGTACATACTATTCAGAATCTGTCGTCTGTGCTTTTCATGTCCAGTACGCCACAGACTCGGAACCTTTCTTTTCTAAAACTGGTGGCAGCGGTTATCGTAAACTCACGCCGGAGTGCCGCAGTTTTTTTCTAAAACTGGTGGCAGCGGTTATCGTAAATTCACGCCGGGCTACCGCAGTTTCTTTTCTAAAACTGGTAGCAGCGGTTATTGTAAACTCACGCCGGAGTGCCGCAGGTTTTTGTCTAAAACTGGTAGCAGCGGTTATTGTAAACTCACGCCGGAGTGCCGCAGTTTTTGTCTAAAACTGGTAGCAGCGGTTATTGTAAACTCACGCCGGAGTGCCACAGTTTTTTGTCTAAAACTGGAATAGTACGCGTAAAGACAGTGTACCGCAGTTAAAGGTGCACACGCGTCGTAATTACGTGGCGCCGGCAGAGTCGTGCACGCCACGAGAAACCGAAAGTGCGGTAATTCGGTACGGTAGTTTCGGGGCGGTACAATCCGACTCGGAACCTTTCTTTTCTAAAACTTGGAACTGGAATTGATATTGGTACTGGAACTGGAATTGGTATTGGTACTGGAACTGGAATTGGTATTGGTACTGGAACTGGAGCTGGAACTGGTACTGGAACTGGAGCTGGTATTGGTACTGGCACTGGAAGGAGACATCCCGGACGGACCAGAACGAGAGGAAGGAAGGAGGCCAGAACACCGGATCCAGAAGGCGCTGGCGCTCACGCGACACCGAGGTCAACTGAACGTAAGTGTGTTTTTTGTACTGGCCGGGGATCAATTCAGGCAAAATGTCTTTCTTAGCGGGTTATAGGAAAGAGGTGCTTGTTAGGGTCGCGACGGAGATGGGGGAAACGTTGGAAGGGAACGAGACGATAGTTAGATTAAAATCTATCATCACGGGAAGCGAGCAGTACGATGAAATATTCGTGAAACAACTTGCTGATCAGGAGAAAGAACAGGTCGCAGAAGCACGCGAACTTGAATTAAAAGAGCAGGAAAGATTACGCGAACTCGAGGAAAAAGAGCGAGAAAGGCAGGAAAAAGAGCAAGAACGGCAGTACGAACTCGAACAACGGCAGTACGAACTCGAACGGCTGAAATTAGCTAATCAGGCTACCTCGCGCGAATCTTAGGTAGTAGAGATTCGGGAAACAGAAGTAGTATCCGTATCAGCCATGTAATGGATAAGTTCAAAGGCGAAGGTGAGGATATTACCTTGTTTTTTAAGTGTATTTGAGGCGCATGCTCGTCAGCTCGACATTGCGCCGGTAGAATGGGTCAGTCAATTAATGGGATTGCTTCCCAATGAAATAAATACATGGTTAGTTGTAGGATCAGATTCTTCAGAGCAGGATTATAATCAAATCAAAACGCAACTTTTGGATATGTACAAATTCACGCCTGAAAAATGTCGTCAGATGTTTTGCAGTCATGCAAAGGGTGCGAAAACTACATGGAATGTTTATGCTCGCGAACTGACGAACTATTGCCAGAAATGGATTTCAGGGTTGAAAGTTGAAACTTATGATCAATTATTAGACTTGATTGTCACCGATCAGATGAAACGGAAGGTGCCGGCGGACATACGTGCCCATTTCGTAGATGTTTGGGGCGAGGTTTCGCAGTCCCAAGATTTGGCGCGTAGGCTGGACACCTACGAAAACAATAGGTCTAGTGCGTATAGGAAAGATTTTTCTAAGGTTAATCACAAGGAGCCTGTGGGGGAACAAAAGTGGAAAAAGGTGACGGAGAGCGTGCCCTCCACTTCTAAGCCCGCAGCGCCCAAGGCAGATAGGAACGCGGAATTCGACAAGCCGCAGGAACGCACGTGCTATTTATGTAAAAAACCGGGGCACATTAAGAAATACTGCCCTCAGCTCAAATCAAGCGAGAAAATGTGTCACGTTGTCGACACCAGTGCGCAGGAATTGTTGCTCCCACACACATTTTTTGGCACGGTTTGCGGAAATCCTATTAGCTTCTTACGAGATTCTGGGGCGACGGTTGATCTGATCAACAGCAAATACGTCAGGCCGAATCAATATACCGGCGAATCCGTATGGGTTAAGCAGCCCTTGGACGAGGCGCCGAAAAATCTACCGGTAGCTAAGGTAGAAATCGTAGGCCCGTTCGGTAAGCTTGTTACCGAAGCCGCAAGTCGCGAAAAATTGCGACTTAGAATATTACATTCTGAGTAATCGATCTGCCACGCTTCTCTCCGAAATCAGGCAAGGGTTTTTAGAACCGCAGTTTCTTTGTGCGGTGCGAACCCGTGCCCAGACGGCGGCCGGGCAGGGCGACGGGGTGGGGCCGGAGGCGATGGCGGCGGCGCCAGGCAACGCGCCGGCCGCCGAGCGCCCTGGTGACGCACCGGTTGCGGTCATGAACGAGGCTTTGGGGGAAGGAGCGGTCGAGCTAGGCGTGGTCGTAGGAACAAGTCGTGCGCGCGACGCACCCCAAAAACCTGCGTCGGACGCGAAAGCTCCCGACGAGGAAACTTGTGTCTTGTTAGGCGAGGTAAATGACCCGGGCAATGTTGTTGAAAACAACGCGGAATTTGAAGTAGATTCCGGGAGCGTTGCATTGTCCCGTTTAGACCCGTCCGAATTTGCGAAAGCTCAGAGACAGGATGAAGAGCTCTTACCGCTATTCGAGCTAGCCGAAGGCCCAGAAACGGAACGGCGCGATTATTTTATAGAACGCGGCCTTTTGTTCCGGAAACGGCAGAGCAAGCGCGGTGAGCAATTCTCCATGCTTGTGACTCCGCGGGTGTATCGTGGCACTATATTGAAGCTTTGCCATGAAGTCGCCCACGGTCATTTAGGTGTCACAAAAAGTAAGGACGCGATGGCCAAGTATTTCTTCTGGCCGAACTGTTACAAAGATATGGAAAATTACGTACGTAGCTGCGACAGTTGCCAGCGCGTAGGTAACGGCGGCGAGAAGCTTCGCGCGCCTTTAAAAATTGTACCTATAACGGGTGAGGCGTTTGAGAAAGTAAATGTAGATGCTTGTGGCCCTTTTCCCGAGTCTGAGTCAGGAAACAAGTTCATACTAACTGCAATGTGTTTAGCAACAAAATATCCCGAGGCTATTCCCATACGTGATCTGACGACGGTCACGGTCATTGAAGCGTTATTAGATCTGTTCAGTCGGATTGGATTTCCGCGAGAGCTTCAAACAGATCAGGGAACTTGTTTTACTAGCACTCTGATGGCGGAATTCGCCGAGAGATTTTGCATTAGATTAATTAGAAGTTCGCCTTATCATCCGCAATCTAATGCCGTAGAACGGATGCACAGAACTATGAACCGGTTGATGAAGGTTCTTTGTTTAGAGGCAAGGACTGACTGGGAGTGCCAGCTTCCTGCAATTATGTTCGCGTTACGCACGAGTGTGCACGAATCGATAGGTTTTTCTCCAGCCGAGTTAGTCTATGGGAAAAATCTCCGCACACCCATGACGCTGCTTTACGAAAAGCTTGCGGTGCAGCAGAAAGCGAAGGGAGCACGGTGGTTGAGCACGTGTTCAAGTTGATTAATAGACTGAAGCGTTCGCGTGAACTTGCCCATACCAAAATGGCGGAAGAACAACGCAAGCGTAAGGTGTGGTACGACCGCAAGGCGATCTCGCGCAGTTTTGAAATAGGCGCGAAGGTGCTGGTTTTGGCGCCTAACAGAACGCGGAAACTCGCGGTGCAGTGGGTCGGGCCAGGCGAAGTTCGGGAGAAAATGTCCGAACACAATTACGTAGTTCAGATGCCGGGGCGGAAAGAACCACGCGTGTATCACATCAACATGATGAAAAAGTATCACCAACGTACTGAATACGTGAACTTTCTCGGTTCTGCGACGGTCACTGCCGCAGGCGAGGAAGACGCGTTAGACCGCTACGCGTTAAGATTAGATTCCGACGACTTTGACGCGGAAGAAATGCTAAACGATACTAAGGTTGAACCCGAGTTCCGCGAAGCACTTAAAAATGTCATTTGTAAATACAGGTGTATTTTTAGTGAGAAACCTGGTCTTACAGATGGACATGGTCAGCTGAGAAGCCTGGAGAAACCTGGTCTTACAGATAGTGAGAAACCTGGTCTTACAGATGGAGATGGTCTTACAGACGACCATGGACATTGAATTAACTGACACTGATAAAGTAGTCCGAAGTGTACCCTACCGCATGTCGCCGAGACAAACTAAGATATTGCGGGAAGAGGTGGACAAAATGCTTCGCGACAACATCATTGTGGAGGCGGAGAGTGATTATACGTCTCCTATGATCCTGATCGAGGCCCCGGGCAAGTCTCCACGGCCCTGCATAGATTTTAGGCGCCTCAACGAGATTATTAAAACAGATTACTTTCCGTTACCCAATCTCGAAGAACGGATTGAACAGGTAGCTGCAGCTAAAATCATTAGTGTGTTAGATTTAAGTAAGTGTTTCTGGCAGATAGGTCTTACGGATAGGGCGCAGAGATATTCGGCGTTCGTGACCAGTTTCGGCACGTATCGACCGCTTAGGTTACCCTTCGGGATAAAGAACGGCCCTTATCAATGCTGTAAAATCATGGGCACTTTGCTAAAAAACTGCCAAGAATTCGCGGTACCGTACCTTGATGACATCGCGGTTTTCAGTAACACTTGGCAAGAACACATTCGGCACCTAGATACGGTCTTTAGTATATTGAAATCCGCCAAATTGACAGTGCAGCCGCGCAAGTGCTTGTTTGCGCGGGCTAATGTAAAATATCTTGGTTACGTCGTCGGTAACGGGAAATTGCGGCCGGCCGAAGCCAAGATACAAGCAATCCAGAACTTTCCTAGACCAGAATCAAAGAAACAAGTGCGTTCTTTGCTCGGATTGGTAGGATACTATCGACGCTTGATACCCGGGTTTGCGGAGAAAGCGGCGGCACTGACAGATGCGCTGCGGGGACGCGAGCGCCAGGGTAAAGTCGTCTGGACAGAGGCATGTGAAAAGTCTTTCAATGAGTTGCGACAAGCTCTTAGCGAAAAAACAGCGGTATATGCTCCTGATTATAGCAAGGAATTTCGAGTTCAGGCAGATGCATCTCAGAGAGGCTTAGGCGTGGTTCTCTACCAAGTAAATGACGAGGGAGTAGAACAACCAGTTGTTTTTCTAAGCCGTAAATTAAGTGATACAGAAACTCATTATGGCACCTCAGAACTTGAGTGTTTGGCTCTTATTTGGGGGTTGGATAAACTTAAGATTTATCTCGACGGGCAGGCCACAATTCAGGTCGAAACCGACCACAACCCGTTGGTCTGGTTGCGTAATACGTCTGGCAAAAACCCCAGATTATTACGCTGGTCCCTTTTAATTCAGCACCTCGATTTACGCATCATGCACAAAAAGGGCTCAGAAAATGTTAATGCAGATGCGCTTAGTCGCATGTTTGATTATGTGAATTGATCCACAGGCGAGTGTAGGGAACACACACGTTCATGACATGTATAAATGTCGGTGAAATTCTATGTAAATAATTTTATAAAATTCAAGGGTAAAATTGTTTTGTTATTGTGATCATTTTTATATGTAGATACATACATGTGTCAATAAATTCAGTTAAGAACGGCACATGATGTATATAACGAATTCCACAATTATTATGTAATACTTCAATGCAACGTAAATGTTTTGTATTTTATATTTCAGGTTTTCATGTAATGCAAGAGGCGTCAAGAATTATCGTGTAATATTTCAATGTAAAGTAAATGTTTTGTATTTCAGGATTTTATGTAGTTCAAGATGCGTCAAGAATATTTATGTATGTAAATAGATGTAAGGTTTAAATGTAAATGGCAACATAGTTAGAAAAAAACGGGGGGACAGCCCACAGATTTATTTCACAAATTTTGACTAGATAGGGTTTTGATATTATTATGTTCATGTAAAAAATTATGATGTAAGGTCTCAGGACCAGGTACTTTAGCTAGCAGAATTTTTTTCCTGGGCATATTTTGCTGCGAAAAAAAAATTCTCACCCCCGGCATGGGAGGGTCTGTAGCGTCGCGAGGTGGCGCACGTGCCGTTTCGCTGGAAAGCCCGGCCTTAAGCCGGATGGGGGATGGGGGTGGAATGCGGCGGCGCCTCGCCGGCGCGCGCCGGGCAGGAAATCCCAGCCTCAAAATAGCCAGGACAACTGAGCGTGCCTGAGTGCGAGTCCATTGATGAAGGCTGCTCTCTGCTGAGGGCTGGCTTGCGAGCCGAATGACGCCCGCCGCTGGTAGAGTGGGGGACGAGCCGTGGAGTATTTATTGCGGCGCCGACATGCGCTCGGGGGATACGCTAGTGAGTCGAAAGACGTGAGGTATCTCCGTGCAACCTTGCACGTTTTGGCATCCGGCCATGTAACATCTAGTTACGGGGACTAATGTCCGACAGCTCGCACTTCGCGCAGCTTCTCATGCTCTCGAGCAGAGGCACTGGGCTCAGCCTAGGGACGGTCGCGGGGTTTCGCGGCTTAGAGAATAGAAAGGTTGCCTAAGGTTTTCAATTTTGTAACATTTTCTTGTAATTTATTATTGTAAATATACTGTACATACTATTCAGAATCTGTCGTCTGTGCTTTTCATGTCCAGTACGCCACACTATAAAGGCCCTGAAAAGGGTGAGCATTGTCCCTCAAACGTTTGTCGCGAGACCTTAGCGAGCACGCCAGTGTAAACCTGCGGGTATGAGCGCCGAGCTCATGTTGGCAGTGCGTTCGGTAGTTAGCAGGTGGTAACGAGGAGCAAATGCTCCTGTAGAAATTGGTACGACGCATATGTATACATATATGTAAATAAACCGTGTATATATCAAAGCCATCTTGTCTGTGATTTGTCCAACATACGATGTGACACCCTCGAGTGGTGTCGGCGGGGCCAATGACGTACGGCGGATCTGGAGGCTGATTCAGCGAAGGCGGAGGTAGAGGTAGCAAGCGCTGCATACGGACAAGCTAAGAAACAGCTTCAGGGCTCGAATTCGCCACGATCGGACCGAAGTGTTATTCCTGAATGTGGTGTACGTAGAGAACATATAATATTAAGTCACGAAAAGTGAGTATTATCAGACCAGAATGCATTGCATAAGTAAAGATCACACTTTAGAGCGGGGAATAGAAAATTCAAATAATGCAGTCAGAAATTTGAAAAAAAATGCTTATAATAACACTAAAGCTACTACACTACCTGTCTAAACAAACATAAATTATCACATATTTTGTCTTTTCATGTAAGCGGTTTTAGAATTGACGGGCGCCGATGTTTTAAACAATGCTGCCTCCTTTAGCGAAAATGTACGTATGGTATGTGTAAATATATATCCACAGATACTTATATCTTGAAATATTCTCTTTCTTCCAAAATATATCGATTAATTGAAACATTTCTGTCACCAATAAAAACCCTTCTTCCTGTAGGCACATTGGATATGTAATTCTATAAGCCCAGCATATATTTTTACTTTTCATCGGCCCTTACCCAGCCATTACTTCGCATACCTTTAATGCTCAGAACTTTCCCTTCATCCTCGTCTAATTAAACGTTGAGTTCTAATTTTACGGGTTGACAACGTTATCACAGGCCCTTTGTCGCCACTCAGGCTGGGTGCCCTCATCCCCTAATTGGATATGTACGCTCTCCTGCGAGTAGATGGCCCCACTCTGTGATTCAGAATTAATTCCATTTTTCCATTTTAAATTGCAAAGTGAAGTGTGGAGCGAGAGATTTATTTTTCGTAAAAAAAGCGTCCTTAAGTGGATTTTATACGAAAAGGAAATTGCACCTTGTACAAGGTTACAGATGAATGGGTGTTAGAAACTGTGAAGAGCCCCAGTAAGACAAGAGCGACGCACGAAAGGCCAGGCAAGTGAAGAAGTAGGGGGTGGGGTGGGAGGGGAATGAAAGGAGGAAAAGTACAAGAGTTAAGTAAAGATGGCTGGCAGGATCTCGTGGAGACAGAGACACTTAGACTTCTTGACAAAAATGAATTTATTCTACAAGTTCTTACAGCACATACATTAACAAGTAACTTAGTCTAAGAAGTGAACCCCCAGTATCGGGCTCCACCCGTATTTATGCGCTTATCTCTCGACAGGGGAGGAAGGGGAATAAGTCATACATTGCAGGGATGACGCTGCCGGGTATGTTTCCAGTACTTTGGAAAGGGTGGACTTTGGGGGTTGACTCACGATCGTTGTGAGTCAAACTCCTTGCTTGCGCCTGTAGCTGACTCATCAGCGGGCGGGCATGTGATGGACTTCGGAGCTTGACTCAGAGTCATTGTGAGTCAAGCTCCTTGTTTTTCAGAGCTTCGCCAGTGCGGCTTGTTGCTCAAAATTGATACCCGCCGGGCTTATCCGCTGCTGTTGTATCAATAGTAGGCGGATATGACTCTCCCCCCCTTTGTTCATCGTTACTGCCCCCAGTAACTCTTATTTTCCTAGCAAGACATAATAAATACAGTTTGTATATATGCATTCTAAAAATTATAAGTAATATACATAATATGAAAATTATAATTGATATGTTAATAGGACTAAATTCTTTGACTATGTCGTAGCTAGGGGGAATGGGTTGTAAATCTAATCTAAGGTTATTTACGTTAAGATGAGAATAATGGAATTCAATTTCATGCGTTATGAATGTCGCATTTTGTTGGTGGAAAAACGGGGTTTTATACATATAGTGGGGTTGGTTTTGTTTCTATGGTAATTCCCATAGTTGAAAGAGGGCAGGATATATTGGAGCGTACAATGTTTGGTCCTGAAATTTGCACAGCATTTTGTGATTCATGACAAGTTTGCAATATTGTTTTCGTGGATCTGCTGAAAAAAAGAACATACTCAGAATTCAATAGGTGGAATAATTGTACCTCATTTGTTATCGAGGCAAAATTACATCCTTGAGTGTTTGTTAAGTTACGTGGTGTGGTTCGCACATTTAAATTTGAACATACATAAGAATCTGAACCTTTTGAACAGAGTGCGTTAGACCACTTAGGCGTGGGGCCCTGTAAGTAATGCCTTTCAGCCGGAACAAGGATAATATTAGATAATGTAGGTACCGGATAAATGGTATACAATTGATAACGATTACCGTCTGTAAGTGGCACCGAGAGGGTTACAATCATTTCATTGTCCAACATTATCACCTGAGTTGTCGTAAACTTTAGGATTTCGTACACATGATATGGATCAGTTGGTATAACATATTTTTCAGGATAAATTGAGCGAAGGTGTCTTGCAATGTTGTCCATGTCCTTCTGCGAAAAGAGTTCCACATTAGTCATATCACTGAACGAGAGGCTGATGGTTTCTTCCAGAATTTCTATGATCTTGGAGAGTCTTCTTACACACATTAACACGTATTGGTGGTGTTCTAATATACCTATTTCGAAGTCTGCCTTTTGCAACATTTGTTTTATTACCCCCATGTTCAGGTTAACATAATTAATTTCATTATAAAATTTGCTTGCAATGGAATTACTAAATGACACAAGCTTATTGATATGTTGAATTTCTTGTGAATGGCTGTTTCGGAGAGCGTCTATTTGGGTTTGTAGGGTATTTAAGTCGTCTTGATCTAAGTTCCCAGAGATGAATCTGATTATTTTTCCAAGACCATTGATTAGACCCCTTTTATTCCTCGGCTTTAATGAGAGGAATTTGTTTAAATCCTCCTGTGTGTTTCCTAGAACTTTTGTTAGCTCGTAAAATAGGTAGGGAAATGTGTTATTCGCTTGCATTATTAAAGAGGCCGTTGTATCATATATGTTATTATATGAATGAGATAGATCGGATATATTGAAATGGATCATGAATTTGTGGTAATTATTTGTTATAAACGGATGGTCCTAGTGGGTCGGCGAAAAAACCTTCAGTTTGTATTGGTTCGACGGTAATCATTCCGAGTCCCGCGAGGAACCTGCAAGATAAGAAGGTTTTCTTTTAGGCTTGACGTCTCTAAAATTTCTAACATGAATTTTTCCGTTGCGCATTTTGCAGTGGATTCTATTACCTTCTAATTTTACAATGGTACCTTCGTTACATAAGTTCTTAGATTTCTTATTTCTTGTTAGGGGGTTCGTGACGTAGACGGGATCCCCTATCTTATATGAATGGTGGAAATGGGTGTTTATAGGTTCAGGATTTTTTTCTTGGAGGGATCGAATTTGGTCGCCTTGCCTTTGTACGTACTCATTGATTTTTGGAGAAGGGGAGAAAATATGTTCCAGGGCATCATAGTAAGGCCCATACAGTATATTAAACGGTGGTTTTTTGACAGCTGAGTGAATGGAAGAATTATAATGAAAGACAACGTTCGCTAAGATTTGTTGAAACTGTGAGAATTTATCTTGGTCTCTCGATATCCGCAATTTTTCCAGTATCGTGGAGTTGAACCTTTCTACAGGGGAATTAGATTGTGAATTTAAGGGGGTGGTAGCATGGTATTCAATGTTATATGATTTGCAATACTCTTTGATTAAGTTGTTCTCAAATTCTCCGCCTTGATCGTGCGTAATTTTCTTGGGCAGTCCGTGGTGTGCAAAGTAAAATTGTAGTTGGTGCAATACCGCAACTGCTGAACCGTTAGGTAACATATACGCCTGTCCATACTTGGAGAAAACATCCAAAATGGTCAGTATGCGAGTCTGTTCAAAATGAAATGTGTCTATATGAATCTGAGCAAAGGGATGGTCTGCAACGATGGGTCCCGAGTTCTCTACTTGGTTGGGGTGTCGCTCGTATTTATTCCTCTGGCAGAGGTTACATTCGTTTATTAGGTTTCTGACATGTTCCCTTAAATGTGGCCAGTAATATTTAGTTTGTAAATGACTGATAGTTTCGCTGATGCCGTTGTGATTTGTCGCGTGGTATTGTAAAATTAGCTGCTTTTGTTTTCTGGGTTTTCTACATCCTCCAAAAATTTTTGAGACCGAATCACAATTAGCTCCGCGGTGAATAGTTTTTGACACGATCGGATAAAAGGTATTTCTAAAGTTATATCATTAAAATGAACTGCATATTTATTAGAAGTGACGATTAATTGGAGAAGAAGGGTTTCTAGATCATGGGAGAGATTGTTTTGAGTTACTATCATAGTATGCCTCGTGTGTTTCTTAAATAACTTTTGTTCTAACAATTTGGGAGAATCTCCGTACTTTACAAGAATTTGATTGCGGTTCATGTTTAAATTTCTCTCCGACATTTTTAATGTGAAAATTGGGTCCTCCTGGTTGGAGTGAATTGTCTCGTTATCAATTTCCTTCTGATAGTCTTTGTTGCTAGTGATTGCTATCATGGAATCGGTTTCGTCGTTCGCGTTTATCTCAATGCGCGAAAGAGCGTCTGCTACTACATTCGTCTTCCCTTTAACATATCGAATGTCGAAGTCGAACTCTTCGATTTTACTTTCCACCGGTACAGTCTAGAACTCGGGTCTTTCAGAGCGTAGAGCCATTGCAGGGGTCTATGATCGGTTTCTATAAGAAAATGTCGACCCCATAGGTAAGGTTTAAAGTGTTTACAGTTTTCTACTATTGCCAACAATTCTTTTTCTATTGTTGAATATTTACGTTCAGCCGGATTCAAAGTGCGGGAATAAAAAGAAACGGGGTGTCCCTTTTGGGAGAGCACACCTCCGATAGCAAAATTTGAGCAATCAGTTGTTAGGGTGAACTTCTCATCAAAGTCCGGGTAAGCTAACACGGGTGCGTTAATCAATAGGGTTTTAAGGGTTTCAAATGCGTTTATGTATTCTCTATTTTCCGTGTCAATTTTTGACCCCTTTTTCAAACAGTGTGTCATGGGTTGCGCGACTCTGGCAAAATCTTTAATAAACCTTCTGTAATAACCCGCCAAACCGAGGAATTGTTTGATCTCTTTAATTGTTTTGGGAATCGGGTAGTCTTTTACAGCTTGAATTTTATCGGGATTCGGCTTTACTCCGTCCTGAGTCACGATATGACCGAGGAAAGCGACCTCCTTATGCAGGAACTCTGTTTTGTCCAATTGGATTTTGAGATTGACTTCACGGAGTTTCTGAAATATCAATGTTAGATGTTGCACATGTTCCTCTAAAGACTTGCTATAAACAATGATGTCATCGACGTAAACAAAACAAAATTTGTATAAATAAGGTCGTAAAATATTGTCCATAACTCTTTGGAAGGTAGCGGGTGCATTTTTTAACCCGAACGGCATGCGTTTGAACATAAGATGTCTATTATCTACGGTAAATGCCGTTTTTTCCACTGATCTGGCATCTAATTCGATTTGGTGGAACCCTTGCGCCAAATCTAACGTGCTATAGTACTGACAACGACCTAGGTTATCGAGAATTTCTTCCGTCCTGGGTAGTGGATATTTATCCTCGATTGTTTTTTGATTTAATTGTCTAAAATCTACTACCAGCCTCCATTTCTTTTCTCCCGAGGCGTCTAGTTTCTTTGGCACGACCCAGACTGGATTGCAATATGGAGATTCACTATGCACGATTACGTTTTGGTCTAATAGCTTTTCTACTTCTTTATTGATGATATCTTTTAAATGAGGTGGATACCGGTAATTTCTTTGATAGACGGGCTCCTCGTCCGTTGTTCTGATATAATGTTTTACGGCGTTGGTAAATGATAAGTCGCAACCGGGGAAGAAGAATACATCTGCAAATTGGGAGCAAATTTTAAATATTTCCTCCTGTTCCAGATCGTTCGCATGTTGCGTACGGAGGTATTCTCTTATGTCTTTATCTGTGACGGGATTAATTTCAAGAGGTCGGGGGTCAATACTCTCTAAAGGCTCAACAAATACCGGTTCCTTGAATTCTAAATTTATTTCTGTTTCAGTCGGATATAATACGCGGTAATCTTCTGCTGGCAGAATCGCATCAGGAAAACACATCCCGCCGTATTCGAATTGAGAAATATACACGTCGCCTTCTTTTATATTAACAGGAATGGCGGTGAAATGTGGATTTTGAGAGACTTCAAAATTCTTTTGCTTAAAGGGAGAGTGAAGATAAAAGGGAATGTCTTTATCACCCAAAGTGATAATATTCCTTTTGTAGTCGATTTTCGCTCCTAAGCTCACAAAATCAGCCGTACCTATCAGGGCGTCAAAATATTTATGCCATTTCATCACTCTGAAGTTAATGGGAGTTTTAAGATGATATTCCGAAAAGATCGGAAATTGCACATTGTCTTTTCCTAGGGTTTGAGCGTGCACAGATTGAATGCAAAATGGCTCCTGAAAAATATAGTCGGAGAAAAGTGAGTAAGCTATAGAAGGGTTCATAATCGAATTACATGCTCCGCTGTCGATTAAAATCTTTAGGCCATATAGAGTAATAAAAGGCAGTTGGGGTGCATTATAGATGTTATTTAAGTCATCTCTTGTGATGACGGGGCTACCCGAAAATCCTGATGGGTCACCTGATTTTCATAGAACGATTCATTATTTTGAAAAGGAAGTTGATCTATCTGATAACTATTATAATCACTGTAGTCGCGTAAATCATTATAGTTAAATTCATTTGGAGTTCTGTAGAATTGCTCAGGTTCATCTGGAAACGGAGCATCGAGTGGAGGTGATTCGTTATACTCGAAATGAGAATTCATATTCTGCCTAATCGTTGAAACGCCGGACATGGGCGTCGGAGAATCTGTTCGTTCCTGTGATGTAAAACGTCGGCCGATTGCGCCTGGCGTGGGATAAGGGCGATTTTGATTTGGTGGTTTTGGAAACGGCGTGTTTTGACGCGCGAAAGACTGATAAGGTTGCACACCCGTTTCTGGCTGAGAGAATCTAGGCGGATGACTAGCGACAGGCTGAGCAGACCTGAACTGATACCTCGGTACATTGTTTTGTACATTTGGCATTGGCGACCGTTGTGGTGGAGGACCGAATCGTGGTTGATTAAATGGTGAAAAACTTGTAATAGCATAAGGGTTAGGGATTTGACCTCTAAAAACATTAGGGGGTGGCATGTAATTACTAGATTTCATTACTTGCGGATTATTTTGTTTGGGTGTTCCCCTTAACTGATCCATATATCGCTCGTACATTCGGTCATTGTCATACGAACGACAGATTCTAAGCGCGTGGCCGAGGTCTGTAACATGTGCGTAGCGCAGATACGTACGATACGGTTCAAGGATGCCTGCTCTGTATGTATTTAAACTGAATTCATCAATTTCCTTTAGTTTAAGTTCTAACACCTGATCTTTGTAATTTAATTTGATTAATGATTTATAACGGAGAACAAGGGAATTTAATCGATCGTAGTAATCGTTATTACTTTCGTTAATCTTTTGAAAACAATTAGAGATTTCCTTTAACAGTATCCTCTCATCTTTAACATCTCCATACTTCCTGACGAGTTTCTCTTTAAACTTGTCGTAACTAGAATTTGCTTCTATATCTAATACGGAGCGAGCTTCTCCCTTTAATTTTGATTTTAAAACATTGAATAAAAATTCATTAACGAGTTCCGCGTTAGGGGTTCCGTCAGCTCTCTTGAAATTTTGAATAAATGAATCGCATCTTGCGAGGAAATAGTCAAGGCTACAAGAAGGAGTGCCATCAAATTCTGGCAACAATTGAATGTGGATTTGTTCGAATTTTGAGAGTATTTCCGTATTAGCCATATTGAGAACTGTTACTTAAATTAACGGATTGAATTATAATGATTAAATTAGATTGAATAGAATAATGATTAAATTAAATTGAATAGAATAATGATTAAATTAAATTGATAGAATGAAATGCGCTAGTTAATCTGAACTTGGGTTCACAGAGAATTTAAAATAGGCAGAAAATCTTTGACGACTACACCTTTTTCACTAATTCACTTAATCACAGAAGGCTTTTTGTTGGATCTCACTCACATGTTAGAAAAGATGAACAGAAGTTTCAGCATCCTCCGGCTTGCAGTGAAGAATCGGGCGTCTCGTTCTCACAGGATGGATCGCAGCGCAGCTCGAAGTGGCGTCACGCAGCGTGGAGAACCGGCAGGCAGCTCGGAGTGGCGGCAGAAGGCTTCTTGATTTGTGAAGAAGTTGCGGCCCCTCCTCCGGCGACTTGTAGTTCCTCCGTAGATGCAGCACCAAGGTTGATAGGATAGGCAGCGGGCCGATCGACAACTATGCAGAAGGCCTCTTAATGTTGAAAAGGTTGCAGCGTAGTTCCAATGGCGTATAGTCTCTTTGGCAAAAGGAGACGCTTGCCTATCCCGGACGAGCCCCCAGTTAAGTAAAGATGGCTGGCAGGATCTCGTGGAGACAGAGACACTTAGACTTCTTGACAAAAATGAATTTATTCTACAAGTTCTTACAGCACATACATTAACAAGTAACTTAGTCTAAGAAGTGAACCCCCAGTATCGGGCTCCACCCGTATTTATGCGCTTATCTCTCGACAGGGGAGGAAGGGGAATAAGTCATACATTGCAGGGATGACGCTGCCGGGTATGTTTCCAGTACTTTGGAAAGGGTGGACTTTGGGGGTTGACTCACGATCGTTGTGAGTCAAACTCCTTGCTTGCGCCTGTAGCTGACTCATCAGCGGGCGGGCATGTGATGGACTTCGGAGCTTGACTCAGAGTCATTGTGAGTCAAGCTCCTTGTTTTTCAGAGCTTCGCCAGTGCGGCTTGTTGCTCAAAATTGATACCCGCCGGGCTTATCCGCTGCTGTTGTATCAATAGTAGGCGGATATGACTCAAGGAACTGACGACCGGAGGGGCTCGGCAAACTTCGTCGCGCGGGAAATATCCGTCGTTATAATTTTGTTGGTGCTTCGGTAATTTGCTCATGCAGCCCAATACAATATTTTTGCCAGGATAATCACATCTGATGTCACTGGAATAGTGAGAAGTTTTCTTTTAAGCAAAACTAAATGCAGTCACAATTCCATATTTTTCCTCCATCTGTACTCGTCATTTTCTCACAAAGTGCAGATACCGAGTGCCAAGAACTGTAATATTTTTGAACCATTAGACTTATAAGTCGCTGAGTGAGAGAAAACCAATGACTCGATAAATATTCCAGTTGAGACGTTTCAGTCAAAATGCTTATAGGCAATTCCTTGAAAAAATGGTGTATATTTAAAAGATGATATTACGGTATTATGAAATTAAAAGACTTGGTTTCATCGAAGGATATATAGAGATAAAGATAAATAAACATTTCGATGCTTCGAGTTGACCCACTGTCCACCGAGTTTTTACAAGTTGAATCATAGTCTTTTTTGAGTGTGATTCACAAATAATTCGAGATGGCATAAAAATTATTGAGGATTGCTTGATTTGAAGTTCCTTTTAACAACATAATCAGTTCTGAAAGTTAATGTTCGATTATATCACAAAAATTCACTCATTTATATACAATATTACAAAGAAAGAAATATTTATTAGAAATGTATACGAACATTCTACATTTTATGACACATTTTCTTATCACACCAACCTAAATATTCAAGAGTCTCGAGAAAAAAATAAAAGTTTCGTGTTGCTTATAGATCATTTCAGAAGTCAGAAGTACTTGTCTCTCACGAGGATGCAAGTAAATTAATATATTTCTCAAAAGAATAAAAAACTGGAACGCGTGCCTATTTCTTATGATCCATTAAAATCGCCGAGGCGACTTTTTTGTATTGATTTTTAACCCTTGGTGAATTGTCTCACAGCCTGAAGAAGGACGCAAGAGGGGGGAGGACGGCGGGGGAAGGGGGGGAGTTCTCAAGAAACGGCGCCGCGCCAAGGTGAGCGCAGACGCGAACGGGTGGCAGCCCTGAATGACCTAATCTAAAGGGAGCGTCGGAAGAGGAGGGGGGACGCGGATCAAAATAGGCTTAGGGAAGGAAGGGCGAGCGCTGAAATTAGATTTCAGTTACCCGTTAAAAGCGTAGAAAGCTCCGAGGACGACGGGAATAATTTTAATGGCGCGCGGGCAAGTTGGGAGCGGCCCGCCGCTCTGGGCGGCAGCGAAAAGGGGAGGAGAAGATGGAAATGCAACGATGAACGCTCCTGGCTTCGTTACACTCGTGGTGGCCACTTCTCGTCAAAAACTACTCGAATAACACGTGTACATTGTCGAATAACGTGTGTAATAGCTCTACCAACTGAGAGACTGTGTAGTATTAATTCTCGTACTTCCATTGACCGAGGTTCCGGCTTAGGTGGCTCAGAGCATCAACTGCTACCACTCTAGTGCAGTGTTGTCAAGGTCGATGCCACGAGCGGGAGTCCTTGGCACGAGTGCCACGACGAAATCGCCTCTCCTCGCAGTTCATAACCTCGCCGCAAGAGACAACGCCATCCCTTTTGTAAAACGGCGCGATTATTAATAGTTTCCTATCCCGTTGCTAGTGGCGCAGAGAAGCTTGTGGCATGACACGGTGCCGCAAGGCGTGCCACAGCCACCAGTAGGAGACCTTGACACAACTGCTCTAGTGCCTCTGATCGGGAGGTTCTAGGGTTCCAGTCCAGACCGTGGAAGGATTTTCGACACAAAGTAGATATCTAGATCGAATTCAGCCGCTATCTGGAGGAGAATTCTAACGGCTGGCTGCACTGATCGGTAATTTTCCGTGGTTTCTCCGATCCACATCACGCGAATGCTGGAACAGTATCCTATCAAACTGGCCATGAACCGCGGGCGATCTTTTCTTTCTCGCCCTTGACCGGTCCTGACCCTTACTTAGATACACACATACACACACACACACACGGTGGTGTGGGTTGGGGGGTCGACGGTGAGAGATACTTTGTTGAAGGATGAAAGCGTTGAAGGATGTAAAATGGACAGAGCTCCTCCGCTCGCCCACTTCGACGCAGTTTCTGTACAACAGATCACAGACGCCACAACATAGCCATAAAAGGAGATAATGTCAAATTTGATTTGAATTTTAATTGGCATTACATTGTGAAATGAAGTAAAATGACACACTATGAGCATGAAGTTCCCAAAATGATTCGAAATCAAACAGTATGCTAACAGAAGAGAACTAACTTTACCCATTGCGTATCAAAGAGTTCACGATATGTAATAACAATAATAATAATAATAATAATAATAATAATAATAATAATAATAATAATAGTACATAGATCAAAATGACATACCTAAATTGGAATTTCTTACCCTCCAATTTTTGCAAAAATGTATCACACTTTTGAAACCATTTTAGTGCAATTTATAGTTATCTTCTTGCTTGCAACAAAGGCTAATATCCAGTTGTATTTCTTCTAGATCTTACTATACAGGCTGTCGCAGAATATGTGTTAGAAACTTCTAGAGCATGTTCAGGGGTGGAAAGCGATCATCGTTTGCCAGTTAACATGTAATAGGACATTGATTTATCTCAGTTGTACATGTTACTTCAATGTAACTCAGTGAATAATACATACGTGTTACATTTACGCCTGATCTTTCAGTAATCCTGTATGTGCAGATGTTCGGCAGAAATATGACATCACTTTGACTGCGTGACCTACCGAACACCTGTGCATGAGATGTTGCCAAACATCAGGGACAAATGTTACAAGTGTAACTGTGTTATATGAAATGTCCCACTATATTTTCTTTGGCAAAAAGTAAACATTTTTGAGCCTCCTCTATGCCTAGAAGTTTGTAGCATTAATTTCGAGACCTGTATTTATACTTCTCTTTTATGTTTTGTTCCTGTATAGAAGGAAGACATTCCTGCTCTGCTGCACATGACATTAACATGCAGACCATTTAAAACTTATCGTTCTAGCTCATTACGTAAATATTTCAATTGTCTATCATTAGAACATACATTTATTTGAATTAATTGTTCATTTTGATTGAAGCAAAACAATTACGTCAGTGACACCAACTATTTTTTATTAAAAACAAACAACATCTCTTTCCCGAAATTGCATCGGCATCGTATTATTTTTCTCCCACGCAACGATCATGAATGTCAGGGACAGGGGCAGGAATTCCGACAGTGGGTTCTGATTGGAGGGTCACATTACCGCAGGGGAACAGAACCTGCCCCTACATAAGCAATGTCCGAGCGGATCAATTTACGGCTACTTCCGCTAATGAAACGGAATTTAGCGGACGTTGGATACAATTGCCGCAATTAGCAAGTGAAACACGACCTGGTATTCCGCTGTCGGGACGGACAGACGGCAGGCTACTTTTCCATCTCTGGTTTTTCTGCATGTATTTTTAGGACTCTCTCTGACGAACCTCACACAGAGTTGCGAATGGTCTGGCGGCTTAAAGGAGATGCTGCGGTTCTGTTAAAATGTGGAGAGACGATATTCCTCCAGTTTCATTTCGTTTCCATAATTCTTACGAAACATTCTCTCGTTTAATTTACTCGCTTACATATACACGTTCCCCCTGTTGTGAAACATGCGCAACGACAATTTACATGTAGGAAGATCTCGGTTTATAGTTACATAATCTAAATGCTGATGGTATTTGTCAACGTGATGGTCAGAGTCAAATGGATCGGAATGGATCATATTAGTTGCCGAAGTAATATAACTTCCTTCTTTTTAACATCTGACATTCATAGGCACACAATTAAATTATATAAGCGCTTTCTTTGAGGGAAATTAAAAACTTCGCATCGTTCTAAGAATTATTTCATTTCTATCAAAGTAGGTAAGATCAATAAGTTTTACTTTTCCTCCCTTTAGTACTACAGTACATGGAGTGAAAGTATTGGAATCACCGCAACCATATGATTTCGAATATTGGTCTTAAAATCCGTGCTTAAGGTGTAACTTCGCAAACACATCAGGATCAAGGTATATAATTACTGTTACAAAGATGGTTAAGATTGACGCAGCTAGAGAGTAGATAAAATTTTATACCCGAAAACCGATAAGTATATACGAATGGATGGATGTGTCATGCAAAACTGTGATCTAGTTGTGCCATTCAGGATAACATAAACATATTTTAATTTTAGTGGTTACTTTACAGGAATTTTAATAAAATCGTGAAATTAATAGAAAGAATGCTTATCTGCCGTCATTTGCTTATTATTTTATAGCGTGTGTTTTAATCGACCTATTGGAAGAATTCGACATATCCTCGTCGAGAAAACATGTGCGATTCTGTTAAGATGTGGAGATACGAGTGTACGGCTGTTGTTAAAGAAGCTAATTTGGCGAATTTTCCCAAGTTAGAAGAATGTTTTTAAACACAAAGATTCGCGAGTGTTTGTAAATGCAAATGCAATCGTATGATACATGTGTACTTTCACAAAAGAATCAGTGGTTAAATTTGTGTAGGGTAGCTTACTAGATTTTAATGAAAACTGGACAGTATGATTTCCTTGCCATATTTTTCTACAGCTTACAATACAGATCTTGGTAAATATAGAACACTGCCATTACATTTTCAGAAAGATGTTGAACTCTGGGTTCACAGTGAATAATGATTTATTGTTTCAGAATGTGTAAACCCCTCTTATTTCATTAGTCTTCGAGACGTAGTACTGAACATATGAAACAATGTTTTTGAGAGTTCCTTATAGTGAATTTATAGAACTTTTGAAAATTTTCTTCAGTCACACATTCTTAATTTTCGGCGTGTATTCTTTCTGCTCGAAAATTTTAAGATACTTCCCAACTTTCCATTCCATTTTTCAACTATATTCGTTTTTGTGGCTTTGATGTTTTGGACATAAATTAATTCAATTGTAGATGATAAATGATGCTATGCACTTCTCTTAACCATTTGAGTAATTGTTGGGTAATAAGATTAAGAGCGGGAAACATTTTTGTAAGCTGCGTATTCCTTCTAGTTTCTATTGCATTAATCAACACATTTCTTTAAAATGTTCCATGGCACCGACGATTGTACTTCTATATTACATATTACATTATATTATATTACAAAAGGAACTTATGTTATAAAAGAAACAATATTCTTTTCCAATTTCCAAAAGTTTAACTCTGCAAATTTACCAGGAAATTCGGCTGCATAAGGTCATTGGTATTGATATTTTTATTTCAGAACAGTCATCTAGAGCACTTTACCCCTGATAATAAACTGCGACTCATAAAAATGGCAAGGGTATATTTACCCTTATTTTCGTTAAACAAAAAAAAAATATTTCGAACAGTTCACAAAGTTTATTTCACGATGCACTGACTATCTTTGAAAAGCGAATTTGTGAGAGTCTCGTAAAAATAGGTCTCATCGCCAAAACAATAAAGTAGATCACACACAATTGGCTGTACTCACCAATAACTATATACCTGATGTTAAGAAGAGACTTCGCAATGCTTTTCCGCTTACCTGAAACAAGGAGAAGATTTGTTAATCATCGTCCATCCGCATATAATAATCGTTAGTCACCAACTCAACTGAATTAATTTATAAACAATAATAGTAATAATAACATAATAAAATACCAATAATTTAAAAAATAAGCATGTGATATTTTGTATTACTGGTGGTCAACAGAAAAGCATCTGATTCGGTGCCAGTGTGTCAGTAGCTGATGCAAATTATAAATATATACATACAAAAATATAAAATAAATACATACTAGCTTCAAAAAGTTCCCAGAAATTGTTAATAACTAAGAAACAAGATATCATAACACAATTTACCCAACACTTCCTTCAAAATAGTTTCCTTCCGTGGTGAGACACTTCTGCCAGCGCATGTAAAGTGACGAAACATTCCTGGAAGCCATTTTGCGATGCTAGTTGTGGTGCTCTCGTCGCATGCTGTAATTTCATCAGCGTTCACGAATCTTCGCCCCCTTAGAAGAGTTTTCAGCCGTAGAAAGAGAAACTAGTGGGGCTACAGAATGGCACAGACTTTCCCGTATTAGTTTTCTATTTCCTTGGGTTTTCGCTAGCTATATGGAATTGCCACACACTCTTTCTTGCCAGCTGCCATCTATCACCGCCAAAAGTACATTTTTGTTGTATACCAATATTATAAACAACCCTTTTACATTAACAAAATCGTTCATAGAACGACATATTATTGCACGAATCATTACGTCATTGCTATTTCTGCACGAAATATGAGCCATCACTGACGTAATAGTCTCGGCCCCTATATATTTTCAGTTATGGAGTTTAAAAAAGGCAGTGGTACCATATAAATAGATTGCAGTGTTCGCAGTAAAATCAAATACGTTATGAAAAAAATTACTTTTAAAAACTGATTTATTAATTTATTACTCCTTTAAAATTATATTTTGTTTTTATTTCGTAATATAACAAGAACAACATAATAAGAACAACAAAAAACATCAAATTAATTCTTGTGAACATGTACATTATTTGTACAATTTGATAAATTGGTCAGTGACACTCCAGAATATGCATTTATATCTAAAATGCTTATTTTTTCTTTGCTTTCTGCACTAACCAATATCTTGTTAGCTATTTGAATCTTGTTATTCACCGATTCTTCGATGTATGACTCGACTACACTTGTAGTCCGCCATCCTCCACGACGTTTAGGTGTAGTGATATGACCACCATTATCTGCGAGAAACGTCGCGGATGTTCTCCTAAACGAATGACCAGAGTACTTTTATGCATTTGGTAATTTTAAAAAAATTGCAACATTTTTTGGTATTTTCGCGAATGTATTGATACCAATTGGACTGCAGATGCATTTGCCATGATTGTAAAACAGAAAAGTTTTTTGTGTTTAACATGTAAGGGTCTTAAGGAAATGTATTTTTCAACATAATTAAATTATTCACTGGATAAGATAGTAAATATTCCGGGCTTGTCATTTTTGTCGCATTAATGTTCACTATCAAAACAGAACCTTCTTCTTTCTCATCGTTGATGCACAAATTGTACAATTCGACACGTCTACAAGCACCAAATATGCCAAAATTAGCAACAACCTGAAAATCATACGAGTTATTAATACAATACACCAGTTAATAAATAAAACTTAACTATTATTGCCACTCTCATTATTATACCTTCATTAAAAAGTTTCAGTTTCAGTTTAAGTTTAAATTAAAGTTTCATCATCAGTTTATGTAAGAACTGTGTTTACATCTTGTTGAGAAAATACCATTGCCTTTATAGGCTGATATCCCACATTTACTTGTTTTTACGTAAAGTAAACTTACACTATGAAAAGTTCCAATATCAATATTCCCTTTGATCTTCAGCATTTCCTTTAATTTGGAATAAGTGCACCATCGTGTCGACGCTTTACATGCTGTGGACTTAATGTTTAAAGAAGTATGCATTACATTAACAAACGTCATTGTTCTAGCATGTGCATTATATTTACTTAACCAAACTGCTCCGATAGATAAGAAAGAACAGCAGCTTTGCATAATAAATTTGCATATTTTTTATCCATCAATTTCCTTAACTTTAAGTACTCTTTCTCATAACGTTTGCAAGACTTTTTCGGTATTATAGCATTTTCTGCTTTTGCAGCTTCTTCCACAATTTCTCTAGGCAAATCCATTATGTTTGAATCACGAATTTCAAACTAATTGACATTTGTAAACAAATTAGTTGCTTTGGTAGCATTCATGACATAACATGAATTTGAGATCTAAAACAACTACGAATGACAACTTAACACAATTAATTTCGCTTCCTTAAATCCTTATAATACCGTTATACAAAACATAGTGTATGCAACTCGTTTATAATGTTAATTTTTTGTACTCTTAAGAAGATATTACAGAACTCACTTCTAACGTCTCATTTTCTTATTCGTGTAAAAAAAGGACAATTTTATAAACTAATTACATAATATGCTCTTGTCATTTTCTTAATATTTCGGTTTCCTATTGGTAGAACGGAAATATTAATTTTAGAATATTAAAGAACACAAAAACCTAGTCATAAATGGCAATTTTCTTTTAAAAATGATGTGCCGTTTAAGAGAAAATGGCGTTTTAGCGCTACTAAAAGTGCGAAATTTGAAGCTCATTTTCACAGAAAATGTTTGAGTTTTCAAAATACTTTATTTGAAGTTATTTGAAGCACTTACACTCACAAATATAATAATATTTACAAATTGCGGATAATGTGCATATTAAAGATGTGAGAGATCTTTCAAAAAATTTACATTCATATAATTTTTGAAAAAAAATTACTCAAAATAAACTTTACGTCATATTAAAGAGTGTAATTAAAACTCTCTCTTACAAAAGTTTCAAGAAAAAAATTGCAGCCATATATGAGAAAATGGCGTTTGAGCATTTCTGCAAATGCCGAAACTTGAGTTACTTTTCACAGAAAGCGGTAGTGTTTTCGAGAAACTACTAGACATTATTTAAAGCATATATACTTGCAAATATAATAATGTGAAAAAATTGCCGATAGTGTAAATATTAACGACGTGAGAGACAAGTAAAAAAATTCACATTTTTGTAATTTTTGAAAAAAACCAACCGATAGACCAATATGGCTTTTATGTCATCTGATAGAGTAAATTTACCAATATCCCTAACAAAAGTTTAAAGAAACAATTTGAAGCTGTTTTTGAGAAAATCTTGTTTTTGTAATTTTTTAATTTTGCACATATTGCACGCAATATTGCACGAAAACTACTAAAAGTTTGAGAAACATTTACATGACCTTTATGCAAGAACTCAATTTGCAGAACAAATTTTATTTGAAAAAAAATCTCTTTCTTCAATTTTGTAGCTGGAGAAAGACGCCGAAAAAAATTCAAACTTTCAAAATTTTCGAAAATTTAGAGTTATCCGTGAAAATCGGACCTATGCCATGTTAAGAAGTGTATTTTCCTCTATTCATACAAGAAATTTAAAGAAAAAATTTGCAGCCGTTTTTGAAAAAATTTTGAAAATCCCCGGGGGGCTTCATATAAAATACCCCCAAATTTTGAAGAATCTTTTTTAAAATCTCAAACCTTCGACTAGAACCAGATCGATCGGGGAATATCCATTTTGGAAGAAATCGTACGTATGGTTTAGGCGCTAGCAGTGTTCACAGACGGACAGACAGACGGATGTACAGACGGACGGACGGACGGACAGACGGACGTTTTCCTTTCAATTGGGTTTTCGGTATCAAGAACCTAGAAAACAGGTTTTCTCGCTACACCACGTGTTAGGGGATTTTTTTTCTTAATTTAGCAATTGGTTTTATCCACTTAATCGTTTTCACGGCCCGGCAATTATTTTTTTTCCGCCGAAAATTGGCCATTTTTCCGCGCAGCATTACATAACTTTCCCTATACTACTTATACCACTCCGTGGATACGTACGCATACGGAAAAGTGAAAAGTCTGGTAGTGACAGATTCCGACCTCTACCGATATCTCAACAACCTTTCTTGAGTCTCTCCTCACAACAATGCATTCTTGTTCAATGTTTGTTCATTGTTCGCAGATGTTGGTTGGCAGTCTCTCCGCAGGTCGGCTTCCACGCTGTCGCGACCTTCAATGAAACGTTTGTGCCAGAGTATCGTTTATATTTATATTTATTGCTTCATCTTCATAAGCTTCTTCGAGCATTCTTAATGTCTCTGAGAGATTAGTGCAATGAAACACAAAACTTTATATTAGAGCGCTGCTCTGTGGATGACATTATCAAATACGAAAACAAACCCACACGAACAAAAAACCTGATTGCCATTCAAATACAACATGTTCTACGAACATGAAAATTCTACTGAAGAGACGTCATGAACGTTACCAACATCTAATAAAGAAAAATTGCTACTTTTAAAGATTGATGATAACATAAAACAATTTATTCTTTCTTTGTTTATGAGGCGTTGTTAGGCGATGATCTACAGCAGCATAGATTCGATTAATTTTGTGAAATCTTCTGTGAAAAGCCACGCGTTCGCGGCATCTTCTTTAACTGGGCGAACTGCGTGACTTCGCCGCCAGGCGCGCCCCGCTCGAATTGCGAACTGCGCTGCATAAAGGCATTTCGAAGCGTCGGCGGCAGTAAAGCCGGTCCGCCCGACATGGCCACTCGCCATACGCAGAGAAAGTCGTCGTAAACGGGAAAGGAAGTCTGGAAACGAGAGGTCGAAGCGGAACGAGAACGCCGAAGAGTAATGAAAACGGGGGGAAACGGGGTCATCTCGACGGAAAAAAATTACAAAAAGGGGACTTGGGGAATAATAGTAAAAAGAGAATATTACATGTCACCCGGAATAACTACTTGTTCCCGACTGTTTTCGAGCCGAGAGCGAGCGCGAAGCGGGCAAACTGTGGACGGGCTGGTGGCAGCGGAGGCGGACGCGGGGGTGGTGGTGTTGGTGCTGGAATCGAGGGTCGGTAGAACAGGAAGCGGACAGCGCACATAGCCGGGTGATTAATGGCGATGGCGTATGGGACCATCGTAGAGGAAGTACGCAGTGATTGTGAAGGTATATCAAGGGAGGGCTGAGTATTTTGACATTTGTAGCTATCACAACTTGCTCGCGAAAGCGATGTATACTTCGATTTATTTAGTGTCTTTTGACAGATCATCAGCTGTTACGGTGTCATCAAATCGGGAGCTTAAACGTCACTACAGTGACATCACTATGGTGACGTTCAAGCTCCCGATCGGATGACACCGTAACTTGTGATGACTCTTCGAAGTATAGATTGTGGTCTTGTGCCTTCCGTGGCGACAGCGGAGGAAAAGGCGACATGTCATGGAATCTTCGAATTATGCTTACGGACAAGCGATGAAGGTAATGGCAAGAGCACGAAAAATGTTATCAATTGCCCTTACAATATCTGAAGTGTCAGAAGACGTAGTGTTGATGGCAATACTGATACCAGTGAGTGTAAATGGTTTGCTAGAAGCGAGCGTTGAAACGGGCGCTTGAGCAGTTGCGGCAATGGCGGGGCGCTTGGCAGGCGTGGTGGCAACGGAGGCGGCGGCGCCGCGGCGACAGCAGGGCCGTAGCGGGGCGAAGTCGCGACCCCAATCCTGAGCTAGTCGCTGCGCGCCGCCAAATTACTGCCGGCGAGCGGGGCGGGGGTGGGGCGGAGGGAGGCGGGGCGACCGTCGGCTGTGACGAGTGCCGCGGCGCTGACGGTAATTGGTCGCGACTTCGTGACCCGGCCCTCGGCGCGCTGTCGCGCCCACGCCACCCGCCGCCGCCCCCACCCCCGCTGCCCGTCGACATTTCGCGTCGTCGTTCCTACTACGTCCCTCCGCCCAACGCGAGAATTTTAGACTTGAGCGACAATTGTGACAATTACACAAAGGCGCGGAAATGTTCAAATGCATTTTCTTGTGCAGTTGCAGAGGCAATTATTCGCTGCTATGTGTCACACGGTAATGCAAGGTATACGTCACCATTTTAATTTGATTCCACTTTTTTTTTATAGTTCATTAATGCCTATTTGACTTGTATAATATTCGCAAATGACACTTTATATAGAAGGCGATACTTACAGATCTATAACAGAGCACACAAGCGCATTATATGATCTTAAGCAACATTTTTGTAGTGTTTACTTCTTCACACTTACTACGTAGCAACCATAAGCGAAAATCTCCAACATTACTATGCATTTCCTACATCAGTCAACAATCGTTTGATTGACGCACCAGCGATTCATATTGTTAAATTCTGTGGACTGTTTTATCTGTTTCCCGTTTCATTTAACTTCATATTTCATATGAATGTTACCATAAAGAAACGAAAATTCCAGCGCAGTATTTTTGTGGGGGTAAACTCAAGAAAAAATGCATGAGACGAACGTTTCTCACAAAAGGTGTACTAACACGTTTTAATCCCTGTGCTTCTAAAGGTTTCTACAGGGATTAGCAACGCGTCATCGTATAAAATGTGGTCTAGAGTGTTGCATGCGCTGAAACTAATGGGAGGGCAGAGGATGCCCCCAGTGTGACGCTGAGCACTAGAGTAAGAGGTGCCTGGAAACAGGAAGGGAGTGAGGAGGACGTAATTACAATTCTGGAAGCTCTTTGACTCCTTACAATTAATTGACAAGGGGATGTGAAAAATAACGATCTGAATGAAAGAATGACAGGTATTGGAGAAGCGGTGGGTGGAACTAAAGGAACCGTGGAACTAAAGGAACCGTGGAACCATATAGCGCAAATTAAAACTTTTGTACGTGCCAAATACAATTACTGGATAATTTTCATGTTCTTTACCTGCAAGGTTTGTAGTTGATTCATCACGAAAGAACAATTTCTTCGCGTGTACTATAATTTTGTTAATTTTAAATTGAAATCATAACATACTACTCCATTTTCCTCCAGATACTGATAATCATCACTAATCAACTGTAACTGAAAAATACAACGTAAGTAACGTTTAACGTTTGAAATGTTGAAATACTTGAATATCCGAAATACTCTTGTAAGAGTAAGTGTAGCATGTATTCTTGATATTTCGAAATGACAATGTATATGACATTCTAGTAATGTAAAAACAAAGTGAAAATTAATAAACATATTCCGCGTAACTATAATTCAGCATCAATGCAAAGACACTGCAAAGCTCAGAAGTTACGAAAATGTTTTATTTTGAAAAAGTAAATATGGGAAAACAAAATTAGCAGTTGCAGAAAAGGCCATATTCTTAATTAACTAGTTTCTCAAGATGAAGATGGAATATCCAAATATTAATGAAGGTATGATGTTTATTTCATTTATTATTAGAAATACAGTGCTCTCTGTGATTGTGACTGTTTCAAATTTACGGCGTAGTATCCCTTAAGTCTTTTCGGTTAGTGATGGAAAATTTTAGAAAAACATTGATGCATCGATACATCAACAAAAGGTTTTTCTATGTCTATGGAAACATTGACAAAAAGTTCGATGTTTAAAATATCGATGTTTTAAATATGATAAAACATATCGAAGTAAAATGTCCTGGTTCTAATGTGATACATAATACTCCAATATTAATTTAGTATATATTCTGCCTTAATTTTGACTGACATCTTAATTTTCTAATCAATGTTATATACAGTCAAGGTTCAAAATGCAGTTTAACGATATTACCACGTAAAAAAATATCAAAACTAGGTAACAACGCTGGAGAAAGACTGCGAATAACAAACGGTTTCGTGCCATCTGGGGATCGTCAACAGTGACAGTAGTGAATGACTGTTGATTGCGACCAATAAAAAAAAATACTGGAAATTAAAAAAAATAGATACTGGAAATTTTATTTACATCATGAGAAATGTATCTGAAAACATGGACGTTTGTCTATCGATCTGAAGAAATCATCGAAAGCAAAACTTCTATTTTATATTCTAGATGTTTCTGATCGAAAATATGGGTGTTTTAAAAATATCGATGATTTTTTGTCATTCCTATTTCCACAGCCGAGAGAGCAAATACCTATTTCGTCAATTTCGTCAACCAATCACGTGTTGCTAAGCTGGGCTCCTTCTGGAACGAGGTAAGCCTCCGTGATCTTTCAGTTAATTGGAAATGCGACAGAGCTTAGCGCCAGGAGCAGGTGGCGTCGGCGACTTCGACAGAGGGCGACAGAGGGCCAGTAATGCAGGAAATTGCATCGCATTTGGAGGTGTCGGAGGCTTTGGAAGAGTCTCCGTTTCCAAGCCTTAAGAGTCGGGTACTGTTGAGCGTTTACGTTGGTAAACTTTCATGCCGTAATTGCTAAATGAGAAGTTCTATGTTGTAGAGGAGAGGATCCATGCCTCTGGCTTCAGAACAACAATGCTAATATCTCAAAGCGAAAGACACAAAACAGCTCTTGTATACTTATGAGAATGTATTTTAGATTGATTAAAGAAAATAAAATGCTTGCAGGGTGTTTCTATGGTATCGGAAGCAATTCGGTTGGAGCTTGAATATGTTATAAATAGTTATATAGATACAGTTCAATAATCTAGAAGATGGAAAAGAAACTGTTCAGTTTCTGTGAATTGGCATGAAAATAATTCAGGAATAAATTTGAGCAGTCGTCTAGAAAACAAATTGCAGGACGATGTTTGGCACGATGAATGGAACCTGCACTCTCCTCCCCAAGACCAACGAGGGGAACGGGATGAGTGGCGAGAATCGAGACGCGTAGTGAGTGCGGCGTGGGGCAGGGGCATAAGGCAAAGGCGAGGGGCGGCGGACGAGAAAATGGGCGAGGGGCATGGGGTAAGACAAGGGGCGATGGGCGAGGGATATGAGACAAGGGCAAGGAGAAAGAGCGTGGGGCGAATGGCACGTGACGAGTGGCGAGTAGCGATGGGCTAGGGACAAGGGGCAAAGGCGTGGGTAAGGGGCGAATGGCGTGGGGCGACGGGCTAGGTACGAAGGGCCTGGGGCTAGTGGTATAAGGCAAGGGCGCAGCAGGCAAATGGTATGGGGCGAGGGGCATGGGGTAAGACAAGGGGCGATGGGCGAGGGATACGAGACGAGGGCAAGGAGAAAGAGCGTGGGGCGAATGGCACGTGACGAGTGGCGAGTAGCGATGGGCTAGGGACAAGGGGAAAAGGCGTGGGTAAGGGGCGAAGGGCTAGGTACGAAGGGCCTGGGGCTAGCAGTATAAGGCAAGGGCGCAGCAGGCAAATGGTATGGGGCGAGGGGTGTGGGGCGTGTGGCAATGAGCGAAGGGAGTTACGATGGGCAGTGGATGTGAGGAGCTTGATGTGGCGCACGGGCGGGTGACGAGGAGAGCAAGCAGGGGGGGGCGAGGGGCGAGGGGCGTTGGGCGAGAGGCGCTCCCAGGCGACGGCGCCGCCGGAAGGCAGAGAAGGCGCGGCGCCTGGGACTCTTATTCAATTGCGCCTCGCAGCCGCTTCTTCGTCGTTGTGGAGCGAAATTCAAGTCGCCTCCCTCCTCCCCGGCGTCGCCCCCAATCTTGTCCGGGCTTAGATTCCAGCCCCCGTCGCAAACAATTAGCCGGCACACCCGAAGCCCCCTCCCCAACACACACACACACACACACACACACACACACACACACACACACACACACGCACACGCACACGCACACTACCAGGAAACGGCGACAACACCACGAGGAAAAGTGGAAATTTAGCTTTCACGTAACATTATAACATTATTGGGATTCAGCTCCAGGGTACTGGTCATGGGCTTATGGAATCGCCGCCTTCAAATACTTTAATATGAAAAATACAGAGTAGACAGAGAGTGAAAAATATTAATGAGAAACAGAACAAAAGAATTAAAAAAAGCGTTTTGAGAAAAAAGACATGAAGTGATTGTAGAAGGTAAAAAGGAAATTTGATATAAGTTAATGAATGGAGAAAAAAGAGATAGTGAAGTACCAAACTAATTAAGAAATTAAAGAGTGAGAGAAAGAATGGAGGGCGTTTTGTCCATTGGAAAATATCAGGTGTGCGGTAAGAATAACTAAGACATACTTCGAAAATGAACGAATCAATCGTTTGTATATAATTTATCAGGAGTGGCAAAATATTGAAAATACGTTTATAAAAATAAAAAACCTCGAGAAAGTGAATGAGCCAAGGAGAAGTGATTATTGTATAAAGCATGCTAGAGATGGAATGCATGATACGATAAGAACGAATGATGGTGTATGATGTTCCTTTGAAGATCAGGAAAGGCATCATAGATCGAGGAAGGAGGAGGAGAAAGAAGAGGAGGAAGAGGAGAAATAAGAAAAGAACAAAGAGGAAGAAGAAGAGGAGGAGGAGAAAGAAGAACAAGAGGATAAGAAAGGGGAAGAGGAGATAGAGAAATAAGGAGAAGAGGAGGAGAAAGAAGGAAAAGAAGAGGAGGAGAAATAAGGGGAGGAAGAGAGAAATAACAAGAGGAGGAGGAGAAATAAGGGGAGGAGGAGAAATAAGAAGAGGAGGAGGAGAAATAAGAAAAGGAGGAGGAGAAATAAGAAGAAGAGCATAAGAAATAAGAAAATAAGGGGAGAAATAAGAAAATAAGGGAAGAAATAAGAAGGGGAGGAGGAGGAGAAGAAATAAAAAGAGGAGGAGAAATAATAAGAGGAGGAGGAGAAATAATAAGAGCAGGAGAAAAGAAGAGGAGAAGGAAAGAGAAGAGGGGGAGAGAGAAGAAGGAGAAACAGCAAGAGGAGGAGGAGAAAGACGAAGAAGAGGAGAAGCAACAAAAGGAGAAAGACGAAGAAGAGGAGAAACACGAAAGGAGGAGGAAGAATAGAAACAAGAGGAAGGGAAAGAAGCGGGGCAGATTGGAGGACGCGGAAGGACGTGGTGCGTCGTTAGGCAGGGGAGGACTGGGAAGCGACGGGGCGTGGGGCGGCGAAGCAAAGGGCACCCGAGGGGGGGGGGCGAGGGACGCACGAAACCGCGTTCCGTCGGCCGGAGGCGGATATGACGCGTGCACCATGCCCGCGGGCGCTTCTCCGAGTATTTGCGCGACCGGAGTGGATTAAATGGAATCTCCGCCGCGCCGCGCAGCGCGATATTCATTATGAACTCCCAAATTAGCGCGAGAGAGACGCGTCGAGTTTATGAAACGTGCATTTTTCACGGAGTCGCACTTTTATTCCTCTGACGGCGAAGTGACGGGCAGCGAAAGAGATTTCGCCTCCGTTCGTCCCCGCCAGGCTTCGAGGCAGGAATTCCCTTTCGTGTTCGTAGACTACGTTAGGATTTGCAAAGCTTCTCTCAACTCGTTACACAAAGTTGGTCTTTTGTAAGTACTTGTTGGAGTGTGAAAGCAGCTGACGGTCAATAAAGGAGATGAAAACAATTTCTGGACAATGGATGGAAATTGATATTCACTTTGGCCCGCGACTTTCCGTTAGCCCACAGAAGTATGCGCTTAATACGCCGCGTTCCGACACATTTACAAAGCAGTAGCAAAATGATGCAATGAATGCAAAAGACGAAACGCCGAAAAAATTAGCTTTTCATACTAATATAAACCTATTGTAATTGCAAATATTTAATTGGCAATTGAATATCAATTGCTTAGAGTTAATTTATATTGTAACTATTTCAATTGACGAGTCAGAGCACTATTCAACCTCACAAAGATACTTTTAAATTCTTGACAAAATGCTTGTAACTATACCACAATACAACTGTACTAGCTTAATAGCGTTAATAAAAATTACTTTTAATGCGAGAGATAACGAATGAGGAAAATTAGTAAAATAAAAGACGAAATTCAGTTGTTAATGATAATCCAATACCAGGATTTGAGTAATTTTGTAAATGTTTTAATAGCTTTTTTATATTTATTCACAATTTATTGTGTTGTGCAATGCAAATATTAAGTTGTTTCGAGACTGATAAGAGAGTGGAATCATTAGAGATCAATAGGCTCATCCCATTAATTCGACTCTTGTATTTATTTTACACATTTTCCTTAATTACATAATATTTTAATTTCCATATTTTTAATAAAGAACAAATTTATTTAATGGATATCACGGAGAGTTTCCACTAACAAAATATGAATTTCCGCACATTAAAATAAAATGTAACGAAAAAACGGTATCTCAGAGAGCACATTTGGATGATGTTCCGACATTGTACGCATGCGAGAGTACTACTGAATTTCCCCGCGCCTTTCGCACTTCCTATTTTCGCTAGTGCAGCGCGAAGCTGCGGACGAGCAGGATGTCAGCGCAGCGGGAATGTCCTTATTCGCTGGAAACTCCATTCTCGGAAAAACTTGGCGCATCTTCAGGAGGAAATGGAAATTGAGAGCGATGTCGATGGGTGTTGGAGGAAGGGGGATGCGGCGCTTCAAAATGGGACTTGAAGCGAGGCGCTTGGGGCTGACGCGGGGGGGGGGGCGGAGGTGGTAGGCGGGAATGGGGCAAGTGGCGGGAGGGACAGCGACGGGCTGCAAAGTCGGCGGCGAAAGGGACGGTGACGGAGTAGGGCGGGGCTGGACGGGATTGGACGGAATTCAGCAGGCTTGAGAGAGATTGGGCGGGAACGTGGTTAGGTGGGGTAGAGCGAAGTTGGGCCGGTTTGGGCGGGTTTGGTAGGTGTTGGGTGGGTTGATCGGGGTTGGGTGGGGTTGGTCGGGCTTGGGTGGGGTTGGTCGGGGTTGGGTGGAGTTGGGGGGGGTTGGTCGGGGTTGGGTGGGGTAGGGCGTGGTTGTGCGGAGTTGTGCGGGGTTGGGTGAGGTTGGGCGGGGTTTGGCGAGGTTCGGCGGAGTTGAGCGAGGTTGGACGATGTGGAGAAAGTTGAGCGAGATTGGCTGGGGTAGAGCGTGTTGGGCGGGGTGGAGCGGGTTGGGCGGTGTGGAGCGGGTTGGGCGGGGTGGAGCGGGTTGGGCGGGGTGGAGCGGGTTGGGCGGGGTGGAGCGGGTTGGGCGGGGTGGAGCGGGTTGGGCGGGGTGGAGCGGGTTGGGCGGGGTGGAGCGGGTTGGGCGGGGTGGGCCGGGGTGAGCCGGCGTGGGCCGGGGTGGGCTCGTGGTGGGCCAGGGTGGGCCGGGGTGCGCCGAGGTGGGCCGGGGTGGGCCGTGGTGGGCCGGGATGGGCCGGGGTTGGCCGGGGTGAGCCTGGGTGGACCGGGGTGGGCCGGGGTGGGCCGGGTTGGGCCGGGATGGGCCGGGGTTGGCCGGGGTTGGCCGGGGTGAGCCTGGGTGGACCGGGGTGGGCCGGGGTGGGCCGGGTTGGGCCGGGGTGGGCCGGGGTGGGCCGGGGTGGACCGGGGTGGACCGGGGTGGGCCGGGGAGGGCTGGGAAGCAGTGGGGAACACTGGTGCCGTAAACAGCTAGGGTGTGAGGCAGCATTCGAGTCCCAAGCATCTCTGCAAAGTTAACTGAATAGTAGGGGCCTCGCGAGTATAGAACATCCTAGCGAACTTCAATGGCAAATTAGTTTCTCACCAATATCTCAGAAGTGTACGGAACGAATTATGAAAAAGTCAGTTCAAATAAGAGATTTTACATGATAATAATATTTACTTTAAAATAGTCTTTGTAGCTTTTGCGAAACTCTCTTCAGCTCACTTCCTTGAATCGTTCACATTCTCGCGGTATCGAAAATACCATAAATCTCCCAAATTAAAATTGCATTAAATGATTGAGTGCGGAGATCAAACTTGCACAGTGGGTAGATGGGAGAATTCTAAAAGTGTCGAAGAATCAGTTGTAGAGGGAGACAATGAGACAACGTCAGAGAAAAATAAGTGGATAAAACTGATTGCTCGATGAATGCCCTGGAGAAGAATGCAGATGGAAATTAAAGACAAGAATGAAGAAGAGATAGGACAATAGAAAGAGAACTGAGGAAAGCGAGAAATGCCGATAAAGAACACCTAACAAAACGGCAAAAATATTTCTTATACGAAACATATTCATTATAAGTAGATGACAGCTTCATCGGTCCCGCTTTTCGTATCGCTCAACGCCTTTATTTGCTCCAAACTCTGTTGGCCCTTTGCAACAGCCGCCTTCGCCCGTAGCTCCGCCTCGTCGCCGCGATGAGCGAGGATCTCGCAAAAGATTTGCGTAAGAAACTTGGAGCGAATTGACAAACATCGGTACGTTCTTCCGATACGTTTTCAGACTCCTTTCAAGATCTCGGGTTCACTGGTTTGTGTATCTCTGCGCTCGTGCTTCTATTTCGCTGCAGGGTTGAGAGGGGCGAGGCCGGTGGCGATGGCCGGTGGGAGGAGGAGAAAAACGCCTGAGGGAGGAAGACGCGCTATCTCTCCCCTACTCTCCGTTCCCCGGCGCCCCTAATGCCCTCTTGAACCTACCGCAGACGCGATGCGAACCAGAAACCGCTCCCGGACGCACTCCGAATATTCAGAGTGCAGCATTCAATACTCCACCACGTTCCAGGATTTTGGTACACTTCTGATTATTATATTTCTGACATTTCTGATTCGTTTTACTCTGCTTTAAATCTATGCATACTACATGTTTTTTTTTTGTTTTTTTATTTAAGGTCCATCAACTACTAGGTCATTAGCGAGCATTACTGCATGTAACGTTATGGTATGAGGATGAAACGATACGGTGATGATAGGGGGTGAAAGGACGAACACATACAATACAACCATGCCCGTAGTAGTCTTGGACTCCACGGTCCAAGACCACTGCGGCACTACTGCCTCAGCTATCTCGGCCACGGGTCCGACTCTACATGTTTGATTGATTATTTCATGTTTCCGGGGAAGTCACTTTGTAATTAGTCCCATAATTGTAGTGCATGCTTCTGTTAGCACGGGAGGTGACGGTGATCTCACGTTTGACGGCGCTGACTACGTCAGGTTGCGCGGTTTTCCAAACCAGGTATTTCCCAGAAGCGGGGCCCCGCCCCGGCCGGGATAAGCACTAAGCTCCCGACTGTTATGATAATGTAGTGCATTTAAACGTGTTTGTAGGTACAGGATGAGGAAAGGATAAGAAAGAGAAGGAAAGATGCGATAGCCTGTTTGTTAGAGTACTGCCCAGCTTGCGCCAGGTGTTGATCGAAGAGCCCACAGAAAAATACCGATCAGAGCAGCCGCCGCAAGAATTTTTCTCCATGCGGCTGCATAATTCAAACTAGCTATCTAGCTAGGCTCAAAAGTCCTGTCACCATCCAGGCTCGAACACTAGAACCTTCCGGTCAGAGGCAATGGCACCAGTTGATGCCTCGAGTCACGTAAGCTGGTTGTACTATTGGTCTTTAAATATTCCAAACATGTTTCGTTTGCGTGATTCGCATTCGCTTTTTACGCCAATGTTTCGCGCATTTCAAGCCAAACACGCCACCAACGCCTGAACCTGCCCGGAGGCTGTAGGCGGCGGACGCAACTCCAAGTCCCTCCGCGTGGGTGCGCGGGCGAGCGAGACGTTATAAGGCCCTCTTCTCTCCAAACAGCGAGCTTGCGCGTTTACATTCGGCACCTCTGCATGTTTGCCCGCCCACGCGCTGCTATTTGCCGTGCCCTTCTTGCGCGTCTGGCCGAGGCCGAGGCGAAGACGGGGGAGGGAGGAGGCGGAGGCGAGAGACGAGAGGTGGAGGTGGAGACGGGGGCGGGGCCGGGGGTGGGGCCGGGGGCGGGGCAGGGGCGGAGACCAGAGGCGGTAGCGCAGGCAGAGGGGAGGGGTGGAGACGGAGGCGAGAGGCTAGAGGCGAGAGGTGGAGACGGAGGCGAGAGGCTAAAGGCGAGAGGCTAGAGGCGAGAAGTGGAGGCGGAGGTGAGAGGTGGAGGGGGAGTCGAGAGGTGGAGTTGAAGTGAGATGCTAGAGGCGAGAGGTGGAGACGGAGGCGAAGGCGAGAGGTGGAGGCGGAGGCGAGAGGCAAGAGCGGAGGGAGAGGTGGAGGTGGAGACGGGGGCGGGGACAGAGGTCAGAGGCAGAAACGGAGGCGGACGCAGAGAGATAGATGGTGGAGGCAGAGGCGAAATGCGAGAGGCGAGAGGCGGAGACAAGAGGTGGTGGCAGGGGCAGAGACAGGAGGCGGCAAGGGCTGCGAACGGATGGAGGAGATACACACAACGGATACATACAACGGATGGAAATGGTGGTGGAGGTGGAGATGAAAGCTGTTGTACTTGGAATGTTGAAAAAATTAGCATATGCACATTTTAAACGAATTCATTGTTTTAATAAATAGTGAAGATTATAATCTTAGCAGCTGGTGTTTGTTGAAATAGAAAGTTAACCAATATTTAATAAAAAATATTGTATTATATAACAAACAAAATGATAAAATAAATTTCAGTGAAATCATTAAAAAGATATTATCTACATAAAAACATATGAGTAATTTGTTATATAAATATTTTACAAATCTATATCAACAAAAGTGAGGACGGTGGTTCGTGAAGAGGACGCGAGCACCGGGTGCGTCAGGTTGCAAGGAATTCAAGAAAAGGGGTAGGGGTGGAGGCGGTGGGCTGTGACAAAAGGTGGTGGTATGGACATAAGGGGACAATCAGGACAGTAGGGGGTGTAGGGAGCGCGGGGCCGACGAGGCCGGAGGAGGCGGTGGCGGGGCGACAGAGGCGGGGAGTTACAATATTCGACAGAAGCGGCAGAATAGAAACGGGCAAAGTGTGCGACGTGAATCTTTAGGTGAAAGAGTGAGGATTCAGAGAACAAAAGGAGAACCCCGGAGATATATTAATTTTGTAAGATAAAACTGGACTCGAGTTGCAACTAATGGAGTTTTGTGAGAAGCAGAATAATGTAATGTCGACAACTCACATTTTCTTCCACGCGTTTCCATGCGAATTTCATTCACGGAAGTATTTACTTTTAAGACTGGAGATCTTTATAAAAAATAGAGAATTTATATTCATTTTTTCCTGAATACTATTTTCCTCTGTGTGTACATTTAAATTCCAAATTAGGCACAGAAAACTTGCACCTATAAATACATTGAACGAATGTTTACCAGTATGTTACTTTGCAGCCCATTGAATAAATTGCTGCTTCAATAATATATGCTGCTTCAATAATATATGCTTAAAAAAAGTTGTAATTTTATTTTGTCTTATTGTGAAATCGAGGAGTTTAATAGTTAGTTACTGCACTCTCAAGAGTATCAATTATTATCATTACGTTCGCACATATTACACAAAAGTACTAGATATTTTGAATGTTTCAAATTTCAGTGAAAGTGCCAAAAAATCTAGGAATAATTTCGACACTTAATAATGAAGTTCTAAAAGCAGTCCAAAGAAAAAATATACTGAATTAAATATAAAATATAAAAGGGGGAGGAATTACATTTCGATGATAAAACATGATTTTAAATGTCTTCAAAGTAATAGCAGAAGGGAAAAGGTAAGATAAGATAAATGTAACTACAATTGAGATCAATTCGGCGGCAATAGTTTACAAAATAAATTAATGGTAATATAATAATAATGATAATAGTAATAATAATAGTAATAATAAACTTAAAAAATATCAGAAGTGGTTAGTGGACATGTTCAAAATTTTCTCAAAAATGCACCTTAGTGACTTAATTGTTTTCCTCGGATAGAGCAAAACACGATTAAAGAAATGACGCAGGTGAATTTTCGTTGAACATTCTGAATTATCGATAACTGCGTAAGCCAGAAAGAATGGAAGAGAGCATTAGCTTTTTATGCGTCTTCCCGCAACTACAATATTGAAAAAAAAAATAGTTTTCCTTAATTAAATCTCTTCATCAAAATTATATCATCAAACAAGGTTTTTGTCTGGCGCGTTAAAATTAACTGATAATAAAAATTCATGGCTATAGGATAACAAAATGATCGATTACAAAGAAAAAAAAAGTATAAAAACGCAAACACGCATACTTTTGAACTGCTCCCTCTCTCAAAGTTTCTCCCTGAGGCGCGGAGACTCAACAGGGAACTACTTACTTCACAAATTTGTCTGTAACAAGGGAGTCAAGAATCAACAAAATTGGTGCAAAACAGTTTACCTTGAAGGGTTGCCTTTATATTATAATGCACAGAGTGTTCATTTGGGGACACAGAATCGGGTCTCAAAATTATAATGGAATGGCGTTAAATGGGAGAACACTTAGTTGTATCATTAGAGATATTTATTAAAATTATCTGTTGTTACTTGAAACTCAATTATTCGCTCTGTTGGATAAGTCACTAAATTTAATTATTCGAAGTAATCTGAGAATGAACCTGCCTCTGCGCCTCGTCCTGGAATATATTAAATCAACAGTAATATCCCACTCTTTTCTGCTTATTACTTTTCATACAGTTCAAAATAGCTTGAGGTGACCGCATAAGTGAGGTAAATCTACGAAATTTGCCTCGCCGCTTTGGAAGCTCGCTGAAAGTCGGGAACACTGTCTTAAGAAAAATTCAACTGATTTTTCGAAAAAAAAAATAGACTTGTAGAGGTGACCGTTTAATTGAAATGGCCGATTGACTAGTTGGAATAAGATCGACGTGAAAGATCTAACCTGATGGAAAAGCAGACGTAACGTAATGAAACAACACATTCCGAAAGCACTGAACGGACTGGGTTACACGACAAAAAATCGATACCGCGTTGTCAACCCGGAGCTTGTTTCGTCCTCTCTTGCCACTTGCCGGATGGGCGTTGGAGTCAAGAGCGGTGAAACGAGATAATTAATAAAGAGCGCGCCTAGGAAAGGAGAGCGCGTGTAATTTCGTGCGGGGCGCGCGCGAGGCGGGGGGTGGCATGGCGTGGAGGAGCGTGGCGGGGCGCGCCGTTTGATCTCCGGAGCATCAGGCGATGGACCCTGCGCCCCGCGCCGCTCTGCTCCGCTCCGGGGATGAGTGGTCGGCAGAGGACGTGACACGACTGGCGGGGGATGGGGTGCCATTAGGGGAAGAGGGTGGGTGGGGGGGATGGAGGACGGCGGCGGTTTCGCGGGCAGCCTCCAGAGGACGCTAATGCCAACAAAGGTAGGGACAATCGGGGCGGTTGGCCCGCGCCCGAAGGTTAGAGCAGCCTTGTAGTTTAGGCGGGACAAAGGCACGCGGAGTCACAGAGGCGATCTAAGAGATGTGCCATGTCAATGATAGTATCTGCGAGATGTGCCATGCAATGATACTATAGCGTCTGTATAGATCGATTGATTTGTTAGTGATTTCGACCTCGTCGAGTGCTAAGGTTATTAGTCCCGTAGGTGTAGTGCATGTTTTATCGCAAAAGGTGGCGGTGATCTTCCCCCGTTGGATGGCGAGATCCGGCGCTGACCTACGTCGGCTTGCGGGGTATTCCCCAATCGGGTATCTCCAGGGGCGAATCCAGCCGATCATTTGGGAGGGGGGCATCGTCGATTTTTGTCAAACAATAAAATATTTGTTATTATATTGAATATTATTTATGTACTGTAGATATGATACTCTACAATATTGTTTAAATAATTATGTAAATAAATATTTAAATAAATGTTTACAAGCAAAGGAAAATTCTAGGCCTTTTGGGCGGGGCTATGACCCCCATTGCCCCCCCCGGATCCGACAGTGGTTATCGCCCACCGGCGGGTCAACCCCCCAGACGAGACAAGCTCTAAGCTGCCGACTGTTCTCCCGGCTTGTGTGGTAATGTAGTAGGTGTGAGTGCGGGAAAAAAAGAGATGAGAATAGGACAAAGGAGAGGTAGGAAAGATAGCGTGCGGTCCGTGACCCGTTTGTTACAATACAGCTCCAGCATTCGCGTGGTTTTGATAGGAGAAACTACGGATATGAACAGCCGGTCGCTAGAATTCTGCTTCAGACAGAGTCTGAATTTTAATATATTAATTTATTAAATATATAATAATTGATTAAAACATATTAATTTATTAAAATACATTAATTTATTAAAATAGATTAATTATAATAAAATAATCTGGATTTACTGACAAATTAAATATTTATCAGTAAAATTAGTAGAATGACTAAGATAACTAATATTATTACTTCAGGGCTGTACAGACCAGTGCAGCGGCCGTGTTTTAGTAGACAGTTCAAATAATCTTCAGAATGAACTTTCCTCTAACTCAATCTATGCTATTTGCCCTTAAGTTATTTCACTAACGTACAATAACTTGTCAATTTTTTGAAAAATTTGGAAACAATGAAAATAAAACAAATTATTAAATAATTCTAGCATTTTTTTAGTCAGGAAGTAACATAAAAGTTGAATACCAATTCAAAATCGTATCAATTTTATATCAATTTTAAAAGATGTTTTAAAGATAGCCTATTTCAGAGAATGTTTTTTGATCTCTAATTCCGTTTTGTGATTGTCCACCTTTTTATTATTTATCACCAGTTTTTTTCACATCAGACGCGCCAGACAAATTTAATATACATTTAAACATATAATGCTAGTTCGACCCTCTCATGAGAATATTTTAATGTCAGATGAATCGCCCACGGAGAAATAAAAAGCAAACTACTCACGTGTATTTGATGTGAGCGTTTGAAGCAGAGAAAGAAACGTAATATAGTAACAAAACAGCAAGCCTATTTCGGCCACCATTCTTATTCCTATGACAATAACTTTAGCGAGCAGTTGAATTTTTGCCAGCTGCAATGAAGTAGCTGAAAGCAGTTCAGCAGTAGGAAAACCTTACAAAGAAAAGGGCACAACACAACTTAAAACAAAGGCATAGTAAAACTTCTCGTCTACATAAAAAGGACAGGCCATTATCCAAGCTCTCGTACTTAAACTGTCATTTAAAAAAAATGTTCTGTTTTTTGGTTTCAAACTGCGACTATATCGCCACCTGACATCTTACTCGACATTGGAATGACACTAAGAGCTCCTGACGTGTGGCCTAAGTTAAATCTCAAAAGCTTTTTAACTACCAGTTATACGTAACTCATATCAATCTGAACAGACATCATGCTACTACTTCATCACTTCATGTGGTGCTGGCATCACTTCACTAGTCTCAAGAATCCACAATACGTATTTTTCCTCCAAAAATACTGACCTCTACATTTTGGAACAATTCCACTTTTCCATTGTAATACTTATTGGCGCGAAAAAGTTTATCGGTACAATAAAAAACAAAAATCTTCAGGGAATGCAATTATTTCATCCTTCCCTTCATTAAGTTTCATAAAAAATATAAATTTGCGGTATTCCCCAAAAGTACTATTAAAATTTAACATCAAGAACTACAAAATATTAAATGAAATGCAGAAACCTACGACTTCACAAAATATAAAACAGGTTCTACTTTCCAAGAAGCTTATTCCTCATGAGTTTGTAACTGTTTTGCTCTAACTACAATATAAAATAATTTAGAGAACTCACGCAATATTTTTTTAAAATCTTCCATAAAAACTCGTTCAACTTCAAAGTGGTATGATTTTGCTCGGTAGCAGATGTGTGAGATCTAATATTGGAATTCTTCATATTAAGTGACTGACTGAAGGTTCAGGACGTCCAAGAAAAAAAAATCACACAAAGTGGTCACATAATGCAAAGAACTTCATGCGCCATGTTGGAAACAATGACATGTTGGTACGTATCGAATAAATAAAAAAATAAATAAAGTGAAAATATATTGAAGCTAGAGAATAAAATAATAAGTCGCGAAAGTGAGAAAAATTTATCCTCTAAAAGTTTTTAAAGTTGAATTTTAGCATGTCTTCCAAAATGCCTTTAAATTTAAATTAAACCTTGTAGTACAATCAACAAGGAGTTTCAGAATGAGATGATAAATTGATGGAGCAAACTGTTAGAAACAACAAAAATAATAAGCGTTCAGCAGTCACTAACTCTAATTAAGCCATCTGAAATAACTTAAAGCTTTACCTTACAATGAAGACTGTACTACGTTTGGAGCAGTTTCCGACTCGAAGCTTTCGAGACTGGTAAATAGGCGCTGGTATTTATAAACGTCCGAGTGAAATATCTCATTTTCTTGCGGCGAGCAGACGAATGGGTTCCGGGAGCCAGGCGGAAAGACGCATTGTGTCTTCGCGTGCGCCGCTCGTAAGCCTCGCCGTAGCGCCCGCCAGACTGCGCTAGTGGGCTCCGGCCCCGCTACTCCCTTTCACTACAGTGTTGCCAGGTTAGGGATTTTCCACCTTAAATTTAGTTTTTTTTGGGGGGCCTATAATGGATTTTTAGGGGACAAATGTATTTGCTTTTTGAGGGGTTATCTCTGAGTTTTTTAAAATATAGTTTTTAAAAAATATCTATTGAGTATCACAAAACCCAAAAATAGTTCCCTACGATCATTGCAGGTATATTTATTGAAATATAACTAAGGGACCCTTCTCATGTGGCCACAGCAGCGCGCCTCCGAACGCCATGGCTCTTAGCAAAGCACTGGATTAAATGAAGGTCTTCCCACGTGCGGCGGGTGAACAAGAAGGCAATGACGAAAGAACTTTCAACAAGAGTATAAAGCTTAGGTTGCCGGCCAAAGTGCCGGATTCATCCATAGGTTAAGTTAGTATTAAGTTAGTTAATAAGCTGCCCTCTTCTTTGCCGCGTAAGCCATAGAGCTGTGACGTATGAACGCCTCTACATGAAATAAACGACCGCCTTGCCAGGGCTATTGGCATGGGGGAAGTTGAAAAAAGTGTGGCGGGGTCGCGCTGCTGTGGCGTTCGGTGGCGGATCCTCGCCACCAGCAGCGCAGATGGGCGTACGCGCCACCGCAAGCAAAGCACTGGTTTAAATGGAGGTCTTCCCACTAGAACACTCGCCTGCTGTGATCGTTTGGACGTCGTCGCCGAAGGGTCGGCGAAACCTATCCCGCCGAACTCTCCCTACTCCACGGCGGGCGGCGGTGCGGCAGTCGATCGATCGTCCGTCGATCGCGATGGACCGGTCAATCGTGATGCCAATTTTGATCGATCGTCGATCGTTCGCAATGTCTGGGCTGGATGTTTTAAAAAATAAAAAATAGTTTTGAACATATATTTTACTGATCTACCGATACCTCCCTGGAATGCATCTTAAATATACTGAAACACACTGTATAAACACAGTATGCATTTCACACCTCTTCTTCCCCCTTAGACTACGCCTGTGGCAACAACTCGATCGCGACACACTTTAAAGATAAACAGTAGATCATATACAGGAAAGTTGGCCACCCCTGCTCTAGATGATTCACGTTAATCCTTTCGACTTGGTGCCATCAAGAGTTTTGAATTAATGTAGGCTTCCTTTCCGGTCACTTTTCAACTATTTGGTCATACAGCGACCACGGTAATTACCATTGGTTTTTGAACTTTGGGGGTAACGGTACAGGAACTCGCACAGTGTATACAGATACACACAAACATCCATGCTGCGGGTGGGATTTGAACCTACGCCCCTTCAGCCTCAGCGATTTCGACTATCCAGGCAAATTAATGTAGTAATTTAAGTGGCATTGCAGGATAGTTTCGAAATGCATTTGTTTGCACACGTGTAATTTTCTAACTTCTTAAACTTCATTCTCTTGTATAAAAATATTTTAATTTAGCTATTCTCTTTGTTCTTTCCAAAATTAATCGCGATTCTTATCCTTTCATCTCAACTTTTTAACCTCGCCTCCTTCTACTTGTATCTTCCGCACGGTCGGAAAATTTCCATCCCTTAAGCAGCTCCGTTCTTTTTGTATGTACCTTTTTTATACCAAAGCGTCCCCCCTGCCTCGTTTTACTGTACTAATATTTAAAAGGAGAAAATTCTTCGTGTCTTCTTTTTACACGTGGGAAGGTCGCAGCGACGGGGCGGGCGGGGACGCGGCTACGAAGGGAAGTGTTGTTTCCATATCAGGACAATAGAGCGCGCCCCGGTCGTTCCCCTGGCTCGAGTGCGCCTTGCTCCTCGCTGCTATTGTTCGAGGGGGGGCCCGCCCGCCGCCAGGAAAACAGTAAGGGCTGCGGCTGCGAAGGGCCGTCCCTTGCAGACACGCCCCCACATTTGCCTCGTCCCTTCGCTCATTCTCGAGGCGGAATGAGCAAGGTGTAGGCACTCGAGGGACAGGGCGGTTGGGGGAGTAGAAAGGCGCATTTTACGGCGAAAATTGGCTTCTGGTTAGCGCGTGTGAATGGCGGAAAGTATCTTGCAATGTGCGTGAATGAATGTAAACACGTTAGTTGTAACTCTCAAATTGTATGATCGTGGTTCAAGTACTTGTTTATGTGCGTTTTATCATTTGAAGCGTAATTGTCAAAGAAAAAGTTGAAGTAACATAATCACTTGATGATCATTGACTTCACTAATTGCTGGGGGTTGGCGAAGTAGGAGTTCCTCATTCTGAGCAGGTGACTCCGGATTACAGTGGTTGTTTCTCCTCACCTTCGACCAATAATAATGGTGATCATGAGGTATGATATAAATTATTCTGAATGGTTGTTTAACATATCACGAATTTATATTTCCATTGTATTTCAAACAGCATAAACATTGTTTTAACATCTTATCTCGTTACCAAATTAAAAATTTAAATCTTTGGTTTAAAGGTAATAAATGGCACCTCGGAGCACTGCGTAGTTAATCAAACAGATGAATTTGGGGCAATTTGGAAATATAGTGCCATGCAGTCTCAAACAAACCGGACTATCATTTTGATTTCATAAAGTTCGTTGTAACTTTTGTTCATGTATGAGACAAAATAAATAGGTCTAAATCCAACAGAGGCTTTGACGGTAATATGCATTTATTTCTCTTGTTAAAACGTCTTAACTCTTGCAAACATTAAACTCTAGCCTGCCTCTTTATCACTCTCAACCACATTAATTCAAGTCATCAGATCAATTATTTTGTTTAAAGTACTGGCTAGAAATAGAAAGAAAAATAGATACAATTTCTGTTGTTTGAAGTAACTAACACTGCAAAATGGCAAATAAAAAAAATTCAACAAAACATTAATTGACACCTATTTCAGAAAATTTTTAATTTATTCTGGTAGTTGCGAGTTTAATATTAAAAGTTGGTATTCACATAAATATCTCCAAGTAATTTGAAAAATAAAGAATTTTATTCAATTGTTTCGGAGTTTCAATTTAAAGAAACGTCATAAAAAGGTAATATTCTTTACGAAGCCATCGGAATGGGTTCCTCCGGACGGATGGTGAGCTGGAAAGACCCGACCCGGATCAAGCCCAAACAGAGACGCGTTGCTTCATCACGCAAAACAAATAAAAGAATCCCAGGGCAAACAAATCAGCTGAATCTGGTAACCAAAATAATTCAATTCCCGTCGCGCCGCCCCCACTGACCTGAGGCCGGCCCTCCGCGGGGGAGGACCCGCCCCCCCCCCGCCGGCCGACTGCTCAGGGCTCCTCCGGGACGCGAACCCATCAACGCCGCCGCCGCCGCCGCCGCCGCCGCCGCCGCCGCCGCCGCCGCCGCCGCCACGGCAGCCGCAGCCGTAAACCGCGCGCGCGTGCCCGCGGCCCTTTACTCTTTTCAATATTCGTCGCCCGCGGAAGGCGGGCGGAGGGCGGGCGGAGGGCGGGCGGAGGGCGGGCGGAGGGCGGGCGGAGGGCGGGCGGAGGGCGGGCGGAGGGCGGGCGGAGGGCGGGCGGAGGGCGGGCGGAGGGCGGGCGGAGGGCGGGCGGAGGGCGGGCGGAGGGCGGGCGGAGGGCGGGCGGAGGGCGGAGGGCGGGCGGAGGGCGGGGCTAGACGGCGTCGCGCTGCCCAGTGGGTCCGAAGCCCAGCACGTCGGGCCATTTGGTTGACTGATTAGTAGGGTGCGGAATTCTATGATTTTGCATATTTTTGTCCGTTGGTTCAGGGCTTAGCTAAGTGAAATTTCTCGACTTTTGGTTACAATGTGATGCTATATAGATTAATATGTTAAACAAAAAATATATCTTTTCATTCCAAGCAAATTTTCATTTCATTCCAAAAATTTTATCAAGACAGATTTGTAGAAGAAATGAAATGTTGTTAATTTTAAGTGCATATTAAAGGGCATATTTCACAACTTTTAGGCCATAAATGCAAATTTTAGAAATCATATTTCAAAACTTTTAGGGCATAAAATCCGCTCCCTATTGATTAGTGATTCCGGGCGCGACAAATGCTAACATCATTAGTCTTGTAAGTGTAGTACAGTGTTGTCAAGGTCGATGCAACGAACGGGAGTCCGTGGCACGTGTGTCACGACGAAATCGTCCCTCCACGCAGTTCATCACCCCGCCACCAAAGACAACGCCATCCCTAATGTAAAGCGGCGGGGTTTCTAATAGTTCCCTTTCCCGACGCGAGTTGCGCAGGGAAAGTAGTGGCATGCTACGGTGCCACGACGCGTGCCACTGCCACCAGTAGAAGACCTTGACACTACTGGTGTAATACATGCGTTTTTCCTTGGGAGAAATGGCGGTTATCTTCCCCCTGGCGGATAGCGAGATCAGGCCCCCCCGACCTACCTGTGGATTAAGAGGGTTTTCCCCAATCAGGTACCAGCGGGGCACAGCTCTAAGCCGAGTCAAGCTCCAAGCTCCCGACCGGTCTTCCATGTAAGTGTATGTGGGGCTTATAAGTGTGTGTAACGAGAGACGATAGGACAAGGCACAGGAAGGAAAGGTCTCGCGCAATCCGTTTGTTAGAGTGCTGCTCCGGCATTCGCTTGGTATTGATCGGAAAAACTCCGGATCACATCAGCTAGACATTAGCGTTCTCCTCCAAAGAAAGCTTAATCTCGCCGTAGCTATCGATAATCCGCTACCGATCCGTCCTCAACCCTAAGACCTCCTGGTCAGCTTTAGGACAGCAAAGGTAGCGTTGCTGCCATTCATAACGGGAATGTAAACGCAAAATACAAACGCAATTAAAAATTCACGTACACTGTGTCCCTCGGATGGTCGCGGATTTCTTTTAAACACTCTTATTTCACGAGTTAAGTTAAATAAAATAATTAAGCTCAAATAATAAATTAAACCAGTTATGTTTATTTTACTATATGCCGATATTCGCAAGTCAGAAATATATTCGGTACAATGCGATGATGCGTAAATTGACTTGTTGGTATCGCATAAAATCAACTCATTCAGAATCTCATTCCAAAAGGGGATACGTTATGTGAAAAGTTCATAATTTTCATTCATTATTCTACCCTATTTCCAAAGCATTTATCAGATAACCATCCAATCGCGTCCTTTTCGATTAGTTACTTTATGCTACATTATAGCATTATTTCGTGTCTGCACGTTTGCAGATAGAAAAACTAGAAAAAAATAACACTCTCGAAACGTTGGGTCATGTTTCATCAACACTGTTCACTTCTGGCATTTATATCTTTTTTCAGTGAGAATCAGCGAACGTAACTACTCTACAAAATCCCTTCTTGGTTATGGTCTTTTATAATACACATTGCCACTTCCCGTGAATGAAGCAATAGCTATCCGAACTTATATTTGTCCTCATTTTATTATTCCATGTGCTGAAAATGTCTTTAGTAAAAAAATTCACTATTTATCCCGTCACGTGAAGCATGCATTCACTCTTCGACTCTTTCTCCAAACGCAGCCTTTTCCCCCAGTTTTTAGTCCTTTTTATCATTTTTATTCATTTTATTCATTTCTGCATTTCGCCGCTGCGTCTTTGGGGCGCGTTCGGCGCAGTGTGCGGGGTGGGGCGAGGAGGGGCGGAGAGGGGCGGGGAGGCGGCGGGCGATCGCGCGTGATGGGAGGTCGTAAAGCGGCGCATCGGATCGGCTCGTCGCGAGGGGCCACCGCCTGCGCAGCCCGAGGCCCCATCCGCGCCGCACCGGACCACACCCACCGCACCGCGCGACATAACGCGACGCGCTCGCCTTGCGACGGCGCGCGGCCAGAAGCGCGTTCATTCATTCACTCATGTTGGTTGCCGGGCGCGTCAACCGCTCTGGGTATTGGTCCCATTAGTGGACTGATTGATTGGTTCGTGTTTCCGGGCGCATCATCTCCTTAGGTCATTAGTCCCGTAAGTGTAGTGCGGGTTTTTATCCGAAGGTGGCGGTGATTTTTTCCCCGCTGGATGGCGAGATCTTGTGCAGATCTCGCGCCGCCGTCAACTACCGGGGTTTTCCCCTACCAAGGTATCTCCCACCAGCGGGGCATCGCTGTATGCTCCCAGCGGACAAGCTGTATGCTCCCGACCGGTCTCCCGGTATGTGTGGTAGTGTAGTGCATGTTAGTGTGAGTGTGTAAGGGGATAGGACAAGGAAGAGGAAGGAAAGATCGTGCGCGATCCGTGGCCCAATTGTTAGGGTACTGCTCCGGCATTCGCCTGGTGTTGATCGGAGAAACCACGGAAAACTACCGATCAGAACAGCCTGCCGCTAGAATTCTCCTCCAGACAGCGACTGAATTCGACCTAGCTGACAAGCTAGTATCGAAAATCCTGCCGTCGTGTCGTCAGGACTCGAACCTACGACCTCTCGGTGAGGGTCCCGTTAGTGTAGTGAATGTTTCTATGCGTGAAGTTGACGGTGGTCCTCTAAGCTCTAAGCTCCCGACATGTGTGGTAGTATAGTGCATGTAAGTATAAGTGTGTAAAGGGTGAGGATACAATAAGGAAGAGGAAGGAAAGATCGCAAAAGATCCGTGACCCTTTTGTTACGGTATTGCTCGGGCCTTTTCTGGTATTGATTGGAGAAATCTCGAAAACTTACCGATCAGAGCAGTCAGTCGCTAGAATTCTCCTCCACATAGCAGCTGCATTCGAACTTTCAGAATATAGCTAGTGTGAAAAATCAGCTTCCGATGGGACTCGAAAAGAAGAGTAGAACCTCTCGATCAGTCGTTTCACATACAGCGGAAATTCTGTGTTCGAGCTAAAAACGCAGTGTTAGGGCAGTGGTGTTAGAAGTATTGACATTTGCTCTTTCAAAAAAAAAACACGGAATGTGCTAATGAAATGTCGCTCTTTCGACCGCAGAGATTTGAGGGGCCGAAATATAGAAACCGGCAATCTAGAACAGGTGCTTAACCTATGTTATTAACATTCAGCTCCAAACACAAATTCAATACCCCGAGACCAGAAAATGAGGCATAGACGCGTTCGAACCAACAACACGCACAAATGAACGAAATTCAAGTCGGAGGCTCCGAAAGATTCTCCCTGGAAACGGCCAATTACAAAGATACCTATTACAAAGATTATATTCCGGACTTAGTGTATTATGTCACATTCTGACAATAGCTTAAAAAACATTTTCAATATATTACATGCATCCAATAACATTTCAGAGCTAGATGATGTATTTCAGTTTATTTGTTTGTTTGTACTAGGTAAGTCCTATGGGCCATGTGTATGGGCCATGGCCATCGCGGCCATGGGTTAAGGGGGACGTGTGGTTATCACGAAGACATCCCCACGCCGTATTCCGGTCTTCTCAACCTGAGAAGTGTTTTCTCATCGTCACACAGCAACATATACTGAGACATTGCAAGAAAATCTATAATCTTGCTTGACCGGGAATCGAACCCGGGTTAGGGTCATGGGCAGCGAGCACGCAGACTAATGAGCTGATCCTCCAGGACTATGTACTTCAGTACAACTCAAAAATAAAACAGCAGAAAGACATTCTGAGTACGTAAAGATATCATTGAAATGCACCTAATTTAAAATAAGTTCTGAAAATTTGGTTTCCGTTATCTCCCATTAACGTTAAACCATCGATAATCAATGTCTTGCAAATGACGCACAAGTGCGGGAAACGTGAAGCACGGGGCCTAGAAAATTGGGTCTAGAGTACAGGACGTGGAACTTTTTACAGCGCCCGCCCCAACGCCTCCCGAGGGAAACTGACTACGGCGCGAGCGAGCGACGGAGAGCGCGGAGCGCGGGGCGTGGGGCGTGGGGCGTGGAGAGGGGCCGAGGGGCTGGGAGCGCAATAAAAATTGCTGCATATTTACCTTCCATCGCGCAACGCGGCGCGGCGCGGCGCGGCGGTGGGCGGGCGGGCTATAGCAGCGGCACCGGCGACCGCGCGCGCCGGCGTTATAAAAACGGACGGGATTAATCCCCTGAATGAAGGGCGGACGACGCCGCGGCGGCGCTTACACTTAGGGAACGGCGCGCCGGTGCTGGAGAGAGAGGGTAGGGTGGGGTGGGGTGGGGTGGAGGAGGGGCGGCTGCCCGCGCCCGCTCTGTCCACACGGGCTTTGTTCGACCGCATCACACGACTTCTCCAATGGCCGCGGTTTCGCCGTTTCGAAATACACGCCGAGGGATGTGGCAGGTGAGGACGTACAAGTGGAGTGAATTGTGATTGCGAAAATTGTGAAAACCTGGAAACGTAAATACAGAATACTCGAGTAAGAAAATAAAGGAAATCAATTGTAATGATTGAATACGCTCATCGCAAAATTCTGTGTTGATATTGCCATCTTATTTTCATTTTTCTCTATTATGTGTTTTCGCAACTGGATTACTATTATTATTCAAGTACCTTTGAAGATGACGCTAGAAGATTAATGAAATAAAATTGTCGAGTTTATTGTTGCTTACTGGAATATTTTTAATTCATTATTTTCATGTCAGGATGATTACTACATCACTCTTGTTCTTTAGTGACGAATAAACAGAAATAATCTATTCAAATTTCACCCAATTCTAGCTAACAGAAAAAACTTTCCTGTCAGTGTAATTCATATGCCCACTTGCTGTTCTTCCATTAGTCCAAAAAGTTAAATACTTTGTGAAAGTGTGCATTGGATTATTCCTTGGGAACAAAACAATGTAAGTATTAAAGCATAAGGAATATTGCGGTAAAACTGCAGAAAGAGCAGAGCAAATATGCAATTCAATGCCCAAAAATAATAAAAAATAATGTATTTTAATCACAGACATCTAATTAAAAATATATCAAACATTTTGAAACACTGAGATAATAATAATTGTGTTTTAATAAATGTTTAAATTAGCTAATGTTTATTTTTATATGCTTTTTGCAATAGTGTTTATTGCAATTGCTAAATGTCTTTTAAACGATACACTATGGATCCATTAAAAATGATTAGGTGGTTTTGATGTAGACGACACGGGAGCATACTTCAAGAGACAGAAATTTCCTTCGTTGGGCTACTGAAACTTCTTGAGCCCCAATTAAGATACTCCTCATTCGTAACGTGTCCGTTAGCAATTTTGAACACTTGGTTATCGTCTGCAAACTATCAAGCAATTCTGGTGATTTAATATTTTTAACAGCCTCGTTTATGGAATTTAAAGAATCATTTCTAGAATTTTTGTAATAACGCGATTGCTTCTTTTCTAAACAGTAATTCAATAGCACGACAGCCAAGATACAGTGCATTGAGTACATCTGATTCATAGCAGTAAATAATTGGATGATGATTTCACTGATATTCCATAACTCTGCTCCTGTACTCAAACTCGAAGAGATCATTATCGATTACACCGATTTCAATTAGTTTTGTGCATCTGTCTTTGTTTGTATAACTGACATCCACGACCGCGACTGTTTTCAATTTTGTGCACTTCGTTTCGCTATTTGTAATCCCCTTCGGGGATTTTATATAAAAAAGTAACATTTCAATTAATCGGAATGCGTTTTTTAATTGGTTTTGAAATCCTTTGCCATCCCTTCATGAATCCCACAAACCACATAAAAAGAAGACTGGTCATTTAGAATGAAGAAACTCCATGAAATTGTTTGGACCCGAACTAGTTCACTTTCACGCAGGCATTCGGCAGCAAGCACCTGAGAATGTGCTAGCTGCCTTTCAGTTTTCTTAAAAAGTTGTGTGCTTCAGAAGTATTATGAATCTTAAACGCAACTTCTCAGGGCTGCTCCGCTTAAGTGAACGCCAGCCAATACGCAGGAAGGACTTTTTTTCACTCCAATATTGTGATGTCTGTAAAAATGATATGAAACAAAAGAAGCGAATAAAAAAAGAGATGAAAACACCTATTCTATCTATACTATAATACCTGCCTTGAAAAATGAATAATTTAATGATGATCTCCTTAATATAGAAATCAATTAATTTGCATTTCCGTCCGTTAGCCAAAGTCCATCCTCTGGGGAAGCCTTGTCTAGGTCTACATGAGGAGAAATGACCAGCAACAATCTAAAATTTTCGAAAAATGGGATATGGGACGGGGGTATCTTAATGCTTTGTTTGTTGTTGTCGTTTTAAGGCGCCTATACAAGAGAAGCAATCTATTTCTCTGGAGAAGACAAGGTTGGCAGCAATGTTAACTGAATCCTTGTAGAATATTCTGGAAGAATTCTCGAAATACGTGCTTTTTGTGTTTAATGGCACTTACAGAATACATTTCCGATGTAATATAAATCGTAAATTCCTGGGGAAACAAAACTTTTCGGTGGGAAACCGAGTGCACCAAACGCACTGAAATAACAGTAAAAGTCTGCATGATTTTCTTGACAAAATAATTAAGGGGCTCATGTCTAATAGAAGTACGATAGAATAACCTCAACAAATATCATGAAAATCGCATTATATCTGTACGTACTAGACCCACGTCATACTGAGAAACAAGTAATGCATAAATGGACGGAATTACTGTTACTTCTCAAATGCACTTGATGGCAGAGGAAACTAAGTACACACACCTGAAGGCGAATCAAGAAAAATGCTGTGGGAAGTTAGACAATTAGAGAAATATAGCTGCATTGCTTGGAAATCAGAATAGAAAATCATAGCATCGTTATGGCTTGCTACATTTGATAGAAACGCGAATAAATTGTGAAGTTCAATAACTCAATTTAGATTTAAAAAATCAGAACAAAACTTTCGGAGACTATAAATATTCTTAATTCACAAAAACTAATATTATAATTTAAAAGCACAGCAGTTTGTACAGTAAATTTCAACTGCTTCTGCGCGCGTATTTCTTGGGGATGTGACACTTTACAACTGTATTTTAACTTAAGGGAGGAAGAAGATACAAGACACTCAGTTTGTCCAAGTGGCAAAGTAAGCGAGCCAAAGTAATCGTTGGAGAGTTAGTAATGAAATACGAAAAGTGGATCTGGAACACGTGGATACTAATTAAAAGAAGAAACATCCAATATGTTTGATTATCAATATTGTATTTAATCACTAGACGACTTGATTATTAGGAACTACACAGGGAGTTTTTAGAATTTTCCGCAGGAATTTTTTTTATTACTTGTAAGATGTTTACAGTGCTTGAGACGACATTAAACTATATTGAGTTTCCATATGTTGAGTATATTATCATTAAATTACTCTACCAGGTAATAAAACGCTATTGCAAGACTCTTAGTTTCAACAGGTTCTATCCTCTATTACGAGGCAAAGTACAAACATGAGAAAATTTTCAATTTTCATTTGGGTCTAAAGATAAAGCCGAACAAGTGATATTCATTACAAGATACTTTGCACTCAAAAGAATTTTCAAAGAGTATGTATTTGTAGTAGAAATTTCCTTGAAGAAACAGTTATTAGTTTGCGACTTTAATTAAATTCTTTGATGGAAAGTTTTATTGACTTCAGGGTGAATCAATAGTCGCGTAATTCTTCCCATCAAGTGTATTTACAAAAGAAAGAGATTCAAGGAAAAAATAAAAGTCAAAGAAAAGAAGTGTAAAGAAGAGATGATTTTCTTCAGAAAAAATGTTCACGTCATCCTACACACGTATTACACGACATTCGTCCACCGAAAAGTCGAATATAAAATTTAAAAAATGCCGTTTCACATGTACTTTTCACGGTCACATTAGAAAAGGATTGTTGCTAAATATTTATCATACCTAAGCATTCGCGAACTCTTTAGCGCGGCGTAATTATAATGAATACTGAAGATAGGTGGAAAATAGTGGTGGAAAATATAGTGAATACTGAAGATCGGTGTATAGTGAATACTGGAAGATAGGTGGAAATACTGAAGATAGGTGGTGTTCACGATATGAATGATAAGCACTAGGAGGAACACTGTAAAACATTGCTAAAAATCAGTGAAAGTTTCTCTATATTTGAAGAGCTTAAAGATGCAAATAGTAGTTTTGTATTTCTCATCCTTTATGTAATAATTCGGTAATTCAATAGATTATTCAGAATATAATATATTAAGAATAAATATTGAAACATTTGTCACACTGTAATATCCGCACTTATTTACTCGTTGCACTCTTATTTACTTTCGTACCTAGTAGGGTTTCGGCACCAAAGTTGGCACTACAAGCACAAAATTTTAAAAATAAGAATGGAAACCTACTGACTGCTTCAAATTTGCAGAATGTAAAGTTTATGCCTTCTAATAGAGAGGAGATGTGGAAATAAATTAATCGAGTGTATGAAATAGATTAATACAAATAGAGAAAATTAAAAATTGGTCATTTTATGCAAGGGTTATGGAATGCTAAATAACAATTGAGTTTCATGCAACGAATTTAGTATTGTAGCCCAAGACGTTTGAGAAAACTAAGAAAATATTCTAGGACATGGCTTCTTTTAGCGTAACATAACTTGAATTCATTTTACTTCCTTAACCTTTCAGGAGAGTGCGACAGTATATCTCGTTCTAAATGAAACTCCTTCTCGGCGTGTGCGACATCGTATTTCTATCACGGATCGCGGATAATGCGATTTGCAAATAACTTCTCTAATGAGATTTTAATTGAAGGGCTACAAGTGAAATTTTGAGGTTGTGGTTATTTGTATAATTTATTTATTTCACAGTTTTAAATTGTTACAGAAAACAACTTTCTGTTACCCACAATTCGAATAAATTACATAATTTTAATTTTGTTTCTCCATTTGCCCCGATCTTCATAATTATTTTGTTTTATATAGTTTATTTATCGTCTCATCGACATCAAGGTCATTAGCGACTACAGATAAGTACATTTTACAGTTACATTATGAAATTTAGAACCATATTCATTATTAAAAAAGTAAGAAAATACAATACACGCAATATTTACATTTCATAATTCTAGTCTGTTAAGTTCTTGTCCTTCAAAATTCCCTCAATTTCTCTCAACCAGTTGTGTTTAAGTCTCCCTCTTTTCTTCCCACCCACCGGAAACCACTCTAAAATTATTTCTGGAATTTTATTTTCTTTCATTCTTTTCACATGACCAAACCATTGAAATTGCTTGTATTGATTTATAGATTTCTTTTACACGTGCGATGGGAAGAAGTATTTTTATAATTTGGTTACCTAAAAATAATGAAATTGATGTGCTACTGTTACAATGACGAAAGTCAATGAGATTTTATAGACAAGTCAAGTGGATAAGACAAGTAAAGATGACAGTAATTATGAGTGGAAAGAAATTACCCAAGTTCGAAAATTCAAACATTTTGCAAAATATTTTTATTCCAAGATTAAGTACGTTCCATTGTTAAGACAATTAAATATAATTTATGATAATAATCCTTGTTATTATTTAGGGTTTAAATAATGTTCTCTCTTTCACATCAGTGCACTTGAAATGAAAAATGATATGAAATGAAATGAAAAATGTCGAAAGCAATTAACTGCATTTTTTGATTTGTAGTGATTTTCAGAGACAGTCACAAGAATTGTATGCAATAGAAGAAAGTGTTTCAATGCAGAAGCCAGAGTAGCAAATGTTGCGATCATTATAGATTTTTGTGAACGATTATAGTCAATATTTTACAGATTACTTTAACACGGGTGATGGGAAGAAGTTAAAAAATGCATTCATCCTCGATGTTGACCTGTCATGAAACCAAGAGGTGCTGACTTTCTATGGAAGATATCCGCAAGGCTTTACCAAAATCTTTATACTTTTAATGACTTCTGCATTGTTGAAACACTTCATTCATTTCAATTCTCTTTGTCACCACACAAGTTTTCTACCGGTCTGTAACACCCTTTCACACGTTTACGATTTTCTTAGCCAGATGCAATTTCACTGATTTTTATCCCACAGTCCTAGACGATAACGCGTTCACATTGAACAGAATTGCCAAAGATAAGCTGAAACATTTTCTTCAGAGGTATATTTCTTCAGTCCCTTTCATTCCCCGAAAATGCTACAAAAATAACACACGACACTACTTATAAGCCCATAAGGTTATGGTAATTAGCGATCGCAAGGCGAAGTAAGTTGTTCTTTTCCTATATTCACTATATTCGATGTAGTGTAAATTATAACCCATCATGGTATTATAAGTGCTTTGAGACAATTGAATTTCTTTCATTGCAACCGGATTGATTGATTGATGTTTCCGAGCGCGTCAACTGCTAGGGTCAATATTCCAGTAAGTGCAATTTTATCGCGTGAGGTGGCGGTGATCTTTTTACTTCATCCAGAGTCGTCAGTAGTGAAGCAGGCACACTCTAATGCACTACGATAAAAGAATACTTCACTCCGCAATACGATCCCCGAAGGCCCAGCAGGCTGTGCGCCTTCATCCCAATCGTGCGGCTGCACGCGAGGGCCGCCAGGTGGCGCGGTGAGTGGGGCGGGGAGGGACAGGGTGGGGAGTGGGCGGCGTGGGGACGGGGGTGCGGGGTGCAAAAGCGTCGCGGGGACACATTCCCCGGATGCATTCCGCGGTGCGCGGAGCGGTAGATCGGCGCGGAATCCACCGCGCCCCCCCCACTCTCCCTCTCCGCCCCGCCCCCTCACACCGACCTCCGCGCTTCACCGGAATCCAGCGCCCCCCGCCCCGCCCCCGCTCAAAGCCGCACCGGCCTCACCGCATTCGCGTAATTAATCCGCAAGCCACGCCCGGCGCGACGTCTGCGGCGGTCACTCGCCCTCACCGCATTCCGCGCGAGGAGACTTCATTTTTCCTCCCCGCCATTGGAGCGCTGGCGTCGCGTCGCCAACATCCGCTCAAGAGCTTGCTATGCACCTGGCGACGAAGGGGGTGTGGTTCGTCAGGCGGGATTCCGGTCCATTTTTGTGCGAGTTTCTGCACGGGGCTCGCATAAACACTTATCCATTTCGCACAGAGCAGGAAAACTTTAGTTGTACATTTTGTTGATTCAAAAAATAGTTATTTACGTAGTAATTACAGAAAATGAGTCTTTGATATATGAAATCCAATCAGGACACCAAAGACTCTTTCGTACAATTGTCGGTATATTTTTTTTAAAAGAATTGATTAAAGGTAGTTTTATATGGCCTTGAATTCTTTCAATATCCATACCCCAACGTAACAATCTCCAACCAATAGGCAGTGAAGGTAGTAATACTAATTTCCATGCTCAGTGATGAAAAATCATTCTTGTTCAATACATTTTCTAGAAACTTCTACTTCCATCTTCGTGAATATTTAATGAGGAATTACGTTCCCTAGCACTCAACGCTATGAGTTATGTGTCGACGCTAAAATTAATAATACATCCCACATCATCAATAACATGTAATTTAAAGGCACACAAAGAAAAAATTTATAAATTTTATAATCAAAACTACGCATACATACGAATGAAAAAGCATTTTGAAGTGCATTTCCTATATTTTTATGAACAAAAGAATGCAAATATCGTTGACTCAAATGCTTCTGTAGCATAATAATATTGTACACTTCATACAATACTATTACGCAGCTTAATTATTAATTTAACACATATGAAAATTTGTAACAAAACATCCAAAGAAATACTATTAAAAAAATCAAGCCGGAAACGGGGGCTCCAGTTACTCTAAAATTTTGAATTTACTCAAAATGTTGTTTAATGTACTATAATGAATTACTATAAGTAAATGCGAATACCTTTTAAAGAAAGATGCAACTTTCTCCCCATCCGCGTATTTTGAATTTTACCTTAAATTCAATAAATCGTTGATTCTGACACTCAGAACAAAATTAGATCGAAAGAGGAGATTGTTTTCCACCAAGTCAAGAATACGAGCACAAAAGTAGCAATATTTGAGTTTCTTAAATCTAGAATTATTTGAACATTTACTTACAAGCGTTTGATAATAAATAATATTTTCAAGTGAATTTCAGTAAACATTCAATTCGCAGTGCTTGTTCTATTTTGGCCGTTTCATTGGCGCGTTTTCGTGATCGCTAATGAAGTCTCAGTTTCGCGTGCTCGTTAGCCATAAACATGCTCTTGTAAGTGAACGTAGAAAAGCTTACTTTACATGCAGTCAGGCGCGGTGAAACCCGGAACATTGCCGTGCGTCTCTCGGAATCAGAGTTACAGTGAACAAGACATGAGAAAAATACCCATGTTGTTCACTCTTATTTCAAGAGCTACGAGAACAGGAGAAACAGTTATCGTAGCAAATTCATGTTGTTTTTGAACCGTCACGAACCTGGCAGCTCCGTGAAGTCGATGATTACGTCGGTTAATGTCTTTTGTAGTAATAATTTCATGATTCACTGCGGTAAAAGGAGTTAAAATTTTCGTGTTAGTATTATTCATTGCTGACTGTTAAGCTACAGTGCTTTAGGAATTTGAAATATTATTCTAGTTTTCGTCACCTGACTTTCCAATCTCATCCGTCACAGGTCAAAATATCGCAAAACAAAATACTTGACGAAAACTGTTTATCAACGATCCGAAGCTGTGTATGCGCGAGCGTTTCTCGGCCCGAGGAAAAGTTTGAGATGGGGTTGGAGGAGGCCCCAAAGCAGAAGGACGTGTAATCCCGATTTCGCGGTGAGCAACCCCTAGCAGAGCTCGACAGGCACGGCGCGGTTTTCCCATCAGCGTAGAGTGCCGGCTTGGGCCGGGCGGAGAGGGACGGGATGGGGGGAGGGAGGCGGAGTGAGATGAGGTGGGACGTGGCGAGCCTCACCGTGGTTCGAAACATCCAAACATCTGGCCATAATACCAGCTACGTGAGGATTTTAGATAGAAACAGGCAGGACTTGATTTCTGGCGGAACGCGACGGAATGGCATTCCGGTACCTTGGGAACGAAATAGCAAAAACAAACAAAGACAAGGAAAAAACACTTAGAAAATTCGACTTTTAGCTCTACCGACTTTTTTTGAACTCAAAATAATATAATTTTGTATTTTCTGTTTTATTTCTAGGAATATAATAATAAAATATTAGTAACAACGATATAATAGTATCATGCTC